>OZ025289.1:382093243-383293243 GCA_964019185.1 Maratus speculifer
ATACCGTTATCTGCGATTGTGAAAGTATTATAAATGCCCGCCCCTTGACGTATGTTACAGATAATAATGAAGATCTTCAAGTTATAACTCCTTCAATGTTCTTACAGGAAAATACTAAAATAGGTATGCCTGAATTAGAATTTCTAGACCACAAAGAAATGAATAAACGATACCATTATATAATTAAAATTAGAAATGATTTAAAAGCAAGATTTAGAAGCGAATACCTCGGCACATTAAAATGTTCGGTCTTTAGTGGGAAAAAATCAAGATCTTTGTGTGTAGGAGATGTTGTCCTGATATGGACGGAAAATTCTAGCCGAATAAACTGGCCTCTTGGTAGAGTTATCGAACTTATACCCAGTCAAGATGGCGTTGTGCGCGTAGTAAAGTTGAAGACTGCAACTGGAATGCTAATTCGTCCCATTAAGAAACTTTGTTCTTTGGAGGTGAATGGAATCGCCGATAATCAAAGTGATGCAGTACTGCAAAATCGTTTGACTACTCGCCGTGGTCGAATTGTACGGCCGCCCGAAAGACTCCAACTGCAGTGATTGAGTTCTGTCCCCTAATGAACTCAAGGTGGGGAGTGTGAAAACACTCTTCACGAAGACTCACTGGCGCCAGCAGCCGCTCATTTTGAGAACATTCTTTTTTTATTTTTTTTCTTTCTTGTGCAAACTAAAACCTGATTGGTTATTTTACGATCTTTTTTATTATTATTATTATTATTTTTTTTTTTTTTGTACCTTTCAGATTTCGATGTATTCGTATTAAGAATAATGATCAAGAAACATGTAATATCTTTGCGCGCGTGTGTAAATAATCAACTTTTTTTTGTGTGAATACGTTTTGTCTTATTTTTGCTGTGGATTTTCTGTTTTTGAAGATTGCCAAGAATTACGATCCTGACCACCGTACATCCCTCAAGAACCCTCAAAAAAGGTAGGAAAATTTTATATTATTATTTTTAAGAATATTTTTCTACTGTAATGAAGTATTTGAAATCAACACATTGACTTGCAATTGCAAATGGTAAAATGGTTGGTAAAAAAGAAGGCAAATATATTGAAAGAAAAAAATGTAGTTAAAAATGATAATAATTTCATGAAATTTAAATAACAACTAGCTTGTCATCTCCAGTTTGTAACAAAACTAGCAAATAGTTAGGGAATTGCGATACTAACTGTTAAAAAAATTTATATATATCGAATAACAGTACATTTTTACAAATTATTAAATGATTTATCTGCCCCTTCAATAAATAAATAAATAAATAATAAATAAATAAAACAAAATAAAATAATAATTCATTTTTAAATATGAAAACAATTCAGTTATTTACACATTTTTCATATCTAAAATTTTCTGTAATAAAATAGCTAGCTTACTTCAAAAGGATTTTTTAGAACTCCAACAATGCAAAAACGGTATATGTATATGGGCTGAAATTTTATCAGCATGCTTTTGTTTATTAAGTGTTGTTCCTGTAATCACTATCGAAAATATGATTACATAACCCACATTGCACTTTTTGTCTCTTACCATACATAACTGGGGCATAACTGATAAAAAAATACTGAACTAGTAACTATATACCAAAATATTCCCGCATCAACACTTTTTAATTGAATGATTTCGTACTATGAGATAGAATACTAACGGTTTAAACAAAGAGTTAACGCAGGCGCAGTTTGTTTTGTAACTGACACATAGGGCGGGAGGTGCAACGTCCAGTCATTTAGGTGCCCCAGCTTTTCGTTGAAGAGAAAACAATATTTTATCTTTCTATTTTTTAGCACTCAGTTAAAATCTCTTTAGCTTTAAGTAAAATTGAAATTTGTTTGCTTGGGGAATATTTCAGAGACAAAAAATTGTCAAAAATACGGGATTTCTTAATATAAGTTTTTATTCTTTCTAACGACAAACTTAAAAGCAGCGTAACAATTTGGTGTTACAACTCATTTTTCTGACTAAACAAATGTAGTAGTAATAATAAAAATATTAAAAAAATTTAATACAATTGACTGAGGAAAAAGCTAACGAAAGTATTACTTCTGAGAGAAGTAAACTCGTATAGGCTGTAAAATATCCAGATTATTTCGAGATGAAAATTCAAAGTATTTGGGTATTTTCGATTTTCATCCTGTATCATATAAATTTCTTAAACAATCTTTTAAATCAATCAAAAATTACGTAAAAAAGTAAGTATAAACAATTTCGCATTTATTATTATTATTTTTTTAATGAAATAAAAAGAAAACAAATTTAGATAGTAGGAAAAAATGAGACTATAATTATTTTCAATTAAGGGACCGTTCAAGTATTACGTAAGCACTAAAGGGGGAGGGGAGTGTCCAGAGTCTGTTTATTTTTTCTGACAAGGGGGAGGTGGGGGTCACGACAATTCTTACGTAAGCATTACGGGTAGGATTAATAATGTAAAGGATTGGTAACTTTTTATACATAAAAAGTATTGATGTATAAACTGTCATAAAATCTTACATAAGCAAAGGGGGCGGGTCTAGCATTTGCTTATATTTTCTTACAAAGGGGGGGAGGGGGTACAAAATGACTAAAAATATGCTTACGTAATACTTGAACGGTCTCTAAAGGTAAAATTTGAATAGAATGGAAAATATCCAGATTTTGATATGAAAAAATACCAAACATTTGTATTTCTATAAATGAATTTTCATCGTATACCACCTAAATTCTGTGATACATATTTCTAATTAAATTTAAAGTTTAGATTAAAAAAATAGAAGTTTCTTCACTTCGATCAGTATATCTTAAAATTTCGATATTAAACTAACAACTTTCCAACAGTAAAAAAAGTAGATTTCGATATATCCAAGTCAAAAAAAAAAAAAAAAAAAAATCGGAATATCAAGGTTTTACTCAAATATCACTTTTATAATTAACGGCATAACTTTAACATTACTAGAAAATGTACAAGAATATTTTTTTTTTCGTCATATCGAAGTTTCCGAAAACACAATATTTGACAAATCAAAATTTTTCTGAATAGTTTTATCAGAAAAATAAAATCCTATATATTAATAAGTTATATTAATTAATTAGTAAATTAAAGTAAATAGTAAATTAACAATTAAACTAATTAATAATAGTTCCGGCTAAGAATAAATTTGTTTTCTTCATCCTAAATTGTTTTTGTTTTTTTTTCTTATTTTTCTTATCAGAAACTGCAAGCGGAAATAAATCCGACTGAGAATAAAATTTTATAGGTTTTCTTCGATCTAACTTGTTTTTCTTATTACTTACCCATCATACGTAGTATAGGGTAAGTCTTGCAATCGTTTTGAAAATCGAAATTTTTTTTTTGACGGATTTACACGTTTTAGATAGTGGAGATTCCGAAAAACATATTTTTAGAAAAAAATTTTTGCCATCCGTCTGTCTGTCTGTCTGTCTGTAAACGCTCTATCTCCCGAACAAATTGAGATACAGACTTGACATTTTGTATGTAGTTAGTATGTAAGAATGGGACGAACCCTATTTAATATCAGCAACCTCGATTATCCGGAACTATTTTTTTCGGACTCTCGAAAAATTCGTCCTGATGAAAGGTATATAAAAATTTTCGAATTTTTTTGTTCTGAGGAATGGTTGTAAAAGGCAATAAAATAACACACATTTTGCATATAAAACGAAGTCGATCGGATTATTAGTTGCTGAGATATTTGTAATCCTGTTTTCCACATTCTCGGATTTTTCATGACCCTGTATTTCATTCAAATTTTAATTCAGAGGTATATTTTAATTGGAAATGAGACGCTTAATCCAATGCAGTTAATTGTTAGTTAATGGAGTTATTATTTTTGGAGTTATAAGGATGTTTCTTTTACGCAGTTCGGTATTACTTGAGTAGTTTGGCGTCTTATATAATTTGTCGAAATTTGTACATCAGCAGTTCTTTAATATAGCATTACTATGTATATTAACAATATTTAAATTTTGTTTATGAATTGCAATGCATTGTATAAATAGTTTTCACATGTTTTATTTTCATATACATATCCATGATGGGTAAGTATTACGGTGGCCCCCAACGACTAGTTTAATTTAAAACTACAAAAATATTTCTCCAATTCATAAATATTTATAGATTTACCCTTTTTTTCCGGCTAAATTTACTTTTTTCCGATCGAACAAGAATTTTTCTGACTGACTTTTCCGTTTTTCCAATTTATAAATCTTTATAGATTAATACGTAATACTATTTTTTCCGACTAAAGATGCCTTTACCGGTGGAACAGAAAACTTCCGATTGATATTTTCGTTTTTCCAATTTATAATTTTTTTTATAGGTAAATGCCATTTTTTCCGATCGAATAAGAATTTTTCCGATTTAAAAATTTACAAGTTTTTATAGGTTAATACGTAATACTATTTTTTTTCGACAAAAAATGCCTTTCCGGATTGAAACGGAAAATTTTCCGAATGATATTTTCGTTTTTCTAATTTATAAGTTTTTATAGGCTAATACCATTTTTTTCCGATCGAACAAGAATTTTTCCGATTGACTTATTCGTTTTTTCAATTTATAAATTCTTATAGGATAACTAGTCGTTGGGGCCACCGTAATACTTACCCATCATGGATATGAAAATAAAACATGGGAAACTATTTATACAATACATTGCAATTCATAAACAAAATTTAAATATTGTTAATATACATAGTAATGCTATATTAAAGAACTGCTGATGTACCAATTTCGATAAATTATATAAAACGCCAAACTACTCAAGTAGTACCGAACTGCGTAAAAGAAACATCCTTATAACTCCAAAAATAATAATTCTATTAACTAACAATTAACTGCGTCGGATTAAGCGTCTCATTTCTAATTAAAATATACTTCTGAATTGAAATTTGAATGAAATACAGGGTCATGAAAAATCGAAGAATGTGGAAAACAAGATTACAAATATCTCGGGAATATCTATAATCCGATCGACTTCGTTCTATATGCAAAATATGTGTTATTTTATTGCCTTTTATGTCCATTCCTTAGAACAAAAAAATCGAAAATTTTTATATACCTTTCATCAGAACGAATTTTTCGAGAGTCCGAAAAAAATAGTTCCGGATAATCGAGGTTGCTGATATTAAATAGGATTCGTCCCATTCTTACATACTAACTACATACAAAATGTCAAGTCTGTATCTCAATTTGTTCGGGAGATAGAGCGTTTACAGACAGACAGACAGACAGACGGACGGCAAAATTTTTTTTCTAAAAATATGTTTTTCGGAATCTCCACTATCTAAAACGTGTAAATCCGTCAAAAAAATTTTTTCGATTTTCAAAACGATTGCAAGACTTACCCTATACTATGTATGATGGGTAAGTAATACTATTTTTTCCGACTAAACATGTGTGTATGTCACTGAACTCCTCCTAAACGACTGGACCGATTTTAATGGAATTTTGTGTGTGCGTTCCAGTGGATTCGAGAACGGTTTAGATTCACATTTCATCGAATTTGATTCAGTACTTTTTTTGTAATTAGGCAAAAACTAATAGTTAGTGATTTTTCGCTAATTAAACGTGTTGAATAAGTTCGATGAATAGAGTGCGGACGGAATGTCCGAGCGGTTTAATGCGCCAGATTTAAGATCAGCTTCTTGAAGAAAGGGGTCGCGTGTTCGAACCCACTCCTGACAAACGTGTATGCTTTACAATAATATTTCCTTTATTATAATTTTGATTAACCGACTTCAGACAATCGTTAACTTTTAACCAAAAAGAGAAAAATAAACTTTTCTATCAAAAATTAAGCCGACTTCAAAAAATAGTGAAGAGTGAAAAATAATTTCCTTACATAATTGTAATAAGAAATTAAATTAAGAGCGTAGTTTATATCGTGCGTATTACCATATTTACGTACATTTATTTGATTTTCTGGAGTCAGTGCCAAGAAGGACAACGTCTGTCGGTGACAGGACAACGTCTGTCGGGTCCGCTAGTAGTTATATATGTTTATAAAAAAATTTCGGCGGAACCTCCTTATAACGTCCGTAAAAAAAATAATAAAAATTTCGTTTATTTGGCGATTTATCTCCAGTTGGCGAAAAAACGAAATTTTGAAAAATACACTTTTACGCTTCGAATACTTTTTAAAGAAAAAACTTTCTATGTTCAATTTATTTAAATAAGTTTAGTTTAAGTAATTTTAGTTTTGCATTTTTATTTTACTTTAAGTGTAATTTTGTCATATACGTTTATATGTACTTATAACAAAATGAAATATATATATTTTATAATTTAAAACACAATTTAAATTGATTAAAATTGTTCCAAATTGAAAAATACACTGTTAAAAATCTGCTGCATTTTGTTGTAACGCACTCCCTTGCTTGTATAGAAAACGGTTACTTGGCCGTGAAATGGAGCTTTCTCATTGGTTGGAATAGAGATTGTGGCGTAGTGGCAGATGGGCTTGCAATAAATTGGAGAAATTTAATTAAATATTCAAGACTAAATTTTATAAACTCAACAATTGTAAACTTTTAATGAGAAATGAAGTTTACAAGTGCTCTGACTTTGCAGAGCGGTTGGGTTGCCGGACACCCGGACTTCAAACCCCGATATTGGGTATAGCAGTGGTCTGAGAGATCAGAGCTCTCTCCAACGTAATACTGAGAGATCTATATCTCAACTGTCCGACCAGCAGCGAAAAAACGTCCTTCCCTGGTCAACATTCACAAGGGGGGGGGGAGAGGAAAGACACCTTCCTCAGTCTTCTTCCAATCTCGCTCCAGGGGTCAAGGCGACCTTCTCCCATTCGGTATAAAATGGGGCCTTCCCTTGACTGATTTCACAGCCAAAAGAAATGCAAGCAAAAAACACCTGTGTAAGGTGACCTCCACATAAAGCGCGGGAGGCAGTATTGTTCAGGCATGACACTAAATCCTTGTACATTGTTCAGCTGGAGACATCTTGCTTATTTTCTCACGGCCCACATAAAGGCTCAATAATTTCAACAACATTCCCAGCTGTGGGAACAAAGGGGACACCTGCAGCAGGAAATGTGGAGATATGACAAGATATTATATACAAGCAGTGGAGTGCGTTGCAGCAGATTTTTAATAGTGTGTTGCACAAGTTACAACACCGCTAAAAATATGTACCATTTTCTGCAGCGTCACTCCACCGCTTTTATAGAAAACGGCTAATTCACAGTGCTATGGAGCATTCTCATTGGTCATAAGAGATATATTCTATTAAAGTAGTGGAGTGATGTTGCAGTAAATGCTGCAGATTTTTAACAGTGAAGTCAATTAAAATCAATTTTCAGATTCATTAAAATCGTCTGCTTTTGGCGAGGAAATGCACTGCTCGCCAAATCCCGCGTCGCTTTCAGCTTTTCACGCCAATTATTCCAAACTATTTTATTTTTTTACATATCTAATAATGTAATTCCGCCGCTAATTTTCACTGATCCTTTATTACCTACATGAGTAATTTCATTCGTATTTTTTTTCAAAAAATTCTGAGTATGCCCCAAATGGAGACCTTCCTTGTTAGTCTAGAAATCGGATGAATAATACGCTCTCCGGAATTATCTTTCTAATAAAACCCTTTTCAAGCGACCAGGAGAAAAAGGAATTTGTTTCATTTTCTTCAAAGAAATTGCTTGCTCATGGAGGGAGTTCAACTGGGATGATTTTTGGAGGGAGGTAAAATTAGTATTAAACCTACACTGTAAAAAAAAAAAAAAAAAAAAAAAAAAAGGAAAATTACAAAAAAATTTCCAATAGAATTATATTTCAAGAACTTTTTATGCAAAACTGCAGAACTTTTAATGAAAAATGTATGTAACAGATGATACAGATTTGCACTTTGAATCAAAAAAATTTTAAGGTTACTAAGAATTTAAGTAAAATTACCAAAATTTTAGTAAATTGTTTTGTAAAATTACAGTTGTCTTTAGTTTTGGTTACTTGTTTAGTAGATTGACATCATGATCTGGTACAGCGTACATATAAAATTTTAATAAATATAACAAATTTCGGTAAATTTAGATTACTTAGTTACAGTTTTTTTTTCTTTTCACTGTATGAGAATAAATTTCGTTCCATGAAAAAATGGTCGTTCAGGGAAGTGGTCGCACAGGAAAGTTTCACTATGCAAGATTTACTGCCGCCTTTTGCCATTCACCCCCAATCCATATTTTTCTAATGGCAGAAAATAAGTCAAGTTAAAAATAAATGTATTAGCCTCAAATCGAAACTTTTAGTAATTGAATTCTACCAAATTTCACTTTTAATTTAATTCTTATTTATAGTGTTTATGTGAAAATCCTCTCCGCAACTACAGGAAATTAAAAAATACTAACTGAATTAAAAAAAAAAGTGATATGAATACTAAAAATATTAAAGAATTATTTTTAAATTACTTAACATATTTAGTTTTTACTTATTAACGTATTAAATGAAGAAAATAGGGTCGATATAATATATTGTGAAAACATTGAAATGAACTAAATGTAATTTTAAAAACAAGACTAGTAAAAAATAATTTAAGAATTATTTAACAAATATTAAAACAAGACAAATTATAATTACTAAGTTTTTTAAATTATTTGTCTCATTTTTACACTCTTATCAATTGCAAATTAACTCTCCTGAAATTTATAATATATATGTTTAATTTTCAAAATAAAAAACTAATATTTAATTTTAATAACATGATAATCAATAAATATTTTACTTGCTGCATATTTTTGTATATCATGCAATTCCAACATTTAAACAAAAAAAAAAAAAAAAAAAAAAAATAATTAAAAATTGTCTTAAATATTTTTTATAGATTTATTCTGGCTCAGTAAATTTCTCCGTTATTAAAGATGAAATATTTATTAGGAGAAAAAAAGTACAATTTTAACAATAGTCACTTATTTTTTACACGCTTTCTCCGTTCGTGTTCAACTGAAACATCACTGAAAAACGCGTAGAAATACGGTGCTTATTTTCTTCACTGAAAAAATGTGTAGAAATACGGTGCTTATTTTCTTTATAAATAATAAATTCATTTTGCCAATCGAGCGATAAAAAGCCTAAATCAATCACTCACAGAACAGTAATACCAAAGCAGTTCTGAGCTGAAAGAAAATTTAGAATGGGGCTTTCATTGTCCGAAGACCCCACCAATTAACCCGCGCTGGGTGCAGTTTTGCGTGTCAGCCATATTAGTTGCGCCACTGATAATTACAGACTTACGTTTACGGATATCTTTGTTTTATATCTATCATGTTTTATCTACGTTTATATATCTTTTTCTTATCCATTAGATTTAGTTTTGAGCAATTTCTCATCCTTCTTCACGCAATGAAAAATTGCGTTTGGTTCCTTTTTAAAAGAAGTACCACACACTTATACCTTCCACAAATAAAAAGTCTGTCTAAAACGGAAATTCGATAAGCTTTATGGGGTTCCGTTTTATTAGGTTTTACTACATAAGATATTGTTTGTACTCAACATGTTCAGATTAAAAAAATTCAGCACCCCCTCCCCCCCGTTTAAAAGACTGGTTACGCCTATGTATTTCATTGCTGTATCCTTATATATATTATAAATGTGAAAGTGTGTCCGAAAATTGGAATGAACTTGGCTTCAAAACGGATGGATTAATGTCTTTGAATTTTTGTATATAGATAGATTATTGGTCTGAAATGAACATAGGCTAATTTTTATTTATTTTATTCAAATATTTCTCTTAATAATTCAACATTTCGCTATTTTTCATACAGAATAAATTGAAAAATTTTCCATAATATTTAATCATCTTTCTTTTTTCGTTGCCAAAAAATAAAAAAAACCGGATTAATTATTTCTCTTCTGTAATTTATTTTCAACTGAAAGATTTTCACGTGATAAAAGAAAATGAAATAAATGGATCCTATTCTGTTTTTCGGTTCGAGGTTAAAAACCGCGATTTTACCAATTGTGACGTCAGAGGAATACTGTTTTTCTTCTTATATCACGCAGACGATTATATAAAATTTCTTTTACACTTAGAAGACGTCACAAGAAAATAACTTCACACTTTACAAGAATATGAATATTTTAGTAGTTTTTCCAGATATTAATCCGTAAAAAAAATGAACCTTTTTCTTTCTTTCGGTTCGAGGCTATAAAATTCAACTTTTTACCAATTGTGACGTCACAGGAATACTTTCCATTAAGAATTTTAAAAATATCAATGTAACGTCATATCTGAAACAAAGTATAAGTTTTTAAATTTTCAAAAATTCTGTTTTTTTTTTTTTTTTTTTTTTTCGTTTTACGGAAACTACCCCCTTTTTGACACTTTCTAACATGGGCAGGGATTCAGGTGTCCGCTAAAGATCTTTAAATGGGTCGAAAATCCTTAAAACCGAGTGAAATCTCAAAATCGTTATTCAGGTGTCCGCTCTGAGATCCTTAAATTAAGATTCTAGCGTTAAACGCGCCAGGATTTAAGGAAAGCTAAAACGCTATCTTAAGTTAAGGATCGGTAGTTTTCGACGCCATTATTTTCACCGCACATTTTTAAAAATTGATATTTTCAATTATTTATGGTTCAGCAATATAAAACATTTATTATTAGCAATAAAATTTTTGTTGCTTTTGTTAAAATATCTTAAAAGTAGTTTTGTTTGGCATCACCATCACCAAGTACAATTTTTTAAACACGCGATGTTATAACTGTTGTAAACAATGTAAAAATATGAATGTTGAACTTTACTATGGATATCTAATCGGTATGTATTGCTTTTATTTATAATTTTAAGAGGTTTGTGACATTTAATTTTATATATTTTATCATGTCTTTACAGGTATAATGTATTATTTTTATCTGTATATACGTGTTCCTATCGATAAGTTACTGAATAGTTTCATGTTTACATAACTAAATTTATTTCATTGCTTGCCCAGTTCTATAAACTATTTATTTTATCGACAGATCGAATACGCCATTTACTAAGTTTTATATTTTCTGTATTGAATATTTTATATATTCGTTTATCATGCAGTTTCTTTGCTTTTAATTATCGCTTTAAAAAAGTTACGCAAGGCAGTCTCATACGAAGTAAAATATATTTCTAACAATATTTTTTATTTCTTATTTTGATAAGATTCAATGATTTTGTTTAATTAGTAAAGATTCTGCATTTTACCATTTTTTTTTTTCTTTTTAATGAAATTTTACAATTTAAGATAACTAAATTACAATTCTTCAGATTATTTTAATAATAAAAGATACACATTTTATATTTTAAAAAACATTTCTGAAATACATGCGTATTTTTAATTTATCAAAATGCAAATAACTTATTTTCTTTATGCTCCTATAAAAAAGTTTAAAAAAAAATTTAGCCTTACAATTCATTTTGGATTATTACCCCTATTTCTATCATGTAGTTGCCTGATCATTGTAATTTCTGTATTTGTCCTTCATTGTTACTTATCAGTTTTACATTTTAAATGCTTTAATTTTTCAGCGAATCTTAATTTTGTGTATTAAACTTTACAAAGTGTTCGGATTATATTTAACTTCTTATATTCCTTCTCCCATATTCCTGAAACTTTATCAAATGTGAATGCTATAAAATATATAATTATACTGCAAAACCTTTTTGAGGTCTATAGTCTGTTCTCGCCAAAAAAAGAAAAAAAAAAAATGGGGAATTTGCTTGAATAAAAGAAAATAAGGCTAACAAATAAAATTTGATGAAAACAAGGATAAATTAAAAGATTGTCAAATAATAAATAACTTCTGAACATTGAAGAAAACATAAGTTGTTATTATGTTATTAAATTACTTTATTAAAAATTTGTTTCATAAAAAAGTTTCTTAATCTCAAAAGCTTATTTTCATTTATTTAATTTTATCAATTCAATGTATTTTAAGCGAAATCTGCATGTTTTCCTATGTTAGCGAAGGAATATTCATTTATATTAAAAAAGTATTGATGCCAAAACAATAAGAGATTCTCCTTTTAAAAAATATATAAGTATTTTTAAATTTTTATTAGGTACATTTTTATATGAGTATTTATGTATTTATTTTACAGCATAGGTCAACAGTTTAAAATGAAAAACTATATAGTTGGTTGTAATTTTACCATTTCTTGTTGTGTAATATACAATTTTTGGAACTTATAATTAAGCAAGTAATGTAATAATAATAAACTAGTTATTAGGGAGCATTAATATTGTTTTTGATGTTATGGCCAGAAACAGTATCTAATCGGATGCAAAATATAGCAGTGGAGATAAATGTCTGATGGATCAGCTACTGCCGGAATAGATCTCACTTCAAATTTTAATGCTTTCAGAAGATCACAGGTGTGTAGTTTTATTGAATAATAGTAACTACCATTATTGATCTTCTGCGAGCAACTGCAATCGATGGTGCTTTGGACTCTATGCAACTTTTCTGAGGATTATGGATTGCCACTGCATGTCAAAAGAGGAGATAATATAGTAAGTATATTAAAGTAACATCAAAAATAATATTTGTGCTGCATACAAACTAGTCTTTTAAATTACATCACTCGCTAAATTATATTTTCTACAAATAGCATGTTACGCTACAAACTATGCAAACACAATATTAATACCCATGAAATAATAAAGTAAAATTGTTAAATATAATGTGAATGTGAATTAAACATTTATATATTTCAGTCTGGGGCATAAATAAAATCTTGCTAAATTTTAAAAAAGTATGAGACAACTTTACATATACCAATACCTTTTTTATCAGAGCAACTACACTGGGTTTCATTTGTAAAGCTGAAAGAAAAAAAAAATGGGAGGGGGGGGGGGGGTATGATGCTTTTAGATAATAAAAGTTTTTGATGTTTTGTTTAAGATTAAGAAAGGGTATGTTTTTTAACCAACAACAAACATTAAGTTGTTATTTTTAACAAAACACCTTGTTGAAATTCTGTGAGTTAGTATTATTTTGATTATTATTATTATTATTTTTTATCAAATGATTCATTCAAAGATATTTGTTTACATAATTGCAATTTTTTAATAATTTAAAAAGTGAAATGAAATTCTCTTCCCCCCCCCCCCATCATTTCTCTTTTTAAGACTTCATTATTGCTAATTTTATATTTTAAAAATTTTGCATTTTTATAAAATTAATGTAATTGTCTATAAAAACATACATTGCATTTTTATTTTTTTGTATGCTGAATTATAGAAAATTAAATAAAATCCCCATGTATCACATTGGTAAAACTGATTTTATGTTATTTACAGCCTTTACAGATTAATATTTATATATGGTTTCTATTATGTAAGGTTGCAAATGTCTAAGTTTAAAAAAAAAAAAACTACTTTTTAGAAAATAAATATAAATTTAGAAGTTGATGCACATACATATACAAGATATTTCGGTTAGCTGGACGCCAGTGTTATACATACATATATTTGTCTACATATTTGTATGTGTATACATATATGTGTAAAATACAATATATGTATATATAACATTGGCGCCCAAAAAGAAGTACTGGAAAAGTACTGTTTTTTCTCTTAAAGCTTATTTTCTGAAAATAAAAGAAAGTTTATTCTTATGAAATATAACATTTTATAATGAAATTCAATAACTCAAATTTGGATAAAGCATTTATTAATAACTTTTTAAAGTCCTGCTACAGTTTTCTTTTCTGGTAGAGTTGTTTTCTTTGCGAATTACACATATTACAACCTATCAATCTCAAAAAAGTATTTTTAAGGAATAAAATTTTGCGAAGGGAGCCTGTTATATTAAGAGGAATTTCAAGAAAAAGAAAGAGATTGTTATATTAAAATGGACTTTTGTGAATGGGACTTAATTTTTGCCAAGATCAATCCCCTGATATTTAAAATAATCTTTTGAAATGTCTGTGTGTACTGCATTTGTTTTAGTTTAAAATTTAATTATAGATCACGATTAAAATAAGTTTTAAAGGGAAAAAATACCATGTACATTTTAAATAAAATTTTGATCAAAAAACTCCCTCTCTCGCCACCCTTAAAAAAGAAAAAAAAAAAGGTATCCAAGAGGATTTTTAAAAATAGCAAATTTATTATATATAAAGCATATACAGGAGAAAGAACTCTCCCTCTTGCAAGTCTCCGAAAATAGTGAAATATAACTTGAAATATCCTGAGATATACATATTTGTAGAAAGAAATATAGTGAGATGCAGGATTTTGGAGAAAATGTGCCTGTGGTCCACAGTCTGTCTTTTAAAATGGAAAACATAAACATGAAATAAACTAAATTAAGATTTTTTAACGGAATTCTTTTTGCAAGACAATTTGTAAACATATAATCATTATAAACAATATAGGACTTTAACAAATAAGAAATAATAAGCATTAAAAATTGTCTTCCACCATGTGTTCAAGGAGCAATTTCACTCCCTCCCCTGACGAAACTATTAATTCCTTTTATTTTATTTTTTAATTATCCTAATTAGTCTTAATTTTCTTAATTTTTTTTTAAATAATCAGGGATAAATCAAAATTAGGTAATTAAATTCCAAAGCAAGTGATGTGTAATGGCTCTCCACTGCCATCTTGCAAGTGTTTAAACCAAGAAGATGTACGTACAATCAGTGGTCTTGCTGACATTTGACCAACATTAGTAATTTGGCTGATTAAAAATAAAAAACATTCGCCAAATGAAAAAAGTATCAGCAAAATACATTCGCCGTGTAGCACAAAAAGAAAAATTTTTTTTTTCAATGAACCCCCTTTTTTTTCAATATGTTCCAAAATAACCTAAGTTTTTATAACTGCGACAGCGATTGTTATTAATCTGATTTCAACTATCAGCTACAAATATTAAATATATATATATATTAAAAAATATGTATATATGCATATGTATGAAAAAAGAAAAAGAAAAGAAAGTAAATACGAAAATTGAGCACTAGCAATTTGGCGAATCTAATTGCTTGTTTATTCGCCAAATGAAGAATTTAGTCGCAATTTGGCGCAATGGCGAGCGACAGCGAGAACACTGCGTACAATACACCCCCCCTCCTCTTCCCTCACATAATGAAAATCTTGTGTATGAACATGTTTTTATAAAAAAAAAAAATATTCTTAAATATATTCTAACCTTGACCAAAACCTTTTGTTTGAACATTTTATACATACATTCAAACAATTAAAACATCTTAAAAATATATATTTCAGGAAATGAAACTAAAAAGTAGCAAGTAAAAAACAGCTATTATTTCCATTATTTAATTATGTTTAAAAAATAAATAAAATATTTACCTCTAAAAATATTAGTAATTCAGAAATTATTCGAATTCGCAAAACCTGCACAATTTTCCCTCTATTTTCTTTTTTAATGCTTTTTTTTTCCTTTTCAACGGTAATAATGAAAAAGAGTAGTAACAAAATTCAATTTTAAAAAGCGTGCGTAACTTTGAACGGCAAATAATGCGCATGATTGATTGATGACATGACATCGCGGCTGCCGGGAAGCTATTCTATGTGCTGATTGGTCATCGTTTGGGTAATCGGTATCATGTACCGAAGATTGCCGAAGCCAGCTCGGAGATAAAGAAAGTCGAAGCTTGTTTTAAGAAGACCAGCCTGAATAGCGTTTTAAGGATCCTAGGATAAGAATCCTTAAATTTAAGTTAAAGATTCTTATTTAAAGATCTTTACGGTGTGGACATCTGAATGCCTGCCATGGTCTAAAAGTGTTTACGACTTCAACCTGTCTGTATACCGGATGCCGAGTGCCTGGGGTCTGCCGTCTGTTTGTCCGTGTTTCAACTTGAGTAAATATAGTGGAATTCATACGAAAATAATATACGTTATTGAGATTTGCTATAGCATGTGCCGCATTGAAAATGAACCAAGTAGCAATTATAGCTGAATCACAGGAGCACTCAAAAGGAGACTTTACATTATGATATACGGCGAAAAAAATCATTTGTGGTGTATTTTGATAATGTTACATAATTTTAAATGTAATGAAATTTACATGCATTTTTAAGGTTCACAAGAACATGGTTACTATCGAATATGTTAAGTATAGTACTTATAATGTGCGTAAAGTGAGCTTAAAAGTATTTCAATATATCATAGTCTGTGAAGAAAATCCATTTGCAGCATATTTTAATAATGTTATTTTATTAAGGTTATTTTAATAAAATTGAAATTGATATCAGTTTCTGAAGTGCACTAAAACAGGACTTCTGTAGAAAATGGGGTGAAAAGGTTTAACATTCTTTTACAAGATAACAGAAAAATGTTCGGTAATATAATAGTCTACGGGGAAAAAATATTCCCAGCGTATTTTAATTGCGTTGCACTATTTCAAACATAATGAAATTAATATACTGAGATAATCAATACAATGATAAATACTGAAATTTACTAATATGCTTGCAGTAAAGTATGATTTGCATCACATTTGTTGTTCATTTACAGAGACGCATAAAAGATTTTGGACCTGTGTCCAGATCTCAGATATTGTATCCAAAGTATGGTCTATTAGAAAAGATTGCTGAAGAGCTTTTTCAATTATAGTATGTATTTTAAGGAAAACTAATGCATCCTGAAGTTCAGCTACATTTGGTATAATAAGAGATGTTTGTAGAATTTAAATAAATCATGTATTGGACTATACAATAAACTGGATATATGGTCACCTGTGCAATAGCGATTCCCGGAAATATGAATTCAATAATTTGAATCGGGTTTTTTGCTTGGATAATTTAAGCTAAATTTGCGGTCGTATAAATATTTGCACGTAATATACAGGACTGTACAAAAGAATTCAAGTACGTTTCTGTCTATTATTAGAAATTGCTAAAGGTGAATTTTAATCTTCGTCATACTTTTTCTAACTAAGCAAAATTTTAACATTGTATTTAGAATATTTACAAGCACATAGATCACATACACAGATGCAAAAAAGAATGGGCCGGCGAAGTTATGTATTATGGAAATGTTGGATATTTTTTTTATTACCTAGGTTTAACACATGATTTTTCTTTCTTTGATATGGAATTCCGAAATGCACTACAACATGATTTCTGTACCATTGGGGTGCGTTACAGGTGCTCTACAGTATAAATGGTTCAATTTCATTTTCGCGATCGTTAATATTATCTAACACATTTTCCATTTATTTGACTGAGTTCTTTAAGTCCCCTATAAAAAAAAAAAAAAAAAAAAAAAAAAAAAAACTATTGCATAGCCTGGTATAAGATATGTGTTATATATATTTCAAATTATTGTTAATGAAATGTTTTGTTTAATTAAAGCGTTTATCCTTTTTTCATGCTACGTGAACGACGTCGCGGGTAACAGCTAGTATTGTGATAATTACATATTTATGTTAACGGATATCTTTGTTTTATATCTATCATGTTTTATGTATGTTTATATATATATTTTCTTATCCATTAAATTTAGTTTTGAGAAACTTCTCATCCTTCTTCACGCAATGAAAAATTGCGTTTGAGTCCTTTAAGAAATACCACACAATTATACCTTTCGCAAATAAAAACCTGTATAAAACGGAAATTCTATATGTTTTATGGCGTTCCGTTTTATTAGGTTTTACTACATATTGTTTGTACCAAACATGTCCAGGTTAAAAAAATTGCCCCCCCCCTCCCCCGTTCAAAAGGCTGGTTACGCCTATGTAATGTATATACTTAAGCATGGTAATTGTCCTTACGTACCTAAGTTTAATATAAAAGGTGAAGGACACGAAAAGAAGCATTTTAAACATTTTATTTAGAATGGAAAACTAGTTGATGTGTCAATCCCAAAACTTTCTTCTATCTCATACGTACATTTTAGCATTTCAAAAATTAGTCACATATGTTAATACTTTAATGTTATTGACTCAATAATATACCAACTATGATTTTCACCTTAAATTTCTGCTTCAGTCAATTAATCAGAGTAAAAACGAGTCGATGTGGATCATGATATTGATTAAAATCAATAGTTTTTCCTTATTTTGTTATCATCAGTTGTTTACAAATAGCCGGATTAAAAGAACACGAAATCCCGTCTCTGCACGAGCCAATCGCAATAGAACAATGGCAGATGTTTTTCAAATTGAGGAAGAATCTACTTGCCATACCCATAAATAATCATCCACAAAAAATTAGTTCAGCTCTATGCATAACTTCATACACTTTTTGATTGCACATTAATGAAAATGAAACAGACATCGTGGTTGTAGCGCCCCCTTCTGGCGGATTTTTTTTTAATTGAGGGAGGGATTGATGGACTATAGTCAAACACTTACATAAAAAAATTGATTCAATTTTATGCGTAACTTCATACACTTTACGGTGGCACAATACTGAAAATTGCACAAAATCGCTATTGCAACGCCCCCTTCCGGCAATTTTTTTTTTCAAATTCAGGGAGGACCAACTAGCTAAACCCAAACACTTACACAAAAAAAAATTAGTCCAATCGTATGCATAACTTCATACGGTTTTAGGTGGTTTAAAATTGAAAATAGCGCAAAAATCCTATTGCAGCACCCCCTTCCGGCGGAAGATTTGAAAATTGAAAGAGGACCTGCTTGTCACAGCCAAAAACATTAACAAAAAATTTAGTTCAATTCTATGCATATTTTCATACACGTTTTGATGGTAGAATGGCAACATACGGACACACACACGGGCAGACTAACATTTTGTAAAACATGTTTTTTTGGCATCGCTGACACCTAAAACGTGTAAATTCGTCGGAAAAATTTCGATTACAATACTTTCTTCTATTGAAGATAGATGAAAGTAAAAATATTTCTAAGTAGAAAGTATCGCTGCATTCAGCTAATATGACAATTTTATAGCTTGTTCTGGATTAGATAAAACTTGTGGTTTGTACTTGACCGAAAACAGCAATTTCCCAAACGGTGAAATAAATAAATAAAAATTTAGAAAATATATTTGTTTGGAGGTAAAAAATGCCATTCTATATTTAATAATTTTTACAGGGTTGGGTTTTTGACGTCAAAAAGGGGTTTTTGACATGACGTGTCAAAAAGTGTCAAAAACTGCCAAAAAGCGTCAAAATCTGTCAAAAACCTTATACGCATTTTTTAAAATCAATAATTAGTGTTATTTTATATTAAATAAAGCTAAAAACTGGTTAAATAATAATTTATATATTATGTAAATAATTTTTATTTAGTTATATTATGAGTTGTAATAAAATTATGTATCACAATTTAAATTATATGTCAATTGTCATGTATAGGAAAATAACTAAAAACATTGATGCTACTGTACATTTTAAAAGTACTATTTATGTTTGTATCTTTATTACTATTAAGTGTTCAGTTTGATGCAAAAAATTTTAAATCTAATTTATGCTTAAAAAAAAAAAAAAAAAAAAAAGAAAGAAACAAAAAAGAAAAAAGCGTGTGTAAATTTAAAGCGATCGCTATTCAATGACTGATTATAAGTTCCTTCTATTTTTATTGATTCTAAATGTTTGTTTTCATACATAGATATAAACCACAATTGCAGCACAAAGAGTAATTAAATTAAGTATAATATGACACTAGCAAAAGCCATGCTTTGTTTGGATTCGCGAAGAATTATGCTATAAGATAAATATTTCAAAGTAATAATATATTTTTAAAATTACTTTTGCATCTTTATTAAGCAAGAATGTAATTTTATGTTTCGTTTTAGTTTTAAAAGTATTTCAACCAAATAACTAAGAATTTCCTCAGATTGTTTATTTATGAAATAAGACTGGTATAAATAAAAACATTTTCGAAGTAGAATTATACAAAATATTAGTTAATTTTATTTGTTTACAATTCTTTTATTGCCACTTCACAAAAACATATTGCAATTCTTTTCAAATTCATAAATATCGTCTGCTTAAATGATTTAAAAAAATAAGAATAAATTGTGTATTTGAATTCCTAACACAGAATACTTTTATAATTGAATGTTAATAAGAGAATTTTCGCAAATTTTAATTCATTAAAAATATGCTATAATTTTTCTAAAATAAAGTATTTTATAAATTTTATAAAAGAAATCATGAAACTATACATAGTTAAAAGGAATGAGCATAGTTTGAAAATCTGAAAGCAGTTTTTGAGATATTTTATCAGAATAATGAAAATATATTTTATTTATTTCTTTATTTAATGATGATTCTAGCTATATTTACTGACCCCATGATTTAACTTTTTCTTCTGAAAACGTACATGTTTTACTTCTTATTTGAAAAAATGCATTCGTAATGGAAAAACATGTAAAATAAATTAATTAAAATAATAATTTTTTTAAAGTATTTGTGTAAAAAAAATAATATTCTGCAAATCTACACATCATAACTTATATTTTTGTTTAATTTCAAGTCAAAATACTGTATAGTTTTTTTGTAAAGTGTACGACAAAATGTCATTTGAGTGGCCTAGTAGAGGATTCGCTTCGCTCATCCTAATAAATATAATTTAATTCTAAGAGTAATTAAATTAATTATAATATGAAATCAATATAATTAAATGTTCTTTAAATCAATATGTTAAAAGAAGGTATTTTATTTTCAGTTACCCATTTATATCTTCATTTTACTATGTCAGTTTCAGTTTAATTCTTTAGAACAATTTGTTCATGTTAAATTTTTCTTTTATGCATTATAAAATAACCCACCAACCCCTCCTTTCCCACCCCCCCCCCTCCAAATCTGGCTTCACACTATGATGTAATTATGGAGCTTATGGAATCCTATCTACAACCCTTTCATTATCTGGCATACATGACGCATCCAGCATACAAAGGTGCTAAACGATGAACAGAGAAAAGCAGCTCGGACATGGCTGCTTGAAAGAAACTCAGATTTTCTCGGATTTATCATTGCTTTTGAAGCTGAATCTCCATCATACCCTAAAAGTTTCTTCTCAGCTCAAGATGTTCCAGCAGCACGCAGGGCCGTAAATCCGGGGGGGGGGGGGGGTTGCACCCCCCCCCCCCTAGGAGAAATCAGTCGGAAAATTCCCAGATCTATCGAAAAAGTATGTTTAGTCGGGAAAAAAATGGTATTAACCAATAAAATCTTATAACGTGGAAAATTTCCCGTTCCATCGGAAAAGGCGTGTTTAGTTGCAAAAAATAGCATTACGTATTATCCTATAAAAATTTATAAATTGGAAAAACAGAAAAATCAGTCGGATAAATTCTTGTTTGATCGGAAAAAAATGTTCTTAACCTATAAAAACTTATATACTGGAAAATCATTCGGAAATTTTCCTGTTCCATCCGAAAAAGCGTGTTTAGTCGGAAAAAATAGTATTACGTATTATCCTATAAAAACTTACAAATTGGAAAAAGGAAAAATCAGTCGGAAAAATTCTTGTTTAATGGGAAAAAATGGTATTAACTTATAAAAACTTATAAATTGGAAAAACGAAAGTATCATTCGGAAAATTTCCCGTTCCATCGGAAAAGGCAGCACAGAAGATTTTTATATATAAAGATGAGCATTGAAAATTTCAGATTTTTGCGCCGAAGACACCGCCAAATTAGGAAAATGTGAATTATCTCACGAACTACTGGATTTAAACAAATTTGCTTAGTACCATTCGATTCAGAATGAAAAAATGCACTAAGATATGTTATCAGTTGAAAAATAACTACAAAAGCCGATTTTTATGGAATTTTTTAAAAGTTCGTTCTTTTTTCTACTCATCTTAGGGGTGGAATTTTCGAAAATCCATTTTTAGCGGCACTCGATGTTATAAGAAGTATTTTTACCCCATTTTCAGGATTTTTGGTTCGGTAGATTTTTTTGCGCTGTGATTAATACGAAATCCAGACTATCATTTATATATATATACATAAGGATTGAAATTTTCAGGTTTTTGCGCCAAAGACATCGCCAAATTAGGAAAATGTGAATTATCTCACAATCTACTCGATTTAAACGATTTTGCTTAGTACCATTCGATTCAGAATGAAAAAAATGCTCTAAAATATGTTATCAGTTGTAAAATAACTACAAAAGCCGATTTTAAAGGAATTTTTTAAAAGTTCGTTCTTTTTTTTACCCTCCTTAGGGGTTGAATTTTCGAAAATCCCTTTTTAGCGGCACTCGATGTTATAAGAAATATTTTTACCCCATTTTCAAGATTTTTGGTTCGCTAGATTTTTTTGTGCTGTGATTAATACGAAATCCAGACTTTCTTTTGTATATATAGCACTTTTAATTAGTGAAAAATCACTAACTATTAGTTTTTGTCTAATTACTAAAAAAGTACTGAATCAATTTCGATGAAATGTGAATCTAAACCATTCTCGAATCCACTGGAACATACATACATAATTTCATTAAAATTGGTCCAATCGTTTAGGAGGAGTTCAATTACATACACACGCTCAGAAGATTTTTATATATAAAGATGAGCATTGAAAATTTCAGGTTTTTGCGCCGAAGACACCGCCAAATTAGGAAAATGTAAATTATCTCACGAACTACTGGATTTAAACTAATTTGCTTAGTACCATTCGATTCAGAATGAAAAAATGCACTAAAATATGTTATCAGTTTAAAAATAACTGCAAAAGCCGATTTTTATGGAATTTTTTAAAAGTTCGTTCTTTTTTCTACTCATCTTAGGGGTGGAATTTTCGAAAATCCATTTTTAGCGGCACTCGATGTTATAAGAAGTATTTTTACCCCATTTTCAAGATTTTTGGTTCGGTAGAATTTTTTATGCTATGATTAGTACGAAATCCTGACTTTCTTTAATATATATAGCTCTTTTAATTAGCGAAAAATTACTTATTAGTTTTTCCCTAATTACTAAAAAAGTACTGAACCAATTTCGACGAATTGTGAATCTAAACCATTCTCGAATCAATTGGAATGCACACACAAAATTTCATCAAAATCGGTCCAGTCGTTTAGGAGGAGTTCAATTACATACACACGCACAGAAGATTTTTATATATAAAGACTAGCGGACCCGACAGACGTTGTCCTGTCACCGACAGACGTTGTCCTTCTTGGCACCGACTCCAGAAAATCAAATAAATGTACGTAAATATGGTAATACGCACGATATACACTACGCTCTTAATTTAATTTCTTATTACAATTATGTAAGGAAATTATTTTTCACTCTTCACTATTTTTTGCAGTCGGCTCAATTTTTGATAGAAAAGTTTATTTTTCTCTTTTTAGTTAAAAGTTAACGATTTTCTGAAGTCGGTTAATAAAAATTATAATACAGAAAATATCATTGTAAAGCATACACGTTTGTCAGGAGTGGGGTTCGAACACGTGATCTCTTTCTTCAAGAAGCTGAGCTTAAATCTGACGCCTTAGACCGCTCGGACATTCCGTCCGCACTCTACTCATCGAAATTATTCAACACTTTTAATTAGCAAAAAATCACTAATAGTTTTTGCCTAATTACTAAAAAAGTACTGAATCAATTTCGACGAAATGTGTGAATCTAAACCATTCTCGAATCTACAGGAACGCACACACAATATTTCATCAAAATCGGTCTAGTCGTTTAGGCGGAGTTCAATTACATACACACGCACAGAAGATTTTTATATATAAAGATGAGCATTGAAAATTTCAGGTTTTTGCGCCTTTTAAAAAATTCCACAAAAATCGGCTTTTGTAGTTATTTTTCAACTGATAACATATTTTAGTGCATTTTTTCATTCTGAATCGAATGGTACTAAGCAAATTCGTTTAAATACAGTAGTTCGTGAGATAATTCACATTTTCCTAATTTGGCGATGTTATCAGGAGGCGTTCAGTTACATACACACGCACAGATTTTTATATATAAAGGTAAGCATTGAAAATTTCAGGTTTTTGCGCCGAAGACATCGCCAAATTAGGAAAATGTGAATTATCTCACGAACTACTGGATTTAAAGAATTTTGCTTAGTACCGTTCGATTCAGCATGAAAAAAATGCACTAAAATATGTTATCAGATGAAAAATAACTACAAAAACCGATTTTAAGGAATTTTTTTAAATTTCGTTCTTTTTTCTACTCATCGTAGGGGTGGAATTTTCGAAAATCGATTAATAGTGGCACTCTATGTTATAAGAAGTATTTTTACCCCAATTTTTAAGATTTTTAGTTCGGTAGATTTTTTTTGTGCTGTGATTAATACGAAATCCAGACATCTTTTATATATATAGATAAGGATTGGAAATTTCAGGTTTTTGCGCCAAAGACATCGCCAAATTAGGAAAATGTGAATTATCTCACGAACTACTGTATTTAAACGATTTTGCTTAGTACTATTCGATTCAGAATGAAAAAATGTACTAAAATATGTTATCAGTTGAAAAATATCTACAAACGCCGATTTTAAAGGATTTTTTAAAAAGTTCGTTCTTTTTTTTTAACCACCTTGGGGGGGGGGGGGGGGAAATTTCGAAAATCCCTTCTTAGCGGCACTCGGTGTTATAAGAAGTATTTTTACCCCAATTTTCCAGATTTTTGGTTCGGTAGATTTTTTTGTGCTTTGATTAATACGAAACCCAGACTTTCTTTTATATATATAGCACTTTTAATTAGTGAAAAATCACTAACTATTAGTTTTTGCCTAATTACTAAAAAAGTACTGAATCAATTTCGATGAAATGTGAATCTAAACCATTCTCGAAACCACTGGAACACACATACAAAATTTCATTAAAATCGGTCCAATCGTTTAAGAGGAGTTCAATTACATACACACGCACAGAAGATTTTTATATATAAAGATGAGCATTGAAAATTTCAGGTTTTTGCGCCGAAGACATCGCCAAATTAGGAAAATGTGAATTATCTCACGAACTACTGGATGTAAACGAATTTGCTTAGTACCATTCGATTCAGAATGAAAAAATGCACTAAAATATGTTATCAGTTGAAAAATAACTACAAAAGCAGATTTTTATGGAATTTTTTAAAAGTTCGTTCTTTTTTCTACTCATCTTAGGGGTGGAATTTTCGAAAATCCATTTTTAGCGGCACTCGATGTTATAAGAAGTATTTTTACCCCATTTTCAGGATTTTTGGTTCGGTAGATTTTTTTGCGCTGTGATTAATACGAAATCCAGACTATCATTTATTATATAGATAAGGATTGAAATTTTCAGGTTTTTGCGCCAAAGACATCGCCAAATAAGGAAAATGTGAATTATCTCACGATCTACTCGATTTAAACGATTTTGCTTAGTACCATTCGATTCAGAATGAAAAAATGCACTAAAATATGTTATCAGTTGTAAAATAACTACAAAAGCCGATTTTAAAGGAATTTTTTAAAAGTTCGTTCTTGTTTTTTTACCCTCCTTAGGGGTTGAATTTTCGAAAATCCCTTTTTAGCGACACTCGATGTTATAAGAAATATTTTTACCCCAATTTTCAAGATTTTTGGTTTGGTAGATTTTTTTGTGCTGTGATTAATACGAAATCCAGACTTTCTTTTATATATATAGCACTTTTAATTATTATTGTTAGCGAAAAGTCACTAACTATTAGTTTTTGTCTAATTTCTAAATAAGTACTGAATCAATTTCGATGAAATGTGAATCTAAACCATTCTCGAATCCACTGGAACATACATACATAATTTCAATAAAATCGGTCCATTCGTTTAGGAGGAGTTCAATTACATACACACGAACAGAAGATTTTTATATATAAAGATATGAGAAGAACATTCTGTAACTTTTTCAGATTTTTCTGAGTATGCCCGTATGGAGACCTTCCTTGTAAGTTTATTTATTTTTTTTTTTTTAAATACGTACTTTTTATGTGTTTAAATCTTTTTGTGTCTTTTTAGCTTTATCAGGGATCGGTTCGAAATGCCGTTTTTGATTGCTTATTTTGCAATATTTTCTGCATTTATCAAAGAATCGACAATCACGGCACCTTGTGTACTTTCCAAATAAGAGATTTTGAAAGTTTTGTGTATTTGAGAGAAAAAATGAATTTAAAAAAAAAATCGGAAAATAAGTAGTTTGAATCGAAACACACCCTTTGAACTCTGTTCTGCGGTTTTGTTGCGAAAGTTGGCGAAAATGTCCATCCCTCGCCAAAAAATGTGGTTTTAAGTAACAGGCGAAAACGCATATTTTCCCGTATCTCTCGATCTCCCACGCTCTTGACCTTTGGGAGGATACGGTAAATTATAGCGAGCTACATGCCGACACACACGCACTCTAATCCGTCATATTTCCTCAACTAGATTCTACATTATTACAACAAATGACCATGTATCGTTCTTTATTTACTTTTTGTCCTCCTACATTAAAAAAAAAAAAAAACACCTCAACATATAGAAGAAAAGTCTTTCCTTTAAAGTTTGCTTTTGCTACCCATTCTTTATATAGTTTTTTCCCCCCTGGTGCATATCTTATTTAGACACCCCATTCTGTATCAAATTTTACATTCTCAAGGAAAACAAAATTACCTCTGTTACGTCGTGCGCTAGAAATTTCATTTTATTTTAGAATTCTTTTGCAAAATCTTATAAAATTATATATACAGTGCCTCACAAAAGTGATGGGACACTTGTGCTTTATAAAAAGAAACTGCAATAAAATAAATAAACAAACATGTGCAAAATTTTTTTGGGTGTGTTTCATATTTAAAGTTAGTAACAATTATTACATAACATACATTTTGTCAAAATATTAAAATAGTAATTTAGTAAAAATACAATTGTTCAGAACGGAGCAAAAAATGGCTCACATAAGTGATGGGACACTTACTTTTCCATCAAATATTTGTCCAAAAATTTTACTTTTTAAAAGGTTTAAATATTTTGTTGGATTTCCTTTTACTTTTAAAACATGATTTAATATTTTTGGGATGGATTCGACTAATTTTTTTGTGATTTCTGGAGTGATTTTACCTCATTCTTCTTGAAGCACCGATTTTAGTTGTTGTTTTGAAGAAATGGTGTGTTTGCGAATTCTTGATTATAATTCTTGCCAAATATTCTCTATGGGATTTAAGTCTGGAGATTGTGGTGGTGTTTTTATTATTTCAGGACAGTTATATAGCAGCCAGTGTCAAACGTTCAGATCAGTGTGCTTGGGGTCATTGATAGTCTCAGGATTAACAATTATTTCATATAATGCTTGTAAATCAGCAGCAACTTTTGAAGCAATATTTTTTGGATTTTTTTAATATTTCGAACGTTAATTCGCTTTATTCCATTGGATAACTTTGATGGTCGGCCAGGTCTTCTTTTATCCTGAATCATATGATTCTTTTTATATCGTTTAATGATATTGAAAACTGTTGAACGACTCAAGTTAACTGTTTCAGCAGTTTTTCTAATAGATTTTCCACGTTCAATATGCAAATTAATAACTAATTTTCGAATTTTAGGCGAAGTTTCTTTTCGTTTAGCATTCATGGCTACACAGAGCTAAAAAAACACAAAATTCCAAAACAAACTGGAGAGAAATACTGCAGACGATTTTATAAATTATTTCCAATTGCTTTTAAGAAAAAATAAAACCCCCAAAAATATTTTTATTGCTTATTTCAGACGATTTTTGTTGCATATATAATGGTGTCCCATCATTTATGTGAGCTATTTTT
Organism: Maratus speculifer; assembly: GCA_964019185.1. Lineage (NCBI taxonomy): Eukaryota > Metazoa > Arthropoda > Arachnida > Araneae > Salticidae > Maratus > Maratus speculifer. The sequence continues at coordinate 382,120,869 of OZ025289.1, forward strand.
TGCTCCTTTCTAAACAATTGTATTTTTATTAAATTAATATTTTAATATTTTGACAAAATGTATGTTATGTAATAATCTTTACTAAATTTAAGTATGAAACATACCCACAAAAAAATGTGTACATGTTAGTAGTAGGAAAACAAGAGTACGGGGACAAGCGCAGGCGGGGCTGCGGGGCCGCCCCGCCTGCGGTGCCTCCTGCGGTACCTCCATGCCTCCGGCTTCCCCGCCTGCGGTCCCTCCTGCGCCCACCGTGACACCGCCACTCTCCTGCCCCCACTATGCATCCCCCTCCACGAACGCCCCCTAGTGGAAAAAAGGAACATTCTATTATAACATGAGAGGTGAACGGCCTTCCCAATTCAAAAACATTGTCAATCACATCTCAACTCGGAATCATACTATAAGATGAAGATTAAATTTATATTTGAATTCTGAACAACCGTAATTTTAATGACTATTATTAATTAAGCGAAACAATTAAAATCTCAGTTTTTAACCATTTTATTTGGATTTCTTCAACTACAAGATGAGATTATCAATTTAACACAAGAAAGTTAAACATATATTTGAACTTTGCTTGATAGACATCTTAATGAGTATCGTTAATTAAGTAAAAACAATAGAAAATATCCAGTTTTATAGAAAAAGACTGATTTCTTACGATTTTTATCAACTTAAAAGAGAAAAGTTAACCATGTATCCTAGTTTTTCAACAGCTATAATCTTAATGAGTATCGTTAATTAAGTAAAAAAACAATGGAAAATATCAAGTTTTATGGAAAAAGACTGATCTCTTACGATTTTTATCAACTTAAGAGAGAAAACTTAAACACACATTTCAGTTTTTCAAACGCTATAACCTTAATGAGCTTTCATAATTAAGTAAAAAACAATGGAAAATATCGATTTTTATAGAAAAAGACTGATTTCTTACGATTTTTATCAACTGCAACATCAGTGTATCGACTTACAAGTTGAAAGTTAAACACGCATTCTAGTTTTTCAACAGCTATAATCTTAATGAGTATCGTTAATTAAGTAAAAAACAATGGTAAATATCAAGTTTTATAGAAAAAGACTGATTTCTTACGATTTTTTCAACTCAAACTTCAGATTATCAATTTGATAGAAAGAAATTTAAGCATGCATTCCAGTTTTGGACAACCATTTCCTTCATGAACATTATTAATTAAGCAAAACAGAAAATATTAAATTTTTAACTGATTTCTTCATATTATTTTATTATTTTTTTTTAATATAAAATCAGAATACACAACTTAAAATAGAAATTTAAACATATTTTTTAGTTTTTGAACAGTCGTTACCTCAAAGAATTTCGATAATTGAACAATTAACAAAGGAAACTAATGATTTTTTAACGAATTAAACGAATTTGGTTAACTTTTACTCTAATTGGAAATTTCATCGTACTTTATATATACCAACTAAGTAGAATTTTAATGCATAAACGAATAATTTAAAGAAATTCTCAACACGCAAATGTGAACCTGCAGAGCATTTCTTATTACGTCATACCTAAACTAAAACTTTTTTCTGCAACCCCTCCATGCATGCATTCCAGGTAGGGGAACATAACAAAGAATTTTGACGTCACAACTTACAAAGGAATACAACAAAATGTTTACGTTCAAGAAAAAGTATCACATAGAGAGAAAAAAAAGAAGAGATTTAAGTTATTTATCCATTCTAGTTTTATAACAGTTACTACAACATCTCCAAATTAAAATTTGGAAGTCATAATGAGTGTAATTAATTAAGCAAAATAATAGAAATGTTAGTTTTTCAGAGGGGAAAAGACGAATTTAAACAAATTTTATTAGTTTTACACTAGTTTAATAATAATTTTAAGGAGGAAAAAGACGAATTTAAACTTTTTTTTTTGTTTTACACTATTTTTTCTCATCTCCAACATGGATATATCAATTTTAACAGAAGAATTAAACGTATATTATAGTTTTTAACAACAAAATCTTAACAAGTATCATTAATTAAACAAAAATAAATATCAGTTTTAAAGAAAAGACGAATTTGAATAATTTTACACTAGTATTTTCAAAAGCAACATGGAAATATCAATACTTATTCACATATTTCACTTATTCACTGTATTCAGTACTATATTTAATAAATTTGGATACACTTTAAGAATTTCCTAATCTATAATTAAATATTAGCTGTGTATTTAATGTTACCCATGTTTTCAACATTAGTTCATAATCGTGAATTTTGTATTTTAAATACCATGTATTCAGGTTCAGATTATTTTCACTTGAAATCATACAGAATTTTTTAACAGAGTTTGTTTTTTGAAATCATTGAAGCAACTGTATTTAATATTTTTAACACCAATTTTCTAAGATTTTCTAACATTTTCCGATTATACATTCTTCAGAAGTACATTTCTAAATGCTACAATCACTTTACATATCGAAAAGATATCATTGAAGCAACTGTATTTAATATTTTTAATGCCAATTTTCTAAGATTTTTTAACATTTTCCGGTTATACATTCCTCAAAAGTTATTATTACGTATTCTAAACAATAGCAAATATTAATTTTAAGAATAAAAAGACGAATTTAAACAAATTTTATTAGTTTTACACTATTTTTTCTCACCTCCAACACGGATATATCAATTTTAACTGAAGAATTAAACGTATATTTTAGTTTTTAACAACAAAAATGTAATAAGTATCATTAATTAAACAAAAATAAATATCAATTTTCAAGAAAAGACAATTTTTTACACAAATTTTCAACTTTGAAATACATTGCTTACATATATTGTTACAGTATATTACTAAACTTAAACTTTTTAAAAAGTTTGAATGTCTTTACAAAGGGTTCATACTTATATTTTTCACGTTTTGACTGCATTCGGAATCTTACAACAAAAGTATACTTTTATTATTATTATTATTATTATTATTATTATTCTAGAAAACCTAAAAAATCGTTTCTTGCTGCTTTAGACACTTGACATATTAAAACTACTCTACCCATATAATTAATCAAATTAGGACATGATTCATCTTACACTTCAAAATTTCTGAATTTTTACAATACTTATTTTCATCAAACTTTATTCTTGATCCTATATATTTTAATAGCACAGAATTTTCACATCTGTTTTTATCTACTTATCAGAAAATTATTAAAACACCCAACAACATTTTTCAAATATGAATATTATCTTTACAATTTAATGATGCAAAACATACACGAATACAAAGTTTAATTTTTACAAACATTTCATATTTCAAACCAAACTATTCGAAATTTTCACAACATAAGAGCAAACATTAGACGAACTTTTTAACATTAATATTGCTTAGATCTTTTCATCATAACTTTTAACTATGATAATTATCCATTTTTAGGTTGATTGTCGAAAAACTGTAACTGAAATTACATAAACTTAATGTAAAAAACCATGTTCTCACACAATTTCTTGAAATTCAACAAAGAATTGACTATTACTCCAATACTTATCTACTTCAATCTCGACTCTCGATAGTATATAGATATTGCATCATTACATACTTACAACTCTTTTCAAACGTTTATCAGAAAATCAAGTCAATCAAAGTCTAGTAGTTATCACACCTGTTCCTCAGAAATATTACTATCATATGAAACAGTAAAGAAAATTAATAGATATTTAATATTTAATAACTTCATACGTGAAATTACTGCTGAATGAGAATACTAATAATCAATAAAATCAACTGTTGGACAAAAAAATAGTACAGATTACCGAAAATTCAAATCATTTTTTCTACAAAAATTACAAAAATTAACAAATGAATGACCAGTTAGAGAAATAATTAAAAAAAATAATGAACATATTTACAAATTTATTAAAATCACACCTTTTTCTGGATTACAAACCACAATTTCTTGAAAAATTTAACACCGAATTTGTAAGATTTTAATCCTAGTATTACACACACTCAATAAATATTCAAAATTAACAAAAAAATAATTTTTTAGTCTCATCAATAAGCAGAAATTCTATATTAAAAGAATATTTTCATAGTAGTACTTATAAAAATGAGAGTTTACAAACTGATTTTCATAATTTTATCACATTTAAACTTAATTTTTTACATAAAACATTATTTAATCAAATTTTATGCTTTCTAATTCAGTAAAATTCAATACTTTTTTAGTTTTTAAACCAATACCACAATATTTATTTACATCAAACTTGATTCTTCATTTTTTATATTTCCACATTACACACGTGAGATAAATACTAACTTGGATCAGGAGTTGAAGTCAATTGATTCCATTCGATTTTCATCATGTAAGCATTGCTCCTACACGAAATTTCTTACTTCTATAATCATCTAATGTATTAAAACTAATCTACTCATATTTTTAATCAATTCATCAGATGTTTCATCTCGCACTTCTGAATTATCGTGCATCAAGTTGCTTAAAATATAAATACTATCTTTATAGTTTTAATGATATATAGTATACATGGTTTATCTTGAGTTAGCACTTCCATAGTATTAATCAAATTATATGTTTCATCTTGCACTTGATCTTAATGATTTCATCTTGCATCTGAATTATCGTCCATCGAGTTTTTTTTTAAATAATAATATATTTATAGTTTTTGATTATACATAGCATGTACGAATACAATGTTTAATTTTAACATTTCATATTTCAAATAACCTATTTCCGAAACCAAGCTGTGTGAATTTTACCACAATGCTTATTATCATAGAATAATTTGTGTTTCACACTTTTCTAAAAATTATCATATATGTACCCCTCAGAGAAATTACTATCATATGAATAAATGAAGAAAATTTAATTTATATTAAAGGTACACGAAATTGATTGCAATATACATGTATTTAATAAAAATAAATAAATAAGCGATTATTTATACATTAAACCTTTACTAAATATATATTTATTTCATTATACAGATGTTTCAACAAGATGAACCAAAACAGCAGCAAACTTCAGAAATTAATGATTCGAATGATTCATCCCTAGCACATGTAGCGTTAACGAATAACACATATGTGAGTACTTATATGAGAAATACTAGAATTCGTATATGAAACGTAATTAGAGTAAATACAAAATGATTTGTCTTACTATCTACACTTTAACAAGCGCTTTTAACCTATATTATTGAAGAGAATCCTAACTGTGTCCATTTATTTCTATTACAGATGTGGTCTATTTGCTACAAACACTTCTTAAGTAAATGGAATTTAACAGAACATAGAAAAATCTATACAGGTGAAAAACCTTACACTTGGAAAGATTACCATAAATGCTGTTTTCAAGGAGACGTGAATCAAAAATGCACACATCATCATATAAAGCATCGTCAGATATATGTAAACTTAGCGAAGATATTCAAAAATTAGTCAGACTTTTGAAGAACTTAGAAACAAAGGAAGATATTTAGGCTATTTATCCATCATATTTTCACAACACTTACCACAATATCTCAAACTTAAAATTTGGAAGACATACACACTGCTGAAAAGTAATTTTGTGATTCTTCTAACCAGTATGAATGTATAGATATTATTTTGCAATGTATTCTTTAAATGCTCACATTAAATATTCTTTTATATGCATATATCGTTGTGTTTATTTTTCTAATACCTATTACATTAATGAAATACATAACATTTTAAGTGAAATAACACTCTCACAACTTAAAAAATGCATAAGAACATACAAAAATAAGCAGATGTATGAAAAAATATGCAAGTTTACAAAATAATTTCATTGTTTTCTAGAAATATTAAGAAAAAATATTTACAATATGAAAAAATTGCAAAAGTGAAAAGAAAAAACACAAATGTAAAAACAAAAACCACAAAGTGAAAAACTCATAACAAAGTTTTTGAAAAAAATATTTACAACAAATTTTTTTTTACAAAAACCAAAACTTCCAAAAATATTTTTTTCAAAAAAATTTTTTTTTCAGAAACATTTTTTACAAAAATTTTTTTTTTCAAAATAAGTTTTTACAAAAGTAAAAAAAAGAAAATCACAACGTTAAAAAATGAAAAATTTTTGTTAAAAAAAGTGTAAAAAAATTGCAAAAAAAGTTGCAAAAATTTCAAAAAAAGTTATGAAAAAAGTCTCAAAAATTTTGTTGGTTTTAATAGCAAATGCAATGGTTTCGCCATTGCATACTGCATTAAAACCAACGAAATTTTTGAAGCTTTTTTCATAACTTTTTTTGAAATTTTTGCAATTTTTTTTTTTTTACAATTTTTTTACACTTTTTTTAACAAAAATTTTTCATTTTTTAACGTTGTGATTTTCTTTTTTTTACTTTTGTAAAAACTTATTTTGAAAAAAAAAATTTTTGTAAAAAATGTTTCTGAAAAAAAAATTTTTTTGAAAAAAATATTTTTGGAAGTTTTGGTTTTTGTAAAAAAAAATTTGTTGTAAATATTTTTTTCAAAAACTTTGTTATGAGTTTTTCACTTTGTGGTTTTATTTTTTACATTTGTGTTTTTTCTTTTCACTTTTGCAATTTTTTCATATTGTAAATATTTTTTCTTAATATTTCTAGAAAACAATGAAATTATTTTGTAAACTTGCATATTTTTTCATACATCTGCTTATTTTTGTATGTTCTTATGCATTTTTTAAGTTGTGAGAGTGTTATTTCACTTAAAATGTTATGTATTTCATTAATGTAATAGGTATTAGAAAAATAAACACAACGATATATGCATATAAAAGAATATTTAATGTGAGCATTTAAAGAATACATTGCAAAATAATATCTATACATTCATATCTATACATGGTTAGAAGAATCACAAAATTACTTTTCAGCAGTGTATGTCTTCCAAATTTTAAGTTTGAGATATTGTGGTAAGTGTTGTGAAAATATGATGGATAAATAGCCTAAATATCTTCCTTTGTTTCTAAGTTCTTCAAAAGTCTGACTAATTTTTGAATATCTTCGCTAAGTTTACATATATCTGACGATGCTTTATATGATGATGTGTGCATTTTTGATTCACGTCTCCTTGAAAACAGCATTTATAATAATCTTTCCAAGTGTAAGGTTTTTCACCTGTATAGATTTTTCTATGTTCTGTTAAATTCCATTTACTTAAGAAGTGTTTGTAGCAAATAGACCACATCTGTAATAGAAATAAATGGACACAGTTAGGATTCTCTTCAATAATATAGGTTAAAAGCGCTTGTTAAAGTGTAGATAGTAAGACAAATCATTTTGTATTTACTCTAATTACGTTTCATATACGAATTCTAGTATTTCTCATATAAGTACTCACATATGTGTTATTCGTTAACGCTACATGTGCTAGGGATGAATCATTCGAATCATTAATTTCTGAAGTTTGCTGCTGTTTTGGTTCATCTTGTTGAAACATCTGTATAATGAAATAAATATATATTTAGTAAAGGTTTAATGTATAAATAATCGCTTATTTATTTATTTTTATTAAATACATGTATATTGCAATCAATTTCGTGTACCTTTAATATAAATTAAATTTTCTTCATTTATTCATATGATAGTAATTTCTCTGAGGGGTACATATATGATAATTTTTAGAAAAGTGTGAAACACAAATTATTCTATGATAATAAGCATTGTGGTAAAATTCACACAGCTTGGTTTCGGAAATAGGTTATTTGAAATATGAAATGTTAAAATTAAACATTGTATTCGTACATGCTATGTATAATCAAAAACTATAAATATATTATTATTTAAAAAAAAACTCGATGGACGATAATTCAGATGCAAGATGAAATCATTAAGATCAAGTGCAAGATGAAACATATAATTTGATTAATACTATGGAAGTGCTAACTCAAGATAAACCATGTATACTATATATCATTAAAACTATAAAGATAGTATTTATATTTTAAGCAACTTGATGCACGATAATTCAGAAGTGCGAGATGAAACATCTGATGAATTGATTAAAAATATGAGTAGATTAGTTTTAATACATTAGATGATTATAGAAGTAAGAAATTTCGTGTAGGAGCAATGCTTACATGATGAAAATCGAATGGAATCAATTGACTTCAACTCCTGATCCAAGTTAGTATTTATCTCACGTGTGTAATGTGGAAATATAAAAAATGAAGAATCAAGTTTGATGTAAATAAATATTGTGGTATTGGTTTAAAAACTAAAAAAGTATTGAATTTTACTGAATTAGAAAGCATAAAATTTGATTAAATAATGTTTTATGTAAAAAATTAAGTTTAAATGTGATAAAATTATGAAAATCAGTTTGTAAACTCTCATTTTTATAAGTACTACTATGAAAATATTCTTTTAATATAGAATTTCTGCTTATTGATGAGACTAAAAAATTATTTTTTTGTTAATTTTGAATATTTATTGAGTGTGTGTAATACTAGGATTAAAATCTTACAAATTCGGTGTTAAATTTTTCAAGAAATTGTGGTTTGTAATCCAGAAAAAGGTGTGATTTTAATAAATTTGTAAATATGTTCATTATTTTTTTTAATTATTTCTCTAACTGGTCATTCATTTGTTAATTTTTGTAATTTTTGTAGAAAAAATGATTTGAATTTTCGGTAATCTGTACTATTTTTTTGTCCAACAGTTGATTTTATTGATTATTAGTATTCTCATTCAGCAGTAATTTCACGTATGAAGTTATTAAATATTAAATATCTATTAATTTTCTTTACTGTTTCATATGATAGTAATATTTCTGAGGAACAGGTGTGATAACTACTAGACTTTGATTGACTTGATTTTCTGATAAACGTTTGAAAAGAGTTGTAAGTATGTAATGATGCAATATCTATATACTATCGAGAGTCGAGATTGAAGTAGATAAGTATTGGAGTAATAGTCAATTCTTTGTTGAATTTCAAGAAATTGTGTGAGAACATGGTTTTTTACATTAAGTTTATGTAATTTCAGTTACAGTTTTTCGACAATCAACCTAAAAATGGATAATTATCATAGTTAAAAGTTATGATGAAAAGATCTAAGCAATATTAATGTTAAAAAGTTCGTCTAATGTTTGCTCTTATGTTGTGAAAATTTCGAATAGTTTGGTTTGAAATATGAAATGTTTGTAAAAATTAAACTTTGTATTCGTGTATGTTTTGCATCATTAAATTGTAAAGATAATATTCATATTTGAAAAATGTTGTTGGGTGTTTTAATAATTTTCTGATAAGTAGATAAAAACAGATGTGAAAATTCTGTGCTATTAAAATATATAGGATCAAGAATAAAGTTTGATGAAAATAAGTATTGTAAAAATTCAGAAATTTTGAAGTGTAAGATGAATCATGTCCTAATTTGATTAATTATATGGGTAGAGTAGTTTTAATATGTCAAGTGTCTAAAGCAGCAAGAAACGATTTTTTAGGTTTTCTAGAATAATAATAATAATAATAAAAGTATACTTTTGTTGTAAGATTCCGAATGCAGTCAAAACGTGAAAAATATAAGTATGAACCCTTTGTAAAGACATTCAAACTTTTTAAAAAGTTTAAGTTTAGTAATATACTGTAACAATATATGTAAGCAATGTATTTCAAAGTTGAAAATTTGTGTAAAAAATTGTCTTTTCTTGAAAATTGATATTTATTTTTGTTTAATTAATGATACTTATTACATTTTTGTTGTTAAAAACTAAAATATACGTTTAATTCTTCAGTTAAAATTGATATATCCATGTTGGAGGTGAGAAAAAATAGTGTAAAACTAATAAAATTTGTTTAAATTCGTCTTTTTATTCTTAAAATTAATATTTGCTATTGTTTAGAATACGTAATAATAACTTTTGAGGAATGTATAACCGGAAAATGTTAAAAAATCTTAGAAAATTGGCATTAAAAATATTAAATACAGTTGCTTCAATGATATCTTTTCGATATGTAAAGTGATTGTAGCATTTAGAAATGTACTTCTGAAGAATGTATAATCGGAAAATGTTAGAAAATCTTAGAAAATTGGTGTTAAAAATATTAAATACAGTTGCTTCAATGATTTCAAAAAACAAACTCTGTTAAAAAATTCTGTATGATTTCAAGTGAAAATAATCTGAACCTGAATACATGGTATTTAAAATACAAAATTCACGATTATGAACTAATGTTGAAAACATGGGTAACATTAAATATACAGCTAATATTTAATTATAGATTAGGAAATTCTTAAAGTGTATCCAAATTTATTAAATATAGTACTGAATACAGTGAATAAGTGAAATATGTGAATAAGTATTGATATTTCCATGTTGCTTTTGAAAATACTAGTGTAAAATTATTCAAATTCGTCTTTTCTTTAAAACTGATATTTATTTTTGTTTAATTAATGATACTTGTTAAGATTTTGTTGTTAAAAACTATAATATACGTTTAATTCTTCTGTTAAAATTGATATATCCATGTTGGAGATGAGAAAAAATAGTGTAAAACTAAAAAAAAAAAAAAAGTTTAAATTCGTCTTTTTCCTCCTTAAAATTATTATTAAACTAGTGTAAAACTAATAAAATTTGTTTAAATTCGTCTTTTCCCCTCTGAAAAACTAACATTTCTATTATTTTGCTTAATTAATTACACTCATTATGACTTCCAAATTTTAATTTGGAGATGTTGTAGTAACTGTTATAAAACTAGAATGGATAAATAACTTAAATCTCTTCTTTTTTTTCTCTCTATGTGATACTTTTTCTTGAACGTAAACATTTTGTTGTATTCCTTTGTAAGTTGTGACGTCAAAATTCTTTGTTATGTTCCCCTACCTGGAATGCATGCATGGAGGGGTTGCAGAAAAAAGTTTTAGTTTAGGTATGACGTAATAAGAAATGCTCTGCAGGTTCACATTTGCGTGTTGAGAATTTCTTTAAATTATTCGTTTATGCATTAAAATTCTACTTAGTTGGTATATATAAAGTACGATGAAATTTCCAATTAGAGTAAAAGTTAACCAAATTCGTTTAATTCGTTAAAAAATCATTAGTTTCCTTTGTTAATTGTTCAATTATCGAAATTCTTTGAGGTAACGACTGTTCAAAAACTAAAAAATATGTTTAAATTTCTATTTTAAGTTGTGTATTCTGATTTTATATTAAAAAAAAATAATAAAAAAATATGAAGAAATCAGTTAAAAATTTAATATTTTCTGTTTTGCTTAATTAATAATGTTCATGAAGGAAATGGTTGTCCAAAACTGGAATGCATGCTTAAATTTCTTTCTATCAAATTGATAATCTGAAGTTTGAGTTGAAAAAATCGTAAGAAATCAGTCTTTTTCTATAAAACTTGATATTTACCATTGTTTTTTACTTAATTAACGATACTCATTAAGATTATAGCTGTTGAAAAACTAGAATGCGTGTTTAACTTTCAACTTGTAAGTCGATACACTGATGTTGCAGTTGATAAAAATCGTAAGAAATCAGTCTTTTTCTATAAAAATCGATATTTTCCATTGTTTTTTACTTAATTATGAATGCTCATTAAGGTTATAGCGTTTGAAAAACTGAAATGTGTGTTTAAGTTTTCTCTCTTAAGTTGATAAAAATCGTAAGAGATCAGTCTTTTTCCATAAAACTTGATATTTTCCATTGTTTTTTTACTTAATTAACGATACTCATTAAGATTATAGCTGTTGAAAAACTAGGATACATGGTTAACTTTTCTCTTTTAAGTTGATAAAAATCGTAAGAAATCAGTCTTTTTCTATAAAACTGGATATTTTCTATTGTTTTTACTTAATTAACGATACTCATTAAGATGTCTATCAAGCAAAGTTCAAATATATGTTTAACTTTCTTGTGTTAAATTGATAATCTCATCTTGTAGTTGAAGAAATCCAAATAAAATGGTTAAAAACTGAGATTTTAATTGTTTCGCTTAATTGATAATAGTCATTAAAATTACGGTTGTTCAGAATTCAAATATAAATTTAATCTTCATCTTATAGTATGATTCCGAGTTGAGATGTGATTGACAATGTTTTTGAATTGGGAAGGCCGTTCACCTCTCGTTATAATAGAATGTTCCTTTTTTCCACTAGGGGGCGTTCGTGGAGGGGGATGCATAGTGGGGGCAGGAGAGTGGCGGTGTCACGGTGGGCGCAGGAGGGACCGCAGGCGGGGCAGCCGGAGGCATGGAGGTACCGCAGGAGGCACCGCAGGCGGGGCGGCCCCGCCTGCGCTTGTCCCCGTACTCTTGTTTTCCTACTACTCATGTTTTTTTAATTTATTTGATTAGTTTTCTTTTGTAAAACACAAGTGTCCCATCACTTATGTGAGACACTGTATATATATTTGCAAATATATATTTGCAAATAAAGATTGGGTGTCACCCCTTAAAGGGTTACACCCGGGGCGGACCGCCCCCCCCCCCCCCTCGCTAGCAATGCCACTGGCAATTATCACAAATTTTCATTTAAAACAGCAATGAAATACTAAAATAAATAAACACGACTTTAGTTCCCCCATCATTTTGATCAACGTAGCATTAAAATAACTTGTAGCACTCAATTTAAAGTGGAAAAGAGTTCTTTCAATATTTTCTACACATGAATAAATAAAATTTTCCGGTTTAAAAAAAAAATGAGCCCGTACGAATGTCAAAATATTTCCTCAAAAAACGAATCAACCAACCTCAATATTAATTAGAATTTCGCGTAGCATTCTTATTTTTAAAGGAGGTAGATTAGTACAACCTCCCACTAGAGATGAGTTCGGGCTCGATTTTCGGGGCCCGAGCCCGACGTTTTCGAAGTCCCAGCCCGAAGGATTTTTTGTCAAAAGAGCCAAGCGCGCTTGAGCCCGATAAAAAAAAAAAAAAAAAAAAAAAAAAATACGAAACAGGATTGTATGATATTTAAAAATTGTTTCAAAAAATACCTCATTTTTAAAAAGTTCTTTTACAGATATGATTCTTAAATGAAAAATGAAAATTTAAATTCAATCTTATCAAAATCCATATCAAATAAAAATATACTTGATACTTAAAAAATTACTCTAAAAATTTCCCCTAATTTAACACTAAATTTGATGGACACATTTGTGTTTATTGAATAACTGCACGAAATTTGCAGAAATTACTATCAGTAAGCTTTTTGTAAAATCAAACAACGTTTTTCAATTTTCTGTAAAAAAATTACATTTTTAACTATAATCAATTCCTTTCTCTTATCAATCCTCTGTGATTGACAGATACCTGAAAATGAATGTATTTGGAAAAAATTGGGGCCGTTATCTTAAAGTTCCGATGCTTTAATAGAAAAAGAGGAAATACTAATCGATTGCTTTCTGTCGGAATAACATGGTAATTATATTTACTTACTATAGGCGTAACCAGCCTTTTGAACGGGCGGGTGCCCAAATTTTTTAACCCGAATATGTTGGGTACAAACAATATCTTATGTAGTAAAACCTAATAAAACGTAAACTGATAAAACCTATTGAATTTCCGTTTTAGACAGGTTTTTATTTGCGAAATGCATAATTGTATGGTACTTCTTTTAAAAAGGACCCAAATGCAATTTTTCATTGCGTGAAGAAGGATGAGAAGTTGCTCAATACTAAATCTAATGGATATGAAAAAGATATATAAATATAGATAAAACATGATATATATGAAACAAAGATATCTAAACATAAATCTGTAATTGTCATAAATTTTCATTTGAAACAGCAAAGAAATACCAAAATAAATAAACACGATTTTAGTTCCTCCATCATTTTGATCAAAATAGCATTAAAATAACTTGTAAAAGGAATAAGTAGGGGGAACTGGGGCACATTGATACATGGAACACATTGATACACTCCCTCTACTGCTCACAAGGTCATTACAGAAAGCTTCACAACAGCTCTAAAAGATTATACTAGTGCACACAACTACATACAGAACGTCTTGGCATGATTCAGTAGTTTGTTGATATGGGATGGGTGATTTATTGTTTTTGTAGGTGAAAAATAGATTTGAGTTGTGCAATTGAAATGGTATTATACAACTGTTCCAGTATTTTCAACCGAAAAGAATACTCTCCCTGGAAAGTAAAGCTACTCTTTATCAGTTCCACATTCTTTATTGTTAGGTAAATTATGAAGTGTTGGATTTGAGACTCGTTTTATTCAAAATGGCTGTATGGGGCACATTGATACAGTGTATGTCGGGGCACATTGATACAACATAAATCCTTTTCTAGTTCATTTTTCATTACCTTTTATTATTGTTATTTTTTTTTAAACCATACACTCCTTAATCCAACTATTTTTCGCCAAAAATTACTAATATTAGCTTTTATTGAAGTGAAATAAGCTCTAATTTTTTATATTCGAACATTTTATAGTATTTTTGCAAACAGAAGACTTACGAATTTATCCAACATCTAGTGCTAGTCAAACTAACAAAAGAAAAGGACGGCAGCCTGGAAAATCTCGAATTTATATCGATTTTCCAGAGAAAAAGTATTTTCGAGATGAAAAATGTTAAGTAAGAGAAACAAGCTGCAGAACAGTAAAAGATAATTATATTATAAACAGTATTTTTAATATAATTATCCTTTATTTTCTGTTTATAAACCGATTTATAGACAAATATAGACGATTTATTTTATAAACAGAAAACCTGGTAATTTTTTCATTTTTCCTAAGAAAGAAGATAATGCTGGGGTTGAAGTATCAGATATGACAAAGTTACCGCAGCCAACAATCAGACAAGGAACAGCTAGAACATCAAGTCATTATTAATTTAATTTTTATTGCTTTAATATTACTTACAAATTGTGGGTGATTTGAATTTCTATGAATAAATATAGAAAGGTTTGCTAACTAATTTTCTATGAAAAATATGCATTGGTGTTATTTTGTCTTCATTTTTCCCAAACTTATCAAAGTGCCCCATGAGGTGTATCAATCTGCCCCGGGGATGGGGCACATTGATACAAATGACTTTTTTTTTATTTTTTTTTAAATTACATGCAAAAGTACTATATAAAACAATGATTGTACATTTTTATAACACACTACACAAGTTTTTCTGACACCACATGGAAAAATAACTTTACATTTCTACTTTCTGGACACCAAAAAAATTCTTAGAAAAATATTGTATCAATGTGCCCCAGTTCCCCCTACGCAATTTTAAGTGCAAAAGAGTTCTTTCAATCTTTTCTGCACATAAATAAATAAAATTTTTAGATTTTTAAAAAAATGAGCCCGTCTCATCTCTATATGTTCTTTTTATAAATGTCAAAATATGGCCGCAAAAAACGAAATTTAACCAACCAACAAACCAACATCCATTTTAATTTGAATCATGCGTAGCATTATTTCTCATTTTGAAAGGAAGCAGATTTATACAACCCCTCCCCGCTCCTCCGTGCCTCAGGCCGACATGGTGGAATTATCAATTCACATTAGAGATGAGATCGAACTCGTCTTTCGGGGCCCGGGCCTGCTCGCATTTTTGCCGATCCCACCGAAGTTAGCATAGGGGCGAAAAATACGGGCTTCTGATTGGTTGAATAATTTTGCTCTCCTTCCTTTTTGAGTTTACGTTTATTTAATCATCAATTTCTGTTTGAAAAGCTTTTGAAAGCTGGATTTTCCTTCTATTTTTACATATTTATTTATAGATAAAGAAATAGATAATTCGGAATTTATAATTAAAGAAGTTAATTAGGATGTTTAACAACTGTTCTGTATTACTTTTAGAAAATAATAAAAACAGAATTGTCATGTCTTCTTTCTATTTTTTCAACATGATATGCACATATATACGCAATCAGAACAATTTATTTAAAAACAATAGTATTTTCATTTTACGGAGTCAAACTCAATTGTTCTATATTACTTTTTTTATTAAAAAAAATGCAATTTCTTCTTGTTATTATTATTTCAATGATATACCCATATATGCTCCTTATACGTACATTAGCATTCAGGACGATCTATTTGCAAACAATTTTTCGACCAATCAGAGCCCGTATTTTTCTGTCCTATGCTAGCTTCGGGGGATCGGCAAAAATGCGGCCTGCTCGATCCCGACGATTTTAAATCTGAGACCGATGCCCCCCCCCCCCCCCCCCCCCAAAAAAAAAAATATATATATATATATATGTATGGTATTTAAAAATTGTTTCAAAAGTAATATCGCATTTTTTAAAACTTCTCACACAGATATAAATTTTAAATGAAAATTTAAATTCAATCCTATCAAAATCCGTATAAAATAAAAAAATATATATACTTGATACTTAAAAGGATTCTCATAATTTTTTCTTCTTTTAACAAGCAAATTTGATGGACACGTTTGTGTTTAATGAATAAATGCATGAAATTTGCAGAAATTACTATTTGAAAGCTGGTGAATTAAACAACGTTCTTCAATTTTCTGTAAAAAGTGTACATATTTCATTATAGTGGAATTTTTTCTCATAACAATCTTCCATGATTGACAGGTACCTGAAAATCAACGTAAATTAAAAAAAAAAAATCTCATTGTTATTTTAAAAGTCCTATGCTTTTACAGGAAAAGAGGAAACACTGATCAATTGATTTCTGTTGGAATAACATGGTAATCAATCATATTTATTTACGGAGAAAAATGACTTCGAAAAGGAACAGAATCCTCAGCATGAACAGAATTCATGATGACAAATGCATATAATAATCACTAAAGTTATTTTCATAAGATAAACGACTATGATTCGTGCACAATCGAATATTAAATAATTTACAAACCTCCAGCTAATTCTCGTCTACCGAAGACATTATCTTCCCGTTATGTAACTAAATAATAAATAAATAAACGATCCCATTTAAAAAAATATCTTCTGCTAACGAAAAGCCAAATAAAAGCAAATCCATTGTTGTGTTTGTTTTGATTGGCGCCATATAGATCGGCATCGGAAATTCCGTAGACATAAATTTGTAATTATCACTAATTTTCAGCAATGAAATACTAAAATAAATAAACAGGCATTCAGTTACCCCGTCATTTTGATAAAAAATAATTAAAATGACTTGAAAAGGAATAAGTATGCAATTTTAAACGGAAAAAATTATTTCAATCTTTATTACATATGAATAAATAAAGTTTTCCTGCATCAGAAAAACAGAGCCCAGGCCCGGGCTTTCAGGCTTGGGTTGAGACCGTCTCATCTCTAATCTGTATTTCCTTTCATCTTATGGAATTGCAATAACATGCATGAGAAAGAATGGCGTTAAAAACTTCCATAAACAAAAGACATCAAATTGGGATTATAAAGCCAACTTTTTGACTTACTGTTACTGATTCTAGTAAATATTCTAATTTTAAAAATGATAAACAAAATAATTTTCTTAAAAATAATAATAAAAAAAAATGTGGGTCTCTTCTTTTATCACTTTTGAAAACATAGACTGTTAATTTTAATTAAATTTCGATTTTTTTTTAATGTCTAGCTTGGGTTTGCGCGAAGGGGGGGGTGCCCGGGGGTACCCCCCCTTCCCAGAGGTTACGCGCATGCTTACGGAGGAATGTGGCTTCGAAAATACACAGCGTCCTCAGAATGAACTTAGTTCATGTTGACAAATAGATAGAACAATCGCTAAATTTATTTTCACAAGAAAAACGACTCGTGCACAATAGAAGATAAAATAATTTGAAAAGTTCCAGCTAATTCTCGTCTACTATTTACAGAAGAAAATATTCTCTTCGAGTTATGTAACTAAATAATTAATAACCGAATCTATTAAAAAAAAAAAAAAAAATCTGCTAACAAAAGCCAAACTAAAAGCAAATTCATTGCTGTGTTTATTTTGAGTGCCGCCATTCAATAAATCATCGCCGGAAATTTCGTAGACAAAGATCTGTAATTATCACAAATTTCTATTTGAAAAGTAATGAAATACTAAAATAAATAAACACGATTTCAGTTCCCCGTCATTTTGATGAAAAAGCATTAATATGATTTGAAAAGGAATAAGTATGCTATTTTAAATGGAAAAAAGTTCTTTCAATCTTTTCTACACATGAATAAGTATTTTCCGGTTTCAGAAAAAAATGAACCCGAGCCCGAAGACTAAAATAAAAATAGAGCCCTAACCCGTGTCGAGCCCGGGCCCGGGCTGAGCCCGTCTCATCTCTACCTCCCACCCTCTCCGTTCTCCAGGCTAATCACATGATGGAATTATTGTTTCACATCTGTATTTCCTTTCAATTTCTTTTTGCTCCTACCTAGATTTTAGATTACAAAAGCAAAAATATAAATAGTTTCTATTCTTGTCGAGAATTTACGCTATTTTTTTTTTTATGGAATTGCAAAAACAATGAAAAAGAACGGCATTAAAAAAATCTTCCATAAACAAAAGGCATCAAATTGGGATTATAAAACCAATTTTTTGACTTACTGTGATTAATACAGATTCTAGTAAATATTCTAGTTTTAAAAAAGATGAACAAAATAATTTTCTTAAAAATAAACAACAAAATAATCTCTTTCTTTTATCACATTTCAAAACATAGACTGTTAGTTCTGATTAACTAATTGAACTATGCTTTCATTTTTCTTCTTTTTTCTTTTATAAATTTTGATTTTTTAAAATAAACAATCTTGGATCTGCGCAAGAGGGGGGGGGGGGGGGGTGCCCTAGGGTTACGAGCATGTTTCTGCTTCAAAAATGGATTTTCCTGCTTCACAATCCGTTTTAGACTGTTCCAAATCTTTCTGGTTAAATGTGACTCCTGAAAGCAACAATTTATTAAACAAAAAGTACCGATTTATTGAACAAAAGAATTCTTATTTAACTTTTTCAGGAAAAATGTCAGTCTGGTCCTTTTTAAGAAGGAATGCGAATAATAGTGATACATGCTATCTTCTGCACTCGAATAAGCATTATTACATACAGTCGAACCTCTATATAACGAAACTCCATACATCGAATTTCTCCATATAACGAATTTTTAGTAAGAACGGTCCCCTTTTCGCATGATTACATCAAAAACAGACTCTATATAGCGAAATATCTATCTCCATATAACGAATTTTTTCATAAATTGATCTTAATTTATTCAGTTTTAAAAAAGCTTCGAAATCATATGGAATCAATTTTCCATCACTTATTTTTGATTTATCGTTCAGTGGAGAGGTTTTTTTTTTTTTTTTATAAATATTACTTCTCTCCTTATTCTTAAATCTAAGAAGTTCATCCCACCTCCCACACACCTTTCAACATCCTTCTCAAAACACAGTCAATTGAATTGTTACACATACACTATATTGCCACTGATTATGGGACACTTGCGATTTTAGACATTTTACTAGATATCTAGAAAAATACATGAGGAATCATCTCGAAATTCTTAGTGTATAAATATAATAGTATACGTCATACATCTCCGTGAAGTTTTTTTACCGAAACTCCATAGGGGACCGTCAACAAATTAAAAAAGAATGAATATCTTTTGAATAACCCTGTCAAAACTAATGTAGCAAAAGCGCTCAAACTCTAGATAATGATTGAATGCCTTATTGTAATACACTGTGTTCATTTTTATGCAAATAGCATGCATACTCGGAGAGTAATTAAGATTTTTATAAAAATGGTCCCAAATTTTTCCAAGTTTTTCCCTTATAATTTTCAGAGTTCTTAATATAAAATATTATTTTTTTCAGAAAATATGACAAACAACATTGCACACAGTACCCTGTAATCAGAATTAAAAAATAATAAAAATTGTATGAAAAATGAGTAGGTTTACTAAATAATTTTTTACTGCGCATGCGTCAAAGATAAAAATTTCATTTGCATATTATGTTAGCTGAATGTATAGAGCAACTTTTGTAAAAGTCTCAAAATTATAGCTTGAAAATTCTGAAAGTAATCGTCTATAGAAAAAGGACAAAATCCGTTGTTTCCAAAATGAAGCAAAAAAATGAGGGATTTTATCCAGAAGTAGTCGTAACATCCCGTATTGTGTATTCTACATTGACACTAATCAATGAATATATGGATACAACCCCTCTTGTTTTTGCTTCATTTTGAGAATAACGGATTTTCAACTTATTCAATTGACGATTATTTTCAGAATTTTCAAGTTATGATTTTGTGACTTTCACAAAAGTTGCTCTATACATTTAGCTAAGATAATATGCAAATGAAATTTTGATATCGTTGACGCATGCGCAGTAAAAAATTATTTAGTAAACCAACTCATTTTGTATACAATTTTCATTATTTTTTAATTCTGATGACAGGGTACTGTGTGCAATGTTGTTTGTCATATTTTCTGAAAAAAATATTATTTTATATTAAGAACTCTGAAAATTATAAGGAAAAAACTTGGAAAAATTTGGGACCATTTTTATAAAAACCTTAATTACTCTGCGAGTATGCATGCTATTTGCATAAAAATGAACACAGTGTATTACAATAAAGCATTCAATCATAATCTAGAGTTTGAGCGCTTTTGCTACATTAGTTTTGACAGGGTTATTCAAAAGATATTCATTCTTTTTTAATTTGTTGACGGTCCCCTATGGAGTTTCGGTAAAAAATCTTCACGGAGATGTATGACGTATACTATTATATTTATACACTAAGAGTTTCGAGATGATTCCTCATGTATTTTTCTAGATATTTAGTAAAATGTCTAAAATCGCAAGTGTCCAATAATCAATGGCAATATAGTGTATAAGAGGAGAATCAATGAGAGCACATAAGAGAGACCTTCAAATGGAGGAAAATATCAACTACAATTTTTCATTCCTTGCTAAAATTTGAGAATTTTTTTTTGAGAGCGTAACAATTGTAATTTTAAAATCAAAACAACAAAAAATTACAGATTTCTTCCTCTGAAATTTATGTAAGTCTTCCTTATTTGATTTTCATTAAGCTTTCAAATAAATGTCTTTTCTCTTTTTTGAAACTGCTTAAATAAGTAAGAAATAAAATGTTAGGTTAATATATACTTTTAAACATTTCAAATTCTTAATTAAAAAGATCAAAAATAATATTTGTTCAAAATTTACACATTAAATACTATTTTTAACATCATACTCTATACATCGAATTTCTCTATATAACGAATTTTTTACTGGAACGATGGATTTCGTTATATAGAGGCTCGACTGTAATTGGATTAGCATCTTGAATATTTATTATTTAAAGTAAAGAAGATTTTTCTTAATTTAAAAAAAAAAATAATTTTGGCTTTAATTACTTTTTTATTATTATTCAAACAATAATTATTGCACCTCATTTTTCTTTTACAAATGAACAGGTTCAATTTTTGCATCTAAAAATATAACTTATCCAGCGAAATCACTACTTATTTTCTTTTTAGCATTATTCTTAACTGTTTTTCTTCAGTACCCTTTGTTATTCCCTTACCCTACGTGTTCTTCTTCCTCTGCTAAGCTGAATTTTTTTCTATGATCTCTATAATGGTAACAAAGCAAAAATTCCCCTTAGATCCTCTTTTATCCGTCGTAGAGAGAAAAGTTTAGAATTCATATAATTTACTTTTTAAAGCATAACTACATTTTTCCATTATTTTTAGACGGACGAAGGAATAACTTCTAAAATATTCCTTAGTAAAATACTGCATTTATTATCATATAAATAGCAAATATAATTAATGGCAGATTTATTTATACAAGTTAATTTCCTTCACTTAAAACAATAAAAAGGGTGGGTGAAACGCAGTGACATTTTGAGAAATTTAGACAACACGGATTTGAAATTATTTTTATTTGGATACGACCCTTTCAAGTGTGGGCGAGCCCTCTTCATTCGCAAATTCTACCCGTACAAAATTCGAGCACTCGTGCGCATGCGCTAACACAATCGGCGCCGCACCATTAATGGCGGATTGAAAGCTACGTGATGGTACAGTGAACGAAGCAGGAATCAACCACTTTTTTAGCTGGGTAAACCGTGTAAACACAAAACATACGATAAGATACTTTTGGAAGCTTGCCAAGTAGTATCAACTAGATGGAGAATGGAATTAGCAATTTTGATGTAAACGAAGATGTTAATAACTAAGTGCACTTTCACAGAAATTCTCTTCGATGCTCAAGCTAAGTTTGATAGTAGCTGCGAGCATGCGAATGAGATCGATAGTTACTTATCTTCCACGTAAACCTTTAATCGATATTATTTAATTCTTCAAAGGTCTCAAGAGAAAAATTCCTGCAAGGTTAAAATTACAAAATAATACAATATGTTATTTAATGATTTTTTAGTAAACAAGAAATTGTTTATGAATATTTAATTGCATCTTTTGACAATTTAAAATAAAGTATAGGATCTGATAACGGCAAAATCAAAACATATAAACCTCAATAGAATAATATTTTCAGTATTTTGTTTAAAACACATAATTTTTATTATTAAATAAATGAAAAGCTATTCTTATTCAAAATAAAACTTGTGACATAACTAAATATGTATAACTAATTATTTGTAGATTAAAGGGAATTTCTGATTATTGAATATTTTACTTATTAAAAGAAATGTCATGTATTTTAATTCTATTATTTTTTTAGCCATACATCATATGCTGTAAATTATTTTATAAATACCCAGATTAGAACACAACAATGCTTAATTAATATATTTAGCTTATACATAATAAATGATTAAAAATAAGTTCAGCATTCTATAATCCACTGAGTAAATAATTAATTGAATCAGAGTTTGTTTCCTGGAAGGGTGAGAGGTTACCCCTTATCATTTTTTGGATCTCCTAAGAAAAAAGAGAATTTTTTTTTAAAGCTTTAAGCATAATTTTCTGACAAGATGTTTACATTTACTCTAGCTTAATTTAAACAGAGAACACCACTACAATGGTGAATTTCTGGATTCAGAAACTACCATAAGATAAATATTTAATCTATATATGTATTTTTATTTTATTTATTTATTTTTATTTTTTCAGATAAAAAAACCCGGAGTACAATTTTATCATTTCAAAACCTCTAATAATAAATTTACACCTACTCCAATGTCAAATATATTATTATAGAAAACAAAAATGAAAAACAGAAAATTAAATAAGCAAGAAATTAGTAGGTACAATTAATAATCTATAATATTAGGTAAAAAAAAAAAAAAAAAAAAAAAAAAAAAAAACTTAAATAAAATTATATTTCATAGAATATTTAATGAAAAGCTAGTGTCAAATAAATTTACAAGAATTTATTTAAAAGCTTTTTAAAAATAATAAGTGAACACGAAAAAAATACAGATAAAAATATTACGAATTATAAAGCTGATTCTGCAACTTACTGAAAGATTCTTATTTCATACAACCATAATATTCACCTTAAGTATGAGAATATTATGATCATCATCTTATTTCATAAAACTAATATTGAAGTTTGCGTATACTGATATTTGACAATAATTTAATATTAAGAATCCAAATGAAAACACTAGCTTACCTGGGAGACAGACGTATTCGATCGTAAAAGGTTTTAAAATCCAATAAACACATCAAAGTTTCTATGTACATCAGTTGAAACTTATGAAATGGTCACATTTTGAAATTGTTTACTGATATCGTAGAATTGTTTGCATTATAACATATTGAAATAACAATTCGATAACACACTTATTACGGGTACAAAACATAAAATGCTTCAAAATATTTATATTTAAAATACTCTTTTAAACACTCTCTTACATTAATGGTGATAATTAGAACTTCCACCTTTACTTAGATCGGTATGAAACATTCAAAATCGTTATTCTTTTTTAAAGTAGGAACTTAAACACACTTGTAACTTTTGATTAATTCACCATCTTCAAATGTAAACAAAACATCATGAACGAAATAAAAATTATTTATGTTCGTGGAGACTTTCTAAACACTATCCATATCCTGCATAGTTTTTAATGATTGCTCTACGAGCTGATCTAATTAAAATAGATATTGGAAATATTAAAACATAGCTCTGAAGCATATAAGAACATAACAAACTACGACGACAAGCAGCCATTTATAAATTTTCAAAACTTGGGCATGGACGTAGAAAGAAAAGGGCCGGCCTCGAGAAGAGGTTATTAGCTTAAAAATCAGTCCTTCAAATAAGGTTGATCAACTAGTCGCTAGAGGCGCTGTGACTAGTATGGTTGTCGGTCGCCCATAATAGCCAATCAAATGCTTGGAAATCGCGATTATCTTAAAATCTTTTCTCGGACAGCCAATGAAATGCTTAAAAAACGCAGGGGATTTCTGTCGCTTGAAATTTTTATGTGTTAGTACTTTGAATACTCTAGGGGACGCTGGGCTGCGAGGTTTGCATGCAAGGGCCAAGTAGCCTCGCAAGTAGCACTGAACGCCACATCATAAAAATCCACTCCATGTTCTTGCCTCCTGAGATCGCGTGCGCGGGAATAACTACTACTACTACTTCCTGTTATGTTTTTGTTATGGCACATAGACTTGTTCATCTGACTTCGTTAATCTGTGCACATATGTGTAATATACTTGTACCTTTACTATTTTATAATATTTTTGTTATGTACTGAAATCCGAACTATAGATACAATGATTTTATTTTTATTTATTCAATTTGTATTTTTTGTAATCGCAGCAGCCTTTAAATTCGATGACATTACTTATATTTTCCCTGAGAATCCTGGTATTATTGCAGCCTTTGGACATTTTAACTCAGATGAATATACTGATTTATTTTCTTTACAAAAATTTGGTACCCAATTGCAAGTTTTTGTATTTAGTAAAAATGAACAACAATTTCTGCCCAATGTCCATTGTACATTTGAGAGTGTTATAACTAGCGTTGTACCTGGAGATTTTAATGGAGACTCTCGAATGGATGTTCTTATCACTTTAACAACTGCATCAGATTCTACTGCGCTTGATGTAAGGATTTTATGGGGAAATAGTGATAATCTTGCTTGCAATTCTCAAAAACTGTTTACATTAGCTAAACAACCATTGATAGTTGATTTTAATGGAGATATGATTCCTGATATAATTGGAGAAATTATGTCAGGCGAGAGGTATGTCTGGCTTTCCTCTCGTGCCAAAACATTTGTTAACAGAACTTTAGCAAATCATGAAAAGTTTAAGAACCCTCATTCCTCAGGTCTATTAGACATGAATGATGATTTAGTGGCTGATATTTTAATAATGGGTGAAGATCGCATTGAAATTGGAATAAATTATGGTGACGGATTTAATTTTACTAAAGGAAATAGTATTCATTATCCTGATAATATATCAGATCGTAACAGATTACAATCTACTTTTGTTGACTTAAATTTAGATGCTAGATTAGATCTTATTTTGCCAGTTTGTCATGATCATGCATGTGAACACTCTGCAATCGTAATATTAAATAGAACGACTTCTAAATGGGAATTATTGCTCGACGAATTTCACTACTCAAATGCTACGTGGGGATTTAAACTGGCACCAACCAATCCTCCACTTGATATGGCTGCGTTATCTGCTACACTTAGATCTGGAGACATAGATATGGATGGATATCCTGATTTTTTAACAATATTAGAATCAAAATCTTCACCCTCGAAATCAAGACCTGTTATAATTAAAAACAGCCCTTGTGTGAATTGCAGCCACTGTTTTCTTGATCGGTGCTTAAAAGTAATATGGGATATCCCAGGCTTGCAAGATATTCAAAATATTGAAATTGCTGCATTTTTTGATATCTTTGAAGATGGGGTTTTAGACATTATTGCTTCTTCAAAAACAAAAAATGAATGGAAAATGCATGCATTAAAGAATCAAGAAAATCCTGATTTTTGTTTTATGAAAGTTCTTGTTCTTAGTGGTTTATGTAATAATTGCAGCTCAGCACAAATGCCATATGGTGTTAATCAGCCTGGACCTATTGTCTTGTATAATATGACCAAACAAGATGGCCGTCCTCTTTTCAGTAGTGCTGTACAAATATCTCAGACTGCTTATTTTCCACTGCATCTCCCGTATTCAGTATTTGGCCTTGGCCAGACTCCTAATTTTATAGACACTTTAACAATATCTATTCCAGCAAAGTTCAATACAAGTATACATAAGCGTGAGTGGACTCAGATAATTCCTAATTCACAAATAGTTGTTATACCTTATCCACCAAATGACGAAAGAAGATGGGTGAAAAAATTGTTTGTTACACCTAGTCATAATGTATTCCTGACTTGTATGGCACTTGTGGGGACTTGCTTATTTATAACTGTTATTGTAGGAATTTTGCACTGGAAAGAAAGGAAAGAAGATAAAAAAGAAAAGATGCAGGATGCTTATAGATTTCATTTTGATGCAATGTAAATATTTGGATTGTTTGAGTTCATTATGTTCAGGGGTGGGGAATTTTTCCTAATTCTTACCAGCCAAGTATTTATTTTACCAGCCTGCAAGATTCAACACACAGGCAGTTGAAAATAGTTATGATAAAATCGCACACGATTACAGACAAAATTACTATTACTACAATGCATTTTCATAATTATTTTTTCTATAATATTAAGAAATATGTATAACAAAGATAAGATTAATATTAGATAAGTACCATATTTACGCTGTAAAAATTTGGAAAGTTAAAATATTCAGATTAAAAAAGTGTTTCTGATAATGTGTCTATTGCCTACAGTTTTTGAAAAACTAAAAATGCACTCGCCTTGTGAGAAAATCCACTCGCCACTGGCGAGCAAAATGATGTATTTCCCCACCCCTGATTATGTTCATATGTGTCAACGAAATGAAATACAAGCTGGGAAAAACAGATTTGGATGCTGATTTTTCCAAAAATGCCATTTCTGAAATTGGTCACCATCCTGAAAAGATAGGAAATTTTTGCTTAGCAAAATGATAATCATTTTGGAAATTTTTTTGAATCTGTGTGTTTTTTAAAATGAATTATATAAACAAAAAAAGTTAAACTAAGAATTTTGCCAGAACTCCTCATGCAAATGAAATGCTAAACATATCAATATAAAAAGCAACCATTGATATTTAATGATGCTGAAATACAGTAGACTCCCTCAAATCCACACAGTTTGAGACCAGAAGTTGAGCAGTTTTTGCAATTATTTCTTGTCACTGCTTTGTTTCCATTTTTTAATCTGTAATTTGAATGTAATAATGCAATTGGGATTATATTGAATACTTTAGAATATAAGGTAACTGTGCCTAATATGGACACCCTAAGGAAAATTTATTTTTTTCACCCCCATAAACACATAATAGGACTCCAAAAATACATGACCATAATCCCTGGACTGTTAACTATCATTATTAAAATTAGCGACCTTGTAACTATTCCTACAAAAAATGTTTACAAATGTCCATATTAGGAACCACCAGTCCTTATTATGGACAGGTGGCTCTTTATTGACCTACTACACACGGTGTATGGAAGGGGCATTCGTCTATGGAATTTGAGATGAGAAGGAGTAAAAAAAAAAAAAAGATATCTTAAAGTAGGGGTGCACAACCTTTTCAAGAGAAGGGCCACATACAAATATGTCTGGGAGGTCGAGGGCCACATCAATAACACAGAAAGAATTTGATTTAGAGGAAGTGATGTGGCCTATGATCGGATAAAAAATATGGTTTCAGAACAAAGTGGGGGTTACCCCTTTATGTTCACTCACCCAGTCAAAATATCCAATTCAGTTGGTAAAAATATATTTGCAGTTTTTACATTTTTTAACATATAACAGATATAGCAAGGATTATTATCAAGATGTAAAAATATTCCTTGATGTTATTCTGGAGAGTAAATTTTGTTTTAATAAAAGTGCTAAAAAACAAGCGTAAATGGCGGTGCCAAAAAAAAATGTGAAATTTATGAACGGAAGAGAGAGAAGGAGCCGATCAACAAGATTTTTGCGTGCCTGATAAATGAAATTCATGATTTTCTATGTCCTATCAATCAAATTTGTAATTGTTCCACGCCTGATAGACCAAATTTGTGCTATTTACGAAATCCATCGACAAAATTCGCAATTTTTATGAAGCTGATGGAAAAAATTCACGATCTTTCCTCACCAACAAAATTCGCAACTCTTACGAGAATGATCGAGGAATTCACGATTTGTCCGTGCTTGATGAACAAAATTCGAGAATTTTAAGATGCCAATCGATGAATATCGCGATTTTTAAGAAGCTGATCGATTAAATTCGCGATTTTTCGTTGCCGATCAATAAAATTTGCAATTTTCCTTTGCATGATTGACGAAATTCGCGATATTTCCACGCCTGATCAATAAAATTAGTGATTTTAAAGAAGTCAATAGAATTCGTGATTTTCTTTGCATAATCGATGAAATTACAGACTTCCTTCGCATGATCGACAAAATTCGAATTTTTTATGAAACCGATCGAGAAAATTCACGATCTGTTCGTGACATGATCAACAGATTTCACGATTTTTACTAATCTGATCAGCGAAATTCTCGATTTTTATGAAGCTGATCAGTGAAATTCTCGATTTTTACAAAGGCGATCAGCAGAATTTGCGATTTTATGAAACCAATCAACAAAATTTGCAATTTTATGAAACCAATTGACAAAATTCCCGATTTTTACCTCATTTGATCAAGAAAATTCGTGATTTTTTTCAAACCTGATAAACAAAATTGGAGATTTTTACAAAGCCAATGTGCGAAATTCGCAACTTTTACAAAGCCAATGAACGAAATTCGCGATTTTTACAAAGATTTCGTCACGATCGACGACGTTCGTGACTTTTCTGCGCTTGATCGATGAAATTCACGATTTTTCCTAGTCTAATCAGCAAAATTCTCAAATTTTACAAGGTTGATCGAGAGAATTCACGATCTTTCCGCATCTGAACAACACAATTTGCAAATTTTTCGAAGCCGACCGATGGTATTCACAATTTTTACAAAGCTGACGAAATTTGCTATTTTTACGAAGTCCATGCTGAACTTTGCGATTTTTATGAAGTCGATCGATGAAATTCGCGATTTTACTGTTCCAGTTCAATGAAATTCTCGATTTTTCTACGCCTGCTAGACGAAAGTCGTAATTTTAATGAAGCTGATCGACGAAATTTAAGATTTTTGTAATACCAATCGATGAAATTCTTGACGTATAATCGACAAATTTCGCGATTTTTGTGCACCTGATCGATGAAATTTTTGATTTTATTAGAACCTGATCGACGTAATTAGCAATGTTTTCACGTTCGATCAACAAAATTTGCAATATTCCCGTCTCAGACCTAAGAAATTTGCGATTTTTCGGTATCCAATAAAAAAAAAACTCGAAATTTTTTGATTTCTGATCAACAAAATATGTGCTTTTTTCACTTTACGAATTTTTTTATTTTTTTCATCCTTGTTCTACAAAATTTTCGAGTCCGGTCAAAGAAATTCTTGTTTTTTTCACGCGATAAACCGAGAAAACATGTAATTTTTTGCAGCCAATGAATATAATTTTCAATTTTTTCGATCATCATGAACATAATTGACGGCTTTTTCCTTTCTCGATCAACGAAATGTACAATTTTTCGCGTCCGACCAACAAAATTCGTGATTTTTCCGTACCTGATTGACAAAACTCGTGATTTTTCCGTGCCCGATTGGGGCAATTTGCTTTTTTTTCGCACTTGATCAATGGAATTTGCGATTTTTCCGTGCAAATCAATGAAATTTTATATTTTTCCATGGTTAATTCACGAAATTAACGATTTTTCTGCGAAATATGCACAAAAATTGCATTTTTTCCAGTTTTAAATTGACGAAACTCGCGGGCCATTTTTGGCCCACGGGCCACAGGTTGTGCATCCCTATCTTAAAGTATAGCAGAGGAGGGTAGGGTGCAGTAAATGTCTTCAAAACATGCAATTTAGAACGGGAGGGGGGTCATTTTTTATTGTGGCTCTTCGAAGATGCAAAGCACATCAGTTAATACAAAATATTATGAAATAACATAGTTGGTTAACTTAGCTTTCTATTTTTGAGAATTTGAAGATTCACCTGCTGTACTTCCAATGTGGACATAAAGTGTCCATATTAGGAATCGGGAGTAGTTTTATTAAATCTTGTAATAAATAAAGAAAGAAAACTTTTTAATGCAATATATGCAAGAGCATTCGAAAATATGTTTTAAAAGTTTTCTAAAACACTCCACTTTTCAATATTTAAAGTAATTTTACAATATCTAATAAGACTTTAAAGTTACCTGTAATTAAGATCAGTACACTACAAAACAACAAGTTTCCTTTTAAATAATGAACAGCACGTTTTTTTTTTTTTTTTCTTTTCTGACTTATCTTTTCAACTGCTTTTCTTCACGGACATTTAGCACGATCTCTCTATCAAAATTGTTACTTTTAAAAATATTAGGGGTGTCCATATTGGGTACAAATACCTTAGTGAAATTTTAAGATAATGTAAAACAATAAAATAAAATGATAAAAATTTAGATAATTTTAAAAATGATTAAAATACTAAAAAGTTGAGTAAATAATAAATATTGTATAATTAAATATGCACAATAAAGATGAGGTACATTTTTTTCTAAATTATTCAATGAAATTTATCTTCTAAGGGTAACCTTACTAATTTACAACAAAGTAATAAAATAAAAAAATTTTATTTTAGGTTTAGACTGACTTGTTTAAAGTTTGTTTAATACATAAATATATTTGGTAAAGATATTATGGTTACCAGTGATTTCAGAATATTGAGAATGAGAAACTCATATTAAAATTACATATGCAGAATTGATATTTTAAAAATAAAAATGTCTAATTTTGCCCCTACATCTAAACTGAAAGTTTTGTTTTTTTACATCTGTGATGTGCAAATTTGAGGTAGTCTACTATAGTAGACTCCTTCAAATCCGCACATAATTTGTGGATGTAAAGAATGAAACATTCAGTTCAGATATAATTACAAAATATGACTTTTTTAGTTTTATATTGATTCCATACATATTTTAATTTGTTATTTTTATTTTACTGAATTCATGTATTTTTTTTTTCTTTTTTTTTTTTCTTTTCTTTTCTCTATGAAGGAAGGATAAATTTATTTCTGAACAAAATCAAGATACTGCTGATATCAATGGTAATTACAATATTATTACCTAATATATTTATGTATTAGTCAAGCTTTTTATTTTAGTTATTATGTCTAACTAAACCTGAAATAAAACTTCCATATTTTATTATTTTGATATGAATTAGTAAGGTGCCTTTATGAGGCAAGTTTCATTGATTAATTCAGGAAAAATGCATTTCATCTTTATAATGAATATTTCATCATACATTATTGATTATTAACTTGACCTTTGCTTTTAATATTTTAATCATTTTAAAAATTATCTAAATTTTTATAATTTTAATTCATTACAGTTTTAAATATTTTATTATATTGTAAGCATTCATTACAGTTCCGACTGCATTATTATGTAAACATATAACCAGAAATCAGATTTTTATTTTTATTTTTTAGGGAGGATGGGGAAGGGAGACTGTTTCCCTGAATATACCACATAAAAAAAAACGGTACTTCTAGGTTATCCTGTCGACCGATTTCGCCAAATTATACATGTTGACATAATTTTTATTTAATATATTTATTATTATAATGTATATTTATTATTATAATAACGAAAAAACAAATAATTAGTAGAATATTAATAAAAAGTGTAAATAAAAATCACTTAATGAAATTTTAAACATGTGAATTGCATTTAATGTCATTGAATGTGACATTCACGATCATCCATTATTGGCATTTAATCTTATAGTTTGGCGATAATTTTTTGGTCGACGGGATAACCTAGAAGTACCAAAAAATACTTTTAAGCAAATAAATATAAAAAAGAAAAACAGACTTGCATTCTGTGGAGAGTTTGATTCATTCTCAGTTTCTTTTTTCTCTGTGTATTTGTTATTTTAAGCATTTGGAAATAATAAGTCTTACCTTTTTTTTTTTTTTTTTTTTTTTTTCAAAACTGTTAGAGATGGTGAAAATTTTGTAGAAATGACTTTCTCCTATCCATCAGCATCCATGATTAAGTGATGTTATATTTATTTGTGAATATATTTTTTTTTTAGTTTTATTACCTTTTTTTTTTTTTCAGAAAATTTTATTTTTTATATATTTGGATGTAAATAGATTTTGCTGTATGACCATTCGAATAACTAGTTCTAATAAATTTTTATGATAGTATAGTAATTTTTTTTTTTTTAGCTTGATTGTATTATTATTATTCAGGGCTGGAAAGTTTCTGCCGGGGTGGTTAAAACTGACACGGCAGAAACTAGTTTCTGCCAGTAAGTGGCAGAAACTAAGAAATTATAC
Organism: Maratus speculifer; assembly: GCA_964019185.1. Lineage (NCBI taxonomy): Eukaryota > Metazoa > Arthropoda > Arachnida > Araneae > Salticidae > Maratus > Maratus speculifer. The sequence goes on from OZ025289.1 coordinate 382,153,222, forward strand.
TAATAAGAACTTTAGCCTGCCATGATTAATAATTTACGCATTACTTAATATATAAATAATTTAGTCAAAAAATTAAAATAAAGATTATGAATGTTATTCAAAGTAGAAAAAAGTTTCAAAAGGATCACATAAATATATTTTATTTATGAAATAATTATGTTATTTGAAAAACAGAAATTTTCATAATGGTAATAGGATGCTGTACAAGTTTAACTAGTGATATTATTGTTTATGGTTGAATTTCTATTTAAAAGTTAAAAAAAAAAATTACAAAAAATTCTATGATATTTTAACAACACTTTGAGTACTTTTAAATAAATAATACACCGCAATAACATATTAAATTCTTTACTACTACATACAAAGAGAAATGATTCTTGGGAAAAAATATATAAGTAAATATTGTAGCACAAAAATAACAGTAAAACTATTTTATGAAATATCTTATACAATTATTTTATAATATTGATATTTATTTTATATAAATGATATTTATTTACAATTTTAACTGCTATGCCCTTAATATCATTTTCATGATTTTCAGTTATATGCAAACAATATGGCTGATTCTTTGTAACAAATTCAAAACTATCTAATTCTAATACAAATTTATTTATTTTTTAATTAAAACTATTCACTATATTTTATTTGTTATTTATCCTTAATAAAATGCATATAAGCAATTTAATACTACTAAAAAAGTCTCAGATTATGTGATGAAATGAGTTTCTGCCGGTTATAACCATTTTCTGCCACTGGCACGGCAGAAACCCAGCCCTGTTATTATTTATTTTATTTTTATTATTAATTTTTTTTCCATTCAATAAATTAGTACTTCTTTCTTATCCTGCCAATTTTTCAAAAAAAAAAAAAAAAAAAAAAAACTATCTACAAACTGAAAAAATTTTTAAACAAAAAAGAAAGTGTATTCATTATGAATTTTTAAATAATTAGAATCACCCAGGATAATCCCTGGTCAAAAATCATTAACATTCAGTTATTATAATTTTTTTGTGGAATAAAATCCCTCTGATGGCTTTATAATAAAATGCTTCCCACTGCCGCGATATATCCATTCCACTAGGCTGCAGGTTTCACTGCAATTGAAACTTTATTTAAATTAATATAACTCTGCAAATAACTGTCAGTTTTAAGAAATTAAGTTATGATTGATACTTTCAAGGCTTATAAGCATATACTTTATACAAAAATTATACCATGATAGAAAATCCCTCTTTTATTAACATTTAAACTAAATTGCAGAGAAAAAAGATTAAAATTTTGCCCTTTTGTTCAGCAGTCAGGGGCTTAAACATGTATTATAATAAAAACAGGGTTGCAAAAAACCCACCTACCCAAAAAAACCCGGGTGGGTTTTATTGGGTAAAACCCACATCAAAGTGGGTTTTATTGGGTTTTTTACGTTCTATGACATTATTATTTAATATTCAATAGCTTTTTATATGAGTTTTTAACCTTTGTGTTAAAGAGGCATTCTATCCTCTCAAAATAGATTGTGGGTGTGCTGTCAAATATGATGAAGCCAAAATTGTCAAAATAATGTGCTTAATTCTTCTAAAAGTTTAATATTATGGGGAAAAAAATCAATATACATAGCTAATTATAAAATTTTTGCATAGATGAAAAATGACAAAATCTTTTATATTAAGATTTAACAATATAAAATTTCATAATGTAGGTTCCCAACTGGATATAAATTTGATTTATTCATTTCAGGCCAGGGTTGGTTAAAAAAAAAAAAAAAAAAAAGGAGAGGGGGTGCAGGACTTTTTTCAAAAAATCCAAATGAACTTTTTTTGTTTCTTTGTTTAAACTTTTTTCTTTTTTTTAAAATCACGTTTTAAATTCCCCCTGCCCCCCTTAAATATAATTTCCTGTTATGTATTGTACCATCCATGTTTGTTGATTAAAAAAAAATTTTTTTTGGATATAAGTATATTATAACTTCATTTCAAAATATTCAAATTAAATAATTACAATCAGTTATGTATAATTTTGTATTCCGTATATAATAAATTTGTAAAATATTTTAAGTAATAGCTCTGTATTGTGTTCAAAGAATAAACTGCTCTATACAGTGAACTATAGGTATCTTGAAAATATTATCAAGTATCCTTTGTTTTATAAATAATAAAAAGATTAAAGATTTATTGAAAACAATATGTTCTTAGTGGCGAATGCAGTTTAAAAGTTTAATTTATTAAAGTAACTTTTAAATATGTGGTTATTATATAATATTGCATGATGGCAGAAGTAGAAACTTTTTTACAGCCTTTTATGCTGATTTATTTAGGTTATTTCAATGAAAATTACTTGTATATTAAGTTAACAAATAAAAATATATGAAGATTTTTTAATTTAATGGGTCATTTTCAAAATAAGGTACATTTTCAGCAATTTTTTTTTTTTTTAATTTTAAAGTACAATTTTTTCCACAAAATATTTTATTATATTTAATAAAATGGTAATTGTAACTCAAATAATGCAATGACTGAGCTTAATTGGCTCATTAACACAAATACAGTAATTACTTAAAAGTAATCATTAGATAGACCAATGACATGCGTTAGGCCAGTGATATTTTGCATTAGATAGGTAACATTTTTCTATTAATCCAAAGACATTCTTTACTAAAGTTGTGAATAATCATAATATTATTATAACTTTTAAAAAAACAATTTTTCTACATGAAATATATTTCACTGCTTAGCATTGTGTCACTGGTATAACAGGATTTGTCACTAGCATAACAAATGTATTGTTAGGCCAGTAACTGTTAGACCAGTGACATTTCTTTAAAAATAAATTCTTATTCCTTATTTAAAAATTGTAATATTGTGGTTTAGGGTGTTAAACGCAACTTTATATGCTGTATTATTATTATCTTTTTATTAAATTGATTTAACCGTTATCAGTTTAATAGAATAATTGTTAGACCAGTGACGCATAATAAAAGAACTCGGCTGACTTAGGAATATTTTTTTCTTTTTTTAAGCAGTAGATCACATGAAGACAGCTAGTTTTTCCACTATTTTGTTTACAAACAGTGTTGCTAACATAAAAAAGCCAATTCAATCAATTTTTATCATCAGAATAATATTTAAAATTGAAAAATATTAGTTGTTAGACCAGTGACACAAAACATAAGACAGTCTTATTTAATTTAATTAATCCATATTAAAAGCAATTTTCAGACAGAATTGTATAAGTACACAAAATTTATATTGTTCTCAAAATAAAATTGCCCAAATCAACGAAAATAGCAATTATTAATTAGAAATTATAACATGTTGAAAATCAAAGTTTAGGTTTGAGACAAAAATGATTCCCATTGAAAAGTCAATAGTTCATTTTTATTTTTTACCAATTTAATTTATTTTTATATAAATTACTTAGTTTAATACTCTGATTATTAAAAAAAGAAATGAAGAACAATTAAGGGTTTGAAATTTTTATCTACTTTTAATATTATAAATTTTAGAATAGTAAGACACAGAATTGTACTTATTTTGAAAATGACCCTAATACATACTTTCTAGAAATAATGGACTTCTTCTGCCCCACCTATTACAAAAACTAAAAAAACCAATAAAACCCAAAAAAACCCACCTGGGTTGGGTTTTTTTTTTTTTTTTTTTTTTTTAACCGTGTTTTTTGCAACCCTGAATAAAAATAATAATTTTAATTTTTAAGTGGCCCAGAATTACCTCGGAAACAAGGCAATTATCGGTTAGCATCCTTTTTGATATCAATAAAGTGGCAAAGTTTTTTTTAAGACAGAGTATTAAAATAAGTAAAATCAATGTTGTGAAACTTTAGTTAATTTCATCAGTGTAGAACAGTGGTTCCCAAACTTTTGAACTCGCAGAGCCCTTTTTGGGAAGAAATTCTGAGGCGAAGCCCCGAACCCAACGATACTCTGTGGCTTACAAATAATGTTTTTTATGCCTATGGAGAAGAGAAACATCTGCTGGATAAAAATCCAGGCCAGTAATTTCCAACATTGGACTAAGGTTCTCAGTTTAGCCTTTCCTGATACGTAAATAGTGAATTCATAATAGAAATTTTAAAAATCAAATTTTACATTATATAATTATTTAACAATTTTATTTAATACTACTATTATTGGATACAATAAAATTAAAATTAAAACCCACTTTCTTTGTATCTACCTTGTATAATCCTTCAAATACAACAAAAATTATTATTAAAAATTTACGATTTCTGAAAGCTTTTAGTAACGAGGAAAACAAACTCTCTTTTACCCGAGCGATGTTCAAGTAGTGCTGTTTTGGAGTTAATGACATCAATTTTTAAAATAAGACATATTCTTTTGGGATTTACAATAAGAAATCGGAATTAAAGATCAAAATGTTAACCATGTTTGGATCATCCATTGAATTGGAGCTTACATAAAACTATTATTATTTATGGCGAAAACCACACACACGCAGATATAAAGGTAAGTTGGACAACTTTCGTTTGCAGAAAGATACTTCTGTGTAATTCCAGTAGGCTACTCGCAAAAAACAGAAGAAAATGCATAGTTCGGTCACCCAAGAGTAACATTTTCGCTAGTCCCGCCTACCCGTAATAGAATCATGCGATTATGGAATATTTTTTTCATTCTTTTTAAAGTTTCTAGTACTTCTAAATATGTAACGAAAACGAATCGCCTCTCAGCTTCTTCTTCTTCTTCTTCTTTTTTTTTTTTTTTTTTTTTTTTTTTATAACCATTTTTAAAAAATACATTTAGAAGTAGATCACCGTTTTATTGTTTAAATGGGCGCAGCAAATTCTATAAGCTGTATTGTTAAATACAGCATTGTTAACCCCCCTTGAGGACGAGCGATAAGTATACGTGCCGCAAAAAGGCTTAAGAATCCTTGTTTATCCCCACCAGTAAAATTTTCCTGTAAAATTTTCCTTATTTAATCGGGAAAAAAAAAAAAAAAAAAAAAAAAAAAAAAAAAAAAAAAATTCGATTAAATAAGCACAAATTTATGTTTTTAAAAATCGGTGATAAAACATTAAAAATTTCGTAAAAGACTCCCATCGCGAAGTGGATAACTTTTTGAATATTTTATTTAAAGTATTTGGTTATTAATTATAGTTTTGAAATAAATTTTCTTTCATCATTGTTTTTTGCCTCAAAACAGCTATGCAATTAAAAACTACACATGTTAAACGAACTGAAACTGTTAGAAAAACTTTACTAACACAATGGGATAAATATATGGGATTAAATTTATATTATGATGGGTACTCATTGACAAAAAGTCCAAGCAAGAGGTGAGCAAAATTTTAAATTCTTAATATGATGACAAATTTAAAGAATATATATTTTTTAATTGCTACAGACTTATTTCTTATTAGAAAATGTGGCAGAGACCAATTAAAAGAAAATTTTAAAGGGAGATTGTAAAATGATAGAAGATGCTAAAAAATGTGTTTTCGTGAATATAAATTGCATATAAAATTAAGTACGATTATTTAAAACAGCATGGAAAATTTTAAAAAAACTAAGAAATTATAAAAATAAAATAAACAGATTAAAGCAATTAAAGTAACAAAAAGAAAGAATCTATATACAAAATGTACATAACTATTAAATGAATTTAATGAGGGCTTTATTAAAAGATAAATGATACGAAAAGGGGGTATTTTATTCGACAAATGAGACTGTACAATGAAAAACAGCATACAAAATTTCTGTATACAAATAACATAAACAGATGAAAGAATTTAAATTTATATATATGGGTTATTCTCTACAATACTGCAAATTTGACCAAGCAGTCTGACTTGAATGTTACATGGGTAAATTTTCATAAATATTGGATAAATTGTTAGTAATTGGTCAATTGTTGAAGATTTTAATAGCAGCAGAAATCGTTATAAAATTTTTAAAAAAGTACATATTCCCCATTCACTTTATCATTAACTCATAACAATAAATGTGAGGGAATGACGAGTGAGGGAATGATGAAATTAAGATGTTTTTACTAATTGTCATGAAAAATGCAAAATTATGAAAAAAACCAAACTGATTCCTTAAAGAAGAACACATAATATATAATGTATGATAAAATTAAAAGTTTTGAAAATTGCTAAAAATTTAGCATTCTGTGTGAGGGAATGACTGCTAATAAAAATACTGCCCGATTTTCTGATTTAAAAAAAATTTCTAGAAAATTAACAAAAACTTATACCACCAATTTATGTTGCTGGACTGACAAGTACTCAAATTAGCTTCCTCTCTGTAAAGAATGCTAGACTGCTGCTCATCTTTAGTTAGGATATTTGCGATAATAGCAAGGTGTGAGGGAATGATGGTCTAACATGGGGAGACATATAATTGATTGAGTAGACTACACAATTATAGTAAAAAATAATATTTTTATTATTTTTTGTAAGGTACCAATTAAGAACTTTATTTTGCTTAGGGTGTTTTTAATTATTTTTATTTCTGTATGGAAAAAATCAGGCAGTAAAGTATGGTAGTATGGGTAGGGGAGACGTGAGGGAATGATATTTGCATGATATATCTTACATTTTTAAATATTAAATTTGTTTATTTTTAAATTTTACAGCCTGCTCCTAATAAACAAACTTTAGACCTTTTAATAAAAGTATAAATAAATAAAAATAAAATGAAATTTAGAGCATTTATATGGCTGGGAACCACTTTTTGCACTATTGCAGAGAATAACCCATATAAAAAAGAAATATATATATACTCAATGTACACAAATGTAATATGAATTTAATGAGGGATATAAATGATAGAAGATGCAATAAAAATATGTTTTTAGCGACAAATATTATTTTACTATGAAAAACAGTATAAAAATTTTAAATAATTAAAAATTAACACAAATAACATAAACATTTAAAAAAAAATAAAGATATAAAAATAAAAAGAAATGTATACACACATGTGAATCTGGTGAGGGATTTTAAATGATACAAGGTCTTTTAAGAAAAGATATTTTAAGAAACAGACATTGTTTTAAAAATTAAATACAATTTTAAATAAGTAAAATTGAATAAAAATAAAATAAACAGTTTAAGGAAATTAAAATTCCGAAAATAAAAATAATACGATATGCAATATATACAAATATTAAATGCCAAAAGTTTTTTTTTTTTTTTTTTTTTTATATAAAGTTTGACGAACAATAAAATATAATTGTTTAGTTTGAAAAATGTGCTTGAATTGTTTTGCACAGTTTTTACTTTCTTCTATCTTTACAAGAAGAAAGTATTGGATTCATGAAAATTTTCGACTTCCGGTTTTCGACGGATTTATATGTTTTAGAAGGTCCTGAACACGTTTTGACTATTTTTAGAAAATGTCTGTCTGTGAGTCTGTCCATCTGTCTGTCTGTCTGTCTGTCTGTGTGTCTGTCTGTCTGTATGTGACAAAAAAATTGTGGGCGCTCTATCTCAAGAACTAATGCTCGAAATTTAATAAAATTTTATATTCAGTTAGACCTTGATATGAATTAGTGCCTATTGGTTTTTGGTGAAAATTGGCCTGCAGGTGGCGCTGCTATACTACGTTTTTCATGATTTTCAAGATTGCTATATCTCAAGAACTAATGCAGAGAATTTCACCAAACTTCAGATTCTGTGACCCCTTGATATACATAGACGCTGATTAAGTTTTGGGTTAAATTGACCTGCAGGTGGTGCTGCTATACTACGTTTTTCATGATTTTCAAGATTGCTATATCTCAAGAATTAATGCACAGAATTTCACCAAACTTCAGATTCTACGATACCTTGAGATACATAGCCGCTGATAAGGTTTTGGTATGAACTGCCCTATAGGTGGCGCTGCTATGCTACATTTTGCACGATTTTTGCGATAGCTATATCTCAAGAACTGATGCAGAGAAATTTATCAAATTTTAGATTCTGTTACACTAGAATATATAACATAATTAGACGCTGATTACATTTTGGTATTAACCTTGCAACAGGTGGTGCAGCTATGCAGCATTTGGCACGATTTTTCCGATAGCTATATCTCAACAACCAAAGCACAGAATTTCATCAAACTTCAGATTTCGTTACAAAATGACATATAACATAATTACACGATGATTACGTTTTGTTATAAATCGTTCAACTGATGGTGCTGCTGTGCTATATTTTACACGTTTTTTTAAAAACTAGCTATATCTCAAGAACTAATGCACAGAATTTCATCAAACTTCAGATTCTTTTACACCATAACATAATTAGACGCTTTTTTACGTTTTGGCATAAATTTTCCAAGATATGGTGTTGCTGTGCTACGTTTTGCAAATTTTTTGTTATAACTATATCTCAAGAACTAATGGACGAAATTCCATCAAATTTCAGATTCTGTTAGGTCCTGACATAAATAGATGCTTATTAGGTTTTAGTATAAATTACTCAACATGAGGCACTACTAAGCTCATTTTCTCAGAATATTAATTAAATTAAATGCGTTTTAGGCTTTTCGGATACCATAATATCATTAGGGTAGGTCAAATGTTCGAGGAAATTCGATAGTGGGTAACTTTGGGGTCACCACATTTTTTTTAAAATATTAAAATGTACTTATGAGATAGAAGAAAGTTTTGGGATTGATACATCCAACTAGTTTGATATATGGTGCAATTTTCGACAACTGTAAACGAATGTCTGGGTCTGCATTTAACCGGTTACTCTATTTTGTTTTGATCTTTGTATAAGTGGAAAATTCAGCTTCACAGTCATGTTAAATTTTTGTTAAAAATGGAAGCAAAATTAATTTTGCTCCGTCTAACAAGATTTTGTATTTATCTGCGAAATGACACCAAAATTCAGTGATACCTTGCTTTGAAAAGAGATTACTCGATCGTTTTGAGATGTTAAATCACTGAGAGTTTCGTTTTCCTCAGAGCTTAAACTGTGTGATTTTGTTTTTACACTGAATGGATTTAGTACCCATTTAAAATCGTCCAGCATCTTATTTCGAGCAGCTGGAAAATAATGCTCAAATGAATACTATCAGAGTTTCGTGATGACCTTGAATACTTTTCTGAAAATTTGTTCATAAACCTTGTTGCTAAGCAAAAACTAATTAAGTATAAACATATAAATAGGAAAAGCTCCAAAGAACAAAATTATTCTCCCTTTTGTTCGGCAAGCAGAGTTAACAGCACTGGAGAAACTTTTCTGTTTCGATTCACGTTGGGAATTCAATCAGAATACTATTTCTTGTAGCTTATTTTAAATCAAATTTTTAAAACACATTAAATGCAGAAACATAAAGTAAAACAATTCAAACCAAAAATATTATACAGAAGATATGTACATGATTAATGCGAATGTTTAAATAGCTTTAAAATGTATTATTGTATTTTTTCAGCCCAATTATATATATATTTATTTTTTACACACACGGGGAAAATTCCTACATAGTTTTGAAAATCTTTCACTTGCAGTATGATAATTTTTTTTCATGTTTTGTTTATTTTCTTGGAACGCCGCGGAGCCCGTAGAAAGTCCAGGCAGAGCCCCAAGGGCTCCGCGGAACACACTTTGGGAACCTCTGGTGTAGAATATGTATAGACTTTGTTTTGGGTATAAATGCAAATTTAATTGATCTGCAAAAGCTTTTTGTACATTTTACAAATTGTTCATTAGCTGAAGATTTTGTATGCATTTTTACAAATTTATGAGCAGTATTTATTACTTCTTAATCCATTGTGAAAAGATTAATTAATGCTTTGTAAATTTATTGGCATTTAAATTTTTAAATCCAAATCAACCAAATTGCTTGGCACAGTTAAACTTGAAAGACATATTCCAAAACATCCTACTTTTAGATCTCAAATGCTACACTAATTCAAAAAGTGTTGCAGTTAACTCTTTGGAAAAAAAAAAAAAATGTTTTTCCGAAAAAAGTTTTTTTCTGTTATGTCAACCATCTCCCAGCATTCAATTTTAGAGATATTAACAAACCACAAATATGCTCTTAAGTTTTAAAATTTCTTTTAATTGATTTTGTAACTGGTTTACACAATATGGATTTTAATCCTTTCAAACACACTGGCATAATGAGGTCATTATTGTGATTCACAGATCAGATAATTTTTTTCTACGCTAAAAGTATTTAAATGTACATATTTCAACACAATGTTTTAAAAGCATCTTGATATGCCAGATTTACATCCCCTAAAAAAATTTCAGAATGTTTGGATGGGTAGAAATATTTTTTACAAAATAAAACATGTGAAAAATTTATGAAATCAATAAAAAACAGATTGTTTCACTACGGTTTTGCTGCTTCAGGGCTTAATTTTTAAAAAAAATTGACAAACCAAAAATATATTCTTAAATCTAAAACAATCGTATAATCTATGGTACAATCAATTAAAAATATATATATATATATATGAGATTTAACTCTTTCAAATACACTGGCAAAAGAGAATCATTTTGCAAACTCATGGAGGCTATTTTCCAGGGCTGCAAAAAAGCCTGCTTTTTCTAAAAAAGGCCAGGCTAGCCAGCTTTTATTGGAAAAGAAAATGCTTTTGTGGAAAAAGCCGGCTTTTATCGGCTTTTTCCAACGCATATATTACTATTTATTTTTAACAACTTCTTTTGTTAATTTACCTTACTAATGGCCATTTTATGTAAATTAAAACTAATATCTTATAAAATTTATTTAAAATCATGTTTCAGATGTCAACTTTTATAGCCAGTTAATAATATATCACAAAAATCTCATAAATAGTCTATATGATTAACAGACATCTACACTATAGATCCAGTGGTACATCCTATGCTTAGTTAAGTTATTTTCATGTTATTATGGGTAAGAATTATATCCAAATAAAATATATACAAAATGATATACTGTTTATAAAATACTTCACTTGAACAATGGCTCCTAGCATATATGAATGTGTTAGTATTATGAATATAAATAATCACTTGTTTATATAAGAAGTTTACAAGGCAGCATTCTACTTTAAAAATACGAAGTGTCTATTCTCACGGCAGCCGTAAGAATAATATTCTTACGGCAGTCTATTGCACATGTGCAGTCGAGGACTGCCGTAAACGATTAGATTAAAACGATGCCGGAGATTCTTGATGAGAATGAATCAGGGAAAATGAGCGACTCATATGTGACAATGAGCGACAACGTGGTGGCTTATTATCGCTGAATGCGTAATTTTGATGATTGTTTTGATTAAACAAAACAAAACAAAAAAAAAAGTTGAGAAGGAATAATTCACCAACTTTAATTCCCCTTTTTTAGATTTTAAGAAGAACTACAGCTTTACAAAGAGACTAAATTTATTAAATTTTACATCTCTGATTCGCGCACTTTGCAGTCACATGTGGCATTTACAAAATGAGAAAATAATATTATAAAAAATGCGTGGATTATCGTAAGTATATTTTATTTAATAAATAGTTTGTGAACACATGCATATTGTTATTCATATTTCTATAAGCCGACAACTTCGTCTTTCACGCGAAAAAAAAAATAATAATAAGTATACCTATTGTAATTCACCTTTAGTAGTAATAAAATGATAATAAGCAGATAAAAAATAATAAGCTATATTATAATAATAATACAGTATTGTAGTCTTAAAAAAAGGCTTATTCTAAAGTCATGATTGCCGTGCCTAAATAACGTGCTATAGCTTTATTTGAGAAATAGGGAGTATATAATGCTTCTTTAGAAAAAAAATACATTAAGTATATGCTGTATACCCATATTACGCTCCTTATTAAATATGAATGAGATAAAATTAGTGTTGGCTAATCTTAAACATTATTTGAGGGAGGAATGTTTATTGAAATATGCAAAACAATCTATATATGCACATGTTCACAAACTGTTTATAAAATAAAATGTATTTGCTGTAACTCATGCATTTCATTATATTTTTTTCTCATTTTGAGAATACACTTACATTTTATATTTAATTGCCTTCAAATATTTTCCTTTTAGTTTAAGATATTACTCACAACTGGATTCCAATGTGTGAATCAGAAACAAACTGATTGATTAATTTAGTCTTTTTGAATGTTTGTTCTTTTATTTATCTCAAAGTCAATATGTAGAAAATAAAAATTGTATAACTCATCACCATATTAGCAATTGAGATGACATCAGACTTTCAACTTTGACCAATTTTACAAATGGAGGTTTGGTCTGGTAAAAACATAAACAAAATCTAGACCACAAACCACATTGCACCTGTTCCAAAATCTTGTTACTCCATAGATTATCTTTTTTTCAAACTCTAGGACATATGTTAATAAAAACAAAAAATAGTGTTAATGTTAATAAAACCAAAAACAATGCCCAGTTAAACTGGCTGCATTGAGCTCGCAGGCTACGCATACTAATTGTTTATTAAAACCTTATATTTTCAAGGAAAAACACCGTTCGAAAAATAAAAAAACTCATTTGACTAATTTAAAGGGGGAGGGGTAACTGTCCGAACCCCTCTCTCCTTTATACTTAACAAAAGAACCGCACAATTAATCAGGGAAGCATCTAATAACTATGAACCTGCATCCAAAAATTGAAACAAATTGGTTAATTAAATATGAAAAATCATTTACCTGAATTAAGAAAGGTAGTCCTCCCAATCCTCCATGCATACTTATCCAATGTATTCCCAAAACAAATCAGAGAAGCGTTTTATCAGAATGAACCTATACACAAAATTTAAAGCAAATTGGTAAATTCTGCATGAAAAACCCATTAACCTAAATTTAGGGGGGGGGGGGATGTTATTTTCTACTTTTCCAATGAATATCCAATATGAATCACAGAGGCGCCTCGTCAAAATGTTCCAGTATCCAAAATTTTGTAAGAAATTGATAGTTCTGCATAAAAAACCCATTTATCTAAAATAAGGCTAGGGGGAGGTAGCCTTTTCCTTTTTATTATACTTGTCTAATGAACTTCCAAAACTAATCATTAGAAATTCAAAACAAATATCAATCAGGCTAGAAAAGAAGTCGAAATTCATTTTTTAGACTTTATGTAGGGAGTGAGTACCATGATATGGTGACATCACTTGTAAACGAAATTCATAAAAATGTCTACATTGTTTTTTTTTTTTTTTTTTTTTTTTTTAATCCTACAAATGCAAAGTCACAGAAATCTGTATTCTTGCTAAAATTTTATCTTTACACTGTACTACAAAAAATAAATTTTTAAAAAAAAGCAAGAGAGAAATTTACAAAACTAGTTTTTGTGAGACTATAGAAATCTGTTGCTCTACAAATGAATCTAGTAAAATTGTACTAATCTTACTAAAATTTTATCTGTTATTTGGATCGTAGTTAGATAAAAAGCTCTAGGTTTCCCAATTTTCTAAAAAAAAATTTAAGAATTTTTTAACCTTACAGATTTTTCTATTTATAGTGCAAATCTGTATATATTACATGAATTTTTGCTGTTATTGTTACATAAAAAGCAGTAGCTGCAATGAGGATTGCTAAGTAGTGTTTAAATAATGTTACTACCGCTTTTGTGTAAAAAAGTGCAAGGAGTGAAATAAAACTGCAGAAATACTTCTATTCAGTAAGATTTAAGTTTTAATTTTTTCTATGAATACATCTCATATCGTGTGATCACGTAAAGCAATAAAAAATATTCCATGTATAATGCGCACACAGTGTTTTTGCTCTATAATTTGGGGAGAAAAATTGCACGTTATGCACGAGTAAATACAGTAAGGGTGGGGAATTAGCCATTTGTTCCCCCTCTTTATTCTTATCCAATGAGCACTCAATACTAATCATGAAGGTTCCTCAACAGGATGATCCTATATTTAAAATTTAAATGAAATCTGCATGAAAAACCCATTTATCTAAATTAAGGGTGGAAGGTTAGCCCCCATCCTCCTCTTAGACTTATCCAATGAACTCCTTAAACATAGAGACCCAAAACTACTCAAGAGAGAGGGTCATATTGTCACTGTCTTCTGCAACAATATTTAATTTTGATCAGTATTGTTACTTTCAATTTAGATTATGTTTGTAATTTGAATCGTTTGTACTTTAATATATACACTACAGTACAGAACCATTTATCCGGAATGGTTGGGGTCAGATGTATTCCGGATAACTGGTTTTTCCGGTTAACTGGTTGGGCATTAAAAAGCATCCATTTCATAAATTTTATGGAATATATGTGGTTGTATATTACTTCTAATTTTAAATTAATTATTAGATTACTTGAACTAAGAATCAGATGCAAATGCAAATAACATCTTCTGTTAGTTTGAAAGCAGGTAATTTATGGAAATTCCTTGGGAATAAAAATTCTTCTGCTTTCTGTGCATAAAAAGGAAAACATCTATAATATAAAGATATATGCTTCCATTTCAAATACTAGATGCTATTATCAAACTATACAATTGTTTCAAGCAATGTATATGTCAAATTGACAGTGTATGACACTTTTTTCTATAAAGATTCTGACACCAGTGTATTAGAAATGTCATTTCGGATAACTGGTTTTCCAGTTAACTGGATTCCGGATAAATGGTTCCATACTGTATATCTCTGGTGTTGTGTGTCTTTTCGATCACCTTGTATTAGACAATTAACAGTATTTAAGATGACAAATTTAGATTAACAGTGTAAGGATAATTCTGTTTTTAATTTTCTGAAAGTGTAAAGTATATTAGTTTCCAAAAATTTTAAATAATCTGTCTCAATATTTAGACATTTTTTTTTTTTTTTTTTCAAATATTCTCTGAAAAAAAAATCTTATAAATAGTTTACAAAACATAAAATAATAATAAAAACAATTTTATCAAAAGATTGCAGGAAAAATGCAAACTTCATTAAAGGATGTAAAACAGAAATTTTGTCAAAGGCTTACAAAAAAAAAAAAAAAAAAAAAATGTCAAAGGATTGCAGGAAAAAAGTGAATTTTGTCGAAAACACTGACCGGTATACCTAAATTGTGAGTTGAATTGCTACTTTTTGCTTCTTATTAATATTCTGCCTGGATTTTTTTTACTTAAAGTACTACTACCTATGCATTATTTTCTTCGGTTTATAATCACTAATAGGTGTACAAAAGCGAAATTTTAAGAAAAACTTACCATCCTGTATGATGCAACATGCAGTTGAAAATTGTTATTAAAAAATGCAAGTGACTGCGTAAATTATTAATTACTCAATGCATTTTCATATTTTTTCTGAAAATTTTAAAAATAGTATTTATAACAAAGGAAAGTTGAGTATAGGATAAACTTAGTGTCAGGGTTGGGTTTTTGACGTCAAAAAGGGTTTTTTGACATGACGACGGATTAAACCGTCAAAAACCTGTTGAAAACCCATAGAGTTACAATCTGCTGTGTTGCACTAGAGTTTGTTGTTAAATTTTTAAAATAGCAACAGTTGCCATACATTATGCTGAAATTTAATTATACTGTGGGTAATTAGCAGGTCTTTAAATATTTCTAATTAATAAAAATTAAGGTAAAAATGATAGATTTCAAATCTCAGAAATTTATCTTGAAATGGGCATGCAGAAATATTTGCACAAAATTTATGTTTAAATATCTCGTTTATTTATTATTATTTTAATATTTAAAAAAATCTAAAGTTATTTAGTATGCATTTTGTCATAGTTAGTATTTACAAGTGTTAACAAGTTAAGTGTTATAAATGCAGGATTTTCAAAAGTGTAAAACTTGATATATGTGTTTAATTTTTTTTTTTTTTTTTTTTTTTTTTTTTTTATGCTATACACATTATATACAGAAGCGTGTGTGTAAAGAGAAAATTGTGACAGGGGCAAAGTTAGAATTTGGTGCCCCTCCACCCAACTTTTTCTTGTGACAGGCCAAAAAATAATGTTTTTAATATAAATTTGAATAGTGCCCCCTAAATTTCCATGCACGAGGCAACTGCCCCCCCCCCTCTTCTCACAGAGCTGACTATATACATAATATCTAAAAGGTTAATTTGAATTTAAATATAATGCATATAATTTATTATATGTATGATTATTACACATTATAAACCATTTTTATCTCTACCCCGCCCCACAACACACACACTAATAGTATTAAGATTACAAATAATGCTTATTTTGAAAGCAAGGTAAGACGGGAAGTAATTATTCAACAACTGAATACTTAAGATATTTAACAAAATTCTATAGCATTCAGTAAAAAAAAAAAAAAAAAAAAAAAAAAAAAAAAAAGAGGAAATAAGAAATTTATAAGTATTTGTATAAGCTAATTTTTCAGCATTGTAAATAAATAGGCTGAATATTGTAAATAGATACTCAGATGTTTTTTATTATCTTTATGTTAGTTATAAATTCAAAAAAATGACTGATAATTTAAAATTCAGAATTACTGATTTTTTTTGAAAAACTAACTAACAATTGTAAAAGTCAAAACAGAAAAAATCTACAAAATACTTCTAAAACACAAAATATTATGTAGTTTTTTTTTATTATCTTATAAAATACATAATTTTAAAAAATAAAACATTCATTAAATATTTCCAATTAATTTGATTACAAAATTTAAATCAATCCAAATGAAATTATCAAAGTAGAAATTTAGTTCAATATTGCAATTCATTTGCCCCACATAGCATATGGTAGCACATAACCAGTTTTGAACAATTTTCTGTTTCTAATCAATTGCAGAACTTGACTAATCTTTTATATTATTTTAAATTATACACTAAGTTTGGTTATAAATAAATTTCTTCATAATTTAATCCCTGCATATTTTGAATAACATATTAAAATTTAATAAATAATATTACAAAAGATAAGTTTTCCAAAGTCTGAGATTTTGTTTACTATTTAAAATATATTTTTCAAAAATTTAAATTTATTTTTCCTACAACATATTTAGAAACATTTTCCTTATTAAAAGCAAATAAATTTTACTTATTAAATATAAATATAGGTAAATATATATATATGTAAATAAATATTTTTATTTACATATAAATATAGGTTTTTGACAGTTTTAGACATTTTTGACAAGGAGGTTTTTGACATGACGGTTTAAACCATGGTTAAAACCGTCAAAAACTTGCCAACCCTGCTTAGTGTACATGTTTACACTGTGATAACTTGAAAAGTTACGAAATATATCTTACTAGTGTAATATATATACAGGGTGTCCGAAAAGTCTGGAAACGGCCGAATAACTCGAAAAATACATATGAGATTGAAAAACGTAAATATACGTATTAAATATTTTTAAATAAGCTACTCAGTGATACCAAATTTGACCTTCGTAACCGACCCCCTGGGGGTCAGAGGGGGTCCAACTTTGTAATCTTAAATTATAACCCCCATTTTTTATTGCAGATTCGGATTCTATGGACAAAAATACGTAACTTTTGTATTTGATGTTTATTTCGAATCCTTGTTTATCACGGTGTAATTGAGCATATTAAATCAATACATATTTCGGCTTTTCCAATGGGATTTTCCCTAATCGAAACTAATTGGGAGAATTTATGACATCAAATTTCTCGTCTTTTGCAATAATAGCGTTTCCTGAAAATCACCCGTGCTGATTATTTCGGTAGTGCTACACAGTTAAAAATTTGATCCATTTGCTGTAGTGTCACTCCACAGCTTTCATAGAATATCTCTTTCATGACCAATGAGAATGTTCCATAACACAGTAAAGTCAGGGCTACACTAGATACCGGGCTTGCTCATTCATTATCAGTACGTCACAAAAGGTGGCTAACCGCTATCTGCGATTGGTACAAACAGGGCCAAAATGACGCACCCATCGTTTTGTATCAATCGCTGGATGTCATTCAGCCACCTTTTGTGACGTCATGAAAGGAATGAGCTAGCCCGGTATCTAGTGTTGCCTTGGTAAAGTACACTATAAAAAAATTGACCCTTTTGCTGCATCGTCACTCCACCGCTTTTATAGAAAACGATTACTTTACTGTGTTATGGAGCATTCTCATTGGTCACAAAAGAGATATTCTATAATAGCTGTGGAGTGACGCTGCAGCAAATGGGTCAAATTTTTAACAGTGTAGCACTATTGAAATAATCGCCACGGGTGATTTTCAGGAAACGCTATTCCTACAAAAGACGAGGAATTTGACGTCAAAAATTCTGCCCAATCAGTTTCGATTAGGGAAAATCCCGTTGGAAAAGTGAGAATATGTATTGATTTAATATGCTCGATTACACCGTGATAAACGAAGATTTGAAATAAACATCAAATACAAAAGTTATGTATTTTTGTCCGTAGAATCCGAATCTGCAATAAAAAATGGGGGTTATAATTTAAGATTTCAAAGTTGGACCCTCTCTGACCCCCAGGGGGTCGGTTTCGAAGGTCAAATTTGGTATCACAGAGTAGCTTATTTAAAAATATTTAACACGTATATTTACGTTTTTCAATCTCATATGTATTTCTCGAGTTATTCGGCCGTTTCCAGATTTTTCGGACACCCTGTATATATATATCCTTCAATTTTGCAAAATCCTAAACATTTACTCACTTTGTCAGAAAATCCACTTGCCTGTACATGTAAAATAATGTATTTCCCGACCCCTGATCACATATAGCTGAGTATACCCCTGATCACTAGCATAGTCATAACACTATGAATATACACTACATAATATGCTTATAAGTTTACTAAAAGCAGACGTTATTCACAATATCTAATTTTTAAAATCCAGAAGTTATGCAGTGTATATCATCACAAACTCTTTACTACATCCATATTTATAATCATTAAGAACCTACACTAATCACAGGAAGTAAACCTCAAGCTAATATAAATCCTACAAGAGCATTTACAGATTTTTCAATTGCATTTCATTATTTTTATTTTATTATTTTTTTTCTGCATAAGACACTTGAAGTTGACACCTTTTATATTGCATCAGTAATTTTTCAACTTTATTTTCAGTTTTATTTATTTATTTTTTTTTTTTTTTTTAATATGTGGGTATTTTTACTTTTGGAACAAGTTGTAACCAGTTCAAAAAATGGAACTATCTCAACATAAAATAACTTTAACCAAAATTGAAAAAAAAACATATCGACCTTAGGTGTTCAGGCCAAAAATTTTTTTTAAATATTATCTGCAAGCGAGAAATCTGTAAACAACACTCCCATAGGATTGTTTATTCAAATTTCTCTGTCCGAGTTGTGTATGTAGGTTTTTAAATAAAAGGCTGTTTAAGTGAATTGGCAATGCTGATGTTCCGGCACCAATTATATACTTTCATCTTCAATGACAGCTTAGCAACCGAATTTCTAGAGAACTCAGATGAGAAAAAAATGCAATAAATAAATTTCCTATTTCAAATGAAAATCAAATTTTCATTACTTGAGAGGCACAAATGCCAACCTAGCGAAAAGGTTTCCTATGTTCTACTGACTTTAAAACCTTTTCACTACATCAGCATTTGCGCCTCTTAAGCAATAAAAATTTGATTTTCACGTGAAATATTGTATGCAAGGTATTATTCAATTTAATCTGGGATAATCTTGTCCAAATGAACCTAAGGGAAAAAAAAAAAAAAAAAAAAAAACAAAAACAAAAAAAAAAAGAAGCAAATTTGATAGTTCTATCAAGAGTTATCACATTACGTGCTTACATATGTACATACAAAACCAGTAGACACATTATGTCATTAGTAACAAATGTACTATGATAGAATCCCTGTCTATAAGTATAAAGGGATTAGTCCTCCTTTATATATACTTAACTAATGAACCTCCAAATTTAATCATCCTTAACATAATAAACTGCTAGTGGGGAGGACTGGTCCTGCCTTATAGGTACAAAACTAATGAACTTCAAATCTAATCAGGTAAGCTCCTTTTCAGAATAAACTGGTATGTAAAATATAAAGCAAAGCGAATATTTCTGCATGATAAAAACCATTTATTTAAATTAAGGGCAAGATTGGACCTTTGTTACCCCCCCCTTTTTTTATACTTAACCAGTGAACTCCAAAAAGTAATCAGGGAAGTACCTTATCAGAATGAACCTGGAAAAAAATGAAACAAATTTGACATTTCTATCAAGAGTTATCACATTACACACTTACATACAGAACCAATGGACACATTATGTCATTAGTAACAAATGTACTCTGATAGAACCCTTGTTTTAATACCAAATAACGACCTTATAAACTCTCGATATGATGATGAGAGGCCAATCTGAATGATTATGATTAAATAAGTGTACCAATTTCTCATAAACTTATTTTATCATTACACACTTACAGTACTGAGAACATCTATTCCTTTTATCTTAATCAAAGACATGCATTAATTATGCAAAATAGTTTACAAAATCATTCATCTGCTTGAAACAAAAATAATCAACAAGTACATTTTCAAATATTCACGTACTTGCAATCATTTTTCATTGATTATATAGCACCATATACAGTGGAACTTTTCTTAACAAATTCCTTATTTAATGAAATTTTCTGCTGAACCTTGACTTTGGACACCATTCAGATGTAAATTAATCTCTATATTGTGAAAAATATATATCACTATAACAAAGTTTATTATCATTTTGTGCCTGTACAACTTTCAAACGGAGAGCTTCTGTTGCAATACATGTATGAATTTATAACGGCAGATTGTATGAAAGTGAAGTTATTTCTTTATTTAATCATTTCTATTCTTTCTGCTAAACAAAACAATTTTTTTCACACTTAGATAAATACTTACTACTGCTATACCATCACAAAGACATTTTGGCATTGAGAGTGGGATATTGGGAGGAGGGGGAAGTCTTCTATACAATGAGAAGGTGAATCAAGTTTCATGAAAATGTCCAGATGAATCCTTAGAATATGCAAAAGTTTTAATAAAGTGATTTTTTCTTTTTTTACGAGAAATTATACATAGAGAATACATATATTAATACATAGAATTAATACATAGAGAAATTATACATAGAAATATTGCAGATTTTTTTAAAAGTTGCAAATTTGCAATAGTACTGAGTAAAAAAAACAAAACAAAAAAGGTAAACTACACTTTAGTTTTTGTTAATCTCTCTCGATTATGTGTTTTTTTAAATTAAACTTTTCTCATTTGGCTACATTGCATAAAAAATAATAAGTAAAACCTGCCCGAAAAAAATACATTCTTTCAATATTTTATTAAACAAACTTCATGAACTTAAAATTATTTCTATTTAACAATATCCCCCACTCCTAAACTTTACAAATTTCTGTATACTAAAAGTAAATTATGAAAACAATTACTGACTTTTTCACAAAATACCAGAGTAAAACCTATATAACAAAATCAAAAAGAAAAAAAACCATTTTTTTAGTTAATTTTCATCTTAACTTCTATAATTGCATGATATTTATAAGGCAAAAAATATTATTTTTCTTTTTAAAACAGGTTTTAATCATAAACAGTTTCCATTTTAATTGGTTTTAACACTGATTTTTGTTACTTAAGTAAAGAAAGAAGGTTGAATTTAGCAGGCAGGAAAATTATTTTGATTGTAATGTTTTTTATAATCTACAATTAAGTCATATTTGAATCCATATGTTTTTTTTTTCACTTATTTCAATCAGTTTTATAAAAACCCAATGAATTAAACAGGAATAGTTAAAGTTTCATCTAAATATGTGTAAAACAGCCCCCGCAGACCAATTGAGCAAAGATAAATTAGGAGACCCCTTTTGAATCATTATTCAAATAGAACTGATGGTCATTCATATGTCTATATGTAATATATAAACATATTTTGGCACTCTGGACATAAATGAAAATTCATAGTTCCATCAATTCTAAATTAAATACTTTAATCAATAAAAGTACACTTTTTTTTCTTAGTATAAAACAAAACTTTTTTAAATAACTTTAGCAATTTGTTATATTACTTTAAAATGAATTTAATAATTTCAACATATGGAAGTGTTGGAATTGGAAAAAGAAAGTAAATGTTATGTAATTTAATGTATGGAATTGGGGGGCTCCTTAAAGTCTGCATCCCAGGGTTTAATTTGCCCATGTGATAATCAGGGCCTGATATGAAAAACATTTTTCAACAATAAACATATAAACAAAAGCTCTAAAAATCTTTTAAATGATTAGATGCATAAATAAGTTCTGTTCCTGCAACATTATGCAAATCACATTTAATATGTGAACCCGTTCAATATGCAACTTTTGCCTAATCCCTTGAAGCATGTCTCAAGTGGATTTGACTCTACATACTTACCAACCTTCTATTATCAAATAAATGCAGATTCTGCTAGTATTGCTTGATGCAAATAGATATACAAAACAGCGCCATATGAAAGGAGGGGGGGGGGGCAAATGCACCCCAGGCGTGTAAATTTAGGGGGCGCCAAATTTAAGCATCATTTCTCGCTTGTCACAAGAAAAAGTTGGGGGTAGCAAGTGCCAAATTCTAACTTTGCCCTGAACGCAATTTTCTCTTTCATCGTTTTTTGTCACGAGAAAACTATTGGGCTGGGTCACATGTCCAAAAAATTTCGATTAGTGGGTCATTATGGGTGAAGACATTTTTATCTAAAAAATGGCTCTTATGATTTTGACCAAATTTTATATTTTATCATTTTGGATTACAAGAAGACCATTGGGTTAGGTAACATGTTTGAGAAAATTTGGTTAGTGGGTCATTGTGGATCATGCTATTTTTATCTAGAGATTTTCTCACGGAATTTTCACTAAAAATTGCATTCTATGGTTTTTGGGCATGAGAAAAACATTTGGCTAGGTTACATGTTCGAGAAAAAATTTTAATGGGTCATAAAGGGTCTGGGTCAAGCTATTTAAACAACGACATGATTGATTTTAGGGCTGCACCAAGTAGTACTTTGGCTGAGAAGCTGAGCCTTTTACTACTCGGCCGAGTTACCAAGGCCGAGTAGTTGTATATATGAATGAGCTTTCAATGCACACAAAGTGAGCTTTAAGAGTAACAAACAGTGTAAATATAATAAAGATACTCCTTTAACATATAATCATATATTTTCTAGTTAGCTTTTAAATAATTTCTAATTAACTAATTTGAAATTTAATTATACATCCTTTAAAGATAATTTTTAAAATTTCAAACAGTGTAAAACAGTAGTGCAAAAATTTTAAAAAATGGAAAAAAAGTGATACATAAAATTTAAATTCAACCAATGTAAATTAACTGATTCTTCAATTTACAAATGAAATCTATATCAAGAATGATTATTGGTAGCTGTAATTTTTAATAATTCAAATAACTGTTGTTAAAAGTAATGATGTAAGCTTGCATTATTCACAATATGCAACCTACAATAAAATCTGTTTTATCGCCTAACAGGCTGTTTTAGACATCTTAGAAGCTAAAAATATTGTAGGAGGATTTTGACTATTCCATATAGTTGCATGCTCAAATTTCGAAAAAGTTCAGTTTCCTTGCCTGAATCCAAAAAGATTAATTATTAGAGTAATTAACTGTTATAAACCATAAGATGGAGCTCAAAATATAATATATTGAAAATGTTGCATGAATTAAAACAGCCTCTTTGCTTTTATGCTGCTGAAAGTAAGATAAATTTTACCACAGTTCAGTAGCAATCACTGTGAAGTGTAATGAAATTGTTACTTTTATTCAGAGTAATCATAACATTGATGAGCTCAAATGAATAGATCCCCATGTTAGGAGTAATACTACCAATTAAAACATTACTACATAATTTGGAAAAAGAAAGTTTCAGCCATTTTAATTGCGATACAATGAAAAGCAGATTAAGAAGTGAACTGGAGGGAAGAATTTGCATTTGTGTCTTTTTTTTAAGTTTTCCATATTTTGTAGGCACATTCTTATATATTAAATAAAATATATTTTGAATAATTGCAAATATTATATATTTATAATCAAATAATTTTTACAGATCAGTTATTAAAATTCCTTTGTCTTCAATAATGTTATAAATAAATCAAAACATTTAAAGCACCAAAATATTTTATTTCTTCTTGCAAACTAGTTTCAGTAGCCATAGCATACCATCATGCAAAATATGATGATGATTGTATACTATGGCGACCAAAACTAGCTTGCAAGAAGAAATTAACTATGTTAGTGCTTTAAATTTTGATTTATTCATTGATAATGTATTGTTCCAAATAATTTCTCATTGTAATGATAATAAATGCTTATAAATGAAATCCTTACAACTACTCGATAATGTACTCGGTACTCAGCCCAAAATTTGGCTGAATACTGAGTACTCGGCAAATTGGCCGAGTTTGCTGAATACCGAGTACTCGGTATGGCCCTAATTGATTTTAACGAAATTCTGTATATAACAGTTTTTGACTTGAGAAAATTAATGGGTTAAGTCACAAGTTTGAGAGATTTCGATTATAGGGGTAATTTGTGGGTCATGATGAATCATGTCAAGCTATTACTAAAGAACAGGTGGATTGATTTTAATGAAATTTTGTATACCACATTTTTTTTGGCACGAGAAAAACATTGGGCTAGGTCACATATTTGAGAAATTTCAATTAATGGGTCATAAAGGGTCCGGGTCAAGCTGTTTATATTTAAAGAACAGTAGGATCGTTTTAATGAAATTTTATATGAACAATTTTTAGACACGAGAAAACAAATGGGCTAAGTCACATGTTTGAGAGATTTCAATTTTAAGTGTCATTTGTGGGTCATGGTCAAGTTATATCTAAAGAACGAGTGGATTGATTTTAACAAAATTTTGTGTATAACATGTTTTGGGCATAAGAAAATCATTGGGCTATGTCACGTGTTTGAGAAATTTCGATTAGTGGGTCACTTTTAGGTCATTCTAATTTTATCTAGACAGTGTCTTGTGCAATTTTGACTAAATTTTGTATTCTATCGTTTTCAGTCACAAGAAAATAATTGGGTTAGGTCAGATGTTTGCGAAAATTCGATTAATGGGTCACTTTGGGTCATAATGGGTCAGGGTCAAACTAATTATATCTATAAAACAGCTCAATTGATTTTACCTAAATTTTGTATCTAACATTTTTCAGCACACAAAAAAATGAGCTAGGTCACATGTTCGAGATATTTTGATTATAAGAGTCATTTGTGGGTCATGCTAATTTTATGTAAAAAATGGCTCGCACCATTTTGACTATATTTTGTATTATGATGTTTTCGGGCAAGAGAAAACCATTAGACCAGAACACATGCTCGCGAAAATTCGATTTATGGGTCATAATGGGTTAGGGTTATTCTAATTATATATAACAACGATTCAATCAATTTTACCTAAATTTTGTAACGAAATGTCTTTTAAGAAGATTATTGGGCTGAGTTGCATGTTAAACAAAATTATATTAATGGGCCATTTCGTTTCATTGCTGAATGCTGTCAAGCTAATTTTATCTAAGAAATGGCTTAAACGATTTTGATTCAATTTTATATTCTACTGTTTTTGATTACCTGAAGACCATTGAGCTAAGTCACATGTTTGATCA
Organism: Maratus speculifer; assembly: GCA_964019185.1. Taxonomy (NCBI): domain Eukaryota; kingdom Metazoa; phylum Arthropoda; class Arachnida; order Araneae; family Salticidae; genus Maratus; species Maratus speculifer. The sequence continues at coordinate 382,178,748 of OZ025289.1, forward strand.
AATTTGATTAGTGGGTCATTTTGGGTAATATGGGTCAGGGTCATGAGAAAATGACAGCAACCAATAAGTTCACGATATTTGACAAAATATTGGCAACATTTGGCCAAAAAATTGATTATTAAGATTACGAAAGCCACAACACATATTTGGTACGAAATGAAAGAACGTCTTCAAATTTGGCTATACCTGGCAAAAAATGTTGTCTTTCAGAATGTGATGAATTTTTTAATACATTCTTAATAGGATTCGAGATGCATGGTTAAATTAACCAAAGTCAAGCGAAAAAAGTGATTTGGATCGATGTCCTTTTGTTGTAAATTTTAAAATAAAGTAAAATTTATGGACATGTGCATACAAACATAGTTTTCTTATTGATTGTTTTTGTAATAACATGTTTTACAGTAATAATACGGAGTGAATGATGCAGTGAAAATACTATATCGAGTTGAATATAAATTTAATTTTAACCGAGCTTAACTCAGTCACCCCTGTTAGTTTTGATTTATGATTGCTATTTTATTTGTATGTTTTAGATCAAAACAATTCTGAATCCTTTTTAATATATCAAAGAATTGTTTTAATACTTATTACCTTAAAAAATTAGAAGCAAAATAAGTAAAAATCAAAACTTTGAAATGTGTTAGTAGACACTGGTAGAAATAGTATTAAAAAGCATGAACTTTATGAAATAAATAAACTGAGTCAACTTCTTAATTTTTTATAGCCTTTAGAATGGGCATTATTTCAATTATGTTTGCAATGTACAATTTTGTTTTACCGGAACATGCATCTCTTCATCCATTACTTATAAAATTTGTATTTGATTTCCATGGCTCTGTGTTGCACATGCATCACTCTTTCTTTGAAGCAAGAAATTCTCTCTTCGAATGTTTAAAAAGCAAACTCTTTCCACGTCACTATTGGTACTGAACTTCGATTTTAACTAATAAATTATCGTCTTGCTATTGGAACGACTTGTAATTTTGGATTATCATTCAGAGTTCTTATATTATGATACCAAGAATTTTTTATTATAATGATATTCTAAAATGCACTCACAGCTTTTCATCAAACAAGTTTTACCTATGCCTCCCGTTTATTAAAAAACTCCTACAGATACCTGGTTACTCGAAAATTCCTATGGAACCCTGGTTAACCGAAAATATTGCGGTTCCATGCTTTTCAGGTAACTAGGGTTTTACTGTAATTAAATTTATAAAGCTCTTTGTATGCTCTATGTCTGCACTATAATAACTTTCAGAGTAATTAAGAAATTTTGATTTAAATTGTTTTAAAATTAATCCTTATAGAAATGTTGAACTTTGAAAAATACATATTTTCATCATCCATAGTTTTATAATCAAAGACTCTTGAAGTATTTTTTAATTCACAAAGATTTTGAAAGGAAAACAGTAAAATAACAAGCACTTTTGTCCATATAGGTTTAAAATGCAACAGTACAATGGTGTTTTGCTCTATTAATACAAAAATTATATTATTATTATTTTTTTTTATTATTATTATTATTAATATTGACTGCTCCAAAATTACACTTTATTTTCGATAGAAAAGTTGAAAGATTTTTAGAAAAAGAAAATTGTGTATTTCAAACCTTTCACTCTGAGGCAACTATTGAAAAAATTAGAATATTTTAAACCTTATTAATTTTAAAGAAAATAATTATATTGATCACTTACAAAATGAACAGTTAACATTACATACAACTTACAAGATTGATTTGTTTTTTATTTATTGTAAAAAGAATTCTCTTATTGTGTTTATAGTTTAATAAACAAATAAAAATATGATAAATTATTTATTTTTTCATACATTGAGGGAAAAAAAGTCAAATTGATGATTTTTATGTAACTTTAGTTAGGCCTAATGATCCTAACAAATGAAAATGAAATGAAAAAAAAAAAGCAATTTTTACATAACAAATACTTATAACTGAACAAATAAATAATAATATAGCATATAAATAATACTCATAAGGGATAATTAAAAATACTTAGCATGTTGATGTACATTTTTTCATAGATGGACACAAAACAAATGTTCAATGGTGGAAAGAAATATTTCCTCTTTGTTTACATTACATAAAAAAGACAATATAATTTCCATTAGATTTGTTGTCAAGTGCACAGATCAAAACCTGTGTAAAATAGAGCTACACTATCTACCAAAAAGTATTTGTATACACTTTCAGTTTTTGACATTTTGTCAAATATTTAAAAATATACTGGTCGGATTCTTCTGGAACTTCAGAAATATAAAGATTATGTTTCACTTTATATTTATTTACATTCATTTGTTAAGCGGGTAATTAGGGGGCCGGCAAAAAAACAAAGAATAATAGAAATATTTGGGATCGCCCTGTACATGAAAATGCACGAAACGACTTATCGCTTTAGAATACAAATATATGAATACAGTAGAATATGTACACTAATTTTTGTGAGAATAGCATGTATATTTATGGTGATAGAGCGATTTTTTTGAAAAATTCAAAAAATTCTGGTATGTTTTTTGTTTATATCATAGAGGGGTTTTGACCAAATTTAACGCAAATTTCAGAAAAATTGGCAAAATCTATTTAAAAAAATATAGCGCAATTGGAATATAAATATATTTAATACTTTATGAAATTTGAGTAGTTTTATGAAATAATTTTTATCTGCGCATGCGCGAACGATAAAAACAATTCTTTTACATCATTTAATAGTCAATTCTATGGAGTAACTTATAAAAAAAATCCAATCAAATATCGTGAAAATTCAAAAAGATATCATTATTATAAGTAAGCTGTTTTTACATTGCTCTCTAAAAACGGCTGAATGATAAGGGATTCTCCACAAATTGACATTTTTTATTAACTGACTTTTAGGAAAAAATTAGTACTATTTAAAGAATACAATATTGCTGCTAATAAGTATCTTGACACCTGTGATAGAAAAGGAAAAGGGCTTTTATTCTTTTCCATCACAGATGTCAAGATGCTTATTAACAGAAATATTGTATTAGATATTGTATACATTAAATACTATTTTTTTCCTAAAAGTCAGTCAATAAAAAATGTCAATTTGTGGAGAATCCCTTATCATTCAGTCGTTTTTAGAGAGCAATGTAAAAACAGCTTACTTATAATAATGATATCTTTTTGAATTTTCACGATATTTGATTGGATTTTTTTTATAAGTTACTCCATAGAATTGACTATTAAATGATGTAAAAGAATTGTTTTTATCGTTCGCGCATGCGCAGATAAAAATTATTTCATAAAACTACTCATATTTCATAAAGTATTAAATATATTTATATTCCAATTGCGCTATATTTTTTTTAATAGATTTTGCCAATTTTTCTGAAATTTGCTTTAAATTTGGTAAAAAACCCTCTATGATATAAACAAAAAACATACCAGAATTTTTTGAATTTTTCAAAAAAATCACTCTATCGCCATAAATATACATGCTATTCTCACAAAAATTAGTGTACATATTCTACTGTATTCATATATTTGTATTCTAAAGCGATAAGTCGTTTCGTGCATTTTCATGTACAGGGCGATCCCAAATATTTCTATTATTCTTTGTTTTTTTGCCGGCCCCCTAATTACCCGCTTAACAAATGAATGTAAATAAATATAAAGTGAAGCATAATCTTTATATTTCTGAAGTTCCAGAAGAATCCGACCAGTATACTTTTAAATATTTGACAAAATGTCAAAAACTGAAAGTGTACAAATACTTTTTGGTAGATAGTGTATATTGCTATTATTCTGGTGAAATGCAATGCATGGAATATAGAAATAGCAAATTAGTATAATTAAATTTTTAACATGAACAAAATGGTTTGGTAGAAATACTTAAATTTAACAATACATTGCCATACTTTTTAATTCATATGCAAAAACAGCCTAGTTAAAATGCTTTGAAAAGGTCTTTATTAAATTAGCTATTATTTAGGAGATACAACTATTTTAACTGCAGAGTATGATAACAAAACGTTTGAAAATTTAGATATATATTTTATTAACTAGAATATACCAGACATATAATATGGGATTTCTAACAGCATCAATAGATTATTCATTTGATATGAAATAGATTCTAACATTATGGTATCAAACAGGCAAGCATTTTAAAAACTAGCCATACAGTTAATTAAATAATATATAAACACTACTTATAAATATGTATAATTAAGTACTGTTGGATTATATTTCTAACCCAAAAATGACTGGACAAACTGACAGATTTAAAACAACAACATTAAAATAAAATATAATTAAACTTGTACAGAATATTAAGATTATTATTGTAATGAATAATAATTGTATAAAATGCCAATTTTTAGGCTTATCAATGACTGCTATGTTTATAAATTTATAAAATTTTAAACTCTGTTTAAATTTGAAAAAAAAAAAAAAAGAAAGAAAAGAAACAGATTTACAGTGAATATTAATACAAAAGTTAGTATTGAAAGTTGTGGGATCAAAATAAATAAGCAAATAATATTTTTCATTCCTTACCTGCATAAAGTTTACTTTAGAAAAACTTTCAAACATAAATCGCATAAAAACATCATGATTCACTTGCTTGCTCTTGGAATATTCATACACCTAAATACTAGCAGATACACACCCAAAAGCACACAATAAATATAATTATATGCTTCTAAAAGTGGTATCAGCTGGCATCTGTATTAAAATTAGATTTTTAAAATATCTGCGTCCTTTGATAACATCAAAGTCCTTTGAAATCATTTCCTATTTCTAGAGCAAACTTCGTCAAACAACATACAACCATGAAAAAAAAAAAAAAAAAAATGTAGCACTAAAAACTTTCTTAAAGAATTCACTATAATTATTGTTTTGATTTTTTTGTTTACAAGTTTCGGCAGTCAATTGCCGGACAGAAGATTCATTCAAAAGGAGATTCGTTCTTCAGAATCTCCGGCAGTCGTTACGGCAGTCTTGACTGCGCATGTGCAGAAGACTGCCGTGAGAATAATATTCTTACGGCTGCCGTAAGAATAGATACAGCCTTAAAAATAAGAAAATATAAATAATTTTGACATAGCTTTTATATTTATTTATCTTTCTAAATACAGTAAATTCTCTGTAAGCCAGACTGAGTAAGATGGAAATTTGTCTAGCTCGAAAAGGTTTTTCAAGTCCTTGTGAATCCATAGACAGTGTAAAATTTGTCTAAGGCAGGAGGCAGGATATCATTTACTGTGAACAATTTTCTCAGTTCTGATTGATTCTGACTTATACAGAGTTTACTGTACATCCCTTTATCTTCATTTGTTTTTTCTTATTTTGTATTTGTATTTGTATAGCTTTGAGGTAGGCGCTGCAGCTTTTCGCCGGCATAACCTCCAATGATCACAAGAAACCATATAGAACACTTTTTATTACAAATTATCCAGTACATACATTTTTCACAGATACAACACAGACACCCATGCCGCTAGCTGGACTCGAACCAGGGTCCAGCGGTGTGGGAGGAGCTGATGCTACCACCCATGCCACTGGATCGGCATTTTTTTTTTTTTTTTTTTCTTATAAGGAAAGAGCAGCTGACATAGTGTGGGTTGAATTACTGCAGAGTGGCAATGGCAAGAAACATCTGTCTGTTCTTTATATCTCCTGCCTTACACATGACCTCAGCCAATCTGATTGGTCTCTGTTTAACTGGTCCATGACATGATTGGCCTATATTGCCATAAATGTTCCTGCAATGATCACTATGATAAAAATGCAGTTGTGTGGTAAATTGGTTGATGGAAATGTTTGTAAACATGCTCTTTCCTTCTATATATACTGACTAAATATTTTGTTCTTGTTCCTTCACAAATCTTTCCACACATTAAAAGGAGAGGATTTGGGACAATTACTAAACTTTCCCATCCACAAATTCCTCGTATTAGGAGAGGTTTGGTGTTTAATCTAATAGGTTATTGGATTAGCAAGATTCCAGGAACTAATACATTTACGCTTATAGGAGCATAGATATGAAAGAGGGAATTTAAAATAAAATTTCGACAAATGGTTTTGTTTGGAACAAGATCAGTGTAGTACTGATATTTAAAATGTAAGTCAAATAACTGGTATTATATTTGGTAAAAATCATTTGAACTGCTTCAAAAATTTATTATTTATTAGAATATATATATATTTATTAGAATGAACTTAGAGGGCGCACAAGTGCAACACTGATAACTTGTGATTGGTTGAGGTTATCATGTTTTAAAAGATAAGCCTTTTGTGTTATCACTCTGTTTTTCCCAAACATGCAAGCAAGTAGGTCGCACTGGATAGCAGTTGGAAGAAGCATATAACAGTCACTTTTAAGCTAAGAATATTTTTCAATGTGTCTCTCATTAAAAGTTTTCATTTAATTTTTTATTACATAAGACATACATATTTTTCATTAATTGTTAATGAATATTTTTTACTTAATTTAAATTCATATTTTTTTTTAATTACATAAGACATTTATATTTTTTACTTAATGTAAATTCATATTTTTTATTTTTTTATTCATATTTTTTTATTTACATAAGACATTCATATTTTTCATTTATTGTTAATGAATATTTTTTATTTAATTTTTAATTCATATTTTTAAATTACATAAGATATTTATATTTTTTACTTAATGTAAAATCAGATTTTTTATTTACACAAGATATTCCAAGTTATCATTTATTGTTAATGAATATTTTTTAATTTTAAATTCATATATTTTTTTAATTACATAAGACATATTTTTTACTTAATGAAAATTAATATTATTTATTTATATTTTTTATTTACATAAGACATTCATATTTTTCATTTATTGAATATTTTTTATTTAATTTTTAATTCATATAGTATACACAAAATTTATGAATGCGTGTTTCTAAAATAACTAAATTTTACTAAGAAATTTTAATCAATGCAATTTTTAATTAATATTTTATTAATGTTAATTGATATTTTTTCATTGAATATTTAATTCATATTTTATATTACACACAAAAGTATTTAAAGTTTTATATGAATGCGTGTTTCTATAATAACTAAATTTTATTAAAAAGATCACATACTCAGCCTAATGTAATCGTTTAAATTAATGTGGTGGCCATCGTGCGCGGTCAATAAAACGAGTTTCTCACAGGAAGCGATTGAGCTAGCCTTTTGCTCGGCGGATAAGACGCTCGCTTTCTGACCGTGGGATCTCCAGTTCGATCCCTGCCCGGTCACCTCACCTGCATTGGTGACCTTGGACAAACGAACACACTTCACCACCTTCGCTCTAGTTCAACAGATGGCAGCACTGAAAACACCCCCAGCATCCAAAGCCTGCGAAACGCTCGCAGCACGAAAGCCTCTGTAACGCTCAGAGCGCACGACCAAAGCCTGTGTAACGCTCACAGCAGCAAAGCCTGCCACGCCGCGCATCATCGATGGGTCACACGTGCAATCGGCGGCAGCACGACAACGCATCTGGCACGCGCTAGCGCAACACGAGTGCATATCGCTCGTCCAACGTCAACGCGACGTTCTTCTCACTGGGGGTGGAGTACTGTGGTGGCCATCGTGCGCGGTCAATAAAACGAGTTTCTCGCAGGAAGCGATTGAGCTAGCCTTTTGCTCGGCGGATAAGACGCTCGCTTTCTGACCGTGGGATCTCCAGTTCGATCCCTGCCCGGTCACCTCGCCTGCAGTTAGTTATAATAGTTAAATCCTAAATGAATGAGATACATTCTTTATTTGGCTAATAAAGTAGATAAAAATAGTCTAGTTTTATTGAAAATAAATCAATAAGAAAAAAGCCTCTCATTTGATAGAAATAAATATATCCTAAATTTTCATAAGAAATGACTTTATTGTAAGACATTTTAATTGGACATCGTAATTAATAAGATTATTATTAACTCCTAGACTAAATTAAGACTAGGTTGCTATCGCAAAAGCTATGATTCACAGATAAGATGACCTTTTTTTCTCGATATCAGATAAGGGACCGTTCAAGTATTACGTAAGCATATTTTTAGTCATTTTGTACCCCCTCCACCCCCCCCTTGTAAGAAAATATAAGCAAATGCTAGACCCCCCCCCCCTTTTGCTTACGTAAGATTTTATGACAGTTTATACATCAATACTTCTTGACTTATAAAAAGTTACCAATCAATTACATTATTAGTCCTACAAATTTATATAGGCATGTAGGGATTGTGATATCAAAATTTATAAAATGGTTTTAATATATTGTTGCTTATTGCATTAAACAAACCACAGAATACAAAATGGTTTAAATATATTGTTATTTATCACTTTGAACAATAAAACAAGATATACAAGAAGTCTTAACTTACTTAGGCATCATAACTAAAATTTTTGACATGAATCATACAAATGTTGGAGTTCAATTTGGTGTTCATAATTTAATCTGATGTCCAGGATCCTTGAACCCATGTTTCAACATTGTCTATTATAAAGTTTTCATTGGAACAGTGGCCTGGGGTATTGCAGGTTTCCGGTCCTTGTTTGCTTGTTGAATTTGAACTGCAGTTGCTTCGTTGTTTAATGCTTACGTAAGAATTGTTGTGACCCCCCCCCTCCCCATTGTAAGAAAAAATATGCAGACTCTGAACCCCTCCCTCCCCCTTTAATGCTTACTTGAACGGTCCCTAAGAAAGAATCACACTTATCAGCTGTAAGGTAAAGAAATCAGATAGTGATTATTCTTCTTGCTGGAACAACTTCAAGGCTGTGCGATATTTGCGTTAAACTGTTAAAGTAAGTTTATTACCTGGATGAAAATTTTAAATATTAATTAAATAGTAAAATCAGGTAATGAAAAATTTAATAGCTTGATTCACTAAAGCGCAATTATTATTATTATTTTTTTTTTCATAATATTAACGAAAATTGTACAATAAGTTTGGTTAGTATAAAAATACTGTTAGTTATTTTAAAGTGCTTCTGTTAAGAAATATGCAACTTTTTGAAACAATGTTATTTTTAATTAACGAAATTAAAAAAAAACTAATTTAATTGAATTTTCTTTCAATACTCATGTCTTAAAATGAACTCGATTCAATGTTCCGCACGAAAAAAGTCACTTCATAAGTTTTCCTCTTAAAAAGTATCGTTATTAAAATTGATACATTATCCCAAAATAACCTTACAAACTGTAGGACACATACATACATACACATACATACAACACGTACATACACACACACACATACATGCATTCAACACACAAACATACATACACACGCATACAAACAACACACGCAAAATAATAATAATCAATTAAATTAAATTTTCCATGAAGAAAACCACATATTCCGAACCGTTAGGGCGACAAGCGCGAATAAATGTTAGTACGTAAAATTCAATTTTGAAATATATTTTTTTCATTCAAATTTTAAAGTTATTTTTTAATTATTTTAAAATATAACATAGTTGACACATATTTGACATAATTGACTAAAAATAACACTCGAAATAATTTTAAGGTTCCTTCATTAGGATGAAGCGAATCCTTTACTAGGCCACTCGTGTTACAGTTTGTCGTACACTTTATAAAAAATCTATTCAGTATTTTGACTTGAAATTAAACATAAGAATAAATTATGATATGTAGATTTGCAGAATGTTATTTTTTTTACAGAATAACCTTTAAAAAATTTTATTTTAATAATTAATTTATTCTATATGTTTTTCTATTATAGACGCATTTTTGTAAATAAAAAATTGAACCCGTATCTTTTTATTTTAAGAAGGAAAATAAACTATGGGGTTAGTAATTATAGATAGAATCATGATTAATATATTAAATAAAATATATTTTCATTATTCTGCCAAAATTATTTAAGCAGTTTATACTTACGGATTTTAAAAGAATTGCATTATGATTTATTTATTTAGGTATTTACTTTGATAAAATGGCAACAAAAAGAATCGTAAACAAGTAAAATTAATTCTTATATTTGGTATTTAAAGTGAATATTTTGTTAAATTTGGTAAGTTTCTTAAGTCTGGTATTCGAAATGAAAGATTAAAGAATAATTTAAGAATATTTTAATTGATTGAAGAATAATTTAATTCAACCAAATTAAATATATTAACTACGTTTATAAATAATTTCTGGAATGTATTAGTAATTTTAAAATGTCGAGAAAAAGAATACTTATTAACCGGAACGAACGCCGTTACTGGCCATTGGAAAATGTAAAAACATCTTTAAAACTTTTAGTTAAAAAAATATATATTTTGTAAAATTCTGCTTCGAAAATATTTTTATTTATACCAGCCTTATATCATAAATAAAAAATTCCGAGGAAATTCTTAGTTATTTGGCTGAATTTATATTTCTAAAATTTAAATGCGCCAAAACATGAGATAACGTTTTTGCTTAATTAAAATTCGAAAATAATATAAAAAAGTAATGTTCCTTTCAAATATTTATCTTATGAAATAATGCTTCGCGAATCCAAATAAAGCACGGCTTTTGCTACTTAAATATAAATATTCAAAATTGTTATTCCCAATTTTCCATTACAAGCATGTGTTATTAATGACGGCAGACAGGGAAAAAGGTTATTCAGGTCTTTCTAAGATATTCCAACCCAATACCCACATATGATTCGAAGAAAACTAAAACTCTGAACGGTTAGGTCGACGAGCGCACGTCAATCTCATCGCAAAAAAAATTTAAAGTCCACCTATTAAACATTTATCTCCGCTTAAAATTCCAAAAAATGAAAAAATAATTCAATCTTAACAAAATTACTCCCTTAAAAATAACTCATTAATTCACCATGAATGCTCCCTCCTTAATTATTTCTTCATTAAAAATTAACCCATAAAGAAAATAATACCCTTCGTGTATGATTAGTCTAAAATAATAATAATTTCCCCCAAAATACACGCTTAACTCGTCATGTAACAACACGGTGAAAAAAAAAATCAATCTCCCCAAAATTTCCGCTTAAAATCGAAAAAAAAATCCTTAAACTATGCCGCACCTAAAATTTTTAACTCCCCAAATTAAAATTGAAAAACCCTGGTGCAATAGTTCAGAAAAAAAAAAAAATCTTTGTCCTTGAAATACCTGCTTAACCCCTCATCTAAAACAGGTGAAAAAAAAAATCAATCTCCCCAAAATTTCCGCTTAAAATCGAAAAAATAAATCCTTAAACTATACCGCACCTAAAATTTTTAACTCCCCATATTAAAATTAAAAAGCACTCGTGCAATAGTGCAGAAAAAAAATTCTATGTCCTTGAAATACCCGCTTAATCCCTCATCTAAAACACGGTGAAAAAAAAAATCAATCTTCTCAAAATTCACGCTCAAGTTAATTAAAAGTTTCCCCAAAATTAATCTTGAAAAAATTCCCCACATTAAAATAACCTATCATACTAAAGCACGCCGAAAAAATTAAAGTCCCCGAAATTCCCACTCAAAATTTCAAAAATTCTTATCTAAAAACACCCTCATCCTATAAGATGACGTCATCTTAACCTTGCATCATACAAGACGTCCGATGACCTTCACCCCCTCTTAAAGGTCGAACGCCCGATGACCTTCACAGAGGTCAAGCGCCCTGCGCCCGGTGGCCTGGAACTGTCATTACTATACTACTGATATAAGTTGTGTAATTCAGTTTTTTGATTTACCGTACCATTCTCGTTAATTCGATGTTAGTTTTTATGACATCATAGCACTCCCAAAGAAGGTGAAGGAAATTATTTTTAGTGATGGGGAAACAATTTTATAGATTTTAAGCTACAATGACAGTCTTTTAAATCAAAATATATATATATGAAAGGATAAAAAAATAACTCCTTTTTTAAAACTTTAATTTATAGTTAAAATTCAAAAGCTTAAAGTCTCAATTAATATTTTTAACTTTATTTCTGATGCTTAAAAGCAGTTTGCCCCTGATAACTTTATTTTCCAGCAATAATCTTATTACTTTCAGAGACCAATTTTGGACTCTCCTTAAGATTAAAATTGATGATCTAAGGGCTTTTTGCAGCCGTTTTTGGTTAGGGCCTCATACGTCACCGACCCGGGAATTGTGCGGGCTTTGACCACATATCAATCAAAAGCTAATGAGCCAATTAAATTAAATGTGCCTCCCTAATTCACAACTGTGCCCTCTGCTGGAAAATATTACAGTCCTCAACATATTACCCAGAACGCGCGCTAAAAGCAAGAGACTTTGCAGATTTGAGATGCCTGCAGAAACTACGGCCGTAACTTTCCGTAATCAATAGAGATGGGCGTTATTTAACGTATTAGGATAAATAACAATGTTATTGTTATACAGTTCATTATTTAATAACAGGTTAACGGAAAGTCCCTATTAAATTTAGAACACGATCTCAGCAACATATTAAAAAATAAAGATTTGAAACAACCGTTTTTTAGAAGTATACATTAAAATTATAATAAAAATAAACTTTCCGAAATTTGTTTTCTGCATTTGTAAAAAAGTGCTTAAAATTGTGCTTAAAAAGAATCATATTTCAAACGCCTATAGCGAATCGGCGGATGCTTTGAACCAGCCAACGATTGAATCTTCCCCTTTGAGCGTGTTATCCAGCAGAGCTGTTTCAGTAGTTACGGTTTCCAAAGCCTTCGGTTCTTTCCCTTTAAGTTCTTTGGCCATTCACTGGCGAGGAAAAACGGTTATTTTATTATTCTTTTTTGGCTATCTTGTTGTTTTTTCTGTTATCGCTTCTGTTATTTTATTCCAAGTAATCGGTATGTTTCTGATGTAACTATTTTCTGCTGAGACTGTAACATTTGGTACAAAAGTGTTTTAAGTTGAAAAAAAATATGTTGATAATAAATATAACAGAAATAACAATTTTAGCTGAGTGAATGACATTTTATTAAAAGTGTTTGTTTATTCTTTATGGGTTTCGGAAGTAGTGAAAGAGGAAGTATTAAGTGATTTTCAATAGGGAAAGATTCTATGTTGATATTGGAGGGGTGATGGAAGATACGGAGGGTTTACTCGTTTTTGAATATTTAAAAGGGTTATTACTACATATTCATGGAATTTTTTAGAGGGGGGGGGGGGAGATTTTGGCAATGTAAATTTTGTTTTCCGGCCAAATAATTTTATTATTTTTGTTTTGCATTTGCGTTAAAAGATTTTATTTCTGTGATTTTATTTTGCTAAAAAAAAAAAAAAAAGAAAAGAAAAAAAGAAAGAAAGAAAGGAAATAGTTTTCCATAATTTGTGAAATAACTTAATTTTAGTACAGTTGTAATTAATTTGAAAAGTATATTTGTATGAACGAAATTTGTTTGTATGAATTGCATTCGATTAAAAGAGTATAAATAATATTTTTGTGTTCTTGTGAAATTAACTTTGAATATGTGTTCATTGATGTGCGGCCGCTATTAAGTCGCGGATCAATTTTTCTTTTATAATATTTTACAATGTAGTTGAAAAGTGTTTATGAATTCGGTTTGTCTGTCCTTGCTCTAACTCGTGTAAATATAGTCTGATTGCCATGAAATTGATATATGTATTATTAGAATTTAGTATGGCATTTTCGGTTTTGAGAAGGAAGTTTGCAGGACCGCTCAGAAGAATTCCATTACTTTACGGTGAACGAAATTTGTTTGTATGAATTGCATTCGATTAAAAGAATATAAATAATATGTTTGTGTTCTTGTGAAATTAACTTTGAATATGTGTTGATTGATGTGCGGCCGCTATTAAGTCGCGGATCAATTTTTCTTTTATAATATTTTACAATGTAGTTGAAAAGTGTTTATGAATTCGGTTTGTCTGTCCTTGCTCTAACTCGTGTAAATATAATCTGATTGCCATGAAATTGATATATGTATTATTAGAATTTAGTATGGCATTTTCGATTTTGAGAAGGAAGTATGCAGGACCGCTCAGAAGAATTCCATTACTTTACGGTGTATGTTGAAAAATCACTCGCTCTGTATTTTAATGATATTACAGTATTTAAAACATACTAAAATTGATATACATCACTGTCGTGTACTACAAGGATTTTACTAAAGAATATGGTGTGCATAGAATCTGTCGCTTATTTATAAGAACATACAAAAGTATTTGGGTATAGAAGAAAATTAAAATTGATTGCAGTTATTGAAACCTATGAACAAAAATTGCTGGATAGGGGCGTAGCTACTGGGGGGGGGGCGTAGGGGGGCGTTTCGCCCACTCCAGTGTCGGCAACTTTGATGATAGTCGGCAAATTCTAGGTAGTCAGTTCAGTATCAATCGATACACCTCTAAAACAACCGATTTTTTTTTCCAATTTCACATGTCTTTACTTAAAACATACAATTAAAAACACAAATCCTTAGCATTTTTCTTAAAAATTTGTTTAAAAAATCCGAATTTTGTCTCTCCATTTTTCGATTTCGCATGATTTCTAAAATTAATTGAGAAAGAATCACGAGAATCTAGTCTTTCTGAAAGTCCGTAGTTGATCAGTAGAGTTGTACTAGATGATCAACTACCACTAAAAATGATGATGATTTCTTTGAAGACATTCCCATTATAGTCCATTTACTTTACGGAGGCGGTTCAGTTCTCCCACTGGCCTTGCTTGCTATGGTCAAAATCAGCGTATTACCGCCTCTTTTCTTTTTTCCCACTGCAGTTCCGCTCTGACAGATCGGTCAGTCGGGAGTCGGGAGGAAACATTTTTTGGTGTTAATTTCTCCGTTAAATTTTGTGCTCAGGTTTTACCCGGGTTTGAGTGATGTTTATTTAATGGATATGCAGTGCTGTAATTGGGTGGGAACACCTTTCCCAGAAATATTTGGTTTATTACTGTAAAATAATTTAAAATATCGCGCACGAGCACTAACTTTTTTTTCCCGAGCAAAACGATAATTATTGTCATTAATTATGATGATAATTATCAAATTTATTGGTACTGGAGACTAGAAAAGAGCCTAAAGAGTTAAAATAAAACTATCGAGCTATAATAACTATAATATAATAATTATGATTGTTAAATTTAACCATTATAGTTATGTTTCTGTCTTGAAAAAAGTCGGTTTTTGACTAAATGTTTTAAATTGGATTTTGGGTACGTGAAAATCCGGTGCCATCAACATCTACTCAAAAAAAAATCCCACAAGTATTTTTTTTTCAACTACAGCACTGTGGATATATATCGTGAAATTCGTCCTACATTTATTTTCTAAACATCATTAAGCTTGATTTTTTTCGATACATTAAATATTTACTTTTAAAATATCAGCCTATAAGATATCTTTTATTTTTTCATTCAAAGAAAGTGTAAATGAGCAACATGAGTTTAATCAATCAACTTTTATTAGTTATAGAGTTTGTAGATAAATAATTTTACCCTTGTCTTTTATCCCCTCCCCCCTCCAACCTCCATTTCCTCTTTGGAAAAAAATTCTAAGCTTTATGTATTTATAGCTAAATTTTAATGCAGAATCAATAATTATGTGAAATAATATCAACTTCGAATAGTCAGTGAAAAATAAATTGCCTACTTTAAGTAAACTTTTATTTACAACTTAATCATAAATATATATTTTTTTTTTATATCGACTTAAGTCAGTTAAACTAAACAACAGGCCAGAGAACAAAAAAGCACACGAGCGTATACTTACGTTAAAATTTGTAATAAAATAATTATTTTGTATTTATAGTTTTATTGTATAAAGCATGAAATTTCTATGATGCTTGGTTCTGAATCCTTTATTTTGTTTTTCGTTTAATGAAAACAAAAAAAATTATCCTTTTTCAAATAATAATCTTTAGTTTTCTGGTAAATGGAGAATTTGCTAATCGGCAAAAGAAAAAGTATGCAAAATGTGCTAATCGGTTGTTGGAAAAACCTTGCTAAATTCGTGATTCAGCTGTCGGTCTCAGTATTATTTATGCTATGGATTATCTACATGTAAAATATATGCCTTAGTGGGGTGTGCTTTGTGTGTGTGTGTGTGCTTGGGGGAAGGTGATCTTTCTAAAAAATCCTAACTCACATTTATGGAAGGTTCAAAGAGATCCACAGAGTACCCTGAACTATTAGGCCGACGAGCGCGTTTTTTATCAAACTCAGCACCTCCCGTCTACCAGCTTAGAGAAAAGAACGTCTTGGCTATTGTTACAGCCCATTTAGACGTTAAAAAAAATTTAGCCTTTTGTGGACAGGGGAATGGGATGTAGAGAAATGAGAATTTGTGGAGTGTAACAATTGTTTTGTGATTTTTCTTTTCTTTTCTTTTCTTTTCTTTTTTTTTTTTTTTTTTTTTTTAACCCTGGATAGAGCTTAGTCCTCAAAAGGACTTTTTTTATGGGTTTATTCTTTTTTATTTTATTTTTTTTATGTCATGAAAACGGGAAAATAATCCTCAATTTCACTTTCATTTCTCACTATCATCCTGTAAATTAATTATGATTGGTTGAAGCTTTTCATCCCTTACACCTTCTTTAATAAAATCTTCTTCTTGTAATGTCTCGGAATGTTTCACGCATTTTCTCCAGTCTTCAACAGTTACACGTTCGAGAGCTTCAAGAAGAAGACGTCTGACGTCATTTATTTTGAATGTGTTGTTTCGTGAGGCTACTTCGCCTTTTACCTGCGCCCAAATCAATTCTATCGGATTATACTGGCAGTGATAGGGTGATAATCTTACTACTTCATGTCCCATTTCAAAATTTGTAGAAAATGTCAAGTTTAATTGCTAAACTACAGCAAAATGTAATGAAACCTGCAAGGATAAAATTAAAAAAGAACCAGAAACTATTTAAGTTACACTCAGGTATTCATCCTACAAGTGTGATATTTCGAAGACTACGGAATAGCCATTTCACCCCTTCATCAGCACCCCCCCCCCCCATTTTAATGCATACAACAAGAAATAATGAAGATATGGAATTAAAGTAATATAACAGCTTGGTTTTTCTTTATATAACATTCACTTGTACTATTATTTATATATATATTAATTCGGTTATGGCTGGTAAAGGTAAAGGAAAGTTAAATGCCTCTACCATTTAAAAGGACTATTATATATATATATATATACAAAACTGTTACCAAAATCGAAAAAGTAAAAACTAGCTCGGTTATAGATCGTTCCCAGTTATCCCATGCAAGAAAAAAAAAAAAAAAAAAAAAAAAAAAAAAATGTATATTATGTATATATATATATATATATACACTATATTGCCATTGATTATGGGACACTTGCGATTTTAGACATTTTACTAAATATCTAGAAAAATACATGAGGAATCATCTCGAAACTCTTAGTGTATAAATATAATAGTATACGTCATACATCTCCGTGAAGATTTTTTACTGAAACTCCATAGGGGACCGCCAACAAATTAAAAAAGAATGAATATCTTTTGAATAACCCTGTCGAAACTAATGTAGCAAAAGCGCTCAAACTCTAGATTATGATTGAATGCCTTATTGTAATACACTGTGTTCATTTTTATGCAAATAGCATGCATACTCGCAGAGTAATTAAGGTTTTTATAAAAATGGCCCCAAATTTTTCTAAGTTTTTCCCTTATAATTTTCAGAGTTCTTAATATAAAATAATATTCTTTTCAGAAAATATGACAAACAACATTGCACACAGTACCCTGTAATCAGAATTAAAAAATAATAAAAATTTTATGAAAAATGAGTAGGTTTACTAAATAATTTTTTACTGCGCATGCGTCAAAGATATCAAAATTTCATTTGCATATTATGTTAGCTAAATGTATAGAGCAACTTTTGTAAAAGTCTCAAAATTATAGCTTGAAAATTCTGAAAGTAATCGTCTATAGAAAAAGGACAAAATCCGTTGTTTCCAAAATGAAGCAAAAAAATGAGGGATTTTATCCAAAAGTAGTCGTAACATCCCGTATTGTGTATTCTATATTGACACTAATCAATGAATATTTGGATACAACCCCTCTTGTTTTTGCTTCATTTTGAGAATAACGGATTTTCAACTTATTCAATTGATGATTATTTTCAGAATTTTCAAGTTATGATTTTGTGACTTTCACAAAAGTTGCTCTATACATTTAGCTAACATAATATGCAAATGAAATTTTGATATCGTTGACGCATGCGCAGTAAAAAATTATTTAGTAAACCAACTCATTTTGTATACAATTTTCATTATTTTTTAATTCTGATTACAGGGTACTGTGTGCAATGTTGTTTGTCATATTTTCTGAAAAAAATATTATTTTATATTAAGAACTCTGAAAATTATAAGGAAAAAACTTGGAAAAATTTGCGACCATTTTTATAAAAACCTTAATTACTTTGCGAGTATGCATGCTATTTGCATAAAAATGAACACAATGTATTACAATAAGGCATTCAATCATAATCTAGAGTTTAAGCGCTTTTGCTATATTAGTTTTGACAGGGTTATTCAAAAGATATTCATTCTTTTTTAATTTGTTGACGGTCCCCCATGGAGTTTCGGTAAAAAATCTTCACGGAGATGTATGACGTATACTATTATATTTATACACTAAGAGTTTCGAGATGATTCCTCATTTATTTTTCTAGATATTTAGTAAAATGTCTAAAATCACAAGTGTCCCATAATCACTGGCAATATAGTGTATATATATATAATTAAAGCAAGAAATTTGTAAAAAATGTCCCGATAGACTTAACTATAGAAAAATCCAAAATCCAAAACGCGCTCGTCGACCTAATAATTCAGATTATTCTGTGGTTCTCTTTGAACTTTCCCGTAAATGTGAGTTAAGTTCCTTCAGAAAGATCCCCTCCCCTGGGCACACACATACGGAAAGGATTAATATGGGATTAAAGGATATAAAACCAAGCATCATGGAAATTTTATGCTTTTATACAATAAAACTATAAATACAAAATAATTTTTTTATTACAAATTTTATTGTAAATATACGCTCGTGTGCTTTTTTTGTACCTTGACCTCATGTTCAGTTGTCAAAATCAAAAAGAAATATTTATGATTAAGTTGTTAATAAAAGTTTACTTAAAGTAGGCAATTTATCTTTTTCTGACTGTTCTAAGTTGTTATTGTCTCGTATAATTATTGATTCTGCATCAAAAAATCAGCTATAAATAAATAAAGCTTTGAATTTTTTTCCAAAGAGGAAGCAAAAGGGGGGGGGGGGAGGGAGTTGTTGACAAGGGGTAAAATTATTTATCTGTAAACTCTATAATTAATAAAAGTTGATTGATTGCACTCATGTTGTTCATTTACACTTCCTTTGAATGAAGAATTAAAAGATGTCTTATAGGATGATATTTTAAAAGTAAATATTAAATGTATCGAAAAAAATCCATCATAATGATGTTTAGAAAAAAAAGATACAGGATAAATTTTACGATGTATATCCATTAATAAATATCATTCAAACCCGGGTAAAACCTGAGCTAATGCATAAAATTTAACGAAGAAATTAGAACCAAATATGTGTCTTCGCGGCTCCCGACCGAACCGTCATAGCGAAACAGCAGTGGGAAAAAAAGAAGAGCGGCGAGTGATTTTCACCATAGCGTGCAAGGCCAGTCGGAGAACTGAACCGCCTCCGTTAAGTAAATGGACTATAGTCTTGGTGTATGCACTTTACCCACAAGTGGTAACATTCACACTTCGGCGAAAATGTACCGTTTGAAAAAGACTGTTAATTCGACGAAGGGAAAGTTGTGTTAAAATGTCTTTCACTTACACTGGACTAATAAACGATTGCACAGACAATTACCTCATCGAGCTAGCGGCTAAAATTCTAGGATTAGACGGAACTTGATGATTATATTAAACTGCAATTAGTTTGCCAATGTCTTGATGGAAACTCTCTGCAAAAACTCTATTTTAGTGGTTGACTGGTAGCTTTATTATTGTTTTTTCTTGCTCGCAGTCGTCTATGCTTTAATACCTTAGGGTACAGGACTTGCATATGCCCGGGCTTGGCCCGAAGCTCTTGTCCGGCTTGGCAAAATGAAGATAATTTTTCAAACTGGCCGGGCCGATAAACAAAATAAACGGGTCGGTTCGGCAAAAAAATTATACGGGCCAATTGGACAGCTAATAAAAATTAGCGCGTCTACCAGCCCGATATAAAAAAAATATTAATCTATAGTCTGTTAGAATATCTTCTATTTTTAATGAATATGACTTTCGTAAGAATAAGTATAAATGTTCATCACGAACCGATGCTAATTGAACAACATCAATAAGAAATGTAGTATATCCACCGCAGACATCGGCAATCAGAAATGGTGTCTTAACTGGGTTTATTTATTTATTTATTTATTTTTTCATGAAACACATGCAGTGCTAAAATCAGGCTTGCTTATTGTTTTATCCAACAAATTCAAGCCGGACCAGAACTGAACTTAATTGTCCTCAAGATGTGTAGTGCAGGCAATATGTTTTGTAAAAATGTTAAATGAGACAATGAACTTCTGTTAGCATAATCTTTGGAAATATACCGTAAGGTGGTTCTCAAATTCACTGCTCAATAACGCGAAACCTTGACACAATTTCTGACGAACTTTCAACTGTAAAAGCTGAAATTTGACAAGTCTGACTATTGAAGTTATTTGGAATCCAATAGCCTTTTCCATTTTTCATAAATTACTTCTTGACGTATGAAAGGTTCTTGTCACGGCTTCAGGTTTTTCTCCTTTTCCGTGATATCGCAACTAGAAATTCATTTCAAAACGCTATCTTTACTTTTTTTTTCTCAAAGATACATTGCCTTTACCAAAACATGAATAATGTCATTCGATTACACAGTTCCGAATGAATACACTTATCCATCTCATACATTTCCGGAAAGAAATGGATTCAGAAATGTGTCAGAAAATGTCTCTTTTGGTTTTGAGAAAAGCCTCAATAAATGACGGAGAAATATTTCACAAATCTACTTTTTATTATGTAGCTTCAAAATTATTCTAAACTACATTATTATTATTATTATTATTATTTATTTATTTATTTATTTATTTATTTATTTTTTGATGAATCCTAATATGAATGTAATCATTAATGTTGGCATCATGTATATATCCTGTCTTGCGAACACATCATAATTTTAAGATATACTGACAATTTATCATATAAATTTGTATGCAGTATTCTTTAAAGGAATCTTAATTGTGTGCTAAGAGAAATCTATTTTTTTTTTTTTTTTTTTTTTTAGAAATTGAATCGCGTCAGATTGAACCGGGCCGTGAACTGTGAAAGTATGAACATGCCGAACTTTAAATTTTCATGATACATCTGTCCGGGTCGGTTCAAAATAACTATCATTCGGGCTGGGCCCGGGCATGAAAATTCCATCCCGTGCAGACCTCTAATACAGTAAAATACAATGATAAATCTACCGATCAGCCGTTAAGGCGTTAGTAACGCTCCGAGATAGAACGGCTAATGTTATTTCAATGGAAGAAATTTATCACTTTCCTTCCTTTGCATTTTACTCAAATTTAATAACTTTTGTTGTTTTGAAAACCTGTAGGTTTAAACTATGCACGTCATTTTGAAATTTTATTTCTTTTTTCAATTTTAAGGCGATACAAGTACGTTATTTTATAATCTTTAAAATTCACCTTTAATGTCTTATTACGAAAAATCTGTTTGACATTTTAAAATTTGGTAAAACAGCATGCAGAGTTTAATTATTTAGCTTTCAGAAAATGTTTTTTATTTTGATTTTTAAGAAAATTTAATCTATGCTATTTGTATAAAAAGCTGAAACATTTTGATTTAAAAAGTTGAAAAGGCCGTAAAACTCCACCTCCAAAAGGGAAACACCCTAAAACCCATTAGCGTGTAAGGTGATAAGAGTTTACTCTACGGGGGGGTCTTGCAGGGAAGTGGGTGAAATTTCTTGCCTCTGGCTATTAGTAAAACGCTGTTTGTTACTTGTAGGATAAGAAGCAAAACAAAAAAAATCCTTCATGATATTTCACGCAAGAAATTGGATCAGAAATGATGTAAATAGATCTTGATTTCAAAAAGTTTGTTTAACTAGCCATGCAATCTCAAATGTACTTTAAAAGCATTATTCATTTCGAATAAAAACACATTTACAATTTTTATTATTTTTCTTTCATATATTTGAAGTTTAATTTCTAAAAAGATTCTTTAATTGCACCGAAAGATCACAGCTATCCCATGACAAAAAAATCATTTAAAAATATTAAAATGTAGAAGAGATATTTTTATAAATTTTTACAGATGGATTTCACTTGACTGAAGTAGCCTCATCAAAACACATTTAAACAAAATCAAAAAAGTACAAAACGGTCTTTGCACCGAAAGATCTCAGCTATCCAAAGCCAAAAAATCATTTAAAAATATTAAAATGCAGGAGAGATATTTTTATAAATTTCTAGCAATGGATTTCACTTGACTTAAGTAGCTTTTTTAAAATTCCCTTAATAAAGTCGAAAAAGTACAAGACGGTCTTTGTACCAAAAGATCTCAGCTATCCCATGACAAAAAAAAAAAAAAAAAAAAAAAAAAAAAATGTAGAAGAGATATTTTTATAAATTACTACCATTGGATTTCACTTGACTGAAGTAGCTTTTATAAAATTCCCCTGAACAAAGTCGAAAAAGTACAAAACGATCTTTGTACCGAAAGATATCAGCTATCCAATGATAAAAAAATCATTTTAAAATATTAAAATGTAGGAGCGATATTTATATAAATTTCTATCATTGGACTTCACTTCACTGAAGTAGCTTTTTTAAAATTCCCCTGAACAAAAATGAAAAAGTACAAAACGATCTTTGTACCGAAAGATATCAGCTTTCTAATGATAAAAAAAAACCTTTAAAAATATTAAAATGTAGGAGAGATATTTTTATAAATTTCTACCAATGGGTTTCACTTGACTGAAGTAGCTTTTTTAAAATTTCCCTAAACAAAGTCGAAAAAGAAGAAAACGGTCTATGTACCGAAAGATCTCAGCTATCGAATTACAAAAAAATCATTTAAAAATATTAAAATGTAGAGGAGATATTTTTATAAATTTCTACCATTGGATTTCACTTGACTGAAGTAGCTTTTTTAAAATTCCCCTGAACAAAGTCGAAAAAGTACAAAACGATCTTTGTACCGAAAGATATCAGCTTTCCAATGATAAAAAAAACCTTTAAAAATATTAAAATGTAGGAGAGATATTTTTATAAACTTCTATCAGTGGATTTCACTTGACTGAAGTAGCTTTTTTAAAATTTCCCTAAACAAAGTCGAAAAAGAAGAAAACGGTCTATGTACCCAAAGATCTCAGATATCGAATTACAAAAAAATCATTTAAAAATATTAAAATGTAGAGGAGATATTTTTATAAATTTCTACCATTGGATTTCACTTGACTGAAGTAGCTTTTTTAAAATTTCCCTAAACAAAGTTGAAAAAGAACAAAACGATCTTTGTACCAAAAGATATCAGCTATTCCATGACAAAAAATCATTTAAAAATATTAAAATGTAGAAGAGATATTTTTATAAATTTCTACAATTGTATTTCACTTGACTGAAATAGCTTTTTTAAAATTCCCCTAAACAAAGACGAAAAAGTACAAAAAGGTCTTTGTACCGAAAGATCTGAGATATCGAATGCCAAAAAATAATTTAAAAATATTAAAATGTAGAAGAGATATTTTAATAAATTTCTACCATTGGATTTCACTTGACAGATGTAGCTTTTTTAAAATTCCACAAATAAAAGTCTAAAAAGTACAAAACGGTCTTTGTACCGAAAGATCTTAGCTATCCAATGACAAAAAAATCATTTAAAAATATTAAAATGTAGGAGAGATATTTTTATAAATTTCTACCATTGGATTTCACTTCACTGAAGTAGCTTTTTTAAAATTCCCCTCAACAGAGTCGAAAAAGTACAAAACGGTCTTTGTACCGAAAGATCTGAGCTATCCCATGACAAAAAAATCATTTAAAAATATTAAAATGTAGAAGAGATATTTTTAGAAATTTCTAGCATTGGATTTCACTTGACTGAAGTAGCTTTTTTAAAATTCCCCTAGAGAAAGTCGAAAATATAAAAAACGGTCTTTGTACAGAAAGATCTCAGCCATCCCATGACATAAAAATCATTTAAAAATATTAAAATGTAGAAGAGATATTTTTATAAATTTCTACCATTGGATTTCACTTGACTGAAATAGCTTTTTTAAAATTCCCCTAAACAAAGTCGAAAAAGTACAAAACGGTCTTTGTACCGATAGATCTGAGATATCGAATGCCAAATAATAATTTAAAAATATTAAAATGCAGAAGAGATATTTTTATAAATTTCTACCACTGGATTTCACTTGACTGAAGTAGATTTTTTAAAATTTTCCTAAACAAAGTCGAAAAAGTACAAAACGATCTTTGTAACAAAAGATCTCAGCTATCCAATGACAAAAATTCATTTAAAAATATTAAAATGTAGAAGAGATATTTTTATAAATTTCTTCCATTGGATTTCATTTGACTGAAGTAGCTCTTTTAAAATTCCCCTAAAGAAGGTCGAAAAAGTACAAAACGGTCTTTGTACCGAAATATCTGAGATATCGAATGCCAAAAAATAATTTAAAAATATAAAAATGTAGAAGAGATATTTTTATAAATTTCTTCCATTGGATTTCACTTGACTGAAGTAGCCTCTTTAAAACACCTGTAAACAAAATCAAAAAAGTACAAAACGGTCTTTATACCGAAAAATCTCAGCTATTCGATGCTAAAAAAATCATTTAAAAATATTAAAATACAAACGAGATATCTTAAAAATTTCTATCTTGGGATTTCGCTCTATTGATGTAAGCCACTATAAAATACTCGTAACAAAATCGAAAAAATATAAAACGGTCTTTGTACTGTTCAATATGATCTCAACTATTCAATGCTAAAAAAAATCATTTAAAAATATTAAAATGTAGAGGAGATTCTTTGGAAAATGTTTAATGTACAATCTCTGACATAATAATCACGATCTGTATGTTGTCTTTTAAAATTACATATAAATGATTCAATTTCACTTGAAACTATCTAACAAAAAAGGTCAATGTCGACTTGTTTTAAAACGGATCCGAGTGTTTTGGTCAGAAATTATCTCGAAGAAACTATCCAAATGCACTTATCCCTCGGGCTATCAGTATTGAAAAGGTGCGAGAGTTTTTAGC
Source organism: Maratus speculifer (assembly GCA_964019185.1). NCBI lineage: Eukaryota > Metazoa > Arthropoda > Arachnida > Araneae > Salticidae > Maratus > Maratus speculifer. Next base: position 382,203,968 of record OZ025289.1, read on the forward strand.
ATTTGCTAATGACTTTTTTCTTCCTGGGGTATCTTATCCCCTTTTTATCGCCTGGAGGTAAAGGGTGGCATGAGATGACCATTTTCTTATTAATTACAAGCTTGGAAAATATCATTGGTCTTTTAAAGTGTCAATCTTTGGGTTCGGGATACGCCTTCCTGGTGGCAACACGCATAGGTTTGTGATAGGATTTTGAGTTTCGGTTTGACTGATGCAGGCTCTTAAAATGAGGTCTGCCGGTGGTTTCTACGAAGTGTGACTTTAGAAGACCAGTGAATCTTGTAATTTCTGCTTTCAACTCGATGAGGTGAAGGTCTATGCAGCCGATTCCCGGTCTTGATGGTGTTTGTCTTCTAGATACCAACAGCTGACGTGACATAGGTAAAGTTCATTGAAATATGCTGACACAAAATATGCTGACACAATTGAATCATTTAGTCGATAAGACTAAAGCCAATTATTCAAAAACTGTCTCAATCTGTAAAATTAAGTGTTTTTTAAATGGAGACTAGAAGTTTAAATGGGCCGAAATTTTCAGGCCCGTACCGACCTATAGAAATGAAAATTCGGCCCAGCTTGTACCATTAAAAATTGGCCCGGCCCGTTACAAAAGTTGAAATTTCGGCTTGAGATCCGGCTCATAAATGAAATCTATTGGCCCGGCCCAGTATAATAGTTACAAGTTCGGCCCGCACCGACCCGGTCCAAATAAATTTCTAACAATCATTTATTTTTACTTATACGGAAAAGTTCTGATCAAAAAAAATTCTCTCTTTTTTTTTTTTTTTTTTTTTTATGTTCTTCTATATAAAGAAATACCGCGAGCTACGATATTTATGTTTTTAATAAACCTCTATTTGTTGTATGTAAATGTTTCAGTTATCATTTATAGTATTATTCCATACTAGAAGATAGCCCGTCAAAATGACATGTTTCCATTTTTAAAAGGATCATAAAACATTACAACAACTTTGGTCAATCCTAGCCACTTTAGGCTTAAACAATTTTGAAAAATATAGGAATATAGATTGAATATAAGGGGAAAATATGAAAAAGAGAAATCAATAGAAATCTGCATTTAAAATTATAACAAAACTATCTGGTGGGTGGGGAGGGATTGTAATGAACAAATGGTAAATGCATAAATTTTAAAAGAATAAAGTAAGGTAAAATATCAATTATAAAAGAATACATTGTGAAACTATAGTCAAAAAATACTTTAAAATACTGAGAGAAAATAATAAAAATATCCAAAATGTATAAAAAATTTTCCCACTTTGGCCATTTCCAGACGAATATGAGAGCGTAGCCAAATTATTAATTAAATGGGTAAAATAATGGCATAGCATATACAGCTAATGAATTTCACTCACAAAATTACAGTAATTATTTCACAAAAAGCATGCAAATTAACATGCATTAATAATGCAAAACATGCACTAATAATGCTATTTTAAAACATTTGTGAATTAACTATTTTATACCATTAGCTAATACTTAAAAGAAAATACTTTATAAGATCGAAAACAAATGTCAACAATAAAGAGTAAACAATCGTGATTCGTTATGTGACAATGAAGTCATTCCCGGCTGTAAAAAATAAATAAATAAATAAAAATAAATAAATAAATAAATAAAGCAACACGAATATAAAAATTCTAACAATATTGTATTTAAAACGCACCTTCGCTTTTCTTAAATAAAAAGTTTTAATTAAACACTGTTAAAAATTTGACTGTTTTGCTGCATCGTCATTACAGAGCTTTTATAGAAAATGATTACTTTACCGTATTACACTGCTAAAAATTTGACCCATTTGTTGCAGCTTCACTTCACAGCTTTTATAGAATATCTCTTTTATGACCAATGAGAATGCTCCATATCACAGTAAAGTAACCGCTTTATATAAAAGCAGTGGATTGATGCTGCAGCAAATGGGTCAAATTTTTAACAGTTGCTCCAGCAACACTCCAACGTTTTTATAGAAAACGGTTACTTTGTGCGTGTTATTTACAGTGTATTCTATAAAAGCTGGGGAGTGATGATGCATCAAAAGAGTAAAATTTTTAACAGTGTACTGCTAAAAATTTGATCCATTTACTGCAGCGTCACTCCACAGCTTTTATAGAATATCTCTTTTATGACCCATGAGAATGCTTCATAACACAGCAAAGTAATCGTTTTCTATAAAAGCGGTGGAGTGATGCTGCAGCAAATGAGTCAAATTTTTAACAGTGTGAGTATTGTGTTTGAAATAGGGAAAAGATTTCAAAGCACAGTAAAATGTAGTGACGTCATTTACAGCTCAAATTGTAAATATGACAAATGAGAAAGCTCCATTACGACTCTGGAACGTTTGCATTGAACAAAAAAATGATAGCCTTTAAAATCGGAGATAACTTTTCACAATGGAATTTGTCATTGGTCACAATAAGTGTTTTTTTTTCGTGGATGGGTTGACCCCGGAATCGTTATACACGGAGGGATTTTATATACATAATTCCATGTAACGAAGGTAATAAAAACCTAAGAAATCATATACAGTAAAATGTACTACAATGGAATCGCATAGGAAAGAAAAAAAAATCGTTACAGACATGTTTCCATCGTAACAGGTATAAATATATTACATTTTTTTTTCTCACGTATTATTGTATTAATTTTGCATGGATGAACGAACTTTACAGTTTATTTTATTCCGTCATAAGCAGGTTCTTTTTCATACATTTTACTATATTTTAATTTTGCTATATTTTAATGAGCTTAGCAATCTACGATTCTTTATAAAGAATAAATTTTAATATTTAATTGCAGAATAATGGCAATTTTAAAATATATGCATTTTTGTAAAACTTTTTGGGTTAGTTTAAATTTTACTGGCATTTTGAATGGGCCTCGCCACGCCGAGACAATACAAGGGTTTTCATATGGGCTGGCTCAAAATTGGGACTGAGTATTTTGCCCGTAAGGACTAGGAAAAATGACATCATTTGCTGCTCGGTATGAAAAAAATAAGATCCGGACAAAGCCTTTAGTAGATCCGAACCCGACCCGGCCTGGCCTAGCCAGTGAGCCGTGAATGAAAACGGGTCCAAACGGTGCACATCTCTGATTGGAGACCATTTATATTATTGACAGGGAAAAAAGAAAATTGTTCGTTTTGATTATTGCTGTGTATTGTTAATAACTATATAAGCGTTTCTTTTATTATTCATATTATATTCTATATAATATGTTTAACACCAGAATTAACAGTTTAACTTTAATTTATAATCGCCATACATTGTATGCCTAAATATGTTTCGCTGTTGTTCTTAGCGGACTGCCTCTCTGGGACTTTGTGATGATGATAAATAGAGCTTGCCAGGTGGAGCTTGTTGAGCTCAAACCGATTGGTAAGCCTCCCTCCCTAGCTGAACCTGTGTTAAATATTCATAATTAGATCGTGAGGGAAATCAAGCAGTACCGTGGACATTTTAATGTTACGAAAAGTTAAAACGATTCCATCATTAAACATGACCCAAGAAAAAGATCTAAAGTGAAGCTAGACAGAGGCATTATTTGATCAGTTTAAGTCAGTATACTACATCAGTGTATATCTGAAAAATTGTTCCATCCCACAGTATAAATAGTAGCAATCTAACAGCGCTTGATACAAAGAGCACCCGTGAGACATGGATCGTTAGATTTTCCTATTACTACACTTCCATATAATAAAGGTTTTTTTTTCTTGTGCTCAATACCTTATATTTTTGTGCTATCGGCTCTTGGACTATTACAAATTGTGGCAGTTATTTAAAAAACTCTTACAGAAAGGTTAAATTAGATATCAGGAGTGTTTTTTTACAATTATGTTTAAAATAAAAGCAATGCATGGCATTACTAACAAAAGGTGCTAAATGGTGGGCCGATTTTTTATTTTCTCTCTGTTTTGTTGCGAAAGAAGGAGATTAAATATTTGGAGAGGTTATCAATTTTCAATTAAATTTTAATCTTAGGAGCCTACTGCATATATTTACTCTTCCTTTTTCACATCAATATTGAAAAGAGAAGCCAAAAAGGCCCTGATTTTGAGCTTATTGCTAACAGTGCCATCTATGCCACTATTTTGAACTAAAATCGAGAATCGCGGTATAAAAATTCCTGCTGTATTACATTCTTACATAATACTCCTGTGGGCATTTAATTTTACAGCTGTCACCGTTTGCAAGATATTGAATTTTAAAATCAGTCAGTCAAATTTTTGACAGATGCATATACAGATACAAATACATACTTTTAAAGGTATCATTTTTTAAAAGTTAGTCGGCAAAATCGTCATACACGCCCCCCTAATGAATTCTTTTTAAATACGCCCCTGTTGCTGGAAGTGCATTTTCAATAATGGTATGCGTTTTAAAGTTTAACTACTTTTTAAATGTTACTTGGTTTGTACAAATTTTAGATCATATGCAAGGTCGAACAAATGCTTTCAATAATATTAGTCTATTGGCTGAAATTGCTGAATAGAAATTTTCAAATGTGCTATGCTTTTAACAGAGCTAACTTTTAGCATATTATATATAGTAAGCACACATGTCTGTAGATCATATACAGTACTGAAAAAAAAAAATCGTATATTTTAACGACTACTCATGGTAATAGCAGAAATCGTGTTTTCAAATGCATTATGTTTTTTTTTTTTCCAAAGTGCTCAATAAGACGCCATCCCACCTTAGTAAATTGTCAAGTTTTGTTATAGCATTCTAAATGTGTTGGAAGGCGTTTCATAATCTATACTGTATAAATTTATTTATTTTATTTTATTTTATTTTTTTTTATTTTTTATTTATTTATTTATTTTTTTTGTTAGAAATCGTGTTTAAACTCTATTTATTACTATGCAGGGTATCTCTTATCATTTACCAATAACTAATTTCTAAACCGTTAGTTTTAGCGATGTAGTTCCAACTGTAAAAATGTTTCAAATTTTCTTTTTCTGTTCATCATATAAAAACCAATTTACATTATTTTTAAATAGCTAAGAAATTACAAACTTTATCCAATGTGTGAGTCCTATAAGCTTTATTTTGTCATGTTCTAACAAGTAAAACACTAAAAATTAATTCTTGTATGCTCAAAACTTACTGAATTATGATACTTAGAATTTTATGAATTTCTAACATTTTAATCACAATAGCTGGAAAAACCTGTTTAAGTGTCAGAAAATGCCAAAAATGCATGAAATTCAAAGTATCATAATTAATTAAGTTTAGTCTTATCTCGCAAAAATTAAGTGTTTAATCACAAACTGATTTTGAATAATACAGCATTTATAATTATGTCAAAAAGTTATTTAAAACGTTTTGTTTGAAAGACCCTCTAATTAAAATATCCGTCAGTTACATGTTATAAAAATAACAGGTTGTTGGAACCTGTTACCTGTAAAAGAATGGAACGATGTAACCTGTTAACGAAAAATAACTATATTTCCCATCTCTAGTAATCAATGTAAACGGCTCGGGCGACCTCCGACCGAACTCGCGAATTCCTTCTGTATGATGAATGGCCAAATAAAAGAGTTCGAACCAACAAGAGGCTCTTGAATCAACTTCTTATGCCATGATTCATGACACCCAAGAAGTCGTTGCATATATAAATATATATATCCATAAACATTAACACTTTTCAACTTATTTCAGCATGAGACAGGATCAGGATCGAATTCTTGCCCTCCCTCTCCCCCCAGGAGTAATTCTGAGTAAAAGAAAAAAAATCTGAAATTCACAGCAAATTTGTTTAAAAAAAAAAAAAAAAAAAAAAAAAAAAAAAAAAAAAATCCGTTAAAAAGCGGAAGTTGTACTGGTAATCTAGACGCCAGTACTATTTCCGTATTTTAACGGAAATTTTTTTCCGTAAATTCCAGAAAATATTCCGTTTTTTCACAAAAAATTTCCGTATTTTTTTCATATTATCAAATTTAAAATTTTTCTTTCAAGGAGGGAAAAAAATAAATAACTACATTACTTTGCAACGAGAAACTTATACCTTTATGAATTTCAATATCTTTATTTAATTTAAACAACACTATTTCCGTATTTTAACGGAATTTTTTCCCGTAAATTCCAGAAAATATACACAAAAGTTTTCCGTATTTTTTTTATATTATCAAATTTAAAATTTTTTTTTCAAGGAGGAAAAAAATAAACAACCGCATTACTTTGCAACGAGAAACTTAACCTTTATGAATTTCATTATCTCTATTTAATTTAAACAACATTTACCTTAGGCAGGATTCGAACGAGGGAACTCTCCTCTTCCAGCGTAACACACTTCCTTTACACCACGCAAAGACGGGAGCACGGGTAGCTTAGTCAAATATTATTACTTATTCCAGATGGTGTTTATGAAGTAAGGCTATGTTGAAAAGGGAGCTATTTTTGTAGATATAATAGTATTTCTCAGTTGAATATACAATTCTGAAGTTTATATACTTTTTTAATATTTAGATTTTTATTTTCATACTTTATACAAGAAAAATTTTAGACTTTAAAAATATTACATACATGAAAAAGCATATTATAAGTAACTAGGTCTTCCCTCAGAGGGATTAGTCTGAGCGATATTGCTGAGAATACACATTTAATAACTTGCGATAAGTAAAGAAAATGAGATGTTACCTTTAATTGGTCATTCATTGTGATAAAATATAATGATGAAAATAAGCATATCGAATCGTAGAACTACAAAATCTTGTTGCATATACTATTTTTATAAAAGAAAAGCAAACCATGCATGGATATAAAATTGGAAATATGCAAAATGTTAAAAGTAATACAGAAAATAAAACATTAAATTTTCCTATATTGGAAATATAGCTCTTTGAAATGATGTCTTGAGCATAAACAGAAACTTCGCACCGATTTGAGAAACTATAAATAACATAAACTATTATGTTTGAAGAGAAATGGAGTGTATTTTATATGGTGTGAAATCCGTCCGAATAGTTTATAATGTTGAATATCTGTTTCCACGGATGCAATGAGGTTGTCGATAAAAGTTAAGGAATCCTTTTTTAAAAATTTGTCCTAAACGAGCACTTACATCTTATAAGTTACTGTGATGCCAAAGTTATAGTTTCTGACCCCAACAGTATCCTAGAAATTGCAATATTCTCAATAAATTGGGTTTAAAACTTTTTCTAGAAAAAAATGTTTAATATGTGAAATTAAATTGTCGAATGTTTTAGAAATCGTTCATAACGAGAATATTATAGCTTAAAAGTTGCCACCAAAAAACAAAAAAAAAAAAGATTTTAAATTTTTAGTCATATCAACATCAAAGAATTCTCAATTTTAGAACTTTTTTTGCTCGTGCATTGATGGTGATTATTGTTCCTACGCAAAATATAGTATATTTTGCAGCAAAGATGGTTACCAACATTTTTTGCCCTCACTATTTTTTAAATCGGCTAGGTACTCCCAATGATAACGAAAAACACACAAACGTTAATGCTTTATAGCATAGAAATACAGAATCAAAAGCTATTTATCTCCGATTATATACACATAAACAGGGGTGGGGAAATACATCATTTTGCTCGCCAGTGGCGAGTGGATTTTCTCATAAGGCGAGTGCATTTTTAGTTTTTGAAAAACTGTAGGCAATAGGCACATTATCAGAAACACTTTTTTAATCTAGATATTTTAACTTTCCAAATTATTACAGTGTAAGTATGGTACTAAGTTCTATCTAATATTAATCTTACCTTTTTTACATATATTTCTTAATATTATACAAAAAAGAATTATGAAAATGCATTGTAGTAATAGTAATTTTGTCTGTAATCGCGTGCGATTTTGTCATAACTATTTTCAACTGCGTGTGTTGCATCTTGCGGGCTGGCGAAATAAATCCTTGGCTGGTAAGAATTTGGAAAATTTCCCCACCCCTGCACATAAATTATCTAATTAGTGCTAGCAGATGAATTTTTAAATATACATAGATCAATATAATGCTTCATTTTTCTTTTATTAGTATTTCTTAGTATTCATTTTTCATTTATTTGTATTATTCAGTAAAAAACTCGTTTTCTTAAGCCCGAATTACGTCAAACTTTTTATAAAAGCGCCTAAGTCCATATAACAGCGAAGTATTGTGAAGAATATATAAATATAGTAATAAATTGTAGTATAAATTGTATAAAACTTTAAAAAATAGCCCCGTTGCCCCTTTTTGGATCGAATTAAAAACAATCAATATCTAATTCCAGTATTGCTCCCAGGTATGCATACATACTCCATATTACAAAGTTGTATGCCAACAGGAAACGGATGAAAAATGGGAAAAAATGTAACATATGCACCAGGGTACATAATTGGCGTCAAAATGGCATTTTTTTACCTGAGATGGTAACCCGGCTTTATTTATTTATTTGTTTATTTACTCATAAAATGTCTATTTACTTTCATTCCTTCTTTTAATTATATAAAATATTTCTTTTTATAGTTATTAATTATTATTATTATTTTATTTACTGTAAGTTCTTTTTGAAAATAGAAAATAATTTAAAAATGTGTATGTAAGCGTTATTTGAAAAGGGAGTTTTCGCCAAATGGGCTTTGAAAAAAATTGCGCCAAATCTGATGCGCTTGTGGTATCCGTGCCAAAAAATTAGTGACCAGAATTGACTTCCATACACAAACAAAATATAAGTTAAAAGAAAACATGCAATGAAAATAAATATAAAGGGAAAATGATGTCATAAAAGAAACTTTTTATTTAAAAACGTAATTGTTTCTAATTTTCACACGCGAAATATATAAAATATTCTTTTAGCGATCAAAAAGTGCTGTTAAGAGATTATCACAAAATCTCAAAATCAAAGTTTTTATGACATTTTTTAATATAAAAAAAATAAGTTTTATTTTCCTGCATGATTAAATTTTAAAATGTTTTATTGCATTCAATATTTCTGAGTGCGAAAATGATTACTATTTACTCCATGTACTGATTCGGTTATCTACGAAAATATCCAGCCTCTGAAAATCACGCACACCAAATTTCTGTGACGTATGCACATAAATTGTGCTTTTTTATCAGTTTTTTTAATATAACTTTTAAACTATTTGGAACTATTTTTTTGTATGTAGTGCATTCACCAGATTACCTTCATAGATACCTATTGGTACAAACAGAATCGAAATCCGACAAGTACTTTTTGAGATTTGCTTGACGAAAGAATTTTTTTGAATTTTAATATCGTTACGTATCTCTGAGTATAAAGACTTCGCTTCGCTCAGACAATAATTGCTACTTTTTAGTAAGATTTTTATAATTCTATAGTAATTTTATTTTTATTTTTTATATATTTATTTATTTTTCCAAGAATATCAACATCCCCCCCCCCTCCACACGCACTTTTTAAAATTGTTTGTAAGATGATATTCTCTGAACTCAAATAAAGGATTACTACATGGTATTAAAATAAATTTCCTTTATTCCTTATTATAAGACTAGCAGTTACCCGTAACTTCGTTCACATAGCATTTAAAGAAGAAATAATTGATCAATCAAGCAAAAAATTTCGATGATGAAAAGTATGTGTAATTAATTTTTTATCGCGAATTTATGGTAAAAAACTTCTGATAATCCCTATTTGATAATTTGTTTGCTGGTCAAAATTTTCCTTTCAGCGATTAATACTAATAGATAGAAACATTCTTGAATTCTTTTGTTCAGCCCTGTAGTTTTCCAAGTGCCTTTAATACACAAAAGTATCTTTCTAAAATTTATTTCAAACAAAAATATTTCTTATTACTACCTAAATTACATTTTCAGAAATTATCATCCGAAGACAACCTTGTATCCAGTTCTTTGCAGGACCCTGTTTATCATTATATATATATACTACAAACATTTCTTAGTTTACTAAATTCAGTTCAAAATAAAAATGCATATTTTATTTAAAATCCACCTTTAAGTAAATTACGCTCATATTCAGTAACCTTTCCGAGATCTTTTGTGTAACCCTGTATATCTAAATTTAGCTATTTATACTATTACCATTTATACTCTCCATTTAATATGCATACATTTAGCGAAACTTAAAAGCACATATCATAATTAAAAATGCATTTCATCCATGCAACAGTCATCATCCATCATATATAGTACTTCGGATAGAATATATAATATTTGAAATTTTTTGTGTGTACCTGTAAATGCTATGCACTTCGTATTATGCTTGAAATAACTCACATTAACCTTCAGCAACGTATATCAATTTGATTATACATGAAATCGTTTACCATAATTAAAATATGTCGGAAACTGTTCCTCCCTTTATTCTTATGCAATGGAATTCTTCTGTGTGACCCTGTAAATGAATAGTAAGTGCCCTTTTCAGTACGTACTTTACAAAATGCATATTTTAGTGCACTTTGTAAATGCATATAAATTTGAATATGTTTCACGCGGTGTAACATCGTTAAATTTAATTAAAACGATTTTCCCCATAATGCCGTAATCTAAGGAAATTTTTTGACAATCCCTGTAAATAAACTAATCATGGTAGAAACTTTATTTTCAATAGGTATTCGTGCTAAGTAAACGTTAAGAACGTCCAAAAATTTCATGGAAATCGGAGTATATTTACGAAAGTTAGAAAGCGACCAGACAGACAGACAAACCGAAAGCATAATAACTTTTCAACTTTGTTCGAAAGTGTTAAAAAATCGAGCCAAAAATATATTAATCAGTAGTTTTATTTTCCGCCTTTTCCCCACAAAAAAATTTCTTCCATTGATAATTATGAGTTTTGAATAAAAATATTCATTTGTATGTAACTTATTAATTAAAAAATATTTCTGATTCATTTTAAATATGACGTCATTATTTATCTCGCTCCATTAGCTACTGATATTCATATCCCTTGTATTTTTAACGACTGCTATAAAGTACGTGTTTTATTTCAACTATGACGTCACATTTTCATAAGTGAACCATTTTATTAAAAAATAATTATTTTTCATTCTTTTTACTTTTAATTTATGTCGCCATATTTTACACAAAAATTCCCATTAACTAAACAAATATCCTTGTTAAATATATTATAAAAAAATACACCTTTTATTTTTATTTCAAACATGACGTCAAATTTATTTTCTTTTAAATTATTTTATTATAGTTTTTCGCATGGAAGTTTTTTTTTTAATTAAAAATTCATTGCCGCTGAAATATTATTAATCCAATTTTTTATTTTCTTGGCAACAGGAAAGGAAAATGGTTAAATTTTATCTGAAAATTGCCTATTGATTTTGTATGAAAAATAATTAAATTTTGAATTATTAAGGAAAATATTTGAATAAAATAAATAAAAATTAGCCTATGTTCATTCCACTCCTAGAATCTATCCATATGCAAAGATTCAAAGGCATTAATCCATCCGTTTTGAAGCCAAGTTCATTCCAATTTTCGGACACACTTTCACATTTATAATATATTGTTACGAATTTTGTAAATAGTTAGTGTTTGTACTGTAAAATGATGTAAATAATCTTATTAAGCTCCATTTCTTTACTAATATTAGTTTTTGTTACATTGTCTCTGTTATCAAGCAAACTTGTCTATTATTTTCAGTGTATGTCTACGGCAGATTAACGAAATATTAGAGATATCGCCAAGTTGGCGTCACTTTTGGCGACTAATTTTGGTCGCCAAATTTGGCGATATATCGCCAAGTTGGCGACAAACTTGGCGATTGTTGGCGATGGTAACCCTTCCCTATTTATGGTAACCCCCCCCCCCCCCTTAAGTCTACTGATACATTGAATGTTGTTCCATGGTTTTCCAGTTTTTCTAGAAGTTTGTAGAAATTTCCACCGCATGCGGCTAGACTATATATAAGAAGAGCGATACGAGCTGTTGTTGTTATTATTTACCAGTCAGGCATTGAGTGAACAATGTTCAGAATTGAATTGTAGAGCTTACTACTTAAATGTGTAGCTAGGTAGCAGAGTAATAAACGCAGTTTGAATAGGAAAAATATATTTAATAAAGGTACGATCTAAATAAACAACCTACATGATAGACATTAAAATATAAACTACTTAAAAAGAGAATTTGTAGAAGTTGCCAAATAATAAAATCATAATAAATATTGAACGACAGGTTGCACGAGAACTCATAGTTCAACACCCCTCCTCAAGCTGCCGCATTAAAAATAATTTTATCACACATTTTATTAAATTTAATTTTGCTCAATGGCTTTGTAAACACATCTGCAGTCATGTTATGAGATTCACAGTACTTTATATTAAACACACCATCTTTATAGAGCTCACGTATAAAACAGTAACGAACATCGATGTGTTTGGATCTTTGACCAATTCGTTCGTTTTTAATCAGGGCTATACATCCTTGGTTGTCTTCATGAATCGTAAATTGCCTTTTCTGAGTATCCTCAATTTCAAGGTGAATTTCCTAGCATAATTATGAATCCGGTTGTAGACTTCCGATCTGAAATATTTCCACCCCAATCAGCATCAACAAAAACTTCAACCGATGATAGATCTTTCCCAAATTTAAGTTTATACTCAGATGTTCCTTTAAGATATCTCATAACTTGTTTAACTGCATTCCAGTCATTTTCAGTTGGTTTATTAAAGCTGTGTTTACACTATGGATTATCAGGTATACAAGCTCCGCGAGGTCTCCCGGTCCTTGGTTTATGAGGGTCTGCGAGGTCTCCGAGGCACGGTCTCTGTGCTCTATACCATGGCTTTAAAGTACTAGACCCAACCAATCAGCGTTCTTCAATAGTTGTTTATTCCGCCATTTTAAAAGCTGGAGCGAATTTGAAGAAGCAGACGAAAGCTTATAATTTTAGGAATTTACAAATTAAAGGTACGTAAAGTTTTTCAGATGTTTTTATTTTTTCACTACATTGTTTCATAACTGTAGAACTTTATTTTACAAAGCTATACAATCGTAAATTACGATATGATATATAGCTGTTACATATTACGCTACTAAAATTCATTTGTTAGTCATCCCACTTTTTATATTAACAGACTCTTTATAAAGCTATTTATTCTTAAATACTTTAATTTATATATTCTTGTACTTGTATACTACGTTACTAATTTGTGTTTTAAATGTTAACTACGTTATTTATTTCTGAATAACGCATAATATTATTCTCTGAACCTGGTTTCAAGTACATGAATTTAGAAAACAAATTGCTAGTATTTTAATATAGATTAAAATAATATGGCCATCATTTTATCATAGTGTACAAAAATGTCTTTTTTATAAATAAATACTTCGATTTCTTTTAGATATTTCTTTCAAGTTATTCTATTTAATGCATTTCTAGTAATAGCAATTTTTAACTTTACCCTAAAACTATCAACAAACTTTTATCTATAGAATTAGTTTTTAATGAACTTTCCAGTTTTTCTATTGCTGTTATATATTTGACTGATCATAACAAACTCAATTTGTGACTTGCATTGTTATTCATCAGTGTTAAATTTTAAAGTGAATCCACACTATTGTTATATCTAAAATATTGCGAAGAATTTGAATTGTACATTGCATGTAGTTTCTTATTCCCTATCGTCCCCCCTCCCCTTAAAAAAACAAAACAAACAATAGAATAAAACTGCAATTATAAGATTTAACTTTTGCTAAAATGAACAAATCTGCTTGTTAATAAACAATTTTTGCTTTTATTTTTAGTACTAATTAATAAACCATCCCCCCCCTTTTTTTTTAATTCTAAGATGTTTATTTATTTATTTTTTTTAATTTTTAAAACATGCTATTCAGTAGTATAGTATATTAACTGTAAAAAGTGCAACTTAAATTTTCGTATGCCCCACCTTTCAGAATAACTAATGGCATGAGTTGTAAAAATTCATAAATTAATGTATGTATTTTCAGGAAGAGTTAAAAACTAATTTGTAAATATTGCATAGAAATGTGTGTCTGATGAATTTGCTGGCACTGTTATGGATGCATGTTTTCCACTGAATTTGTCGCTTTTAGAAGATCACAGGTGTGTAGTTGTATTTTTAAAAAAAAACTACCATCTGTAAGCTTCTGAAAGAAAGTGGAAATATGCTACTTTTGTTGTTTTGTCCTCAGATAATCAATCAGGAACTACTGTTAGTGTAATCTATTAGTCAAGTTAATTGGTATGACTGATTGTAAGTATGTACTTTTTTAATAGATTTTCTGTTTCATAAAAAAGGGAGATTTTGAAATGCATACTATATTGTTTATGTTTTTTTTATTGGTTTATTATGAATATTATAGCCTTTTTTAAAATTTAAATTACAGAATGCTTTCAATGGGATGCTTTTCACCTATTATTATGCGAATGCCTGTCGTTGACTATTAGTTGATCTTACTCTTGCTTTTAAAATGTGAATCTTCTGCAATATTTGTAAGTATGATGCTTGTAAGTAATTTTTATCAAAACTGCACTGTTTTCTGTTTATTAATATCATTTTATGTAAAATCCTTTTTCGCAAAAAAAAAAAAAAAAAAAAAAAAAAAAAAAAGTCATCTGTAAAAAATTAGTGAAAGCTGTGTCAATTGTTGATACAGTAATTATGATTGAGTATCTTTAAGTTTCAACCAAGATTTTTTATTTAATATCAGCTTAATGATTATGAGTCTATACATATATTTTTTTTCTTTAATATTACTACTATTGAAATAATCTAACATGTATCTATGACTATGATATTATCAAGGTTGAAATTTCATTTATCATTATTAAATTGCATGTGTAATAATATATTTGATTTAATATCTTTTAATGTTAAAATAATCCAAAATGTCCAAATAAAATAACCCAAAAGCATCATTATGAAGATTATAAATGTTTCAACATTATAATTAATATTTTGAAAGCTGAGTTTGAAAAAAAATTATTTGATATTGTTTGTTATTGCATTAACATTGTTTGTAATTTACTAGGTCATTCCATGGCAACTTGTGTTATATTTAGAACAGTTTATTTCACTAATTTTAGCAGTATAAAACTAAAATAACATTCAAAATGTAAAATTGTCATGTCAATATTCATTTGAATATTTGTTGGTGCTATATTATTGAAATTATTGCTGTAAATTGTCTTAGTTATAAGATATGTTACAATGGAATGATCCAATAACTCCTAACTATTCAATACTATTCAATAACTCCTAAAATTTAAATTAATATTTTTCCAGTCCTAAAATGTTATAATTTGAAATGATTCGTCTAAATTTTTGATTTACTGAAATCTTTAAAGTTCATTACAAAACAAATAAATAAATGGAAGCCATATTTTGAAATTCGCCAGCATGGAAAATGTTTATTAGTAAAACATATTACAAATAGTTGTATTCTCTCCCACAACACTTTTTTTTTTCTTTTTTCTAAATTACCTTTATAAATAGTATATAATACAGTGCACTTTATTTAAGGCTTTCAATTGTGAATAGCATTCTCATATTTTTTTTTTATTTAAAATATTTCAAACTAACTATTACTCATACTAGTTAAGTTATTTAATATTTACATTTAACTTCAGAGAATTTTTGGTACTTTTATGTTAATCACGTACAAATCTTTCCAATAACAGCTTTTCCCCCCACAAGGTACAAATTAGAAACAATATTTTGATGGCATGTATTTTTTAATATATTTTTTATAATGAAATGGGTGAATTATTTATATTAAAATAATGAAATGCAAATGATGATAAAGAAACAATATTTGTTGATTTATCTTCTGTACCCAGTTAATATAAAATTACCATATTTTAAATTATATTTTTATTTTATATATAAACTAGCAAAAGCCATTCTTTGTTTTGGATTAGTGAAGCATTATTTCATTAGATAACTATTTTAAAGTAACAATATCACTTTTTTATATTATTTGGTACTACTTCATTATTTTGTCGACTAAAAAGGTACAGATAAACTAAAAGGTTAAATGCTAATTATGATGATAAAAAATGTCACATTTATGTAACATTAAACATGTATCATGTGTTCATTATGCCATCAATTTATTTTTAATATGAAGTGTTATTTGTATTCTTATTAATGTTTTATTAATTTATTTGTCCTTTTGTTATTTAAAATAAAATGCTCATGTTTAATTGTAAGTTATAATTTAATATCAGCTTGATAACTATGAAGCTGTATATACAGGGTGTCCAGCAAATAACAACCTGATTTCAAAATTAAATTTCTTAAAAACAAAGATCAATAGAATTATGCAGTAAACGGTTTGTTTATCAAGTAAGTGTAAAAATCTTATACAAAAGTTTCAAACGGTAAATATTTTGAAAAGATTGTGTTCTGATTGCAAAGAATGCTTTGATTTGACAATTTTCTTGTTTTAGATTGCTGCCAGAGAATGTCTTTTTCGGCTTAAAGTGCCATATTTCAAAGTCTTTTTTTTTAATTTAAATTTTGAAATTCTAAAAATTTACTTTGAAAAATCTTTAAAATATTGCACTGTAAGTGGAAAAATTATTTCTCTGCATGCAATCTAAAACAAGAAAAATGTCAAATCAAAGCATTCTATGCAATCAGAACGCAATTTTTTCAAAATATTCACTGTTTTAAATTTCTGTAAGATTTTTACAGCTTACTTAATGAAAAAACCATTTACCGCATATTACTATCGATCTTTGTTTTTGAGAAACTTAATTTTGAAATCAGGGTGTTATTTGCTGGACACCCTGTATATATACATATATATATATATATATATTTTACTTTATTTTTACCATTGAAATAATCTAAAATGTATAATATATTAATGATATAATCGAGGTTGTAAATTTATTTACTTATAATTATTAAATTGCACATGGAATAAAAATAATGTATTTTATATTTATTAATGTTAAAATAATCTATGTATTAGTAAACATTATAGAAGTAATAAATGTGTCAACATTGTAATTAATATTTAAAGAGCTGTGAGTTAGAAAATAAAATTAAGTGATATTGTTTGTTTTATCCAGTCAATGTTTGTCCTATACTGGGTCATTCCATCATAACTTGTGTTACATTTAGAGCAGTTTATATCAGTAATTTTAGTAATATAAAACTAAAATGGTGTTCAAAATGTAAAATTGACATATTCGTTAATTAAATCTATTCAAAGATAAATTTAGATGAAAATTACCTACTTTTAGTGTTTTTTCATTGAACTGACAAATTTATTACCACTAACATTTCTGTTAAAAAAAAAAAATGTAAGTTACTACATTTTTATTCAAATTGACATTTGAATATGTTTAATAAATCATGTCAACTTTTATTTGAATATTTTTTAGTGTTATATTACTGAAATTATTGCTGTAAACTGTCCTGAATATAATGTACATTACAGTGTAATGACCCTATTATTCAGTAACTCCCAAAATTGGAATTAATACATTTCCAGTCCTAAATTGCTATAATTTCAAATGAGTCTTTTAAATTTCTAGGTCACTGAAATCTTTAAAGTTCATTACAAAAACATTTAATAAATTGGAAACCATGCTTTTAAATTCGCTAGCATGGAAAATGTTTATTAGTAAAACATATTACGCATTTGTGGTGTTGTATTGTTGTTCTCTCACCCCAACAACCTCTTTATTATTATTATTTTTTTTTTTTTTAATACACAGTACTCCCTTAACATTTACATGTTTTCATTAAACGCGAAGCTAAAAATGTGGAACATTTCAACATTTGTGAAGATTGAACATGGTTATTCGCAGATTTTGTTTCATAAAATATATATTTTTACAAAGTAAGTTGTTTTTCCGATTCTAAGAACAACTATGTGACACTTAACACTTATGTACTGCATAACCTGCCATATTACTGCACATTGCATGAGCTTTAGCCCTTGTTTTTAGATAAAATATAGATTAGTAATTTCCTTTATTTTTTTGTACAGATTTTTTTCAATTTTCTAAAATTTCAAATTTCTATTGCAGGTGACATATCTTCTACAAAAATTGTCGAGGAGATTGTAAAACATCAGCAACAACTTGTTGAGAATGCCATGGAATGTGATTCTTCATGGGTAAAGTGTCTTAAATTTAAAATAGAAAAAGAAACCATTACTTTTCTTTAGATGAAAATTTATAAACATAAAATCTGTTCTGTCAAACAATAGCACATCACTAAATTTTCTGTCATACACTAGCAAATAATTTTTATACTAAATGCTTATAATTATCCAAATTTATTTAAAGCATGTAATTTTAATGTATTATGCTTAATAAATATATATTTTAACTTCAATTGGTCTTTTCTATTATTAAAAAAATAAATAAAAGATTAGAATTTAACCCCTTTATATGTACAGAAAGATACTCACACTTATGATATTGACATTTGCAGATATTATCAGGAAACTAACCATAACGATTGTTAAGAAATTATTGTAGTATATAATATAGTACACTTTATTTAATCCTTTCCGGCACGGGCGATTTCTGTTATTAGAATAAGAAATTAGTGACAATCGCTGGAATTTAAAAACAATTTTTTTAGAAATTAAGAATCCCTTAATTTAAGATTTCATTGTAAAAACAAAATTTTATTAAAATATTACTGGTGCCATTTGGAATTAAAATTAGGTATCCTGCATTGGGCACAGTATGCCAGAAAGGGTTAAGGCTTTCAATGTGGAAAGCATTCTCATATTATTTCAATTTAAATTATTCTACACTGGTTTTACTCATACTGTTTAAGGTATTCAATACTTATATTTAACTTTAGAAAATTTGTGGTACTTTTATCTCAGACATTTACCAATCTTTCTAATAACAGATTTTTTTTACACAAGGTACAAATTAGAAACATTATTTCGATGGCAATGTATTGTGTAGCATATCTACTTTTACTAAGAAACATTATGAAGTGGAGCCCGTGTTTAATTATAAATTATAATTTAATATCAGCTTAATGATTATGAATCTATCTATCTATATATTTTTTTTTATCTTTAATACTACTATTGAAATAATCTAAAATATATCTATGACTATGATATTATCAAGGTTGTAATTTCATTTGTTTATCATTATTAAACTGCATGTGTAATAATATATTTTATTTAATATTAAAGTAATCCAGAATGTATAAGAAAGAAATATTATGAAGATTATAAAATGTGTCAACATTATAATCCATATTTTAAGAGCTCCAAGTTTGAAATAAAATTATTTGATATTGTTTTAACATTGTCTGTAATTTACTAGGTCAGGGATGGTGAACCTTTTCACATCTGTGTGTCAGTTTTTTCCAAAAATATACTTTATGTGATTTTGACATGTCAACAAACAAAGTTATTTAATCAAAATGTCTTAATTTTTTAATTAAAAATATGCATAATATTTGGTGTTATATTTTATAATGTAAATTAAAAGTACTATTTCTGTTATTCCATGTTAGATGATAAATAAATAATCAAATTCCAATTTTATCATCATACTTTTTGCTTATAGTGAATGTTTCCTTTTCCTTTTTGACAATCTCATTAACTGAAATTTTTTGAGTCAATATTGATATAGAATTGAATATCGAGTTATTATTATAGTTTCTCTTCAGTCTGTATGGCAATGGTCATCAATTGAACTAATCGAATTCAGACAAACCTAGCTAGTCAAAATTTATACATTTCGTTCAACTTCACTATTTCAGATATTTTAATATCTTTTGATTTGAGAAATTAAATCTATGTCGTGCCGAAAATAATTGACCGCGTGCCATAGGTTTGCCGACCCTGTACTAGGTCATTCCATGGTAACTTGTTTTATATTTAGAATAGTTTATTTCACTAATTTTAGTATTATAAAATTAAAATAATATTCAAAATGTAAAATTGGCATGATTCGTTCATTAAACCTATTCAATGATAAATTTAGATGAAAATTATCTAATTTTAGTGTTTTTTCTCGCAGCTGGCAGTTATATTTATTATAACTAACATAACTGAAAAAATAATGCAAGTTACCATAAGAAATACAATTTTTATCCAAATTTACATTTGAATATTTTTTATGTGTTATATTACTGAAATTATTGCTATAAATTATAAATTGTCTTAATTATAAGATATGTAACAATGGGATGATCCTTCTATTCAATAACTCCCAAAATTTGAATTAATACTTTTAAAGGTCTAAAATGCTATAATTTGAAACGATTCTTCTAAATCTACTGAAATCTTTAAAGTTTATTACAAAAAAAAAAAAAAAAAAAAAAAAAAAAAAAAGTGAAAGCCATGTTTTAAAATTGCCAGCATGGAAAATGTTTATTAGTAAAACATATTGCAAATATTAGATTAATTTTAAACAAGATTATTCAATTGGTAAATTAATTATAATAGATGTAAACTTTCCATTTTGGGTTTGTTATTTTTTTTCACCCAAAAATGGAAAATTTACATCTGTCATATTGCAAATAGTTGTATTCTCTACCACAACACTTAAAAACCTTTATAAATAGTATGTAATGTAGTGCACTTTATTTATGGCTTTCAATTGTGGATAGTATTTTCATATTTTTTCCAATTTAAATTATTCTACACCAACTATTACTCATACTAGTTAAGCTATTTAATATTTACATTTAACTTTAGGTAATTTTTGTACTTTTATGTTAATCATGTGCAAATCTTTCCAATAACAACTTTTTCCCCACAAGTACAAATTAGAAACAATATTTTGATGGCATGTATTTTGTAATATATCTTTTATAATGAAATGGGTGAATTATTTAAAATTAAATAATGGAATGCAAATGATGATAAAGATGATATTTGTTGATTTATCATCTGTACTCGGGTTATAGAAAAGTACCATATTTTAAATTATATTTTTAATATTATATATAAATTATAAAATGAGACATAATGTTATAAGTAAATAATTTTATTTTGGTCTTCGGTTTGAAATTTTTAGTTTGTTTATTTATTATGTAACTCTCAAGTGTTTAATATGCTTGCAAAATAATATTAAACCAATGACAACTTTCTTTACAAATTACCCATTTGCATTTAAATATTTTATTATTTTTTTTCTCTGTTTTGCATTGGATATTTGAGGTCAATATCTAATTGGGTATTGTTTTAGTCTTTTGATTTCAAGTGCACTTTTTCAGAAGAAAATTTCATTTTAAGAACTATTGCACAAATTAAAAGTGTTCTCAAAAAGAAAAAAAAACTTTTAAAAAGAAAAAAGTAAAGATATTTGGTTAGACATCAACCCCAGAAAACCTATGCAATAATTAAAAAAAAAAAAAAATTCTAAAGTACTAAAATGGAAATAATTTTGAAAAGCCATTGTTTTAATATTTAGTTTGCAAATAATAAATGTTGCAATGTTTTGTTGTTAGATATTTACATCTGTCTTTCTTTTTTTTCTAGTCTTCATATTATTATTTTGTTGCTTCATAGCATATGCGATATGATGAGATATATTGCATGTAAAATATATTAGTGCAATTTCTAATGAGTTTGAAGTTAAATGTTATTTTATTTCTTCTCCCCCCCCCCCCCAAAAAAAAAAAATTAAATTGTTTTAGATGCATTTGTATTTAAATAAATAGGTAACACCATCAATCGTCATCTGGTTCATCTTTCTGTCTGCATATAACAGCTCAAAAACTACTCAATTGAATGGTTTTAAATTTTAATTTGTATAATCAATGCAGAATTTTCTCATGTCACATTAAATTTTATGAAGATCAAATCTACACTTAAAAGGATATTAATGAAAGTTTTCTTTATTCTACTAAATCCTGTCGAACATAATTCATCCAATGACATCTCAAGATAGGTAATGATGCTAGGTGACCATGGTGATTACATCCTATTTAAGATGGAGTCATATTACTTCTGCATTATTGAATTTAATGTGTATAATTGTAATAAGTTTTGTATTCGGTATTTTTTTTATATATATACTAGGGGGGCCCCGCCGCCCTGCTCGCTATGCTCGCCAACCCCCCGCGTAATCGCTTCGCGATTCCAAATTATTGGCTACCCCTGCTTGCTGCGCTCGCCAATACCCCATGGTATGAATAAGCAGTTGCAGACCTTTCAAATGATGTGTCACACGACTGGTGTTGTACAGAAATTAAAAATGTGACCCCCCCCTGGGGAGAGCAGAGTGTGGGGGTGACACACAAGACATCCATAATATGAATAAGCAGTTGCAGACCTTTCAAATCTTGTGTAACACGACTGGTGTTGTAAAGAAATTAAAAATGTGTCTCTCCTGGGGAGCAGAATGGGGGATAACACACAAGACATCCATTATATGAATAAGCAGTTGCAAACCTCTCAAATGATGTATCAAACGACTGGTGTTGTAAAGAAATTAAAAATTTGGCAAAATATTACAGTTATCGCTAAGTTGGCGTCACTTTTGACAACTAATTTTGGTCGCCAAATTTGGCGATATATCGCCAAGTTGGCGACAAACTTGGCGATTGTTGGCGATGGTAACCTTTCCTCTCTTTATGGTAACCCATACGGAGTCCTTTCCTGATTGGTCTATTCGACTCATGGAAGGAGTGGACAACCCGGATTCGTTAGTTCCGGAAATCTTCCACATCAGCATCATTCCAGGAATCATTCCTTTTAAAGCTAGTTTTTTTTTACTATAGAAGGATATATAAGAAAAAGCAACATCTATTTCACCAATATCTAAATATTTATAAAGTAGTTATGTTACAAATGCACTTCTTTTGCTACGTTTGATATGTAATTTTTGACTTGTTTATATTTACTACAAATTTTGACTTCCAAATTGTACTCAATTCTAACTTCTTACTAATAATCTAAAATACATTAATTGTAATGTTTTTAGAAATTTTGATGTGTAAACAATAAGATTTCTTTTTAAAAAACAGAAGTGCAAACTACTAGCATAATTGATATTTTCAAATCTGTTTTTATCATAGAAGTTTATTTCAGTTAATAGACTATTTTTTTTCTGTTTTTAAGTATGTCAAGAAATGTGTTTTTGTTTTGTTTTGATGTACTATTCGTTACTTTATTATATCCAACTGAAAATTATTTATTGATTATCCCTCTTCTTAAAAACTGCCTTAATAGTTCACAATTTAGCTAGTTACAGTTTATTTTTATTCAATTTTTGCAAATGCTTTTTTTTTTTTTTTTTTCCAGAATAAAATGCAGATCAATAAAGTTTACTGCAAACCATTGTGTCGTCATTGTAAACCATTATAATGCATATGAATGTTATTTTATTTGTTATATGTAGTAATCATTGTATTCAGTATTAAATTTTGTTATGTAATAATATTTAAAAATATACATATGTTACTGTAACTCGTACTTTCAAATAAATGAAATTTATTAAATATTTTGTTGTTTTCATTTGACTATATATTTTTATCATAAATAAAGTTTCAACTATTAAGTTGTTTTGTTTATGAGTAAACTTAGATGCAAGAATTGTTTTGAATTATTTTATTTTTAATAACAAAATGACTAAGACATAAAATGAGAAAATAATCTCATTTTTAACATGTTGAATATTGTTTGTTTATTTTGGCTACATTCCAACTCAATGACATAGCTGGCGGGGGGGGGGGGGGGGGGGCAGTCTGCCCCGGGTGTCACACTCTAAGGGGTGACAACCAATCTTTGTTTGCAGTTTGCAAAAATATAGATAGATAATCTTATAAGATTTTCTAAAAGAATTCTGAAATAAAATGAAATTTATATTGAAAATATTATTACTTTGTTAATATGAAGCTCTTAAAAGTTTTCAAACAAATGTTGAAATTTTATTTGTCAAAACGTAGAATTGCAATTGAAAAGTATAAGTTAAATTCAATTCTACGTTTAAGTGTGAATGCATAGAGGGTTTCGTCTAATATCCCCTTCAAATTACTTTTTCATTAAGTTAACAAACAAAAAGCTGATTTTTAGTGCTATTTTAGGATTTCTTTGGCAATCGTACCAACCAGAAAAGAATTTTGAAGTATTCCCCTAAATGCTGCCTTGATCACATAGATTTGTTGATTTCTCTATCAGAATATGCAGATTTAGTAAAGGTATGCAAGTAAATAAAATTATGAGTGAAAGTAAAATATTCAAAGCTTAGCATAAGTTTAAGGGAAACCAAACTGGTCACCAGAGGTGGCTAGTAATTTAAATGAATAATTTAATTTAAAAAAATTTCATTTCACGTATTAAAATATGATGAAATAAAAACAAATAAGCACGTTTTTTGCATGATCTATTTAATCTATTAAGGGGTCTCAGGGGTTGATCGATACGGAAAAACATGTAGACAGGGCTCTCGCTTCGCGTCCATATAAAAACAGAAGTATTCAATGTAATTAATTTAAACTTTCTGATATTTTAAAAGTATGTTTGTAGTTTTATAAAATGAAGTACTTCAATGTAATATAATAAGAAATATAGCAAAATTTATGTAACACAATTTTCAGAAAAAAAAATTATGTGTTATATAACCAACACCAAGATATCTTAACGTTGAATTGACATAAAAACCTAATTTTTGCTTTAAAATGATCCGAAAACTTTACTCTATAGAATGAATTAAGGATATAACTATAACTCAAAAACAACATTATGAAAAAAACTCTCAAATTTGAAAATTGAAAAAACTTTTAAAAAATACAATTTTTTTTTCATTAAAAATGCTCAAAATAATAAACTATCTAAACTATATTAATTCATTCTATAGATAATGCTGTTATATGCATGCAAAAAAAAATTAAGCCATTCCATCAAATAGTTTTTATTTAATCTTGGTGTTAGTTTTCAAAAATCAGGTTTTGAGAAAACATGACTTAAAGTTGAAATTATATGGGTGCAGCTATGAAAGTGTTAATACATAAATGCTTATAACTCCATTAAAAATGCAAATATTTTTATGCGGCTTTTTGCATTGAGTTAAGAATTAAATGAATAATCAAACTAGATCATAAAAAAAATCTATTCTTTGAAAAGTTTTCAACGCCTGAGCCCCCTTAATTTATGTTAAATACATAATTTATTTAAACTTGCGTGCAATGATTAGAAGAAATGAAATTTCTAATCTGAAAGTTACACTACTGCAAATTTGGTTTCTAAATATCGCACTTTTTAAATTTTTATACCATTATAAAAGGGAAAAAATGTACTTTTAAATGCAATTTGTTTAAACGCTGTATCTCGGTTTATTTTTGAGACATTAATTTTTTTGTAGTTTTAAATACTAATTTTGTAACTGTGGCAACAGAAGTATTCAATTTCTTTTAAAAGTAGAGTAAAATAAATAAATAGAATTAAAAATATTTGTTCACATAATTTTAAAATGCATAATTTAAAAACTGTACAAGAAACTGCTATAAGATATGGTTATCCTTTACATTTGGTTAAAAAAATATTATCTGTATAAACATTTATTAAGTATTAACTGTCTATTTTCTCTTCAAACAATATTACCATATGATGTTATTGATAAAAACTCCTATAGTCTTTAATATATAATAAGTTATTACATGATCTTAAAAATAATTAACACATTGCGTAAAAAAATATTTAAAAAAATTATAAAAAATAAAAATAATACAAAAAAAAAATAAAAAATACAAAAAAAAAAAATGAATAATAGGATGGTTGGGTGGGTTAGATGTTAGATTACGGAGGAGGGCGGTGTTGTCTGGATAATACGCAATGGTTAATTATTATCTATTAAAAAAAAAAAAAAAAAAAACTTTACACATAGTATTAAAGTTTGTTTACCTAAAAACTAATATGCATAACTTAAAAATGATCAAGTTATTGAGATAAGCTATGGTTGTCTATTGTATTTGTCTTAAAGAAATTATTTGTAAAATATTAGAATAGAAATTCTTCTTGGAAACTCTTAGCTAATAAATAATTTATTTTTTTCCTATAATGGAGGGCAGCACCATAAGCATATAATTTAATTAATATATTAATCCTTTAGATGGCAGAACTAAAATAATTTTCCGCTAGAAGTTGTAGTAATATATTCGAGTTATTTAATTTATATAGTAATTTTGATAATTGATTTAAAATAAAAATATAATATTTCTAATAGTAGCATCTATTTTTTTCTAAATATATTATGAATTATATAGTATAATATATGTTTTACTAATTTTTATAATTATTGTTACAACTTTATTTTATTATCTATGTGATTTATACTATGACCATAACCGTGATTGTTAGTAAGTCACATGTAGTTTGTATCTGATTGCACTACAAATCTTGCTAGGATATGGGTAATGGTAAATTATCTTAGTATATATATCTTTTTTTTTTTTTTTAATGGAATAATGTATTATTGTTATTTTGTCATATTGATTTTATTTTCTTCTATGTGTATCTTTCTACTAATTTGTCATCTGAATAGCTTCCAGCAAGTCGGGTGTATTGTGAGTCGAATTCTTAGCTTTTAGCAAGACTCGTAACAGAAACTGGTTGGATGTTTTTGCTTTTTTGTTAAACTATACACCCCTGATGAAGTAGTTTAATGGAAAAGCCTTCTACTGCCTTTTTATCCATTTATCTTTCATTATTTTGGTAATCTGCCTTCTATTTCACTTCAAACTTCAACTGTTTTCAATAAGATGATAGTAAAAATACTGGTTCCATTGGTTTATTGTATGGTAATATATGAATTACTCTGGTTATATAATGTCCATTTATCCACATATTTCTTAGTAATTTGGTAATCTGCCTTCTATTTCTCTTCAAACTTCAACTGTTTTTAATAATATGAATGTAAAAATACTGGTTTCATTGGTTCTTTTATTGGTATTGTCTGAATAACTTTGGATGTATTTATAAAAGTATTTATAAATATATATATATATATATATATATATATTTAAACTTGTGTGGCAACAATTAAAAGAGTAAACAAAAAAAAAAAAAAAAAAAAAAAAAAAAATGAACTGATGATATTAAAAATAATATTTAAATTAAAATAATAGTCTTTCTCAAAATTTTATGATTTGTTGTGTGACAAGAGGTAATCAGCTATAAGTACACAAAATTTGAACTCGCTGAATAATATGGTTTTTGTGTATGGACTCTGTGACAGACAGACACAGGACAGGGACGAATAGGGTTTTGTTAGATGAACGAAACCCAAAAAATATGCCAGATTTTTCCTTTTTTTTTTCTTTAAGGGGGAGGGGGGTGACAGCATTTATACATGTCATATGTCACTCATCTAAGCTATGCCACTGCTCCAACTCTTGTAAATAACCGAGATTTCCATGCAAATATTAGTTATTAGAGCTGTTGCTGACTACATATATTTGTTACTAAGTAACGGGTATTCCCTAAGATACAAAATGCCAAATTGGTACTTAGAGATGCGATTTGTTAGACATTACCGTGTATATATGCAGCTGAAAAAAAAAATGAAAATAACTTCAAACGCTCTGTGTATTTGTGTATTCATGAATGCAACCAGGCGGTCCAATGAGATAAAAGATTCAAAATTGTCCTTGAATTCAGACAATTTGGCATCACTTGTTTCCCTATCAGTGTATGCATAGAATTCTATTTGTAAGCATTATTGAATCTCAAATGATTTGGAATTCATATTGCAGGATTAGTACGAATCCTTCAATTTCACACCGAAAAATTCTTTTGTACCAGTATTTTCTTGTAGAAAATCTCTCCTTAAATCAAACAAAATTTTGCTCATTTGAACTAGATCTATTTTATTAATTGAAAAAAAAAAAAATAAATAACTACTGATATTTCACATGGAAAATAATGGTATTCATATGAACCATTTATGTGCTCGTTGATTCATTTGTTTAATTACGGGAAGAAAAAGAAGTAAACTGTGGATGCATTTTTCTGAAGCATAAAATGATAAAGCAAAATGTTATTTATATTTATGCAGAGTGGAATATTCAGTTAAAAGGAATAATAAAAAAAATTATGGTAAAACATTCATTTATTTTATGCAAGAGCGTATCCAGTCCTCAATTCAAAAGGGGGGATGGGTCATGACACTTTTTCTTTAAAAGGTGGGGGATCACATCACTTCATGATCAATTATTATATTGAAAATTATTCTTAAAATGAAAGTGATGATTTTTTTTATACTTTATCTAATTCATTTTCATTCGTGAACAAGGGCGGTGCCAGAATTTGCCCGACGGGGGGGCACTGTATCCCCGACAGGGGGGCCAAGTTCATAATATATATTAGAGGTCCAGGGCAAAAATTTTAGTCTCAGGCCCGATCCGGTTGGTACTAAATAGATTAATAGTCCGATTGACATAAAATTAAAAAGTCAGCCTGATTATAGGGTCTGGGAAATACAAGTAAATACATATAAAATATAGCCTGACAAAAAAAAAAAACGGTTTGCCCGATTCTATTTCTACAAAACGTGAATTTTTACTTCGATATGGTTATAAAGTGTTTAGCACGAGGATTTCTGATAAAAAAGAGTCTTTTTTATTTTTTATTTATTTATTTACTTTTTTTAAGAAATGTTCTAGGCGGCAATATTTATTTATTTTGAATTAATATCAATTTGCATGTAAATGTTTCAATTACCATTCAGTTATCATTCCTTATTTCATGTATTAGAGACTTAAAAATCAGAAAAATGCCACACAGTAAAATCTTCTAAAGCGAAATCGCATAGGAACAAAAAAAAGAGAGAGAGAGAGAGAGATAGTTATAATTAATTTGCCTCGTAGAAGGTGTTGATGTATTATATTCTTTTCTCATGTATTATATTAATTTTGAATCAACATATTTTGAGTTTAAGGGGACGCTTCACTCATTTGAAAACACCTGCTCTGTCATGTTAAACACAGATTATTTTCGAATTTCTCGATTTAATTAGAATATTTTTAAACATTTTTTTTAAAGATACCTTCACTTTCGGAAACGGCTTAAAAATGAAAGTACTTTTTAGCGTCATAGGCAGGTTTTACTGTATTCAAATTTTTGAGTGTTCGAAGCCAAAACAGACACCGGATTGCTTCTTTTTTTTTTTTCTTCTTTAAGCATAAAATTTTTTGGGCAATTCTATATTGAATAGGTGCAGAGATTTTCGAGAAAAAAAAACACAGCATAAAAAACATCTGTAGGGCGCAGGGATGGGAATTTTCCGCTTTTTGGCGGATTTCCGCTTTTTTGTTATTTTGATAAGTTTCAGATTTTTCACCCCAAAAATTCCGCTTTTTTCCGCGGATTTCAGAAATATGTAACTGGAATGCCGCGGACGCGCTATAGCGCGTAAAATACACAAAAAATCGGCGACGGGACGCTAAAAAATGAAGCTTGTCCCGCGGGACGCGTAATTTTCGTCAAAGAATCGCAAAAGAAGCAAATTTCGTTAAAAAATTGCGAAATAACGAATAATTTCCGGCAAATTTCGTCAAAAAATTTGCGAAAAAATGCCTAATTTTGTTACAAAATCGCGAAAAAAGTCGGATTTCCTCGAAAAAATGACAAGTTTTGCCGGAAAATTTTGTCGAAACATTCGTGAATAACGGTAAATTTTATCAAAAAAACGGTAATTTTCTTTAAAAGATTGCGAAAAAACATAACATTTCGTCAACGAATCGCAAAAAAGAAAATTTCACTAAAAAAATCGTGAAATTACGAATAATTTACCGCAAATTTCGTCAAAAGATTCGCGAAAAAGTTTCTATTTTTGTTCCGAAAATCCCGAAAAAAGGCAGATTTCCTCAAAAAATCGCGAAAAAATGACAAATTTCGTCCAAAAATCGCAATAAAACGGCAAATTTTGTCAAAAGATTCGCGAAAAACTACAATTTTCATCAAAAAATCGTGATAAAACGGTAATTTTTGATAAAAGATCGCGAAAAGCCGGCACATTTCGTCAAAAGATCGCGAAAAAACGGCACATTTCGTCAAAAGATCGCGGAAAAACGGCAAATTTCGCCAAAAGATCGCGAAAAAACGGCAAATTTTGTCGAAAAATCGCTTTAAAACGCAATTTTCGTCAAAGGGGCAAAAAAAGAAAGTTGCCTGCTGGATAGAATTTTTCTGTTCTAAAAACTAACTTTCCCGTTTCCAAATTATTCTTTTTGCTGCTCCAAAAACAGATTTTCCTGCTTCACAATCTTTTTTGATTGTTCCAAATCTTTCTCAGTGAATGTAACTTCTGATAACACCTATTCATTAAACAAAAAGTACCCCCTTACTTGTGGTGCAATTTTTCATTCGCGCATGTGATCAAAATGTGGTGCAATTTTTCATTCACGCGTGTGAATACAATATGGTGCAATTTTTCGTTCACGCGTTATTTCAGTCTTTTTGCTTTTTTGCAGTTCCCATCCCTGAGGGCGATATACACCAAAAATGTCATCCATACTAACTGAATATGATGAAATTTGATAAAACGGTCTATCAGCACGCCTGTAAACTTTAGATTTTTAACAATCAAATAAATGCATCATAAAGCAGACAATTATTTAGAAAGGTAACCTTTTACGTGGTACTTATTTCATTTCAATTTGATTCATAAATATGATCATTTTGACTTTTGAAAAAAAAAAAAAAAAAAAAAAAAAAAAAAAAAAAAAAAAAAAAAAGCTTTGGATGCATGTCACGGTAATTATTAAAAACAAAGCATAACAAAACCACTGTTGAGTGATGCATAACAAATTTTATCAGCATTAATTTATTTGAAAGTCTAAAAAAACTATGAAATTGGATTAAATTTTGTGCGTTAATTTTTTAGACATAGTTGTATCGGAAATCTTGAATGTGCTTCTATGTATCTTTGTATCTTTAAATTTTATTTAAAAAAAGCCTTCTAGATACGCCGTTTTCAATGTGCTAAAATATTCATTATCACTGCTGCCAATCTTAAACATGAAAAAAAAAAAAAAAAAAAAAAAATGTGAAGGGAAGTTACCTAAAAACATTGCCATATGCGTTTTTAAAAGTTGAACAACTTTTTTGTAATTTTTTTTTTTTTTTTTTTTTTTTTTTGTATTTTTCATTAATCAGATCGATTTTGGTCTAGACCGGTCCGGATAATCGAAGCTCTACTGTATGTATTGCTGAATGCAAAAATATAAGTGAAAAACTTCCATAAACATTAGTTAAATTATTATTATCAACAAAAGTACGAATTCTGCGTATAAAGCAGTTTTAAAATTAAAACACTCGGGTAAAACTATCAAATCATATATAAACGAAAATAAATAAGGAATCATATGTACTTACTCTTATAAAAGTCTTGAAACTTTTTATATACAGCAGAGACAAATCAAAGTTGATAACTTCGTAAAAAGAAGGAACTCATAAAATATTTATAAGTAGTAGAACTGATAATTGTAATGCAAAATTTGCAAAGTCATAAATTCCATTTTTTCATAGTCAAATTTTTTCTTTAAAATTTCATTCCAGCATTGTTTTACTGTCTGATTAATTATATGAATTTTGTAAGAAAATGCATTAAACAGATGAATAATAATTTAAAAAATCTGATTTCTATATACTAAAATAAAAATACTAGATCAGGAAAAAAAATTAACTCCTTATATCTGTGGTCAATGTACAATTGATGAAAATGGAGTATTTTATCTATGTAACTCTGCAATATCCTTTCGGTCTATCTCACTATAGGTTTTTTTTTTTTTTTTTTTGTAATTCCCATAGCAACATTGAGATATATAAACGTTATTTTTACAACCAATCAGCAAGAATACGTCTTATAAAGCTAAACAACATAACTTTTTATTCAAATTGTCGAAAAGTTTGTTTAATATTAACTTGCACATCCGAATTTGAAAACTAGTCAAAACAGACAGGCATGTATTTTCTTTTAGTGAATCGCAGCTGCTCTTCTCTGTGGTTTAAACATCGTAGATTGAAATCTAAGTGAGAACAAAACTTGTATAAAATTGAAATTTCTCCATATCCTTTTTCTTTCCATCTGAACACGTTTCAATGCTAAATATTACTTTTCTTTGTTTGAATTGAATGTATTTACCGGAGTGAAATTAATTGGTCGAACTACAATTTTTGAAATATGTACTTTATATTACTTTATAAATTCCGCGTTTTATTTTTTTTTTCATTATTTTCCATTTTTGTCACTTTTGAGAAAATGTAATTATTATTCCATACACTCTCAAAAAACCTTTCGCCAAAAATAAAATATACAGACAATAAGTTGCCGGAACGCACATGTTATTGGAACGGATTTTTCTATTTTTGGAGAAATTTTGGTGTTTTGATTGTAGGATTTTAAAAAATTTGAGATTAAGTTCACGAACTTTTCATTATTTTGAGAGAAAACAGAGATACGTAATAAATCAGTTTCGAAAAGAAAAATTTTGTGCACAGTCTTGCTGCTCAGTAAACTGAACAGTCTTTTCATTCAACAAAAATGTAATTTTAGATATTGGAGGATTTCAGGTAATTTTAGCATTAGATTGATGAATTTTTTATATTTTCGAGAAAGTGTGTAAATTAAATTAGGTTTTTTTTTAGCTATAATTAGTAACAATAAAAACAATGGGAAAAACATCTTCAATTTTCATTTTGTTTTAGAGTGTATATTGATCGAATGCAGAAAGTTCGATGTTTAAAATTTTGATAAGATGCAAAATTTAAATCTGAAACAAAAACTTAAATACAAAATAACCAAATTAAAAACAAAAAATATATATAAATGAAGTGAAAACTTGCAAAATAGTTAGAAATCTAAAAGTGCGTTATTTTAATATCAGCGAAAAGCGACCCCCAATTAAAAATATATCACCAATCCGAACCACGGAGAGGAGATCTAACCACGGGTAGAAAGTCTGCGTGGGCCGAAATTTCTTGCTCTGAGTCTGTCGCAACAATGCCGAAATATCCCTGTGATTTGAAGATTTGATTATTTTAAGCAATTTCTGCCTTCTGACTGGACATTTTTCGAAAATTTTGATCTCAGATTTCTGTTTTTTACGTATATTTAGATAAAACGGATTTGTAAATTCCTTTTCTAATACGAAAAAAATACTAAGAAGCATAGCTGCCAAAAGACCCATGTGATTTGACGAATATGTTGCTTTAGGTGTGAATATTTCAGGTGATTGGTGTTTTATCAGTATTTTTTTTTGGGGGGGGGGGATGTAGAAATAGCAAAATTTAAAGCAAATTTTTCGGTGTTAACGGAATATAATCAATGGAAAAAATAGTTCAATTCACGGATTATTTTGCGAGCATAGAGTCCTCTGTGGATTGGGTTACATCCGACCTGAACTAGTTAATGCTATTCCATTCAACCTGAACCAGTTTTAAAAAAGTATATAACCCGAACTCGACATTCAATTCGAACCCAATCCCAACTCGAAATGCAAGAGAAAATTGAAAAAGAAAATCCCATTTTATAAAGCAATAATGAAAAAACAGTCCACAATAATACCTCCAATATCGGTTATATATTTTATGTAGAAAAATTAATGTATCTATATATGCACTCATTGACATTCAAATAATATAATTTTGCATTTTAAAATATATTTCGGCGATACTTTTGGGAAATGAGGTAGAATCGAATTTATACGCTAAAATAACTAAAACTAACCCGACTGGAAAAATAGAAGTCAATCCAAACCTCTCCGAAAAAATATTAATTTTAGCCAGATCCCCCTCAAATTGCAGTCGAGTTGGGTTTAATTTCCCAAAGTGATGCAGGACTCTGCCCGAAACGCGATCTGAGCCCGACATCTTCATATTTCGATCTGAACCCGAAATATTTCAACCTCAACAAAACCCTAACCGTAACTAATGAAAAAATATATCCTTTACTGTAATGCAATTTTGTAAAAATATATATACAACTATATCTCCAGTATCAGTTTTAACTTTTAAGTAAAAAATCAGTATATATAGACTCATTAACATTCAATATATAATTTTCCAACTTAAAATAATTTTTTCAAATTCTTTTGAGAGATCGATCTTGAATCAAGGACCATACGTGTCAACATTCAACCCGAACCTGAAACAACTAAAGTTAACCCAACTAGAATCTGACCCACAAAGACAAAAGATTAGACTCATCCCGATCCGATCCAGATTGCGAGTCGTGTCAGGTTCAGTTTTCCCGACCCGATGCAGCATTCTACTTGTCATCCAAGACAGCCCCGACAAAACTTTACTATAAATTTTATCTTTTTTGTTAAAAAATATACATGTACAGATTCATTCATGCATCATCCTATCATCCTATGTAGCCATCTATATAAATTTTTATTTTAAAAAATTCTCTTTTTTTTTTTTTTTTTTGAAAGATCGGGTTTGTCTGAACTCAATCTGCAAGAATCAAAATTCAGTCAGAAACCGCCTCGTACCCAAAAGAATTAGTTTAGTCAATCTGAGTTTAATTCGAGAAAAAAAAAAAAAATAAAAGTCAAAATATTTTCCCCGACGACATCGAATTTTGACCCCGATGGGGGGGCCAGGTATGCCCGACGGGGGGGCATATGCCCCCCCGGCCCCCCCTCTGGCGCCGCCCTTGTTCGTGAATAAATGAAATTTGCATTAGTATTCCTAATAATATATAATTTACAGATTTCATTCAGACATCAAGAAATTGAAACATTTCTTATAAATACAAAAAATTATTCATAAATGTTGTTAAGATAGCTTTTTACATAAATTTTATGATTTGAAGCCACAGAAATGTTGCATGAGAAAGCAATTAGCAGTTTAAAATGCCAAATTTCATGGAATTTATTTAAAGCTTTTATTCAAAAATCTGCTTTTATTTAAAAATGGTAAATACTTTTTAATCACATAGTTCCTGAATGAGTGCACTTGCAAATTTCTTGAAATTAAAAATACTTTCATAAATGTGTAAAAAATGATCTAATTTTGATTTGAGTAGATCTTTAAAGTATTAGAAATATTCTCATTATTGAGCAGGGGGGGGGATAATTTAAGGTATATTTAAAGAAATTTTTAGAATATTTCTACTATTCAGGGAGGGGGAGTGTCATTACCCCTGTTATCTCCCCCCTTGGATCCACCATTGCTCATGGGATATTCTCCAGAAATTGCGGATTAACATAAGCGTATTTATCAGTGATGTCTACATCTCAGTCCTATCCAAAAGAATTTTTACAAAATCAGTTTATATATTATCTGAAAGCCCCCCCCCCCTTTATTATAACAAAAAAGAATAGAAAAATAATATTTTTAAACATAAATAATTCTGCGATAAAGCAAGTGATGTAAACAGTCGTGTGATATTTAAATTTTGCTTCTGGGTCATGTGGTACAGTTGTATGTAATAATAATAAAAACCTCTATCGAACAATCATTTTGGTTTGCAGAAAGAGTAAAGTATATTTTTTTAATCAACAGATAATGGTGGTAGTATGACATGCTTTATTTTCAGATGGCTTGACTAGCTTTGTTTATAAATACAAGGGATACTTCTTCTCATCAGGTCTTAAAGGGATTATTAGCTATTTTACTTAAAAAAAAACCTTCAGGATTGATCACAACTAAATCTGTATAGAAAATGGCATCATTTTCATGCAATCATTGTAGATCTAATTTTCATGAGCGATAGTCTAGGTTTCCATTTTAAAATATTGTTTTATCATCAAGGGATGACCCTTACTCTTCTGAAATTAGCATCCATTATCTATAAATTAAAATTTTTATTTTCAAACTATGCAAAAATAAAATTTTATTACATACTACATTTTTTTTTTTTTTTTTAAACCAGTATATTGTTTGAGAAATGAAATATTTTCAGTTACATGTACTAAAGAAATTCTGTAATCTCATTTATAAAGCAACGGGGGTTTACAATGATTGTGTTAAAGTAATTAATTTTTTATCTTATCTTCTTGTCATTTTAAGGATTTATAGCTGAGAAAGTAGTGTCATAGA
The DNA here is from genome assembly GCA_964019185.1 of Maratus speculifer. Taxonomy (NCBI): domain Eukaryota; kingdom Metazoa; phylum Arthropoda; class Arachnida; order Araneae; family Salticidae; genus Maratus; species Maratus speculifer. The sequence goes on from OZ025289.1 coordinate 382,239,905, forward strand.
TAACAATAATGTTAATAATGAGATGGGTTGCACCAGATAGTGGTATTGCTAAAGCAACATCATATACTCATGCAATATGAAATGAGTGGTAATCGGAATCTGATTTCTGATTATATCTTTGATTAAGTTTACTATGGGTAATTAATCAGATTAGCATTCATTTCACATTGTAGCAACATGTCAACATAAAAATCAATCTACACATATAACAATTGAGAATACAAAAGTAAGCTACTATTGCCATTTTTTAAACGAAGAATTGAAGCAGTTATCTCTTTTATTAGAGGTTGTCTCAGCCTTCCTAAATCCTCATTTTAAATAATTTTTGAAGACTTAATACAAAAAGGAATTATAAAAGTAAATTTTATTTTGTGGAAAACCGGGATTGTACTCCCCCCCCCAAAAAAAAAAAAAAAAGTTTAGTTTTTTTTCAGTGTTTCCTTATTTTAAATTGTTTAAAAAGAATATTTTCTTTTATTTTCTTAGTAAAAGAAAAATAAGGCCATAGCTAATCAGATTTTTTAAATTCAGGAAACGATAATTGTTTTTCCTTGCTTCCCTTGCGTGCAATTATCCATTTAAAAAGTTTTATTTTTATTAATTTATAGGTAATTAATGCCTTAGCAAAAGAAATTGCCATTCAAATAATACTGACACTTACGTTTCGATACGAACGCGAATGTAAACAAACAAACACGACCGTTCCCCCTTTCCCCAAACTGCAAATATACGCATGCGCAAGCCAAGTTCTTATGCCGTAAATGTGAACGCAATTTTGACGGTCCTTGGAGCTTGCAGAGCTTGTAGACCTGATAGACCGCATAGTGTAAACACAGCTTAACTCGTCTTGATAAGATTCCAACTGCTATTGATCCAACTGCTTCTCTATACTTGTTATTTGTTTCTAATTCTTTTGATGAATCTTCATTTTTCAAAAATTCTGGATTCACAGGGATATTTACAGTTTTAGCTTCATTTAATCCATATTTTTTAATAAGTTGATCAATTTTTATTTTCTGGTTTATTACAAAACATCCATCTTCTAGTCGTTCAACTTGAACTCCTAAATAATATGACACTTGTCCTAAATCAGATATATCACATGATTCTTGAAATATTTGCATTATATTAATTTCAGTTTCTTCATCTAATGTACAAATAAGTATGTCATCAACATATAAAAGAATATAACTCCAACCATTTTCTTCTTTTCTGATGTAGAGACACTGATCCACTTTACTGCGTACATAACCATTTAAAGTTAAAATTGAATTTACCTTATCATTCCAAGCTTTTGCCGATTGTTTTAAGTCGTATAAACCTTTCTTTAATCTGTAAACTTTATCTTCTTGACCTTTAATAATGTATCCTTCTGGTTGTCGTATATATAATTCTTCATCTATATCAGCATTTAAAAAGGCTGTTTTTACATCTAAATGTTTTATTTTCATATTCTTGGCACTTGCCACTGTTAAGAGGACTCGAAATGTTACATTGTTTGCAACAGGAGCATATGTTTCTTTAAAATCTTCTCCTGGCTTTTGAGTAAATCCCTTAGCTACAAGTCGAGCCTTATAACGTGAAACATTTCCGGTTTGATCTTGTTTAAGTTTAAAAACCCATTTAGTACCAATTGCATTTCGGTTTTGAGGTAAATCTGTAAGTTCCCAAACATTTCTTTCTTCGATTGATTTAATTTCGTCGTCTGCAGCTTTAATCCATTTATTTTGTTCATCTTCAGATAACTTTTTCATTTCAGCCCATGACATAGGTTCATCAACACTTTTAACAGATGTTTTATATGCTGTAATATATCTTACAGGAGGTACACCTTTGTTGGAATGTTCTGAACGTCTTACTTTTACATTTTCGTTCGCTTCTAAATCTTCCTCTTCCTCTAAAGGTTTTGCTTCGTGCTCATCATTTAAGTTTAAGATAATTTTCTTGTGTTTATTACAATCGTCTGTTTCATGAGAACTGGTTAATATTTCATTTTCTCCATCATTGAGACAAATTACATTTCTTGAAATAATTACTTTGTTTGTTTCTTTATCAAGAATAATATAACCTTTAGATTCTTCTGCATAACCAAGAAAAATTCCTTCTTTACCTCTGTTGTCTAATTTTCTTCTTAATACAGGTGCAATATAATAAACAACTTTGCAACCAAAAATCTTCAAGTGCTTTACTGTTGGTTTATATCCATGCCATATTTCAAAAGGTGTTTTCTCGCAAGCATTTGTGGGTAAACGATTTTGCAGGTAGGTCGATGTCATTATAGCTGCTCCCCAAAACTTTTTATCCAACTTTGAATCTTCCAGCATGCATTTTCCCATTTCAGTCAAATAACGATTCCTTCTTTCTGCAACTCCGTTCTGTTGAGGAGAATGTGGTACTGATAACTGGTATTTAATTCCTTCTTTAATCATGAAATTTCGGAGTCTTTCATTCACAAATTCCCCTCCTCTGTCACATCTTAAAAGCTTTGGCGTACGTTCAAATTTAGTTTTCACATAACGGAAAAATTCTTCAATTTTTGTCGCTGCTTCACTTTTATGTTTCAGTAAATAAACAGTTAGATATCTTGACTTGTCATCTATAAGTGTTAAGAAATATCGCTTTCCTGTGGGAGTCTCATTTGGAAAAGGTCCACAAATATCAGCATGGAATAAATCTGCAACTTTTGATGCTCGATGGTCACTTCTCTTAGGATAAGCATTCTGAACTATCTTAACCTTTGTACAACATAAACATTTCATTTTCTGCTTACAGTCCTTCATTTTTAAACCATGGACTAAATGATTATCTTGTAATTCCTTAATTGCTGGAAGATCACGATGTCCAAATATTCTATGCCACATATGAATGCAATTGATATGCGATTCTTCAAAAACTTTATTAGCAATTTCATTGCAGTTTAACTTGTACAGACCATTTTCTAATTTTCCTTCAATTATGACTTGGTCGTTTTTCATTATTGTACATTTCCTGTTGCCAAAGTGCACAAAACAGTCGTTTTCATCAAGTCGCTTCACTGATAATAAACTGCTATCAAGATCTGGAACATATAGGACATCACAAAATTTTATATTTCTAACTTCATTGCCTGTTCCTCTGTATTTCATTAAACAATCACCAATACCTTTAATATCGAGTAATTGACCACTAGCAACTTGTACTTGGCCTCTTTTTGGCTTTATTTCAGTGCAATAAATATTTTTATCATTTGTCATGTGAGTTGTCGCAGCAGAATCAATATACCAATTAACATTAGAGAATTTATTCGAAGCTTTAAGACAGTGAAAAATTTCATTTTCCGTTTTAATTTCCTCGCTATCTGTAATCATTTTAACTTTGTGACTTCTTGTTTTATGCTGCTCAGCTTTCCATAAATAACAAAATTTCTTAATATGTCCTGGCCGTTATTTACAGTAATGGCAAAGCTATTTTGACTTGTTTTCAGAGTTAACCCTAAAATTTCCCTTTTTCTTTGGATCTTTAACTATTTTCATCGCTGTTTCTTCATTCAATTTAAACGTTTCTAAACGACGCTCATACGTTGCAATAAGTTTACTTTTTACGTATTCTAATGATAATTCCTCAGAAGAACGAGCTTCTAAACTTGTAATTAAGGAATCATAACTCTCTGGAACACCGCATAGTAAAATTGCAATGATATCATCATCTGGGATGACTTTACCTAGACCCCTTAGTTGATCAACTACTTCTAATATACTTTGAATATAATCTTTCATGTTTAAGGTTTCATCATATTTCATACTGTATAACTTTCTTTGCAAGAAAAGTTTCGTATTTAAATGCTTTTGTTCATAAACTTTACGTAAAGAATCCCACATACCTTTTGCTGTTTCCTCATGTTTGATATGTATTAGCTGATTATCTTCGACACTTAAAGCAATTTTTGCTTTAGCAGACTTATTTGCTTTAATCCAAGCATCTCGATCAGCTGCCGCTTCAGTAAGTTGTTCGGATGTAATAACATCCCATAATCCTTTATCAGTTAAAAACATTTCCATCTTGAATTTCCAAACATCATAATTACTGTTATTTAACATTGTAAAGTTAGCTTGCTGTTCAGCCATATTTCATATGTTAAATCGCACTTCTTCACAAAAAATGAAATTGAACTGTTAAATAAATTTTCCTAATTCAAAAGAAAATAGCCTTCTGGGCAACATAACCTGTTCAGAATTGAATTGTAGAGCATACTACTTAAATGTGTAGCAAGGTAGCAGAGTAATAAACGCAGTTTGAATAGGAAAAATATATTTAATAAAGGTACGATCTAAATAAACAACCTACATGATAGACATTAAAATATAAACTACTTAAAAAGAGAATTTGTAGAAGTTGCCAAATAATAAAATCATAATAAATATTGAACGGCAGGTTGCACGAGAACTCATAGTTCAACAAACAAGGCGTTTGTTAAGCGAGTTTGCTTGAGTTTCATTTATGTTGTTTTGAATGTTATTAAGTGTTGAGACATTGTATAGTCTCTGGGATCTAAAGCTGTACTTACACGATAGATTTGAGCAGTTATTTTTGAATATCCAGTAATATTTGTGAGTTTCGAAGACTGTTGTTCTGAAGATCTGCAAATAAATTATTTTCTACTTTTCTAAGAGAAAAGAGTTTTGAAGTTCTCTAACCATAAGATCAAAAGAACCATATACGCTGCAACATTTGGTGTCAGGAGTCGGGATCTTATGGCGAAAACAAGAACGATGGACGGACAACTGAAAGAACTGTTAGAAGCTATTAACGGATTAAGGACAGATCTGACCAATAAAATCGAAAAAGGCCAAGAAGAGTTGGAGGAAAAGATGAATAAAGGCCAAGAAGAGTTATCAAAAGGCCAAGAAGAGTTGGCGGAAAAAATGAATAAAGGCCAAGAAGAGTTGGCGGATAAAATGAATAAATGCCAAGAAGATGTGACTGAAAAGATTAATAAAGGCCAAGAAGAAATGAAGAAAGCTTTAGAAGAAAAGTTCTCGTCGGTAGAGAGAAGAATAGAGGAAGTAGAAGAGAAAATTCAGAATGAAGTTAGTAATGTTGAAGAGGATATGGAAGAAAATGACGTCATCGAACCATCGACAAGTCCATGGGCGTCTCCCATAGTATTAGTAAGAAAGAAGGATGGTTCTACAAGATTTTGTGTAGACTACCGCCGATTGAATGACGTCACTAAAAAGGATAGTTACCCTCTGCCAAGGATCGACGACACTCTCGACACACTTGCGGGCAACGGTTCTCGACTCTGGATCTAAAGAGTGGTTACTGGCAGGTAGAGATCCATACGAACGACCGCGAGAAGACTGCCTTTACAACGGGACAAGGATTATGGCAGTTCAAGGTAATGCCTTTTGGTCTATGTAACGCACCTGCAACTTTCGAACGGCTTATGGAAACGGTTCTCCGGGGGCTGTCATATGAGGCATGTCTTGTTTATTTAGAGGATATCATAATCATAGGAAAATCTTTTGATGAACATCTGAACAACCTCAGGCGGGTGCTACAAAAGTTAAAGGAAGCTAATTTGATGTTAAGCCCTTCGAAGTGCAGTTTGTTTCGTAATGAAGTCGCTTACCTTGGACACATCATTTCGGCGGAAGGAGTTAGGACTGATCCGGAGAAGATATCGGCCGTGAAAAATTGGAATCGTCCAGCAGATGTTCACCAGCTTCGAAGTTTTCTAGGATTATGCACCTATTATAGGAAATTCGTCAAAGGCTTCTCGATGATTGCAAGACCACTTCATAAATTAACAGAAGCCAATCAAAAATTTATGTGGACACAGGAATGTGACGTTGCTTTCGAAAAGCTTAAGGAGGCCTTAACATCCACTCCAATTCTGTCATATCCTCAAATCGATAAACAGGTTATACTTGATACGGATGCAAGTAACGAAAGCATTGGCGCTGTACTGTCCCAGGAAATCGACGGCCAGGAGCGTGTTATCGCCTATTTCAGCAAGTGCTTATCAAAGGCAGAGCGAAACTACTGCTTAACAAGAAAAGAGCTTCTTGCTGTAGTGAAAGCCATAGACCATTTTCATTACTATCTTTACGGTCGAAAATTCCTGATCCGAACTGATCATGCTTCTCTAACTTGGCTATTGAATTTTAAGAACCCAGAAGGCCAGATAGCCAGGTGGATACAAAAGCTTCAAGAGTACGATATGGAGATACGCCATCGAAAAGGCTCATCACATGGAAATGCAGATGCTCTCTCAAGAAGACCCTGCTCAGATAATTGTAGATACTGCGACCGGGTTGAGAAGAAATTTAATGTCAAAAGTCCTATAGTAAGACAAGTTACAACTGGGTCTACATCATCGCAAGATCCGTGGAGTGACGAGAGCCTGTGTAAAGATCAACTTGCTGATCCTGAAATTAAGCCAATTCTAGAGCTGAAAGAGGAGTCCAACAGGAAGCCCAGCTGGCAAGACATGGCCCATTACCATCCTACGACTAAACGTTATTGGGCTCTCTGGGATTCCTTACATTTGAAGAACGGCATCTTGTACCGAAAATGGGAGTCTGACGATGGAAAGACATGTAGATGGCAACTACTACTCCCTAAGTCGAGAATTTCTATGGTCCTTCAAGAACTGCATGGTAGTCCCACAGGAGGTCATTTTGGTGTAATGAAGACCCTGCAAAAGGTTCGAGAGCGTTTCTACTGGAATAATGTTCGCAGTGACGTGGAGAAGTGGTGTCGAACTTGTGACACCTGTGTAGCACGTAAAGGTCCTAAGAGGCGAACCCGTGGGCGATTGCAACGTTATAATGTAGGAGCTCCTTTCGAACGAATTGCTCTAGACATCCTGGGTCCACTTCCTAGAACATCTGATGGCAATAAGTACATCCTCGTTGTCATGGACTACTTCACTAAGTGGCCTGAAGCCTATGCCATTCCTAATCAAGAGGCGGTAACCGTAGCAGACATACTAGTTCAACACTGGGTTTCCAGATACGGAGTTCCTCTTCAAATCCATTCCGATCAAGGAAGAAACTTTGATTCGGCTGTGTTTAAGGAAATGTGCGGGCTACTCGGCATGGACAAAACTCGAACTACACCTCTACATCCTCAATCGGACGGCATGGTGGTGCGGTTCAATCGTACCATCCTAAATAGCCTCTCTCTTCTGGTGTCTAGAGACCAACAGGACTGGGACAAGAAATTGCCTCTTTTCCTGCTTGCCTACAGGAGTGCCACTCATGAGGCCACTGGTTACTCCCCTTCTTAAATGCTCTTTGGTCGTGATCTTCGTCTGCCTGCTGATCTTTTGTTTGGCCGTCCTCCTGATGCTCCTTCATCGCCTGAGGAATATGTCGATGAACTCCAGGCACGGATTGAGAAGATTCATTGTCTAGCGAGGAACCGAATTGGACTGGCATCAGAAAAGATGAAGACACGGTAAGACACAAAGGCAACTGGACATGAGTTCAACGAATGTGACAAAGTTTGGTTGTGGAATCCGATACGTCGTAAGGGACTGTCGCCAAAACTACAAAGAAACTGGGACGGTCCTTACACAGTCGTCAACAGGCTGAATGACGTCGTCGTCCGCATACGAAAATCGCCACACACCAAACCCAAGGTCGTACATTATAACCGGCTAGCCCCTTATTTTGGCCAAAGTGATTAAAAATTCAAAACTGGAATTTCAGACCATGGTCATGAAAGTCACTTTTTGTAAATATGTAAATAGTAATTAGTTCTTATTTATGTAAATTTTATTATTATTGTTATTATTTATTTATTTATTTGTTTATTTATTTTAAGTGTTTTCCTCTAACTCAAGGATTGCACTGCCCGGGACGTGCAGTCTTTGAGGAGGGGGTAGTGTTACGAATTTTGTAAATAGTTAGTGTTTGTACTGTAAAATGATGTAAATAATCTTATTAAGCTCCATTTCTTTACTAATATTAGTTTTTGTTACATTGTCTCTGTTATCAAGCAAACTTGTCTATTATTTTCAGTGTATGTCTACGGCAGATTAACGAAATATTAGAGATATCGCCAAGTATATCACTTTTGGCGACTAATTTTGGTCGCCAAGTTGGCGACAAACTTGGCAATTGTTGGCGATGGTAACCCTTCCCTATTTATGGTAACCCCCCTTAGGTCTACTGATACATGAATGTTGTTCCGTGGTTTTCCAGTTTTTTCTAGAAGTTTGTAGAAATTTCCACCGCATGCGGCGAGACTATATATAAGGAGAGCGATACGAGCTGTTGTTGTTATTATTTACCAGTCAGGCATTGAGTGAACAAGGCGTTTGTTAAGCGAGTTTGCTTGAGTTTCATTTATGTTGTTTTGAATGCTATTAAGTGTTGAGACGTTGTATAAAGAGTCTCTGGGATCTAAAGCTGTACTTATACGATAGATTTGAGCAGTTATTTTTGAATATCCAGTAATATTTGTGAGTTTCGAAGACTCTGTTGTTCTGAAGATCTGTAAATAAATTATTTTCTACTTTTCTAAGAGAAAAGAGTTTTGAAGTTCTCTAACCATAAGATCAAAAGAAGCATATACGCTGCAACAATATATAAGGATTATAAGTTTGACAAACGTCACTTTTATAATAATTTTATTATTATTTTTCGGACTTGTTTTAAGTTTTATGTGCAAATTTATTAAAGTGAATGGACTAACATTAAAATAATAATAAAAATATTAAAATTAAGTATAGATTTTTTCATATTAAAATACCTTTTAGAGATTTTTAAAAATAATAATACTAATAGTAATAACAAGTCGAGCATTTTTATAAAAATTACTAGCAGACTAAGCCCGCTGTGCTGGTCTATTTTTCAAAACAAAACATGAATCAAACAAAATATTGAATATGATTGTGTTTTTTAAAGCAACTTCACCTCGAATGCTCTTTCACATTTCTGAAAATCATACAAAACGCCATTGTATTTAAAGATAGAAAATCAATGATTGTAAATGCGCCAAAAATGCATTAAAAGTTAGCAAACAGCTGTTTGGAATCTACTGTCGAGATTCTTCATCAATGCAAAACTCAGCGAGCTAGAAAAAACAAAACTGAGCCAAAAATAAAAACAACACAATGGAATCAATGCCTGTTGACGCCAAAATATATTAAAATAATAATAAAATATCATGTTGTTGTATCAGCTTATGCATTCGATAAAATTCGGGCTTTTAAGAAAAAAATATTTCGGTTGACCATTTATTGTAGAGTTTAATAGATAAATAAGGCAATTATGAAAAAAGCAATTTAAATATTGTCTATTCACCATACTTCTAAAATAGCGAGCATTATGATCGCAGAGATTGACCATTGAATTTAAACAATTTTCAAGTGATTCATTCTCATTTGATAGTTTTTGAACTCTAAACCTCTCAACTTGAGAATATGGGTATCTGTGGAAACCTTAATACATCCTCTATCAATATTATATTTTTGAATGTGTGAAATTCATTTTTTGATACAGATGTCATATACGCATCACGTTGGCGTGATTGAAACAAAATGAATATTTTATGCCTCTTATGGTAATCCAGCTCTGTTTTTAATTTATTAATGAACTATTTATTTACTTTCATTTGCATAGAAAAGTAAAATAGAAAATAGATATGTATCTGTCATTTGAAAACGAAGTTTCCGTTAAAGTGGCGCAGGAAATGTATCACCCCAACGTGGTGCATATATGACATTTGTGTCTCTTTCTTACAACATGGGTGTGTGCCGTGTGTGCATTTGCACCTAAATTTAGTTATTTAGCTCTATTTTTGGAGTTAGCTCTATCTAACTGGAGTTTGTACAATGTACGGTACTACTTGATTATTCTGCCGAGAAAAAAAATTAATAGCAGATTATAGGAATAAATGTCAATAATCGATGATCGTAAGTATGATGGCAATTAATATTACACATGATACACGTATTTTTTTACGTCATAAGTGCTTTTTAATTCGACTTTTAATTTGTATTTTTTATTTATGTTTATTGTTCTTTCGTTATTTAAAATGAATTTATGTAAATTTGAATAGTTTGGCGAAACTGGCCGACGTGTTAATCAAGTAGCACTCAATTTACATTTGAAAATATCATATTTCACAAAAAAACTCCGGCACAAACCCGGATTTGCAAGATTTCCTTCCAATACCAATGCGGCAAAATCCTCGTTTTAGAATAGCGGAGAAATGTGCCTTTTTAAAAATTATTTTCATTATTTTAAAACGAAAATAATAATAAATAAAAAAAGTTACTATAGCACAAAACAATTTATAGAATTTCTAAAAAGAAATTGAAAGTAAATAAACAATTTATTAAGACAGAAACAACTATTGCTGGGTTACCATATAAGACAAAATAACATCGTTTTGGCGACAGTCATATACCTCAGTGTGTATATAATATCTGTGCCAAACATGTTTGGAAAAAACAATAATCGTTATTTATACAGCATGTTTAAATACTGTAGTGTAGTGAAAAAAATGTATACATGACATATACGCACCACATTGGCGAGTTTTTTTTTTCTTTTCTTCTAAAGCCGATTCGGAGAAAATTATGTTTTCAAATACCAGTTACATATATACTATATAGTTTACAATTATTTTCTGTTATTTTAAATAGAAAATAACAATAAATTTTAAAAAGTTTAGTTAATAATTATAAAACAAAACTATTTATATCCTTTAAAAAATAAAATAAAATAAAATAAAAATTTATTAATAAATAAACAACAGCCAGGTTACCAAGTGAGGCATAACATCGCCATTTTATTGCAGTCGCGCAAATGTGGCGCATATATGACAAATGTGCCTAGATTAAAATAGTTTATATAATTGGAAAAAAAAGAAAAAAATTGTAAATAGACAATTTATTAATAAATAGACAATAACACCCGGGCTGTCATATCAAGCAAAATAATGACACTTTGGCGTCAGTTAATTACCCAGATGTATATATGGTATTGGCGTAAGAGACAAATCGCACCAATGTAGTGCGTATGAGATACCTGTGCCAAAAAATATTTTAAAAGTTGCAGTTAAATTATTTTACAATATCTATGTATGTGGAAAGACATTTATTCTAAAATTTAAATATTATTCATTTTTGTGGTATTAACTGCTACATATGTATTAAAGTTATATGTAAAAATTTTTCCTAAAAATACTGTCACTCATTAAAAGAGAGAGAGAAAAAAAATAGTTCTTGAGGACATCACTCCATCTTGTGGTTTTTTGGTTTAGAATAGCATTGATTGGCGACAAAAGTAGATTGAAACACCCAATTGAAGAAACAACATACAAATAACAATTAGAGCCTTTAAAAAAAAAAAAAAATAATAATAATTCTGCGCGTTTCTTCTGTAAAACACATAACGGGAAAATTAGATTTAAAATATTTTTAGAAAAAGAAAGAAAAAAAATACTTATGTTTTTCCTAATGAAATTTTTGAGATGTTGTTTTCTTTTAATCTGGCTCGAAAGAAATAAATAGCCAAATATTGTGTCACTTCAAAACTTTCTTTCATATTGAGTTACTTTTTAAAAATTATAAATATTTTTTTTTTTTTTTCGTTAAAGATAAATTTTTTTCCTTTCATAATATTACTTTGCATTAAACGGATTTTTTTCTTATTATCATTATTTATTTTAAATCAATGAATTAACAGGTTTTTTTTTTCGAAATGTTTATATTATTTTCCATTAGAGAAAGCATTTTATTTCTTTATTGAAATATAATTATCGCCAAAAAATTAGTTTTTGCAACCCTTCCGTCAAAAATAACCGAAAAATACGAAATTTAGTACGAAAAATCAGAGTTATCCCTGTATATTTGTATCATAAACCTACGCAAAAATATTTCCTATCGAATGATATAATCTGCAAAAAGATCCATCGGGTAGTTTTTGAAAACACTCGTTTGGAAGTTTCAGAACTTCTGCTTTATAATATACTAGCAGGCTAAGCCCGCTGCGCTGGTCTATTTTTCAAAACAAAACATGAATAAAAAAAATATTGAATATGATTGTGTTTTTTAAAGCAACTTCACCTCGAATGCTCTTTCACATTTCTGAAAATCATACAAAACGCCATTGTATTTAAAGATAGAAAATCAACGATTATAAATACACCAAAAATGCATTAAAAGTTAGCAAACAGCTGTTTCGAATCTACTGTCGAGATTCTTCATCAGTGCAAAACTCAGCGAGCTAGAAAAAACAAAACTGAGCCAAAAATAAAAACGACAACAATGAAATCAATGCCCGTTGACGCCAAAATATATTAAAATAATAATAAAATATTATGTTGTTGTATCAGCTTATGCATTCGATAAAATTCGGGCTTTTAAGAAAAAAATATTTCAGTTGACCATTTATTGTAGAGTTTGATAGATAATAAGGCAATTATGAAAAGAGCAATTTAAATATTGTCTATTCACCATACTTCTATCTTCATTATGATCGCAGAGATTGACCATTGAATTTAAACAATTTTCAAGTGATTCATTTTCATTTGATAGTTTTTGAACTCTGAACTTCTCAACTTGAGAATATGGGTACCTGTGGAAACCTTAATACATCCTCTATCAATATTATATTATATTTCGTAACGTACATCTGCTCTTGACAAATCTATTACAGTGTTCCGTTTTTGGAATGCAGCAGAATAAATAAAGTTAAATAAAGTTTTCTTTAGAAAAATAAGGTGAATGTTTTTTGAATGTGTGAAATTTATTTTTTCGATACAGATGTCATATACGCATCACGTTGGCGTGATTGAAACAAAAGGAACATTTTATGCCTCTTATGGTAAACCAGCTCTGTTTTTAATTTATTAATGAACTATTTATTTACTTTCATTTGCATAGAAAGATAAAATAGTAAATAAAATAAGTCATAAAATAGAAAATAGAAATGTATCTGTCATTTGAAAACGAAGTTTCCGTTAAAGTGGCGCCAGAAATGTATCACCCCAACGTGGTGCATATATGACATTTGTGTCTCTTTCTTACAATATGGGTGTGTGACGTGTGTGCATTTGCACCTAAATTTAGTTATTTAGCTCTATTTTTGTAATATTAACTGGAGTTTGTACAATGTAGGTACTACTTGATTATTCTGTCGAGAAAAAAATTAATAGCAGATTATAGGAATAAATGTCAATAATCGATGATCGTAAGTATGATAGCAATTGATATTACACGTGATACACGTATTTTTGTACGTCATAAGTGCTTTTTAATTCGACTTTTAATTTGTATTTTTTATTTATGTTTATTGTTCTTTCGTTATTTAAAATGAATTTATGTAAATTTGAATAGTTTAGCGAAACTGGCCGACGTGTTAATCAAGTAGCACTCAATTTACATTTGAAAATATCATATTTCACAAAAAACTCCGGCACAAACCCGGATTTGCGAGATTTCCTTCCAATACCAATGCGGCGAAATCCTCGTTTTAGAATAGCTGAGAAATGTGCATTTTTAAAAATTATTTTCATTCTTTTAAAACTAAAATAATAATAAATAAAAAAAGTTACTATAGCACAAAACAATATATAGAATTTCTAAAAAGAAATTGAAAGTAAATAAACAATTTATTAATACAGAAACAACTTTTGCTGGGTTACCATATAAGGCAAAAAAACACCTTTTTGGCGACAGTCACATACCTCAGTGTGTATAGTATCTGTGCCAAACATGTTTGGAAAAAACAATAATCGTTATTTATACAGCATGTTTAAATACTGTAGTATAGTGAAAAAGATGTATACATGTATGTCTGTATAAATGTATTTCTTCTAAAGCCGATTCGGAGAAAATTTTGTTTTCGAATACCAGTTACATATATAGTTTACAATTATTTTCTGTTATTTTAAATAGAAAATAACAATAAATTTTAAAAAGTTTAGTTAATAATTATAAAACAAAACTATTTATATTATTTAAAAAATAAAATAAAATAAAATAAAAATTTATTAATAAATAAACAACTGCCAGGTTACCAAGTGAGGCATAAAATCGCCATTTTATTGCAGTCGCGCAAACGTGGCGCATATATGACAAATGTGCCTAGATTAAAATAGTTTATATAATTGGAAAAAAAAAGAAAAAAAATTGTAAATAGACAATTCATTAATAAATAGACAATAACATCCGGGTTGCCATATCAAGCAAAATAATGACACTTTGGCGTCAGTTAAATACCCAGATGTATATATGGTATTGGCTTAAGAGACAAATCGCACCAATGTAGTGCGTATGAGATATCTGTGCCAAAAAAATTTTTAAAAGTTGCAGTTAAATTATTTTACAATATCTATGTATGTGGAAAGACATGTACTCTAAAATTTAAATATTATTCATTTTTGTGGTATTAACTGCTATATATGTATTTAAGTTAAAGGTAAATTTTTTCCTAAAAATGCTCTCACTCATTAAAAGAGAGAGAGAAAAAAAATAGTTCTTGAGAACATCGCTCCATCTTGTGCTTTTTTTTGGTTTAGAATAGCATTGATTGGCGACAAAAGTAGATTGAAACACCCAATTGAAGAAACAACATACAAATAACAATTAGAGCCTTTAAAAAAAAAAAAAAAAAAAAAATTCTGCGAGTTTCTTCTGTAAAACACATAATGAGAAAATTAGATTTAAAAATATTTTTAGAAAAAAAAAAAAAAAAAAAAGAAAAAAAAAATACTTATGTTTTACCTAATGAAATTTTTGAGATGTTGTTTTCTTTTAATCTGGCTCGAAAGAAATAAATAGCCAAATATTGTGTCACTTCAAAACTTTCTTTCATATTGAGTTACTTTTTAAATATTATAACTATTCTTTATTTTTCGTTAAAGATAATTTTTTTCCTTTCATAATATTATTTTGCATTAAACGGATTTTTTTCTTTTCATAATTATTTATTTTAAATCAATGAATTAACAGGGTTTTTTTCGAAATGTTTATATTATTTCCCATTAGAGAAAGCATTTCATTTCTTTTTTGAAATATAATTATCGCCAAAAAATTAGTTGTTGCAACCCTCCCGTCAAAAATAACCGAAAAATACGAAATTTAGTACGAAAAATCAGAGTTATCCCTGTATATTTGTATCATAAACCTCCGCAAAAATATTTCCTATCGAATGATATAATCTGCAAAAAGATCCATCAGGTAGTTTTTGAAAACACTCGTTTGGAAGTTTCAGAACTTTTGCTTTATAATATACTAGCGGACCCGACAGACGTTGTCCTGTCACCGACAGACGTTGTCCTTCTTGGACCGACTCCAGGAAATCAAATAAATATACGTAAATATGGTAATACGCGCGATAAACATTACGCTCTTAATTTAATTTCTTATTACAATTATGTAAGGAAATTATTTTTCACTCTTGAGTATTTTTTGAACTCGGTTCAATTTTTGATAGAAAAGTTTATTGTTCTCTTTTTAGTTAAAAGTTAACGTTTTTCTGAAGTCCGTTAATCAAAAATATAATACAGGAAATATTATTGTAAAGCATACACGTTTGTCAGGAGTGGGGTTCGAACACGCGATCTCTTTCTTCAAGAAGCTGAGCTTAAATCTGGCGCTTTAGACCACTCGGACATTCCGTCCGCACTCTATTCATCGAACTTATTCAACACTTTTAATTAGCGAAAAATCACTAACTATTAGTTTTTGCCTAATTACTAAAAAAGTACTGAATCAATCTCGATAAAATGTGAATCTAAACCATTGTCGAATCCACTGGAACGCACACACAAAATTTCATTAATATCGGGCCAGTCGTTTAGGAGGAGTTCAGTGACATACACACACGCTGGCTGCGAGGTTCTGACCTCCAAACTGGTAGACGGTAGGTTCGAACCCAATCGCGATCGTCGGCCTAACCGTTCGGAGTTTTCCGTGGTTTTCTTCGAACCTAGCGTAAATACGGGTTAGATTCCCTTAGAAAGACCCCCACGGAGGGCATACCACCCCATAGGGCCTATATCCCATAGTGTAGATAATTGGCCGACATAAAATACAAACAAACAAATACAGACATACACACGCACAGAACATTTATATATATAAAGATAAGCATTAAAAATTTCAGGTTTTTGCGCCGAAGACATCGCCAAATTAGGAAAATGTTAATTATCTTACGAACTACTGGACTTAAACATATTTGCTTAGTACCGTTCGATTCAGCATGAAAAAATACACTAAAATATGTTATCAGATGAAAAATAACTACAAAAGCCGATTTTAAGGAATTTTTTAAAAGTTCATTCTTTTTTCTACTCATCGTAGGGGTGGAATTTTCGAAAATCCCTTTTTAGCTGCACTCGATGTCATAAGAAGTATTTTTACCCAATTTTCAAGATTTTTGGTATGATAGATTTTTTTGTGCTATGATTAATACGAAATCCTGACTTTCTTTAATATATATAGCACTTTTAAATAGCGAAAAATCACTAACTATTAGTTTTTGCCTAATTTCTAAAAAAGTACTGAATCAATTTCGACGAAATGTGAATCTAAACCATTCTCGAATCCACTGGAACGCACACACAAAATTTCATCAAAATCGGTCCAGTCGTTTAGGAGGAGTTCAATTACATACACACGCACAGAAGATTTTTATATATAAAGATGAGCATTGAAAATTTCAGATTTTTGCGCCGAAGACATCGCCAAATTAGGAAAATGTGAATTATCTCACGAACTACTGGATTTAAACTTATTTGCTTAGTACCATTCGATTCAGAATGAAAAAATGCACTAAAATATGTTATCAGTTGAAAAATAACTACAAAAGCCGATTTTAAGGAATTTTTTAAAAGTTCATTCTTTTTTCTACTCATCGTAGGGGTGGAATTTTCGAAAATCCCTTTTTAGCTGCACTCGATGTCATAAGAAGTATTTTTACCCAATTTTCAAGATTTTTGGTATGGTAGATTTTTTTGTGCTATGATTAATACGAAATTCTGACTTTCTTTAATATATACTGACTTTCTTTAAATAGCGAAAAATCACTAACTATTAGTTTTTGCCTAATTACTAAAAAAGTACTGAATCAATTTCGACGAAATGTGAATCTAAACCATTCTCGAATCCACTGGAACGCACACACAAAATTTCATCAAAATCGGTCCAGTCGTTTAGGAGGAGTTCAATTACATACACACGCACAGAAGATTTTTATATATAAAGATATGCTGTTCGGCGGTGCTCAATTATCGAAAATTAGTCCAATATCATTTTAAATATTATCTAACACAGGAAAAATATGAAGAAAATTGAAGAAGAAATGGCTAATTAAAACAGACTTGTAAAATATTTTGGCACAAATGCCTTATGTGCACCACATTTGTGCAATTTTTTTTCCTTTTTTACACCAATTTGGCTGAAACTTCGTTTTAAAATATCAGTTACATATATATTTTTTAATTGTTTTGTGTTATTTTAAAAAGGAAATAAAAATAAATAAATAATGTTTTGTTAATAATTATACAATAAAACAATTTACATCATTAAAAAAATAAATAAGAGTAAATAGTTTATTAATAAATATACAATAGCCGAGCTACCATATGAACATAAAATTGACGTTTTGTTGCAATCGCGCCAATGTGGTGCATATATGACATCTGTGCCATTTTTTTTTTCAGAAGCAAATTTTTATTTCAAAATGTTGAATTTATCGATAGTAATAACGCGAAATTGCATAAATTTTATTTAAATTGCATAGATATCCTTGTTCAGTTTGTAAATTTTAAAACTAATTTTCCCTGGAAGAGAATTTGACAAAATGGCGCAAAAAAAAGTATGTTTGTTGATTACAATTTTCAAAATTGCGGTGAAAAACTTTTGAAAAAGAATGGCATTACTTTACAGTATATATACGTGTGGCAGAATTTTACACTAAAGCTAAAATTTAAATATTTGATTAAAATATTAACTTATGTTTATTGAATTTACAATTGAATACCAAAAATTACCTTCTTTTGGAAAAAACAACATGATTGCGACCTAATGTTAGACATATGCATTTTTGGCTTAATTCTTTGCCGACAAAAGTAAAAATAAAATTTCAAAGAAACAAATATATAACTCACAATTACTTTTATAATTAGATCTGCCTTTTTCTGGAGTAAATTATATACTACCGAAATTTGATAAAAAAGAGAAAGAAACTAATAAAAAGGAAAATAAATATCGTTCAAAATTCATTTAATCAAATTTTCAAGTTATTTTTTTTTATTCTAACGCAAGGATAAGTCGCCAAATGTTGCATCAAACGTAATATTTCAGTTAAGTTATTTTTTAAGCGTTACAAATATTTCTTTTAAGATAAATATTTTTTTATAATATCATGCCTTATTAAATGGTTTTTCTTTATTATTATTATTATTACCATTATTAATTATTATTATTATCAATAGTTATTTTCTGCTTTTATTTGCAAGATGTTTCTAATATTTCTAACAGATATATCATTTTTAATTTGTTTAGTAATGATAATTTTCGCCAAAAATAACTACTGGCAACCCTTTCATCAAAAATAACCGAAAATATAAAATTTATAACCAAAAATATAAAATTTATAACCAAAAATCATACTTATCCCTGTATATTTGAATGAAAAACCTCCGCAAAAATATTTCCTATCGAATGATGCAATCAGCAAAAAAATCCATCGGGTAGTTTTTGGCGATTTTCTAAATTGTGTTCGATTCGCCACCTTGGCGAAAATCGTCGGCGAAAGTGCTTGGCGAGAGTGCTAAAGCAATAGGGTTATACCAATTAAATTCACTCGCGCAACTTATGTCGCGCATGCGAAGCTCGACGAGGTCACGAGGTTTGTTTACACCACGAAATACCTGTAGATGTATAGTATAGATTTTAAAAATATGTTTATTTGAATGATTTACTTGTAGTATATGAAATATTTTTTTTCTATTATGCATAAACCAAGGAAATGTCATAATTTAGTTAGCAGTTATTTTTAGTTTTGTAATTTTAATTTATGTAGTTGCCATGTGCTTCGCGAAACAGAGCGATTGCTTATGTAAGATTTTTTCAATATTAAAGAAAGTGCGGACATTTTTTTAATTCAATTTATGAAATAATTGGCCAGCTGGGGACACTTTTGAAGCAGCAAGTGAAATTTCTTCTTCTGCTTTGAAGGTGTATACTTGCTAGCCAAACACTAAATAATCTGCTGTAAAATTTAATTTAATGGATCCACTATGAAAATAGAGCAGTTTCAAGTTTGGTAAGCATAGCTTTTTCTTCCCATTTATGTTGATTTTTATTCCAAACACCTGCGTATTATTTTCCTAGTGCATATTTAATAACATTAAACTGTGATTTATGTATTTCAAATTCAAATCCTAGCATTCATCAAAAGAATAAAAGTAATTTAAATCTGTATTATTAATGAACGATTTTCAAATTGATTAATACCCTATTTAATGTTTTAAACTTTGAACACGTTTTCAACGGTTCTCAAATCTTGATATATAACACATGCATCAACATCAGTGAAATAAAATGTATTTGTTAGGTGTTTCTGTATATTTACATGTTGGATTATTTTAAATTATAGAAATCTAAAATAAAAATATCTAATTTGACAAGGTTCTTCCTAAAGCTTTTCACTTACACTAGTTATTGCAATCCATGAATTTATGACAATACATTATAATATATGAGAATCGAATTATTTCTTATAATGCTGTATTTATAAAATAAATGATTTTTTAATGTTTGTTTTTTAGTTTTTTTCATGTTCGATTGAAGAATGGATTTTGCATAGTTTCACTATAAAATATAAAATATTGCGGTTTTCCTTGAGAATTAAAAAATATTACTGCAAGTATTCCATACTTGTAAAAGAAAGAAATTAAGAGGGCAAAATTTTGCAGACTATTTTAAATCTTTTCCTAAAAAAAAAAAAAAAAAAAAAAAAATACACCTATGCACTTCAGAACACACACTGTATAAAGTTGTAACAGCCTTAGGATACTTGTAGACAGGGGTGCCAGAGTGGGGTTTGGTGACGTTAGATGCGTCATAAAATTTAGTTTTAGGGGGGAATTTGAGAAAAAGTTCACTTTTTTGGGGGGGGGGGGGGGATTTTTAAATTCTTCATATTTCAATTTTTTTTACTGTTAAAAAAATCGTGATTTTTTAATATCACTTTTAAATTTTTTCAACATTTAATTTCCAGGGTTTGCTTTCTTTAAATTCTAGATAAGGACAATAAGAACTCATTCTGCTATACTGAACTCGCTATCTTTTGTAAATCTTGATTCTTTTAATAGCATTTTTAAATTTTTTCAACATTGAATTTTCAGAAATTTTCCTGTTTTTTTTTTCTCTAAATTCTAGATAAGGGCAATATGAACTCATTCTGCTATGTTCAACTCGCTATCTTTTGAATTGCAGTAGATTATAAGTAGAATATATTTTACAATTGATATTCTGTTTAGGGGGGGGAGGGGTTAATGTTAAAGTATGAAGATTTTTTTTGGGGGGGGGGGGGATTTGCGTCATTGGGTTTGGGGGGGATGGTCACCACTGCTTGTACAAATGAAACCTGTCTAGAATTAATCCTGTTGCGATTTTTTTTTTTTTTTCTGTGGATTTTATATGCCAATTAGCTTTACTTACTATATGTTCCAGTATACTGAATAATGTATGATATTAGTACATGAAACCTTGAATTATTTTTATTATTTATTTTTTACTGTTATATGAGCTTCTAAGATAAAATATAATCCAAAGGTAGTTTTCATTTATATTATAGGTGCAGATTCTCAAAATATAGATGGAGCCAATGGCTCCTAAACCTAAAGAATCCAGTGGCCACATTGTTTAATGAAAACATAAAAATAATAATTGTTTACATGAGAAAAAATATAAGCAAATAACTCAGAAATTCTAACAGGGCTTGAATTTCAAGGCAGGATGAAGGGATTCGCACCCAAAATTTTGAAATCCCGCCCAAAGGAATAGCGTGGGCGGGAGGCTCCCGCCCAAAAAAATTTACATTTTGAAACTACGATCCACTCCCATGACCGTTTAGTAAATTTTGTGATAATTTCGTGCGACTGACTGACACATTTTGCAAGTTTTTTTACACTAAAGATCATTGAAATTTAGGATTGTTTCCGATTAGGGCCGATTGACAAATTTCGCAATTTTTTTCCTCTGATCAATTGTCAAATTTTGTTTTATTTTCTGCGGCAAAAAAAAGGTGATTCTGTTCCGAATTTTTCAAAAAATATTAACGTATTCAATTCCAAAAATTATGAAAAATTCAGACAGATATATATCGTGAATTATGACGAATGGTTGCTGAAAAAATCAATTTCGTCAATCGCTCTCAGAAACTGGCCAGTTGTCAAAAGATCGTGAAAAAAAAAATCAATTTTCTCGAAGGAATGCGAAATATAGCAATTTTGGTCGAAAGACCAGAAAAAAAAAATCTTTAAACGATAGCGGAAAAAACGCCAAATTTGTCAAAAGGTCGCTTCAAAGGTGATTCTGTGTGAGAGAAAAAATCTAAAATTCACAGCATTTCTGACAGTTTTCAACAAAGTATGTATGTGGAAGGAGATCCAGTTTAGACACTTTTTTTATGCGGCCCTATAACAGATTTTTCAAAATTTTTTGGAGAAATTTGCAGATTTTCACAATTTTTAGATGAAAATTCCTGATTTTTAGTGATTTTTTGCTGATTTTTCCCAATCTTTTGACAAAATTTGTCATTTTGTTGCGATCATTTAAAGATTTTTGCATTTTTTCTCTGATCCCTGTATGAAATCCGCGTTTTTATTTTTAACCCTTTGATGAAATTTGTGATTTTTAAAGTTTTTTTTGAAGAAATTTGTGGGTTTTTTTTATGATTTTCTAAGAAAATTTTTTTTTTTTTTTTGTGATCTGACGAAATTAGTGGGTTTTTTTTGTGATCTTCTGATCAAATTTGTGTTTTTTCACGATCTTCTGACAAAATATACATTTTTCCAGCGATTCTCTGACGAAATTCGAGATTGTTCAGCGAGTGATTTACAAAATTGAATTTTTCGGCGACCATTTGTGTGAAATTCGCAATATTGTTTTTTTTTAAATTTTTGGAACCGAATACCTTAAATTTTTGAAAAATTCATAACAAAATCACGCCTGGGTCACTTAATAAATGGGAATTTCGTCTCAAGATTGCAGAAAAAAATCGACAGAGTTATCGTAAAATAAATATGTGAATTTCATCAAAAAATCTCAAAAAGTGAGAAATTCGTCAAAAAATGTTATATATAACAAGGATTTTTTTTCGATCGTTAAAAAAAGTTATACACAAAAAGTTAGTGGCCACAACAAAAAAATCTAGTTAACACATGCATGTCTACGGTGAATCTGTACCTATGATGTATATATGTAAATATGTTTATATATGTGTGAATTATATATACTCATACAATATTTTTATTACAAAATATAATTTTAAACAGGAAACACTTTATTTGATAGGTTTGTTTAACTTTTTGATAGCAATATTATTAAGATATATAAGTTTTTTGAAAGATATTAAAGAGAAATTAGTAAAAACCTTCAAAATATAAATTATTTAAAGAATTTGCATATTATGAACATTGAATTATTTTTCAAGATAAGACATTTGCATTTTTCTAATAAGATATATATAATATTTTTTCATTTTTTAATCTTCTGAATATTTGAGTTTGATTTTTTTTTTCTCTCTAAACATCCATAGTTTGAAACCATTTTATATTATTCAATATTTCATCAATAGATGGTGCTGGTGCCTATATCATTGTTATGTTAAAGCAGCACCAGGGGGCGCTGTTTACACATTGTTTGTTTATGTTTATTGCTTGCTGTGTTTGCTGTTTCTTTTTTGTTTAATAGTCATAAGGATTTTTTATTGCTAAAGAATTATTGATGTGATATTAATATTTATTTTCATTTTTATTCATTTAATATTTTTCATTTTTAATTACTTTTTTTTATCAGTTTTTAAACTTTTTCACATGTAGTAAGTATCATGGGAATTGTATTCAGATTGTCCCTGCCTAATTTTTATTTACTTTAAATTCAATTTTTGCTATGTATAAACATCTATAAAATTTAGAGTAATCAAAATCTCAAAAGTTATATTTTTTACTTGAAGTCTTTTTTGAAACTTTTCATAAATTTTCTTTGTAATAAGTATAGTTTAGAATAAAAAGTAGTTTGATAACACATGGTTTTTGTTATGTGTGTATTGATATTCCTTTATGAAGTTTCCACTTTCTCCCATCTTTTATTAATTCCTAACCCTATATTTAATACCATCTTTTAAATTTTCTTCCCCCCCCCCCAGAGTTATTTATGAATTTGATTTCTTATTTACTGTGCAATAAAAGTAAACAAATCAAAATTGTCAGGTTTTTTGAGTGATGCTGGATTTTAATAGATTTTAACTATGAGTTTTCTTCTCTCAAAAAAATGTGTCTGTTCAAAACCTTTTAAAATGCCATTTCTAGATAAAAATTATTTTCATGTATGAGAATTTTAATTCCATAAAATTGTAAATTAGTATAAGTGGTAGTAGTTTCTCAATTGCCTTTATATCTAGAAATTTTAAATTTCCATAACTATTTCAAAATTATACTGCAAAGGATAGCTTCTAGAAATATAGATGTCAGAGCATTTCCATTCAAAAGTTCATATATTGAATATTTCTTATGATAACATGAACAGATAAAAGGTATTAATCATATTTTGTTCTGTTTTTTTTTTTTTTTTTTTTTTTTTTTTCCTTTAATGATATTGTTGAAGTATTTTCTTTCATAATTTATTAAATTCTGGATCTGGTATGATTCTACCTCCAGTTATGTACATATAGTTTTTGGTGTCTTGGAATTTTATGAAAAATGGTTTATGCAATTAGGGCTTCAGAAAGTGCAATTTTTTTTCGAATGATATAATAAATGACTATGAGAAGAAGAAGAAACCTTGTGAGGTTTGTTTATATTTATATATACAGTTATTTATACATATGTATATATTATTGCTTTTTACATACTATTTACTTCTGTTTTTATATAAAAACTGACTTCTTTATATTATATAATTTATAAATAACATAGAATCTCGATCCATCATTTTTTCAGCGTTTCAAAAAAAAAAAAAAAAAAAAAAAAAAAAACGATGAATACGGATTAACTTCAAAATATGAAAAGGCACAATGTTTATGCATTGCAATGTATACAACATACTGTTAAATACTAATTTGTTGCTTACTAAACAGTAAAAGAAATAAACTGAAGTTATAGAATGTTGATATTTATTTTGAAAAATCAATAATATTGTTTGAATTTTTGTTAATTTTTTTTTTTTAATTAAAAAAAAAAATTTGCAAGACATACAACATTTTTCGGTAGCTTTCATTACAAAAACTAAAAAGCTGCCTATTGCAGCCGTCCGGAGGAAAGCACTTCCAGAAAATTTTGGTATATTTTCACCAATCATGGCCCCCAGACACCAAAACCACTCTCCGTTCAAATGTTGACATATATATATATATATCTGATTTTTGTCATGTGATAACTAACGTATTTATGAACCGATTTGAATGAAACTTCCTATGTACATAGTACATACAAATATCTCGACCGAGTTCGTTGGCCAGCATCATCTGCCATTTTGTTTCAAAATGGCGGCCATTTAAATTTTTTTAGAAATTTAAAATAAAATGCAAAAAAATTAAAAGTTGAAAAATATTTTTATTTTATGTGTTAGATCTTAAAACATCAATTCCAGAACACTTTTTACTTTGTCTATATCTTAAAAATGATTGAGTTATAGCACTTTGAATTTTTCTTATGGCTGACATTTTGAAACGATCTGATTTTTGTTACATGATAACACTCATATTTATAAATCGATTTGGATTTAACTTGGTGTGTACATTAGTACATAATAAAGCCTGGAACGAGTTCCTTAATCAGTTCCATCCACCGTCTTGTTTAAAAAAACCAACCATTTAAATTTTTTTTTAAAAATTTAAAATTTGAAATTAGGTACAAAAAAGTGAGAAATTGAAAAAGATTTTTCTTTTATGCATTTGACCTTGATACAAAGATTCCAAAGTATTTTTTTGTTTCGTCTGTATCTTAAAAAATGTCTGAGTTATAGTCATAGGCGTAGTGTGACCAAAACTTTGGGGGGGGGGGGGGCACCAGCGAAGTAAAAACTGCGTCCCTTGGCAGATTTTCAATTTGGCGCCCACCCCCCTTCCCCACCCTAGCCGCAAAAAAGTAACAAAAAGTCTTTTTTTTTTTTTGTAGGCATCAGAAAACTAACAAACATAAATTAAATTAATAATTATTTCGCGTTTATTTTAGAACTTTAAAAGGTTTAATTTTAATTTAGAAATTCAGAACTAAATAACACACAGAAATTTGCATTTTTTTGTCAAAGAGTTCACAATGTTTTAAAACAGGGGGAAAGAAGATCAAGAGAGATAAAGAAATTCCCTTAAAATGATTGTCGGTCAAAAAATGAATAAAATCGTGGCTCGCAGAATAAATATCACGCATGGTGGTGACGGTCTCTTTACCCTCTCCCTCTAGTGGGACATGCTAGAGGTCTACATGGACAGGAATTTCCAGGCACGGGCTCAGCACGGCCCGGCGTGGGTATGAAATATTATTAGCTCACAGGCTATCATAGCCTGAGAGCTTATGTGCCCGTCCGTTCTGTATGTATGTTCGTATGTACGTAACGCGATAACTCATGATAAAAATATCGGATCCACTTGAAATTTTGTATATAGGTATATCCTGATAAGGCGCTTCCCTGATTAGTTTTTGGAGTTCATTCGATATGTATAAGAGGGGGAACGGGGGGCTCATGCCCCTCCCCTTAATTGATTTAATGGGTTTTTCATGCAGAATTAACAGTTTTCGTTCAAAATTTAGATATAGGATCATTTTGATGAGGCAATTTCGTGACTTTTATTAGGTGTTCATTGAATAAGTATAAATAGGGGGAACAGGGGTTCTAATGCCTCCCCCCGTTACTTGACATAAATGGGATTTTCATGCAGAATTAAGTTTTCGTTCAAAATTTAGATTAGGATCATTCTGATGAGGCGATTCCATGACTGTTATTAGGTGTTCATTGAATAAGTATAAATAGGGGGAACAGGGGTTCTAATGCCCCCCCCCCCCCCCCGTTATTTGATATAAATGGGATTTTCATGCAGAATTAAGTTTTCGTTCAAAATTTAGATTAGGATCATTCTGATGAGGCGATTTTGTGACTGTTATTAGGTGTTCATTGAATAAGTAAAAATAGGGGGAACAGGGGTTCTAATGCCCCCCCCCCCCCCCCCCCCCCCCGTTAGTTGATATAAATGGGATTTTCATGCAGAATTAAGTTTTCGTTCAAAATTTAGATTAGGATCATTCTGATGAGGCGATTTCGTGACTGTTATTAGGTGTTCATTGAATAAGTATAAATAGGGGGAACAGGGGTTCTAATGCCCCCCCCCCTTAATTTATATAAATGGGTTTTTCAAGCAGAATTTTCAGATTTCGTTCAAATCTCTGAATAGTTTTGGAAGTTTAATGGTTAAGTATAAAAGAGGGGGATAACTCTTTTTAAATTATATAAATGCTAAATGGGTTTTTATTAAGAATTATCTAATTTGCTCTGAATTTTGGATATAGATTTTTTATATGATAAAGCATGTCTTTCATAGTATAGGAGGTTCAATGATTAAGTATAAAAAAAGAGGAAAGGGGAGAGCTGTTTCCCCTTCTTAATTTTTTTTTCGAACGGAATTAACCCTTGAAAATATAAGGCTTTAATGTGCAATTAGTATTTGTAGCCTGTGAGCTCAATGCCATCAGTTTAACTGGGCAGTATTCTTTATTATTAATATGTGGGTATTGCCGAGCCCGGCCCGTTTGTATTTTCATAGTTAACGACCAGGTCCTGCTCGTACAAAAAATCAATGAAAAAACATAAGTATTAATTGGATAATTTTACAGTATACTTTAAAATACTATGCGTTCACAAGCCAGAAAATACTCACTAGCAGGATTAATAATTGCTTAGACATTTAAGACTTTTCAACATCCAAATAAAGATTCATAAAACTTGATGCAGTTTAGAATTTAAAAAAAAGTTGGTTAAAAAAATCCTTAATTTTTTGAAACTTTAAAAAAAGTAGATTTTGAAATATGATGGTCATCGAAAAAACGAGTTTTCCATGGCATTTAAAAAGAAACAAAACATAATTACCCGGAAATTTGGATGCAATTGAACTGGATCCTGTTGAAGTACTTGTTTACTTCATCGTGGTATTGCTGTAAATTAATGCGAAAAAGATTCTCAATGCAGGAAACCATCACGAAACACCTGTTTATCTGGAAACTGTGCGTCAGGTGGGTGCCTAATCAACTTACACCTGAACACAAAACCAAACGTGGGAAAGCAGCATTGATGTTTCTGTACCAATATCACGATGAAGGCAATGAATACCTTAACAAGATTTTTAGGGTTGATGAGACGTGAGGTGATAACTGTAACAAGTTCCTGGCTCCATTCCCAGCTGGCAGGCTTGTATGACACTGGACTCAAAAACTTATCCCACGTAGTGACAAGCGTTTTAATTCCGTTGGTTCTAATGTGGAGAAGTAGTTAAAACATTGCTGCATCTTTTGTAATAGTTCTTTTTGAATGATTATATTTTGTTTCTTTCTAGCCACGGAAAACTTATTTTATTGATGACCCCCGTATTTTTCAGTAAATTATTATTCTGATTCAATTTAGCTAATTTCTGACACATTTCTGAATTCATTTCTTTTCGGAAACACATAAATTTTGCAGACGTTCTTATTCAGAAACTATGTATCGAATGGAATTTTCCATTTTTCGTAAAAGACAAACAATCTTTGAGAAGATACTGCCAAAGCTGTCATTTTAAATCAAAATTCAAGACGCAATAGTACTGGAGAGAATAAAAACTTGTCATCAAGTGATTAGAATAGCTTAAATCAAAAACTTATTTATTTTAAAAAATTGAAAATGCTATTCGATGCCAAATTACTTCAATCATCAAGTCTCTCAATTTTATGCCTTTATAAAGAAATATGAGTCAGAAAGTGTGCCAAATTTCACGTTTGTTGAACTGGGAATATGAGAAAAATCTTAAGCTGTACTTACAAAGATTATGTTATTATCCGAGACACATGTCCCCTGTGCAACCCCTAGAGAAATCGCTTGGTTTCAGGTTGTGAGGCATTTTTATGCGAATTCCATACATATACATTTCTGTTTGTAAAGACAAAATCTCCATTTGGTGCCCTCTCTGCAACCCCTAGGGAAATCACTTGGTTTCAGACTGTGAGACATTTTTATGCAAATTCCATACATATATAATTTTGTTTGTAAAGACACAAAATCTTCATTTGGCGCCCTCGCTGCAACCCCTAGGGAAATCACTTGGTTTCAGGCTGTGAGACATTTTTATGCAAATTGCATACATATATAATTTTGTTTGTAAAGACACAAAATCTTCATTTGGCACCCTCTCTGCAACCCCTCGGGAAATAAATCACTTGGTTTCAGGCTGTGAAACATTTTTATGCAAATTCCATACATATACATTTTTGTATGTAAAGATAGAAAATCTTTATTTGGCGCCCCCTCTGCAATCCCTAGGGAAATCGCTTGGTTTCAAGCTGTGAGACATTTTTATGCAAATTCCATACATATACATTTTTGTATGTAAAGACAAATAAAATCTTGGCACCCCTTTCGCCTTTCGTTGTGGCATCCGAGACACATGCCCCCCTCTGCAACCCCTAGGGAAACCGCTTGGTTTCCGTCTGTGAAGACATTTTTATGCAAATTCAATGTATACGCATATACATTTTGGTATTTAAAGAGAAACAAATCTTCATTTCGCGCCCCCTTCACCTTTTGTTTTGGCGTCCAAGCCACATGCCATCTCTGCAACCCCTAGGGAAATCGCTTGATTTTTGGCAATTGTCGGTGAGGTACAGTTTCACACAGAAGTGGGTTTTTAAGTAGAACCTGATTTATTTAAATGACAGAATGCATTACGATACAATTGGTTTAGTTTTGCTTTTGAATTTTCCGTTTGTGAGATCTTTTTATTCAAATTCGATACATATATTGGGTTGGGGGAAAAGTAAATTCGTTTTTTCCCAATAGATAGCTTTAAAGTCGCATATCTCGAGTAATACTTACTCAATTAAGCCATACTATACAGCGTTTGAAAGGTAACAGTCTCTAGAAAATTCTAGATATAAAGCTAGCGTCATATGTTTAACCAGTCAAAAGTTATTGCCTTTTTAATATAGAGATTTCAGAAGATCATTTTCATCACATTTTAGTTTTTTACTTCCAAAAAGGGAAAAATTGGCGCAGGCTCATTGAAACTTGTGTGGCATTTATGGTGATCAGTGCTTAAGTAAACGCCAAAGTCAGAATCAGTTTGCTTGTTTTCCTTCTGAAAATTTCGATGTTAAAGATGAACCTTTCCCTGGCCAGCCAATCCTTGAACAATTCGATGAAATTTTAAAAACAATCCAGATAGACTGACATATTTCTTCCCACGACATTGCTACGGAACTAAACATCAACCATAAACCACTTTTGAACCATTTACATACAATTGGATACCAAAAGAAACTCGATACTTGGGTTTCCCATAAACTTACAGTGAAAAATTTAATGGAGAGAGTTTTCATTTGTGAATTGCTACTGAAACGATATGAAATCGAGCCATTTTTGAAACAAATCATTATGGGTGATGAAAAGGGAATCACGTATAACAACAATGTGCTAAAAAGATCATGATCGAAGCTTCACAAACGGTGGCAAAGCCCGGATTGATGCATACGAAAGTGATTCTGAGTGTTTGGTGGGATTGAAAAGGAATTTTCCATCATGAGCTGCTCAAACTTGGCCAAACCATCAATTCAACTATCTTCTGTAAACAACGAATGTGATTGAAGCAGGCAATTAAAAAATCCGGTCAAAATTGATTGAAAGGAAATTCTCTATCTTCCATCACGACAACGCTAAACCACGCGCATCTTTAGTCACTCGGCAAAAATTGAAAGAGCTTTGTTGGGAAGTTTTGATGAACCCACTGTATAGTCCGAACCTGGATCCGACGGATTACCATTTGTTCCGCCCTATGCAGTACTCTCTTGAAGGTGTTAAGCTGACTTCAAAAAAGGCTTGTGAAAATCACCTTGTTCAGTTTTTTGCCCAGAACTCTCAGAAATTCTACAGTGATGGAATTATTGTTTTACCAGAAAAATGGCAAAAGGTCATCGAACAAATAGCACATAAATTTTGATTAGTTTTTTTTATTTATATAAATAAATTCACTTTGAAAAACACGAAAAAAGTGAACTTACTTTTTCCCCAACCCAATACATATATACATATTTTTGCATGTAAAGAAAAAAAAAGGCCTTTATTTGGCGCCCGGGCACAGATGATTGGAGGGGCACGTGCCCCCCCCCCCCGACGCTACACCTATGGTTATACAGTGAAACCTCCAAATAAGGGACACCTCTATTTAAGGGACAAAACTTCCGGTCCCGGTCCCTTGGTATAGGACGTGTAATGTATTTACCTCTAAATAAGGGACAGTTGAAAATGAAATCAAAGTGACCAGTTTTTGCATTCCAGGTAAAGAAATAGTTCATAATCAAAATAAAAATACAGTTTTTGTGAATTTATGAAACAAGCAGACAGTCATGTCGATACAGAGGCATATGACATAATTGACGAGTATTTATTCACCCATAATTCTGATTTGATATCAGTGCGTTTATTCTTCATTGAAAGTAACGCTGAAATTTTGAGGATGATTCTGAACGTTGAGAATAAAAAAAAAATTGTGAAGTAAAGAACTTTACAGATGCTTTTAGACTGTTCTCAAATTTGAAAGAGCAACTTTTGTGACATAAGTTTTAAATTATTTTTATTCGGAAATGTTTAAAACTAGCAGGTGTTGTTGTGCAGAAAATATGTAATCACACTTTTTTGCGTGCTCACAACCGCAATAGATCTTCCAGAAAATATTGTTAAAGTGGTTGTTTTCAACTGAATTTTCATACAAAAGAAGAATAGCTATTCAGAAAGGGTGAAAACTTATTTGCGTATCAATATTGGGTATAACACAACATGTAATTTATTTATCAAAATATCGAAAACAAAGTGATTCCAAATCGCTACCACAGACAGGAATTCCAATGTTATACCTTTCAGTTAAAAATGAATTTGCAAATGTGTCAAAACTTTTTCCGCTAGCTGAGCAAAGCAGTTGAATACTTTTTTGTAAATACTGCTGATAATGAAGAACTAAAATTTATAAGTACGGTAAATGAGCACTTGAAAGGTTTGTAGTAAAATATTGAAATTTGCAAAACAATTACTTTTGATTGCTTATTTCCAGTAAGAAAATTTTAATGTTTTTATACTTTTTGCATGCACAGAATTTGCAAATAAAATAAAAACCAATAATTCTACAAATAATTTAATGATTTAGTAATCAATTAAAAATTTTAATTTATTAATTTTGTATTCCTTTTGTCAGAGATGGCAGTATCGAAAATACATGTATTTGAAATACATTTTCAAAATACATTTGTATTTTGTATTTTATCCCGACGAAACGAAAGTATTTTAGTAATGTATTTTGAAACTCTTTTTCCAAGTATTTTGTATTTTGAAAATACATTTCATTTTCAAAATACATTTCTATAAATTTCAAGTTGCGTCGTTTAAACCACCGCAGATATAAGACTCACTAAAGCTAAACAGGTGCCTCTCTGTTTTGTTTTGTCTGATAGGATTCGTTTCTAGAAGTTAATGTAAACATACTTTTTCAACTATTGCTATGATAAGGATTAGAATGAATGTTTCTGTTTTACTTAAGCATTTTTGCTGAATTGTACATGTACAATTCTAATGTTCTAGTTTTTATAATTATAACGTTGCTGTGAGAACGACAAAAACTATTGTGTAATAAACAGGAAGAATCATTCAGCTGTTTTGCTGTGTATAGTAGGGTGGGCCGAAAAAAACTTTTTTTCGATTTTCGATTATGGCGGGTGCGGAAAAGTGGTCACTGGTGGCACTCAGTTCACACAAAAAATTTGAAATTTTTTGGACTCTGCCGCAAATGGCTTGAAGTTTTGCAAAAATGCTGATTTTTGAACTTTTTAGCAAAAGAATTAAAAATGCTAAATTAAGTTTATTTTGGTTGTATTTAGTTGAAAAGATATATTTAACGTGCCAAATGTTTAAATAACCTCTAATTGTGCATTATTTTAGTGCTATGTTCTTTAAAAATGCACTGCTTTTATAGCTTGTTTTGAGTTCGGTACCAATGCGAAACATCCCAGAATTCATCACGAAGGTGTAATTTAATTGAACCTGAAAGCCGAGTTTTACCCGCTTTCACACCCACATAATTTTTATTGAAAATTTATACTTTTTTACGCTACAAAGTCCTTCTTAGAAATGAACTTTAGTATATTTTTCCTTGCTTACAATTTTGCATCTCTTCCTTCACTCCTGCGTACCTTTGATGCAGCTTCTGTCACAATTTTAATGACTCTTTCCATAGTCTGGGAGTGACTTGGAAAGTACACTAATGATTCATCCAACATGGATCTTGAAATTACGTTTTCTCCAATTTCTTCTAGTGAAAAGGTTTTTGTTACAGGAGGTTCGCGGATTTCGGCAAGGATCCAGTCGATACACTCATAGTGTTCCGTTGCTTTAAAGTTCAGCTTTGCAACTTGAAGCTCTCGCATTATGTTGTTTTTTATCTTTTTTAAATTGCTGCATATTTTTATTCTTTCCCATGTCATCCTTCTAATATTTGTTTATCGTCAGTTGCAATTTCTATCAGTAAATTCTCGGTATACCATAGTATCCATTTGTTGACGGAATGCAGTGCCCTCTTTAGGTCATCTGGTAAAAACTTTGAAAATTTAACAATCTGCGACGTATGTCTAGGTTCGACCCCATTTTGATTACAGAAAACATAAATATGTATAAACTCATATCATACTAAGCGAGATAAATTTTAACGCTTTATCAGGATTTGAACTACTAACGTACAGGAGTAAAATTCTGCAAGCACTTATGATCCCTCTTGATTTCACAACTGGCCCTGGTTTTCTGTTTTTTAGTTCTCGAAACCGAACTTCGGCTGAAACCGCGGCACAAATATTTAATAAGTACTTTTGATCGGTATTTAGATCTTCAGTATTTTTCATTTCTGATGTCCATAAAACAGCAATAGGGTCGAACAAACTGACATGCAGATTTTCACAACCTGTTAGTCTAACACCGATCGGACCGGCAAAGGTCTTAGGTCCCGTTGTTACATTATCAAGTTTAGAGAGTACACTGTAAAAAAAAAGGGTCGATCTACTAAAAAACTTTAGTGATCCTTGTAATTACTAAAAAATTTTTAGTAATCTTAGTCGGTTACAAAAAAATCTGTAAGAATTACTAGAAAAAAGTTAGCAACGAATAGGGTATAGTTTTATATTTTTAATAGCTCTTACTAAAACTCAGTTGGTGTGGCCTTGATAGCATAGTGGTTATAGTAACGGACTCCAGGCTAAAAGGTCCCGGGTTCGAAACTTGCCACCGCCAAATACGCCCCGAATGTATGTAGTGTCTCGTTAATAAAGGGATTATGAAAATCCTATCGGAGTGGGTAGGAATGTTTGGTGCTGCCATCTATTGCAGTTTTGCCGAAAATCTTCCGCTTCAGAAGTCTGGATGCAGCTTGAAGGAAGCTCCTGCCTTTTGGGTGCACGTAATGGTTATTAAAAATAATTTTGGAGCTATTACTAAAATTTGCTTGGTGGCTCATACTAAAAATTTTTAAGTTAGTTATACAAAAAATTCTTTTGTTCAGTTTACAAAAGAAATGCTTGTTTCACTTGCAAAAAAAAAGTTTGTAATGGTTACTAAAAATTTCTGTGGAATACAAATTTACTAAGAAATTTTTAGTAACCTCTTGAATTTTTTTTTACAGTGTAGATGTCGGAGTGAAAGTTCGTTCATATGAAAAATACATATCAAATGTTGCAGTTCTCTTCCTAGATTTTTTTTCCTTCTTTTTTTTTCAAGACAGGCAATGACATCATTACGTTGTCCGACAAACACGTTTATTGTTTCTGTCCGAGTGGTTAATCTTCTTACGCGCATAAATGCAGTTCAAAACGCCCACTTTGATACTATTTTCTGAAATGTTTATTGTGTTTCTAAAAACACGGGAAAATGAGTGCGATTCCATTACTTTTGAATTACAACACTTGCTACTTTCTTCCATTTCGAACAAAAAATAAATCAAAACTTATTTCATAAAGATAACAATTTGGATTTAAGAACAGCCTTAAGACAGGATTCCTTGACAGATTCATTTTCAGAGTTCCTTTTATTGGGCTTTAATTTTATTGTCCAGAAATATATTTACCTTTCTTTAAAAATGATAAAATTAAAACTTTTAACTATAAAATTTTAGCAATTTAAAAACACATAAATTATTTGGAAAAACTGTTGTGTCGGGCCAGATTGTACTGATTTTTGGATAGTTCAGGCCGGGATGGGATACCCAACTTACGGTCTGGGTTCGGAAAAATACTACAATTTTTGACTAATTCAGACCTCTAGGAAGGATGAAGTCCATTCCTGGTCCGGTCTGGACAGAATAAATCAGGCCCGGCCCGAATTTGCATAGAAAAAAGTAAAGTCCTTGAGCCGAAAGAGTAATGAACAGGTCCATTTGAGACTATTCTTCAGGAAAATATAAACTGGATATAACAACTAAAGAGGGCTGGGGTTTGGTTGGGATAAAAAAAATGTCCGAAACCGGACTGCTGACCGTGCCGGACACGGTGTGTGAAAAGCCCCAATGTGATACACAAACTTTTAAAAATTTCAAATGTATTTTGTATTTTAAATGTATTTTCAAAATACATGTATTTTGTATTTTGAATTTTTTTGAATAGGAAAGTATTTTGTATTTTAGGTTCTAAAACTAATGTATTTTGTATCGAAAATGATTTTTTGATGTATTTTGCCCAACTCTGCCTTTTGTGTCTGATTAACGTAATCTATACACTTTGGTTACATTCTAACTTCACTTTAATGATTTGTTATTTTTATATACCTCTGAACGATTAATTAAAAATAACAATCAAAACTCTGAATAAGGGACACCTCTATTTAAGGGACGAAAGTTCCGGTCCCATGAGTGTCCCTTATTTGGAGGTTTCACTGTAGTACTTTTAATTTCTGGTGTTGCTCACATTTTGAAATGATTTGATTTTCGTCATGTGATAACATGCATATTTATACATCAATTTGGATGAAACTTGATGCCTAGACCAAGTTTGTTGGCCAGTTCCAACCGCCATCTTGTTTCAAAATGGCGGAATATTAATTTCTTTTAATTTAAATTTTAAAATTAGGTACAAAAGAATAAGAAATTAAAAAAGATTTTTCTTTTGTGTTTTGACCTTGATACAAAAATTCCAGAGCATTTTTTGTTTCATCTATATCTTGAAAAATGGCTGAGGCACTTTCAAGTGTGATTGACATTTTGAAACAGTCTGAAATTTGTCACGCGTTAATATGCATATTTATAAACTGATTTCGGTATAACTCCGAGTGTTCATGGAATGTGCCAATGTCTTGACAGAGTTCACGGGCCAACTTCATCAGCCATCTTGTTTCAAAATGGTGGCCATTTAAATTTGTCAAAAATCTTTTAAATAAACAAGATCTGTATAAACAAAAAAATTAGAAATTGAAAAAAGGTTCTTTCTAAACTATTTATCTTAATAATGAATTCCGGAGTATTTTTTGCTTTGTCTTTACCTTGTAAAACGCCAGGGATATGGCATTTTGAATTTCTAATGTGGGTGACATTTTTTAAAAAAGTCAATTTGCCCGCGACAGCACTCACATATATTAATCGATTTCGATGTGAGTGTGCATGTTAACATGAATTAAGATTTCGATCAATTGAGTTTTTTTATCCATCATGCTGCTTTAAAATGGATATCATGGAATTTGGCGATCCTATAAATTGCTTAAAATAAAACCAAGTTGAATAAAAGATGACTAATTTCTAAAAAATCCTATTAATATTCAGTATTGACAAAAACTAGTATTCAATCTTATATAATCACATTCTAGTGTTTTGAGCTTCGTATATTTTATTTATATAACTTAATTTAAAATAAATAAATCAGTATATGAAAGCTACCCCTTCCTCCCGGCACTGCCAGAAGGACTTTTTGTAATTTCATATGCATATATAAAAGTTTATATAGTTAGAAATGCCATAATTGTATCAGAAAAAGTTGGCACTGGTGGCTCAGCTTCATCGGTCTGAATGTTACCTTGTATTTTATCAACATTATTTTCAGTTTTTGCATTATCACACATTTCTTCTATGTTTAGGACAACACTTTGATCAATGGAACTAAAAGCGCATCCTCTGCTATATACAACCATTCTTCATTTGTTTATTGTATAATAATTCCAGTTTGTATGTCATATGGATTTGTATGATTTTCAATTTCATTCCGGTGAAGAGAAACATTTTACAACGATGAATGCTTTCATTAACATTATTTAAGTATAATTTGTGCAGGGACCATAGAAACAAAACAATCAATGCAGGAACAATAGATGAGGATTTTACTGTATTGGGGGAAAAATATATATATATTTGTATGTACAGTAGATAGTTTTAAATTTGCAGCTTGGGATCAGAGGTTGTACAGATTTTAGAATTTTGTTGATTTCTGGACATTGCTTTATTTATATTTTTTAAACGGTATAATTTGAAAGTAATAATGCAACTGAAATTAAAATTAATGCTTGCAATTTAATAAAATATTAAATTCTATACTAATAGAGAAAACTGTGTGGACGATGTTCTGAACAGACCACTGCATGTAGAGCAACAAAATTTGAAGGGAAGATCTATATATGAAGTTTTGCACCTAGAAGCCCAATTTTCGATTTTTTAATTCAATTTATATGCATTTTTTCTACATTTAGTGAAATGAATGTGGTTTCATTCTTTGAACCCAATATAATACATTTTGCCCCTTTTCAATGAAGTTTATTCGTAATTTGTACATTGATTTTTCAATTTCTAGCGATTTTTTTTAAATGCAAATTTTAGTGCTTTTTCACCTTTAGCGGCTACATTTTTTATATTGATAAAGGGAATATTGTTTTAATTACTAATTACTTAATTTTGTCTGCTATGATTTTTGAAAATCAGCGATTTCCTAAGTAAGTTTTTTTTTTTTTTTCAATATTTTTTTTTTTTTTTTTTTTTTTTTTTGTTATTTATGAAATATATTTGATTATAATGTTTTACTTCATTACAATTTTTGACCATGCTATTTTTAGGGGGGTGGGGTTCAAGTTCTACTTTGATTTTATTTTTTTAATTTTCAGAAATAAAGTTTTTAGTTTCAAACTTTTAGCGTAATATAAAGAAAGTCACCAATTTCAATTCAATTTTTTTTTTTTTTTTATTTTATGTTGATTTTTTATTCTTGAAACATTTTAAATTACAATGATATATATCCATTCAATATTCTGCAATTTTTAATGTGATTTTCAGCATTCTTTCGATTTCCACAGTGATTTTTGGCATTCGAAAAAAGATTTTGGATTGAAATTTTTAGTCTAACATAGTGAAACTATTTTGAATTTTAAGTTTTTAATGTCATTTTTTAAAAATTTTTGAAAATATGACTTAGTAGCAAAAAAATCCTGAATATTTGCTTCCCCCCTCCCCCCAAATGAAACAAAATAATTTTTACACTGAAGAATAGAATAATAAAATTTCTATAAAAAAAAAAAAAAATGGGGGTTATTAGACTTCATACAATTAATTTTAGTTACACATACATTCATGAATTTTTTTTTTTGAGAAAATTGTGAAAGTTGTCAATAAAAATTATTTACAATATTTTTTTCCTTCTGAAAAATTATGAGTTTTTCACAAAATGTTATATAAAAAATATTTTATTTATTTAAAAATTCTGAATGAAAATTATTATTCATTCCTTTTTGTGTGTAGTCACGAATGATTAAAAAAGAAAAAAAACTTATTCGGTAAGAAGATATATCAATTTTAAAAA
Organism: Maratus speculifer; assembly: GCA_964019185.1. NCBI lineage: Eukaryota > Metazoa > Arthropoda > Arachnida > Araneae > Salticidae > Maratus > Maratus speculifer. The sequence goes on from OZ025289.1 coordinate 382,278,173, forward strand.
TTAAATTTTAAGATAATAAATTTAAACATGGTCAGCTAAAATTAGTTTTAAAAATTTACATCTCTATAAATGAGTGCACATGTAATGTGAAAATATTAATTATCAGTTTTGCATCATTGTACTTGAGAAATTGTTGTTATCCACAGAAGTGATATATGAGAAAGATATATGAATAGGATATGACAGGATAATGAAAAATAAAAATAATTAATTGTTCTTAATATTTTTTTAGTTCTGATTATTTTAATACGATTTTAAAATCCTTCTTGTATCTGCACCAGCAGGGGATGCCCAGGCACCCCCCCCCCCCCCTTGGTTACATGCATGAGTTGAAAATAAATTGTTGAATAACAATTGCAATTTTAAAAAAGCAATTCTAAATAATAAACATAGTAATAAATATAAAAATCAAAATAAATTGTAAATATTAACACTTAAAGCAATATTTAAAAAAAAAAAAAAAAAGAAAAAAATTACCAAACTAGCGGGAGAAAAAAATTGAGCCAGCGTGGTGCATTATGTTTGTCCCATTTCTCTTACAAATGTCTTAGAAACCCACTATGTGGAAATGTTTTTCCATACATTTACGTAGCCCAGCCTATTTCTCGCCAATAGCATTTTAATCCTGACAGTATCAGTTTTTCACACAAGAAAATTAGAAAAATTATTTTGATGATGAAACAGATTCTTTTGCTTTACAGTGTTATTTCTGATTTTCATTCTTTTGGTTTTTTTTTTTAATGAAATGTGTAAAGGTTATATATTTTATATTTTTGCAGTATGTATATTCTACGTGAATATATTTTAAATAAAATGAGTGAAATGTTTATATTTTAAATGAAACAAATGTAAAGAATCTTGGTGGTTAGAACAATTTTTGGCGATTCATATATACTTACACACACGCATATATATATGTATAAACATATATATATTTTTTGTTGATTTCTTCCATTTCTTTCCAGTTTCTTCCACTAGCTTGGAATAAACCAACCCTGCAAGCAACATATATCTTTATAGATATTAAATTCATACTTTTTTTTTTTTTTTTTTTACTGCTTCAAAATAGAATTTGTATGAAATATTAAATATATAGCTTATTTGCTGCTGTAACATTTTAATGTATGAGCATTTTACCATAAACAAAAAATAAGTTCATGATAAATATGATATTACAAGCAATTTTTCTCATGTCAACACCTGATTAGCCAAAAAATTTATTTTAAGGAATAATTTCACAACTTTTAGAAGTTTTATTCAACTGTATTTTGATGCTAATTTTACCTTTAATATTATAAAACATAAGTTGTTATATCGAAAAATGAAAATTAAGTACACTATCAACTTTTATCATTACAGGTGTTTATATCTAATAAAATTTCTTTAACTTTTATTTTTCAAAGATTTTTTGGGGGAAATTTTCTCGCTCTAGTCTTTTGGCAAGACATTTTCGTAAATATTTATTCTAAATTTTACACTTAAATATTTTATTTTGCAATTGACAACGAAGCACACAATTAACTGAAAGATGTACTTATTAAATGTGTGAAAATATATTTTATAGTAAAAAAAAAAAATCTGCAGAATAAAAGGACGAAAAGTAAAATATAAACATATTATGATTCTATCTTATTATAATACTGCTGCTACTTCGGAAATAAAATAAAATGCAGCATAAACACACAAAAGAATACAAAGATGAGTAGCATTATTTATTTATTTATTGTTGTTAGTAGGTGTAACGTGAATAAAATTTAAAAACGGACGCAAAAATAAGTCAAAATCGTGATAGAAAATCTAAACGCATACGCAATAACAACAACGTCTTGCCATCGAATCGGAATCAACAGCGGAAGAACGCACAGGCGCACATGAGCTACCGGAGTTCCATATTTCATTTGCATCTCAAAACCGCTCTCGCCAAGGTTTTTCGCCAATGTGGCGAATCGAACACAATTTAGAAATACGCTAGTTTTTGAAAACACTGGTGTGGAAGTTACAGAACTTTTGCTTTATAATATACTAGCAGGCTAACCCCGCTGCGCTGGTCTATTTTTCAAAACAAAACATGAATCAAACAAAATATTGAATATGATTGTGTTTTTTAAAGCAACTTCACCTCGAATGATCTTTCACATTTCTGAAAATCATACAAAACGCCATTGTATTTAAAGATAGAAAACCAACGATTATACATGCACCAAAAATGCATTAAAAGTTAGCAAACAGCTGTTTCGAATCTACTTTCGAGATTCTTCATCAGTGCAAAATTCAGAGAGCTAGAAAAAACAAAACTGAGCCAAAAATAAAAACAACAACAATGGAATCGAAGCCCGTTGACGCCAAAATATATTAAAATAATAATAAAATATTATGTTGTTGTATCAGCTTATGCATTCGATAAAATTCGGGCTTTTAAGAAAAAAATATTTCAGTTGAATTTTTATTGTAGAGTTTGATAGATAAATGAGGCAATTATGAAAAGAGCAATTTAAATATTGTCTATTCACCATACTTCTAAAATAGCGAGCATTATGATCGCAGAGATTAACCATTGAATTTAAACAATTTTCAAGTGATTCATTTTCATTTGATAGTTTTTGAACTCTAAACCTCTCAACTTGAGAATATGGGTATTTGTGGAAACCTTAATACATCCTCTATCAATATTATATTTCGCAACGTACATCTGCTCTTGACAAATCTATTACAGTGTTCCGTTTTTGGAATGCAGCAGAATAAATAAAGTTAGAGTTTTCCTTAGAAAAATAAGGTGAATGTTTTTTGAATGTGTGAAATTCATTTTTTGATACAGATGTCATATACGCATTACGTTGGCGTGATTGAAACAAAATGAACATTTTATGCCTCTTATGGTAATCCAACTTTGTTTTTAATTTATTAATGAATTACTATTAGTATTATTATTATTTACTTTCGTTTGCATTTTAAAATGATACAAAATGTTATGCTCTGTGCATAGAAAAGTAAAATACAAAATAGAAATGTATCTGTCATTTGAAAACGAAGCTTCCGTTAAAGTGGTGCCAGAAATGTATCACCCCAACGTGGTGCATATATGACATTTGTGCCTCTTTCTTACAACATGGGTGTGTGCATTTGCACCTAAATTTAGTTATTTAGCTCTATTTTTGTAATATTAACTGGAGTTTGTACAATGTACGGTACTACTTGATTATTCTGTCGAGAAAAAAATTAATAGCAGATTATAGGAATAAATGTCAATAATCGATGATCGTAAGTATGATAGCAATTGATATTACACGTGATACACGTATTTTTTTACGTCATAAGTGCTTTTTAATTCGACTTTTAATTTGTATTTTTTATTTATGTTTATTGTTCTTTCGTTATTTAAAATGAATTTATGTAAATTTGAATAGTTTAGCGAAACTGGCCGACGTGTTAATCAAGTAGCACTCAATTTACATTTGAAAATATCATATTTCACAAAAAACTCCGGCACAAACCCGGATTTGCAAGATTTCCTTCCAATACCAATGCGGCAAAATCCTCGTTTTAGAATAGCGAAGAAATGTGCATTTTTAAAAATTATTTTCGTTATTTTAAAACGAAAATATTAATAAATAAAAAAAATTACTATAGCCCAAAACAATTTATTCGCGTTTGTAATGACCGAAAGGTGGCGTTGTATAGACCTGATAATCGTTTGTTTACGTAGTGCTGTGTGTTCCATGCCATCATGTAAGCATTGTGTTGCTGTCATGTTATTTTGCCATGAGTAAGTCAAATGTACTTTTTTATATTATAGATCTAAACTTTCTGTATAAAATTTTGATTTTAGATAATTTTAATACAAACAACCCAACGTTGCATGCGTTATAGAACTGTTTATTTATTTATTTATCGGCCTTTTAAACACTGATTTCAGTGGAAGATGCTCACGGTACCAGTTCTATTTCGTTTCAGACTTTGTCCGCGAGAGGGTGTCTATTTCATTTCAAACGCGAATAGAATTTCTAAAAAGAAATTGAAAGTAAATAAACAATTTATTAATACAGAAACAACTATTGCTGGGTTACCATATCAGGCAAAATAACACCGTTTTGGCGATAGTCAGATACCTCAATGTGTATATAATATCTATGCCAAACATGTTTGGAAAAAACGATAATCGTTATTTATACAGCATGTTTAAATACTGTAGTATAGTGAAAAAAAATTATACGTGACACATACGCACCACATTGGCGAGTTTTTTTTTTTTCTTCTGATGCCGATTCGGAGAAAATTTTGTTTTCAAATACCAGTTACATATATAGTTTACAATTACTTTCTGTTATTTTAAATAGAAAAAAACAATAAATTTTAAAAAATTTAGTTAATAATTATAAAACAAAACTATTTATATCCTTTAAAAAATAAAATAAAATAAAAATTTATTAATAAATAAATAACAGCCAGGTTACCAAGTGAGGCATAAAATCGCCATTTTCTTGCAGTCGCGCAAATATGGCGCATGTATGACAAATGTGCCTAGATTAAAATAGTTTATATAATTGGGAAAAAAAAAGAAAAAAATTTTAAATAGAAAATTTATTAATAAATAGACAATAATATCGGGGTTGCCATATCAAGCAAAATAATGACACTTTGGCGTCAGTTAATTACCCAGATGTATATATGGTATTGGCGTAAGAGACAAATCGCACCAACGTAGTGCGTATGAGACATTTGTGCCAAAAAAAAAAAAAAAATTAAAAGTTGCAGTTAAATTATTTTACAATATCCATGTATGTGGAAAAACATCTACCCTAAAATTTAAATATTATTCATTTTTGTGGTATTAACTGCTATATATGTATTTAAGTTAAATGTAAAATGTTTTCCTAAAAATGCTCTTACTCATTAAAAGAGAGAGAGAGAAGAAATAGTGCTTGCGAACATCGCTCCGTCTTGTGCTTTTTTTGGTTTAGAATCGCATTGATTGGTGACAAAAGTAGATTGAAACACCCAATTGAACAAGCAACATACAAATAACAATTAGAGCCTTTAAAAAAAAAAAAATAATTCTGCGAGTTTCTACTGTAAAACACATAACGGTAAAATTAGATTTAAAAATATTAAAAAAAAAAAAGAACGAAAAAAAATACTTATGTTTTACCTAATGAAATTTTTGATATGTTGTTTTCTTTTAATCTGGCTCGAAAGAAATAAATAGCCAAATATTGTGTCACTTCAAAATTTTCTTTCACATTGAGTTACTTTTTAAATATTATAAAAATTCTTTTTTTTTTTCGTTAAAGATAAATATTTTCCTTTCATAATATTATTTTGCATTAAACGAATTTTTTTCTTTTTATCATTATTTATTTTAAATCAATGAATTAACAGGGTTTTTTCGAAATGTTTATATTATTTTCCATTAAGGCACGATCACATTCAGTTTTTAAGCTCAACTTTTGACACAACTTGCAACATTTTCTGATGCAAAAGAGGTGGAGTCAGCCACGAAGGGTTGCTGGATGATGCGTAGAAAGTTTCTCCCAGCTTGGGAAGCAGGGTTACCACAATAAATAGTCGAATCGACCGCTTTTCAGTTGGCGCATTCGGCTAGCTCTCGTTGTTAGCTATCTAATCTGATACCATTTTCGTTAATTTTTCGATTCGTTTCATATCTATTTTAATCTTTGAACTTTTAAAAAGGTATGGCAAAAACGAAATACCTGAGCAAAAGTAATGTGATAGTATGGAAAATATGACATACTTTTCTGAAGATTTACTTAATTTATGAATAAGTGTAAAATAAAAAGTTGAGTTTCCTCAATAGCAGCAATATTTATTTTTTTTTTTTAGCTAAAAGAAAACATGTGGTGTTACCACACTTTGCAAGAATTAAAAACTGATGTATTGTTTTATTTATACTTCGTCATTAAGAATCTAGTTCAATCAAGAGAAAAGTCCCATTCGCTAGTGCTGATTCCATGGAAAAAAAAATATGAAGATATCTCATTGGATAGCTGAGATCAATCTGTACATAGGCCATTTAAATTTTTTATATATATATATTTTTTAAGATACTTTTTAATAAGCGCATTGTTATATTCGGAACCGGTTTCAAAAGTAAAAATGTCCATAAAACAATCAAAATTAAAAAATAAAATAAATGGCCTATGTACAGATCTCAGCTATTGATTAAAATAAATAATCATTAAAAATATTGAAATGCAACCGATATGTCTTAATTTTTTCCATAGGATTAGCATTAGAAAGCGAGATTATTCGCGTGATAAGTACTAACCCCTATATAATATATTTACTAACCTTCACAGTAACTTCTCATCCAGTTTTTAGCACGATCCCCCCCCCCCCTTATATAATTGGGCATTCTGTTTTTTATTTAAAATTCAAAAGATAGTAAAAGAAAAAAAATTCAGAAAAAGAAGAAAACATGGCAAAAAAGGATTAAAACTTGCGTATTTAAAGATAAAATGAGTGCTCAATTAGTTTTAAAAAATGCTAAAGCATATGCTGATTTTAAGTCAATAGATAATTTTTGAGTAATTTTCTTTAAATGTAATAAATATTGGATAGATTATACAACAGGTTACATGTATGTTTATATATATATATATATATATATACTTCTTATATTTATATATATAGTTAATATATATATATATGTTTAAATATATATAGGGGAGAGTGGGGTTAAGTGGGACAATGGAGAGGAATGGGGCAGTAGGTTTTTCTATTTATGCATCATTCTAAATATTTCATCAATTACACACAAGATGAAGCTATGGTACCCCAATCTTCAGTTCAAAAATGTTTTTGATCTGTATAAGCTTGCATTTGTATGAAAAAAAATATTATTTCAAGAATCAAAAGTAAATTTGATTCATATACTTTTTATGTTTCATGTCAATTGTGTAAATAAATTTTTTATAAAATTAAAAAGTTTTATAATAATTAATCTTACATTTTTATTTTACAATAATATTAATTGCAATGTCAAGTGATTTTTGATAATTTTTACTTTTTTATAAACTTTGATAGTGTTTTGTTGATTTTCATATCTCTGAAAATATGTTAAAAATAGCGAATTTGTTATTTGTATCTGAGGTGCCTCTTCGATCCAGAACATTTACAAACTGTCAACAGATGGCGCCACATGCGCATCTCACAAGGACTCTAGGCAAGCTGTAATAGACTGCTGGTTCGGTGAGTCAGTTACTGTACTGCCGCCGCTTATGTAGCACGCAAGGAAAATCACCTTGTTCCGAGAGACAAAACGTGTCTCAAGTTATTTAGAAATGTATTCTATTTCTTTATAAGTTTAATTAAATTTATGTTTGTTTAAGTACGTGCTATTAATATTTATCCATATACACCGTACTTTTGTAAAAAACATCGACAAGATGAAAGATTAATTCAGATTGAGCAGCCGTGATATCCCATAACCACATGGTTGCTTCAAGTGTTGACCGGACAATTTTGAAAGACGCCTTCTGATATATCGTTCCTGGACAACTACAGCGATGAAAAAAAAACGGTATGTGCCATTTTCTATGTTTCTTTGTGGTATTCTCTGGCCCAATTGTTATATTTACCAGTTATTTTAATTAAAAAATTTTCGAGCCCAAGCGTTCTCATTCAAAATTTTACTAAATTGTATATTTATTTATTTATTGCTCTATCAATATATGTATTTTTAATTCTGCGCTCACAATGCCTGATGATATTCCTGCCGATAATCCGACAGAAACGCTTGCTAGGGTAGCTGTTAAAATTCCTCCCTTATGGAAAAGTAATATTTCTGTTTGGTTTGTACAAGTTGAGGCAAATTTTGCCGTGGCGCAAGTAACGAACGACACTACTAAGTACAATTATTTATTATCTGCTATAGACACAGATACATTAAGTGCGGTATCTGATTTAATTCTTACGCCGCCTCCAAATGACAAATATAATGCTTTGAAACAGAGACTAATTCAGGAGTTTTCAGATTCGCAATCGCAGCAGATACGTAAATTACTCTCTGAACTTGTGCTAGGTGATAAAAAACCTTCCGTTTTACTGCGGCAAATGAAAGAATTAGCGCAAAGTTCCGTTACTGAAGAATTCTTGAAAGCTATTTGGTTAGAACGTTTGCCGACGCATACGCAAGCAATTTTGTCGGTTTCAAGCTCCGGATTACAGGAATTAGCAACCCTAGCTGACAAAATTAATGAAATTAAATCTGAATCGGCAGTGTATGCAGTTTCCAAACCCACCGAATCGCCTCGGAACGACCATAACGCGATCTTAAATCTTCAAACACAAATTGAGCAATTGACACTGCAGGTTTCAGAGTTATCCAAAAATGTGTTTAGGCGATCGATGTCTCGCGGCCGATCGCATTACAGGGAAAGACGATACAGTAAAAATAGAGATTCCCAAAAACCGAGTCGTAAACAAAACGAATCAGACTTATGTTATTACCATCAGAAATTTGGTAGTGATGCTCGAAAGTGCCGCGAACCTTGTTCTTTTGATGAAATTAAAAAAAAACTAGTGGCTGCTGCTAGGTCAACAAGCGAAAATACAGTTGGCGTAGCAGCATTAGAACAATGTAGGTTGCATGTGTTTGATAAAAATTCAGGGTTCAAATTTTTAATAGATAGTGGTAGTGATATTTCTTGTATCCCTGTACCAAAACAAGTAAACAAAAAGAATCCTTCTAATTATCTTTATGCTGCAAATAATTCCAAAATTCCTGTTTATGGTAACAAACTACTTGACCTAAATATCGGCTTGAGAAGGAGTTTTCGCTGGTCATTTGTTATTGCAAATGTCTCTTGCCCTATAATTGGAGCAGACTTTTTAAGAAATTTTGCTTTGCTTGTAGATTTGCACAAATTTCGATTAATTGATTCTGTAACTGGATTATCCACTAAGGGTGAGCTTACTTGCTCAAAACAGTCCCAAATTAAGCTAATTTCTGAAGACATGTCTTTTAAAACCATATTTGAGGAATTCCCAGAGCTCTTAAATCCCATACCAAATTTTAAAAAACCAACTTGCCATGATACAGTTCATCATATCGAAACTACAGGACCACCACTTTATTCCAAACCTCGCCGATTGCATCCAAAAATTTTAAAGGAAGTTCAAAAAGAATTCCAATATCTTATGGATGAAGGTATATGTCGTCCTTCCAAATCCCCTTGGGCATCCCCTATTCACGTTGTACCAAAACCGGATGGTTCTTACAGAGCTTGTGGTGATTATCGACGTCTAAATTCAGTAACTCTTCCTGACCGTTATCCAATACCACACATCCATGACCTTACCAATATTCTACATGGAAAGAAAATTTTTACAAAATTAGATATAGTCCGCGCTTATTTTCATATTCCAGTGCATGAAAAAGATATTCCTAAAACAGCGGTAATAACCCCTTTTGGAAGCTTCGAATTTCTATATTTAAATTTTGGACTTAAATGTGCAGCAAACACTTTCCAAAGATTTATTAATGAGGTTCTCTATGGTCTTCCATTTGCTATAGCTTATTTGGATGACATTCTAATTTTTTCCGAAACGGAATCGGAACATATAGACCATGTACGAGCTGTTCTAAGCAGACTCTCTAAATACGGACTTAACATAAATATATCCAAAAGTGTTTTTAAACAAGACAGCGTATCATTTTTAGGACACGAAATTTCTCTTGCTGGAATTCGACCATTACAAACTAAAGTTGAAATTATTAAGCAATATCCACGACCAAAAACTCTTTCTGAACTTCGTACATATATTGGCTTATTCAATTATTTTCGACGTTTTTGTCGCAATGCTGCAACTATCCTTGCACCCTTAACAGATTTGTTGCGTGGAGCTAAAAAGAAAGATTCAACTCCTATCGATTGGTCTGAAAATGCAATAAATTCTTTTGAAGCTTCAAGAAAGGCATTAACGGATGCAACTCTTGCATTTCCTAGCCATGACGGTCAATTAGCACTTCATTCTGATGCTAGTGATTTTGCTATTGGTGCTACACTAAGCTTAGAAACAGAGGAGGGTCTTAAACCACTCTCATTTTTTTCCAAACGTCTAAATGAAACACAATTAAAGTATTCTACCTTTGACAGAGAATTGTTAGCAATTTATGAGTCCGTTAAGCATTTTAGACACTTTTTGGAAGCCCGTCAATGTACAATCTTTACCGATCACAAGCCTATTGTTTTTGCCTTTAAAAAAAGAACAGATAATTACACTAACAGACAAAGTCGGTGGTTATCTTTTATATCTGAATTCACCACTGATATGGTATTTTTAAAAGGAAACCAAAATGATGCAGCCGATGCACTTTCTCGAATTAACGTAATACAAATGCCTACTCCATTAGATTACGATAAATTAAGTATGGAGCAAAAAGAGGATTCAGAACTTAGAGAAATTATGCAAAGCGGTCAATCCAGCTTAGAACTCAAATTAATTACCCTTCCAAATTCCACAACAGAAATTTATTGTGACATTTCTAGTGGCAAAGCACGTCCATATTTAACTCCAACTTTTAGAAAACAGGCATTTTGGAATTTACATGCACTTGCTCATCCTGGAACTAAAGGTAGTGTGAATTTATTGCGACAACGATTTATCTGGCCTTCCCTAGCTAAAGATTGTCGAACTTGGGCTCGTGAGTGTTTGGATTGTCAGCGTTCCAAAATTGTTAGACACACAAAAACAGAGTTAGGAAAATTTGATCTTCCAACAGATAGATTTGCACACATACATTTAGATTTAATTGGACCTTTACCGGAATCAAATGGTAAAAGGTATTGTTTAACTGTAATTGATAGAGCAACGCGTTGGCCAGAGGCATACCCACTTAGTGACATCACAGCAGAATCAGTGGCACGTGCACTACTTTCCGAATGGATTGCAAGATTTGGATGTCCTGAGAAAATTACCACGGACCAAGGACGCCAGTTCGAATCTGAACTTTTCCAGCAGTTAGCCAGATTGTTAGGTGCTAGAAAGTACCGATCGTCTCCGTACCACCCTCAAAGTAATGGGATTATCGAGAATTGGCACAGACCTCTAAAATGTGCACTAAAAGCCAGACGAACTGAAAAATGGACTGAAATACTTCCAACAGTGTTATTAGGGTTTCGTGCTGCACTAAAAACCGATATAAATGTTTCGCCAGCTGAACTTGTTTTTGGGTCTACTCTCAGACTACCAGGTGATTTCTTCGATGACAAATCCACCATTAAAAGTCCTGAAGAATTAGTGCAGCGATTAAGAAATACCTTCAACGAATTCAAACCACAACCAACTAAGTCCCATAACAGCACAAAAACATTTGTGTCTCAGCAGTTTAAAACATGTACGCATGTATTTGTGCGTCAAGAAGGTATTCGGCAAGCTTTACAACCGCCGTATGATGGACCTTTTGAAGTTGTTGAGCGCAACGATAAACTTTTTAAAGTGGCCATAAAAGGCAAAATAGTAAATATATCGCTGGACAGACTGAAGCCAGCCTTTTTGGTGAATGATTCACTATCTTCGACTCCTGAAACAACCTCAACCCTGGAAACAACTGCTTCGACTCCCGGGACTGCCTCGAATTCTGGAAAAACAAAACCACCTCACATCACACGATCCGGCAGAACTGTCAGATTTCCAGAACGTTTAGTGGAAAATTAAGAGTATCGTTTGCACTAGGAAGGGGGTACTGAGGTGCCTCTTCGATCCAGAACATTTACAAACTGTCAACAGATGGCGCCACATGCGCATCTCACAAGGACTCTAGGCAAGCTGTAATAGACTGCTGGTTCGGTGAGTCAGTTACTGTACTGCCGCCGCTTATGTAGCACGCAAGGAAAATCACCTTGTTCCGAGAGACAAAACGTGTCTCAAGTTATTTAGAAATGTATTCTATTTCTTTATAAGTTTAATTAAATTTATGTTTGTTTAAGTACGTGCTATTAATATTTATCCATATACACCGTACTTTTGTAAAAAACATCGACAAGATGAAAGATTAATTCAGATTGAGCAGCCGTGATATCCCATAACCACATGGTTGCTTCATATCTAACCACTGGCAGAAATGTGAAAAACATAATTATTTTTCTTATAAAATATTACTGTACAACTAGGCAGAAGTACACTAGTCATATTTCCATTTATTCTGAAAAAGGACTTTAAACAGAAAAAAAGGAAAGATAAGGGATATCCCACGGCTTCTTCATTTTACTAAAACACATTACGTAAAGACCTCTGAATTAGATGAAAATTATATCATTCCTCTTGTACCCATATGAAATAAATTCTTTTTCAAATTTTCAAAGCCCCCCCTTTTTTTCCAAAAAAGAAAAATGATTTTGAAAATATATAGCATGGAAGTGCTGTAAAGAGCATTATATATTTCACGTCTGCCTCACACAGAAAAAAAGTATCTTTGATAAATAATCTAGAACCACTGAATTATTTCTCATAAATTTTGGATATACTGCATGAATAAAAATGATTGGAAAATATAATTGCTGCTTAAATGATTAAAAACTATTATATTATTTACACTATTTAATTTTTAATACAATATGTAAATGTTATATTATTTACAATATTTATTTTTGAATATTTACAATATTTATTTTTTAATATTTACAATATTTAATATTAATATTATACAATAATCCATACGAAAAGTACCGAATAACAAAGAAATTAAGTCAATGTTTACATTAATAATTCGTCAAATAAAATTCAAAAACACTTTTAGAAAGAGATTTAAACAGTATAACTGATAAATGTTTTCCAGTTACTAATTAGTTTGTTTAAAATACGATTAGTAAACTAATATAACTTAACAGGATATGTGCATAAAAGATAAAAAGGATAAATGTGCAATGTTCTTAAAAATTGGGAACAGTAAAAATATTGTAATCGGATGTATTGTAAGATTCATACAACAAGAAATAACATTCATCTAATATTTTTGTGTAATATTACATTCAAGATGAAAAAAAAAATACTTTGTTTACTAACATTGGCGAATTTGGCGACAAATGTAACCAAACACTATCAAATTTCCACAAACTGTAAAATATATATTCAAAATTCCTTAACACTGCAATTAATCACATTGTTAAACAAAATGTAAGATTAATAATTAAAAAAACTTTTAAATTTTATGAATGTTTACTTACTACTTAGAACATTTGTACCTTACTCTCGCCTAAAATGAACGGTGTTTGCTATTTGTAATATCCGAACGATCCTTTTTGTGTGTGTGCTGTGCGGGTGTGTGACATCCAATTAAAATATTTCTTAATTTGAACTCCTTATCGCTTATAAAGAGCCATTTCTTGCGTCTAATTTCTCAAATGTCTTATTTCTTTTCAATACAAACAAGCGTGCTCGTGCATACTAACAACCTGGCGTCTTAATTTCGACAGCCATTTTGAGGAATGACGTAGACAATATGCTTCTACGCTATTGGTCAGATTACCTGCAGCACTGAGCTAAGCGCAACATTTTCCACAAGAAGTGGAAAGAGTTGCACGAAATGTTTCAAGTATGAAATCTCAATCGCATACCGCTTTCCGAGAAATTGTTGCAGCTAAAACTGCGTGATGAGTTTAATGTTTCACTTAGACAGTGTGTGTGATCGCACTTTAAGAGAAAGCATTTCATTTCTTTTTTTGAAATATAATTATCGCCAAAAAATTAGTTGTTGCAACCCTTCCGTCAAAACTAACCGAAAAATACGAAATTTAGTACGAAAAATCAGAGTTATCCCTGTATATTTGTATCATAAACCTCCGCAAAAATATTTCCTATCCAGTGATATAATCTGCAAAAAGATCCATCGGGTAGTTTTTGAAAACACTCGTTGGAAAGTTTCAAAACTTCTGCTTTATAATATATATGATATGATATGATATGATAATGAAATGTGAAGTGTAACACTTTCTTTTCAGCTGTTTCAAACACACAAAAAGAATGAATAAGATTTAATTTTTATTAAATTGTTAAAATTAAAAACTCTCTTATAGATTTTTATTACAACAAGTTGGAAATTGCACGTAAACGTAGCAAATGAGGTGCGTTCGTACGATAACGAAGTTTTAAAAATATTCAGATCTTGCTGATATAGTAGAGCGTACTCCGGATACAGTACAGTAGTCGAAATCTTTACGTTTCTGTAAATATACAGGACGTAATTTTTATTACACCTCAGCAAAGTATATCTTATTCATAAAATGTGAAATAGTTGAATATAATTAAAACACGTACCAAACCATGTTTCCCCGTATAGCATTATATAGTGGAATACTTTTGTGTGGCCCTGTAATTTAATAATAAAAATTCTTTGCATCACAGATTGTACAGAATGCATATTTTACTATATATTTCATAGATTCATGCCAATTCTATTATGTTCGAATGAGTGTAACATCATTAAAATGCATTTGAAACTTTTTCCCCATTGACCGTAATGTAACGGAATCCTTTTGACTGTCCCTGTAATTGATCTACGCATCCGATTTTCATAACATTTGAAATGACTCGACTAAATTACGCAATAATTATATGTTTTAAATTTCAAACGATTAAAATGCATTTAAAACTTTTTCCCCTATTGACCGTAATGTAACGGAATCCTTTTGAATGTCCCGTAATTGATCTGTCCATCCGATTTTCATAAAATTTGAAATGACTCGACTAAATTACGCAATAATTATATGTTTTAAATTTCAAACGATTAAAATGCATTTTAAACTTTTTTCCCTATTGACCGTAATGTAACGGAATCCTTTTGAATGTCCCTGTAATTGATCTGTCCATCCGATTTTCATAAAATTTGAAATGACTCGACAAAATTATGTTATAATTATGTATTTTAAATTTTAAACGATTCGGTTGGGTAGTTATTGCGTTGTTATATGCGGACAGACGGACGGACGGACTGAGCGACAACCATAGGTGCTACGTATTTACATAATTACGAACGCACCTAAAAAGAAAAGAAAGAAAGTAAGAAATAAACGTCACTTTTATAGTCTTTTATTATTTTTTTTCAGGCTTGTTTTAAGTTTTATGTGCGAATCTATTAAAGTGAATGGATTAATATTAAAACTAATATTAAAAAAATGCTCTGACGAGCATCAAAAAAGGTTAATATGTTTTAAAGTATGAAAAAGTGTTTGACAAGAGCTTCTAATTGAGAATGAGAAAGAACAAGGGGTCCCTTCTTGGCTGCTCTAAAAAATAAAAAATAAGATATATTCTTCTAAAAAATAAGTGAAATATTTTTATTTCTCCTTCCTGATATCTATTGGAATAGCTTATACCAATTATTGAATAATATTCTAGGACATTTTCAGGAAAATTATTGGTTAAATTATCTTCCTTGGAGAAAGTCGCTCGAAATACAGCCTTAATAGATTTGCGCCAAACCAAGGATGAAAATATACTGAAAATTCATTTCTAGTATTATTTGTAAAATTGACATTGAAATCACCAGCTGTAATTAAATTTTTATATAATATACAGTGGAACCTCAGTTCACGATCATAATCCATTCTTGTATCTGACTTTCTATATGTGATATAAATTTTTTAGGAGCTCTATCCAAGAACTAATGCATGGGATTAAAAAAAAATTTATTCAGGTAATCCCTGATATAAATTGATGCTGTTTACTGTTTACATTTTGATTTAAATCGTTCAACAGATGGCTTAACCGTGTTGCATTTTTCATTATTTTCGCAATAGTTCTATCTCCAGAATTAACGCACGGATTTTCATCAAACTTCAAATTCAGTTAATCTTTATATGAATTGGCTTTGTTTACGTTTCGGTTTTAATAACCAAACACATGGCGCTGCTATGTTGAATTGTTCCGATTACCACAATATCTCTACCGCAGGAATTAATGCACAAATTTTCATCAAACTTGAGATTTAGGCACACTTTGATTTACATTATTGCTCATTGCGTGTTTTGGGTAAATCTCCCAACAAGTGTCGCATATATGCTGTATTTTTCCCGATATCCGCAACAGTCCTATTTCAAATTTCAAAAATTAATGTTCGGAATTTCATGCCTTTAGAATCTTCACGGTGAGCATATGATTGTCATTTGATTTTGGCACTGTAATAATTAATTTTGACTCATTAAATGCATGAGATAGAAAATAGTTTTGGGGTTGCCACATCCGACTAGTTTTTTATAATCGGAGTAATCGACGGTTCATCTACACTGTATTGTTTAGCTATTTTGATTACACTATCATCGTTCTTAAGTTTTGTCACTACTTCTTTTCATAATTGATCAGTAATTCGCTTAAGCTTCTTACTACTGCTATATCACTAAACGCTTTTAATGTTACATTCACTTCACACCATCACAAAAGTTTTTTGCATCACCATCTGTTTTTTTCATTTGATGCTTTCTTAGCACAGATGCCATAAATGCATGACATTGTGCGATATTCTTCTGACGCCAATTTCGCAAAAGCTTAGTTTACAAACTTCAATTACATGTATATATATATTAAGGTACTACTTAGTTATCCCGTCGACCAATTTCGAAAAACTATACAAATTGCCAAACTCATTGCGAAATTATACATATAGACATAATTTTCATTTTAAATAACACAAAAAAATAATTTGGAGAATCTTAATAAAAATACAAATAAAAAGTCAAAATAAAAATCCCTTAATGGCTTTTTAAACACGTGCATCGTATTTAATGTCATTGGATGCGACATTCACGATCATCCATTATTGGCATATAATATTATAGTTTGGCGATGGTTTTTTGGTCGACGGGATAACCAAGTAGTACCTCTATTAACTATTTTCTATTATTTTCAAAAGAAAATAATAATAACTAAAACCCGGTGATAATTGATTACCCTTCGAACAAAAAATTATCGCCAAATTTTAAAATTAAATGCCAATAACGGATTATCATAAATGTTACATTCAGTTTACATTAAATAGGTTACCCATGTTTGTTATGCCATAATGTGATTTTGAATTCAACTTTTTATTTGTACTTTTATTGATGTTTTACTAATTTATTTCTTCTTTCGTTATTTAAAATAAAAATTATGCCAATATGAATTACATGGTGAATAACTTGATGATTTGTACAATTTGGCGAAATTGGTCGACGGGATAATCAAGTAGTATTGAAAAGTTTAATTAATAACAACAGAATGAAATGATTTATAAAATTTAACAAAATTAAATAAAGGTAAATAAATATATATTTTTAATAAACATTAGCCCGGTTATCATATCAGACAAAATAACAAAATTTTCGTGCCAATTAGGTACCCTAATGCGTACTTGACATCACATCCCTATTTAAAATCAATTGAATGCTATTTAAGATATGGATAGAATGTGAAGTTTTTGTTTTACTCTATATCTTTTCCTTATGTAAATTAGGACGTTATATGATCACAATTAAAAACTCTTACATTTAGTTCCTGAAAAGAAATTTTGGTTTTCCCAGATACTTTTTTTCCTATGTATTTGTTTTTTTCCCATTTTTTTCTACTACTAAAATTTAAAATGTTAGGACACTCGAGAAAATCATCCCATGGTCATATAAAATGCATGTTATTTGAAAAATTAACCATGGATTCAAACAAACAATAAATAAATAAATAAATAAACAAGTTGAATGTAGATACTGCCATTGCAGAATTCAGTTTCGCCTCCGATTAAGGGAAAAAAAAAATTCGATAGAGGTTTTTTAGAAGGGCAACTCCGTTTAGAATGCAATGAACTAACTTCTTTTTTCTTGTGTTTATCAATATAATAGCAAACAGAACGACGTGAAGTACCCAGTTGATTAGCAATTTCTCTCTGAGACTTTGGAATTGCGGAATAATAAAGAGATACAATTTGACGTGCTACTTGTTCATTGACTAGATTAATCAAAAACGGATTTTTCCTTTAGTTTAAACGCTTTTTTATAGATTCTGGGAAAAAGAAAATGCATTTTAACAATAAAACGAGTGGAATCCCGTCGAATTCGACGAATGAAATGTTTAAAAGACCCGATCGATTTGGCTTAAAAAAAAAAAAAAAAAAAAAAAAAAAAAAAAAAAAAAAAGCAAAAGTAATTACATTATTGAATCAATATATAATAAATATATTTCCAAACTTAATGTCAAGTTTTCCAGTTACAATTTTGCGCACAAATATTTGCACATCTTCAGTTAAATTGTAATCTGAGTGCCGGCGAAATCCAGAAATTTTATTTTATATGCACTACAGAAAAATAAATTTATAAAAAAAAAAAAAAAAAAAAAAAAAAAAAAAAAAAACTAATTTTATTTTTACTATGACATTACTTTCACTAACTGAAATCATCTGAAAGTAAAATCTCAATCTCGGTGTCCATAATAAAAAGAAATATTGAAATGTAATATCGTTATGAGTAAAAATGCGATGTTTTAAACTGGTGACGTCATTTTCTCTTCAAATGTTTTTTAAAAGTTACTGTTATTAGTAATATGAAAAAGGCGTCCGTAATAATATTGTAAATTCATTTTATCTGGTTGCTGAATGCCATCATTTTCCTCATTTGAAATATTTCTTACTATGCTTTAGACATTAATTTTTATCATAAATTATTTTCTGTTATTTTATTTACATTATTAATATTATTTCTCAGTAAATATATTTTTTTTACCTCAATTAGTGCATAATTATATGCAATCATTTTATTGTGGTTAAATTTTACGAAAACAATTAACTTTTTTCTTTTAAATGCGAGGACATGTTCACTGATGAAATAAAGTTTCTGACTTGTGGAAAGTAATAATGGAAAATAAATTTTTATTATCGAGAGAAAAGCTAAACTAAGTTGCCACCATTTTGAAGAAATATCGTAAAAAAGCATTTAAAATTAAAAACAAAATATAAAAATGGGAATAAATTAAAAAATAGCTGAAATGGGCACAACTACAAATAAATAGCTTTCATTTAAAAAAATAATTATCAAAATCGGTTTAGTAGAAAATTCAGGGCTGATGACACGACATTTTTAGCTTGTCTGAAAGAAATAGGATCGGAAGCTAATAAATAAATAAAATAACACTGCGTTCACAACTTTATTATTTAAAGAACTGAAACTAAAAGCTTCGCAATAAAAACAAATAACCATGTTTTTCACGTGATTTGTTTAATTTGAATGAATTGTGATATATACATGACAATTTTTATATATAATTTGGTGGCAATGAATAAAAAAAAAACTACAATCGCAACAGCAAAAGACTACATTCAACTGGAGGTTTAAGACATAAATTCGATTTTCTCAGAAACCATCAGACATACAAAGATGAAAAAAAAAACTGTTCTAAGTTTTATCAAGACGATAAAAATAAACCAAAAACGAAGTTAATTCATCCATAATAACGTTAGCTATTGCTTGTTGAACTTTTCGTCTTCATTTTTTCGCTAAAAGTTAAATAAAAAACTACAGTAAACTGCGATATTTTTTTTTAACGCTATCATTTTATTCGTCTTGTCGAGCTCTATTTTTTGAAAACAAAATCTCTGTCGTACGTCAACTGGTTCGCCAGAAATTTCAAAAAGACGTTCGCATTTTCTATTTCTTAAACATATTATACCAAACGCTACCGCGTTTGCTATGATTCATTAAATATGAAATAGTTTTATATGATTAAAATACGCCCCAAACAATGTTTCCCCGTATAACATTATGTAGTGGAATACTTTTGTGTGGCCCTGTAATTATATAATAAATATTCTTTGCATCACAGATTGTACAGAATGTAGATTTCAGTATATATATATACTTCATAGGTTCATGTCAATTCTATTATATTCGAAAGAGTTTAACAGCATTAAAATGTACTTGAAAAATTTTTTTTCCTATTAACCGTTATGTAATGGAATACTTTTGATTGTCCCTGTAATTGATCTATGTATCCGATTTTCATAAAATTTGACATGACACGACAAAATTATCTAAAAATTATATATTTGAAATTTCAAACGATTAAAATTTATTTGAAACTTTTTTCCCCATTGACCGTAATGTAACAGAATACTTTTGATTGTCCCTGTAATTGATCTATGCATCCGATTTTCATAAACGTTCAAATGACTCGACAAAATTATGTAATAAATATATTTTTTTAATTTCAAAAGATTCGGTTTGGTAGTTTTTGCGTTGTTATATGCGGGCAGACGGACGGCCTGAACGACACCTGTAGGTGCTCGTTTTTACATAATTACGAACGCAAATAAAAACTAATAATTAGTAGAATATTAATAAAACATACAAATAAAAAGTCGAAATAAAAATCCCTTAATGGCGTTTTAAACACGTGCATCGTATTTAATGTCACTGGATGCGATATTCACAATCATCCATTATCGGCATTTAATCTTATAGTTTGGCGATGGTTTTTTGGTGGACGGAATAACCAAGTAGTACATATATCAACTATTTTCTATTATTTTAAAAGTAAATAAATAAAAGCGGATACTAATTGATTATCCTGTCGACCAAAAAATTATCGCCAGATTATAAAATTAAATGCCAATAACGGATTATCATAAATGTTGGATTCAGTTTACATTAAATAGGTTACCCATGTGTGTTATATCATAATGTGATTTTGAATTCGACTTTTTATTTGTACTTTTATTGATGTTTTACTAATTTATTTCTTCTTTCGTTAATTAAAATAAAAATTATGCCAATATGCATAACTTGGTGATTAAATGGATGATTTGTACAATTTGGTGAAATTGGTCGACGGGATAATCAAGTAGTACTGAAAAGTTTAAGTAATAACTATAGAATGAAATAATTCATAAAATTTAACAAAATTAAATAAAGGTAAATTAAAAGTTATTTTTTAATAAACAACAATAGCCCGGCTATCATATCAGTTAGGTACCCTGATGCGTATTTGACATCCCATCGTTATTTAAAATCAATTAAATGGTATTTAAGATATGGACAGAATGTGAAGTTTTTGATTTACTAATTTAAAAAGCTTACATTTAGTTCCTGAATAGAAATTTTGGTTCTCCTAGGTAGTTTTTCCGATGTGTTTGTGTTTTTCCCATTTTCTTTCCTGCTAATAAAATTCAAAATGTTAGGGTACTCGAGAAAATCATCCCATTGTCATGTAAAATGCATGCTATTTGAAAAAATAATTATGGAGTCGAACAAAAAAAAAAAAAAAAAAATGACAGTGCGTTTACAACTTTATTATTTAAAGAACTGAAATTGAAAGATTCGCAATAAAAACAAATAACCATGTTTTTCTCGTGATTTGTTTAATTTCAATGAATTATGATACATACATTACAATTTTTGTATTAAATTTAGTGACAATGAATAAAAAAAACTACAATCGCAACAGCAAAAAGTAATATTCAACTGGAGGTTTAAGACAAAAATTCGATTTTCTCAGGTACCGTCAAAAATACAAAGATGAAAAAAAAAAACTGTTCTAAGTTTTATCAAGACGATAAAAATAAGCCAAAAACGAAGTTAATCCATCCATAAGATCGCTAGCTATCGCTTGTTGAACTTTTCGTCTTAATTTTTTCGTTAAAAGTTAAATAAAAAACTACAGTAAACTACAATAATTTTTTCAATGCTATCATTTTATTCGTCTCGTCGAGTTCTATTGTTTAGAAAAAGAATCACTGTCGTACGTCAACTGGTTCGCCAGAAATTTCAAAAAGACGTTCGCACTTTCTATTTCTTAAACATAATATACCAAACGCTACCGCGTTTGCTATGATAATAATAAAAATATTAAAATTAAGTAAATACTTTTTCCTATTCAAATACCTTTTAGAGATTTGTAAAAATAACAATAATAGTAGTAACAAGTCGAATATGTTTTTAAAAAATATAAATGAAATGTGAAGTGTGACACTTTCTTTTCAACTTTTTAAACATAAAAAAGAATGAATAAGATTTAATTTTTTTAAAGTCGTTAAAATTAAAAACTCTTATAGGTTTTTATTAGAAAAAGAAAAAGAAAAGAAAAGAAAGGAAGTAAGAAATAAAATATTATAGTAAGTTGTTTAAGTAGTAATTCATAGATGGCGCTACCTTAACATTTATTGTTTTATTAAACATTACTTTACAACTTATATAAGAATGACACTATCTTACTATTTGGGTAATAATTGGATAAATTTTAATTATAGAGTCCTATTTAGCCAAGTTGAAATTTTGTGTAAAATAATGTCACTATATACAACAATTAATTATTTTGCTTTTCAAACATAGCAATTATTTCTGAACATCATTTACAAAAAAAACCTGCTGTTTTATAAGTAACTAGCTTTCCGCCCGCGGCTTCGCCCGCGTAGAATTCGGTTATATTGCGGTATAAAGCACAACTATAAGAAAACTTCTTATTTCCACGGAAAAATGTAAGAAGCGCGATGTAACGCTGGATACGATTAGTTGTTAAACCAAAACTGAATGGTACACTATATTATATGTTTTCCCTTGTGGAGCAAAAACATGCAGATTTTGGGCACTGGAAACCCGGGAACACGCTACATAAAGCTGACCATGCGAAAAACAATGTTTTTCCAAGTGTACTCCAGCAACCCTTAGAGTTTGGCCTTGTGCTTTATTAATGGTCATTGCAAATGAAACCCTTATAGGAAATTGTAGTCTTTTAAATTGAAATGGGAGGTCTGTTGGAATAATCGGAATCCGAGGAATGAGTACACTTTCACCTTTTGCTGCGCCAGTTAAAATAGTGGCTGTAATAATGTTCCGCCCAAGCTGAGTGACACGCAGCCTGGTACCATTACACAGTCTAGGGGCATCGAGATTACGTATGAGCATCACCGGAACACCTACTTTTAGTTTTAATTTATGAGAAGGCACCCCAGATAATTCCAAAGAATTTAAGAACTCCGCAGGATATGAGGTACTATGTTCTGTTTCTATCACTGTGTCTACAGATAAATATTCAGTATTTTCTCCCATAACTTCATTCAAAATATTTTCATTTATTTTAGTGACCGTTTCATTTTTTGGTGCTAATATTGCGCGTTCGCAGAGCCATTGGTCATCATTTATATGATCGTGTAAGTCAGTATAAACTTTTGCTACCAACTCCGATTCGCTGCCCACAACATTACAAAACTCTTCCGTTAAAGTTATCATTCCCTCTGCATCTACTGTCATTTTCCCATCACCGATTTTTAACAATGTTTCCGCGTAATGACCCGATTGAATGTCACTGAATAATCGCACTCGCGTGTTTGTGGTTAATTGAAACTTTATGACATGGTCCCACAACTTGGACGATTTTAGGCAAACTTTTATTTCATCTGCTGGAGTCCCCCTTTGTATGACTGGCAGTGTTTACCGGAAGTCACCTGCTAATAAAACTACCAATCCTCCCATTATGCTTTTGCAGTCCCTTATATCCTGCAAAGTCCTATTGAGAGCTTCAATAGCTCCTTTGTGCGACATGGTACACTCATCCCAAACTAACAGCTTACACTGGCGCAGCATCGCGGCCCGACCACTATTTTTACTAAAATTGCAGATTGGGGATTCCTCTTGGGCAAGATTTAGAGGCAGTTTCAAAAGCAGTGCCAAGAGCAGTGCGCAGTTCGTCCTCCAGTGAGCAGCGTGGCAGCAATTCCAGAGGAAGCAACGGCTACTGCAATGTTTTTATCCTTTCTGACATGAGCCAGAAGAAGATTCAGCAAAAAAGTTTTTCCAGTGCCCCCCGGAGCACCAAGAAAGAAAAGTGCGCCATTCCCTGACTCTACGTAGCGTGTTACTTCGTCGAATACAGTTTTTTGCTCGGGTAATAATTGTGGGACCATGTCATTTACTTGCTGTTGCAGTATAGTAGCATTATAATCTAGCTCTCTGGCGATGTCAGTTACGCTCTCTTCTGATCGTTGTGGGCTAGTCATTCCAAATTCACTCAATTTTTTACCGATTATTTCCATAGTTTTATTTTCTATTTTAGTGAGAGCCTCGTTGTAAATAAAATTATTGTACGTGATGTCCGGATGTGTCATCTGCAATCTTTTTAAAATATCTTCTGCCATATCATTTTTATATTTTCCCCATAGCTGTTGAGGATTAGAAACACCGCAGGTTGAGATCAAGGTTGCAAACAACTCTCTTATTTTTATAGGTGATCTGCATTGAACTGCTTCTATCATGGTTTCCTCCCAATGATTCTCATTCTCCAACAGACCAAGAACTTCACATGCCTCTCTGTATGTTGCGCACTCTTGACCGTTCACAATTTTAAGGTCCCTGTGGCTAGTTGGTCCACGAACATGGTGCAGAAGCATTCTTAAACAAAAACACTCAAAATTGCACACGTGAACAGTATATACACGACCAAGAGCATCCCCTGATTTTACCCCGGGCCAGTTTTCTACTGGGGTGCCTTGAATGCGACGTTTCCACTCTTTTCTAGAGGCATTCCATGTATAGTATCGGGGAACCTCTGAATACAAAAGGGTTTTTGCAAATGGGTCGATTTGGCAAAGATGGAAAAATGCGGTCAGTGTTGTCTTTGCCGAAGACGCCATCCTATCATGAAAATTGCTTTCATTAAAATACACACGCTGTCCGTTTTCTAAATGCACGGCCAAATGAGTGACAGTGGGGTGCCTTTCATGTAATGGGAATCCTAAAAGTCGCCATGCTGCCTCATTGCTGCTCACATAACGCCCCTGTTGGAAAGCTTGCACTTCGTTTATGACAGACGATCCAGCTTCCTGTATAAAATTGAACACGGCTTGATCGGTTCCTTTGTTAATATATTTACAAATATATTTGATAGCCCGCAAGGAACCGCAGGCCTCCACATTTATATGGGCATTAAATATTTTACATAAAATTGGCGAGTACGGTACAATCCAACTATTGTGCATAGTTTCAAAAGCTTCGCTGCGGGTTTTGATAGTAACCGTTCGGCCCCCGTCTTCAGGTGATCTTCTTCTGTATAACGGATAGCCCTGTTCATTGTGGATAGTGTCTTTTATAAGTGATCGCGGGTACTTTTTTGTGCATTTCCCCTCCTTCATACACGGTGACGTAGAGTTACGAATGCCACAGGGACCATGCATCATGTTTTTAACCACAGTGTCGTGCAACTCCTTATCTTCTGTAGGATCAGGAATTTCAGCGCTAATCAGATTGTCAATGTGGGTAGGTCGCAATTTCTCCTTGAGCCAAATCAAAGTATGAACATGTGGCAGCCCCCTTTTCTGCCATTCGATGGAGTACATATAACATTGCACGTCGCCCTTTACCTTTGGTAATGACACCCATAAGTTTCTGTACTTTTAATCTGAATACTCTCGCTATCAAGTCGTGTCTGTCAATTGGTTTCTGACCTGGCATTAACTCATCGGTTATCTCCATGGAGCTAAGAAGGTATATGGAGGAGACATATCAATCTAGCATCATGGTGAGACCTGACGCCGAAAAACCAGTTCTTTCCCCCTCTTTCATATCCGCCATGTTTGACTTTTACCGTAGTTGGCTTGCGTCGCGAGGAGCTTCCTCAATACGACGATCGGTAGCAGACGGGAAAAGGCAGCTTACCCAGGTCAAATATGGCGGCCGCGGCGTTGTAACGGGGGGGGGTAGGAAAAGCTTCAAGTGACGTCACATATGTCTCCTCCATATACCTTCTTAGCTCCATGGTTATCTCCTTCCATTCCAAGATGGGTTACAGGCGAATTAGAGGTCTGCACGGGCCCGGGCTTGGCCCGTACCCGGACCGGCGGAATCGTTTCAAATTTTCTAACGGGCCGGGCCGGCAGATTTAGAATAGTTTTTTCAACGGGCCGGTCCGGCAAAAAAATTGAACGGGCCAGACGGGCCGATAAAAAAAAAAAAAAAAAAAAAAAAAAATTCGGGCCTGCCGGTCCGTTCTGAAGATTTAAACAGAAACGATAAAATATGAGCTATTTTCAATGAAAATGGTTTTAACGAGAATAAGTATAAATGTGGCCATACTAATTTGAAAGCATCAATATAAAAATGCACAGTGTATCGGCATCGGAGAATTACATTATGTGTAACCCGTTTTAATATTTTTTAAGCTGACTCATGCCGGTCCGAGATCACGCTTGCATTATTTTTCTACATATAGACTGGCCGGACCGGTACTAGACTTAATTATTGGCAGAAAACATGATTTTTAAAATATTAACAGCGATAAAGAACTTATGTTAGCTTAGTCTTCGGATATATACTTCTTGATGATTTTTTAAATTAATTTCTCAATAATGAGAAAGTTTGACACATTTTCTGATTACTTTTAAATTGTAAAAGTATAAAAGTGATAAGCCTAACTATTAAAGGGATTTGGAATCGAATAGCTTTTTCATTTTTGGTAAATAAAATACTTGTATAACCTTGTTGAGATATAATAGTTTCTCAAATGATTGCAGGTTTTTCTCCCTTCCCTTGCTATTGCTTCCAGAAATTCTATTCAAAAGGCTAATTATGAAAGTATTTTATTTATTTGCAGTATTCTTAAATTGCTTGTATCAAAAAATGGATAACGCCATTCGATTATATAGTTTCTGAATAAAGATATCTGCTAATCTTATGCGTTTCTCAGAAAAAAAAAAAAAATGAATTTAGAAATGTATCAGAAAGGAGCTTCTTTGAATTTAAGAATGAATTTGGATTTGAATAAAATGATATAGAAATATATTTATAAATCATCTTTTACTAAACAGCTTCAAAATTAATGATGTTTTTAGCTTTCTTTCTTTTTTCTTTTATTCTAAGCCATTTTAATTTTTTAATGAATCTTTATTCGAATGTTGAAAGCCTAAGAATCTAAGTAATCATTAATGTTTTTAATATGTATTTGCTGTAAAATATACTGTAAAATCATTCCATAGATATGTATGCAGTATTCTTTAAAGGAATCTTAGTTATATGATAAAAATCTGAATTTTTTAGAAATCGTAGAAATTGTAACGGGCCAAAACGGGCCGGGCCTGTTTTCGCTGATTTTTGTACGGGCCGGGCCCGGGCCGAACTTTTGAGTTTTACAACGGGCCGGGTCTGGAAATTCCGGCCCGTGCAGACCTCTAAGGTGAATGTAACAAAGAGATCGGGACGGCCGTGAGCACGTACGTATGCAAAAGCATTTTGCGTATATTCGTGAAAGTAGCGCGGGCTATTGATGGGAGAATAACCATCTTTCCTAAAACACTGGGATTTACATTGGCATCGTTACTTACTGTATCTTGCAGGTAAATGAATTGTTCAGCACGTTTTTTTTTTTTTTTTTTTTGTTAAGAGTTATATAACGGAGGCGCTCGCTCTCGGTTTTAACCCACATGTCCACTAAAAGCTGATGGAAAATTTGCCTGAAACGGGGCAGCAAGTTAAAATCATTCTCACGTAACATCATGTGATAAGCATAAAACTTCATACAGGATACTTTTTTTATTAGGCATGGGTTGACCTGTAGTTGGGTTGATTAATGGCAGCTCTAAATGATAACTTTCTTGGCCTTTGCTGAAAATCAAGGGATACTGAAGGGCGTCATAGAACTTGTGAGTATCGGGTATCGGGTACGCGTGTCAAAGTATTATCATGCGCTCGGAGAACGATGTCGCGTGATGAAGAAAAGTCACCACAAACCACTGCAGCAACATCATTGATGAGAGGCGAGAGGCGCATTGAATCGTCTCTCGTGTTCTCCGTGCGGAGTGCGATCTGCGTGAATAACCAATTTGTATTGTTCGTGAGGCATGTGGTCTAACGCCGTTTTAAAAGTATTAATAAGTCGATTGTGCTCATGCAACATTCTTTGGATTTTTAGTACGATTTCCCTCTCAACTCCTTGAATGTACTGACATCGCCGATCTGCTTCATTATCTTCATCTCCCATGAAATATATCTGAAGAAATTTATGTTGTTCATTGGCCGCAGGAAGCATAGAACCGATCCTGTGGTAAACTTGGCCCTGGATAGTAAAAGTTGGTGAAAATCCGGGCATGATTATTTCCCGGTCTACCCCGAAAGATGTCATCTGGAAACAGGAATTATATTTTCGAATCCTATTTAAAAAGCGCCGTGACTTATCGGAGTCATGTAAAAGAAGAGTTTTGGGGGTTCTTCTGGTGCATCCAATGTAGGAATAAGTACTTTCCCATTGACGCAACAGAGACCTGCCGTTTCGTCCTTCCATTTAAGGGCATCACAAAACCTACATTTTTTATTCATTAACCCGATGACGACCAAGGAATGGTTTTTGTAATCGATCAAAAGATCGTATTCAAATGCAGTATTATTAAACACAGACCAAGTATTTCTCATAAAAGCTCGACGCCGTTCAGCTTGCATTTCTGCATGCGCGGTTCTTCTCGCCAGAGATTCTTCTGGAGTCTCCGCCATTCTAGAAGCTGCCTGTCGTTCAGCTTGCTCCTCTAAACGTTGTTGCGTTTGAAGAGGCGTCTCATTAGCTCTCAAAATAGCTTGTCTTTCTGCTTGCTCCTCTAAACGAAGCTGTGTTTCAAGGGGCGTCTCGTTAGCTCTCAAAGCAGCTTGTCTTTCTGCTTGCTCTTCCAAACGTAGCTGCGTTTGAAGAGGTGACTCTAACGCCCTTAATGCTGTCTGACGTTGAGCCTGTTGCGATAAACGGACTTGAGTACGAATATCATTCTCAGAAGCCCTCAAAGAAGCTTGGCGAGCGGCTTGCTCCTCAAGTCTTTGCTGGCGCTGAGATGGTAGCTCAGCAGCTCTCGAAGCAGCCTCACGCTCTGCTTGTTCGCGCCTTCTTAATTCAGCATGGCAAGACGATTCTTGAGATCGGGCAATTTTCATTGCCCGAGCTTTAAATGAGGTGCTCGACAAATTAGATTTACGTTTGCGAGGCATTGTGAAAATATGAGTAAACTATAAACCTAAACTAAACTAAAATCCCAAACTAAACTATAACAATCTAAACGACGAACAAAGCGACGTAATTACCTATCGAAAAAACAATAACTACTTTAGATATCTACCTAGAAAAAAAGCACTAAACTAACCTAACTATTATACAGCTACTGCACATCGTTACCACATTTTAAAAACACCCAGCGCCATCTATCGCATTATTTTATCTTGTTTTAAACGACACACAGCGCCATCTCCAATCCATCCATCAAGCAAACTATATTTTTGTTTTCCCTCGGGAATATCAATTTTTTCCGGGATAAAAAGTACCCTATTATTTAATCCGGACTTCTAACTTTACGTCTGCAAAATTTCAAAGCAATCGGTTCAATAGTTACGGCGTGAAAGCGGAACAAACAAACAAACAAACAAACAAACTCACTTTCCGATTTATAATATTAGTAAGGATAACAAAAATATTCCGTAAAATTTACGGAAAACTTATTGGATTTATACGGTTTTAATATCGCATAATGTCAATTACGGGAAAAGTACTGTTTTCTTAGAAAAACGAAACAATTTCGTAAAATTTTACGGAAACATTTCTGTATATTAACGGATATTTTTTACAGTCTCCTTCGAAGAGGTGTTAACGAAGAGAAACATTTCCCCGGCGCTAATTATTTATACTGCAATATGTGTTATTTCTGATTTCATTTCAGATCAATGTCAGGCTGAATGTAGATTCCTGCAAGTTTGATTCGGCTCAACCAGACGTTTAGAAAATTAGTTCAGTGTATTATTTCCGTTTAAAAACTATACCATTATAAGTAATAAACATAGTTGTTTCTTGTTTGTATGTGACATTATATTATAACATTAAATTAAGTATTTTTAAATAAACTACACTGATACAAATTGATGAAATAAATAAAATATTATATTAAATATTTTGATTAACGATGATTAAATTGAAACAAACTACATAACAAAAATTTATTCTGATGCCCTATCCCTCGGCTTCTTTTTATGACATAATACAAATCGATTCTAATTACTTAACAGTTTGAATGGATGAAAAGTTTTTATTAGAAAATTAAAATAATTATTTTTATATAAATAGCACACTGATACAAGCGAACGAAATAAAATATTATGTTAACTAACTATATGACTAATGTTGATTGAAATGTTTGCATGAATCAAACGACATAATAAAAATTGAATCTAATTCCTTCCTCACTTTTTTTCTTTTTTCACGACATAAACATTGATTCTCATCCCCCCTCTTTTTCTTCACGAAATAATAAAAGTAGATTCTGACCCCCCCCCCCCCCCCCCCACACACACACACATATTTTTAGCATTGATGTGCTTACATCAGCATAGAGAAAAGCCCCGCTCATTTAATTTTCAACGCGTTGGCGAGGAATTGCCTCTGCCTCTGAACGCCAAATAAAGAGAAAGCCAACAAAAGGGCGCATGCGCTGTCCAAGCTCTCCTTAAGAGCACTCTCTATATTGAGCTTATACTTCTTAAGCATACAATCATATTGAAAGACTGCTAAAAAACCAGCCTACATCCTATCGCAGCCCCCTCATTATTTACCAAAATTTCACTTTGTATTTTCGAAGAGTCATGAGCATTAAGTTTCCCCTCCTGTTTCTTCCTCCGTAATCAGACCCCTCGGGACCCCTAGGGGATTATCCCCTTAATAATCTAGGGGGCGCTGATCAAATCAAAAACTCTTCATCTCCGTATTTTTCTTATCTCTGTAGGTAGGAGCCCAGTCCAGTAGTCTATACCCGGGCAACTAACCAACCAATCTGTCAGTGTAATTGCTGTTCAAAATATAATTTTTTTTTTTTGGTCGAAGAATTAATTTTTATAAGTTTTAGCTCATGGAGCTCGATAAGGATGCTAGTTTAAATAAAAGGACAGACAAATTATATAAATTTTGTGTGTTTCTTATGAAGATTATAACTCCTACTGGAAATTTAATTAGAAGTTAGTTTATTTATTTATTTCTTATCTTTTATATATTTGTCTTTGAATACTTTATTTTACTCTGTTGTTAAGTACCAAAAAATATTAACTGATATGTGCTAATAATTTATGTAGTAGGTACCTTTTTCTCGATTATAGGGTAAATGTGCAAGTAATAAACACCTTCTAGGATTTTTGGTTTATAATATGTAATAATAGTAAAAATAAACAATAAGAAAAACATTTTATGTTGTTATTTTTTTCACATTTCTCCCTATTTGTTTTATAGCCTGGTACAGTGTTTACAATCTTAATTAATTAGTTAGGAAGCAAAAAGTAATATTCAGAGTTCTGCATAAAATCTTTTGATTTAACTGAAAAGGTACAGTGTGATTCTTACGTGATGCACGGTACATTTACTGTGGTTAAACCATTAAATTTCCCCAAAATTAAAGTTATTAAATTTTAAATGCTTTGATAATTATTAGGTAAAATACTCTTAACTTGTACCTCAGAAAGACATGCAGATTATTTGCCATATTTAAAAATTAAGTAAATAAGGAAATAAAATGTGTGGATGATGCATTGGATTCACAAAAGAAAAAAAAAAATCAAAATCCATTCATCATATGGTATAAATGTAGTTATTTTCTGTGATACTTCATAGACTATTCTTTATACTTTTTATATGGTAGTAAAAGAACATTTAATAGATTGTTTTGATGCAATATTGAGTTAGTTAATAAATTATGTAGATTTTATGGATGTGATGCATAGGAAAGTCTGATTTATTTGCATATCACTTAATATTTATGATGTTTCTCAACATATTTAGATTGTTAAATTATGAGAATACATGCTAGAGAAGATACTAATCATGTATTCCTCATGATACAGATATTAATTACTTAAAATAACTGGCAGTAGATGGCACCAGTGTACGTATAGTTTGAAATATTTTAACAAGTAAATTTTCTAAATATTTTACTTTTTTGACACCTATTGATCAACGTTGGTCTTATGGGAGATTTTTACAAAGATTTTTGTTACCACTTAAATTTTAAGTATTTTTCTTTCATTTCTTTTTGGTTCAATTTTCAACTACCTTTAGCTATTAAAAAATTATCTTGAAATTTCTTATACTATTTTAAATAATTTACAGAAGTTGATCAAATGCTGCCCCATGTATCTGGTGTAATTCCTGGTGAATGTTTTTATCATTTAATCTCATTTTATTGTCATATTTAGTTATCGGCAAACTCTTTGAGCATCTACTGTAAAGTTAACTGCAGGGGTGCAGAAAATGTTTCTACTCTCAATATTTCTCCCAATCCATATGAAAATTCCCCCAAAATTTTATGGTATGTTATAGATAAATGCTGTACTACCATATGCATAAAAAAAAATTGGTGCGAATGCAGTTTACTCTCCTTCTTGGCACGATTTTCAAAAATCGCCAAATTGGCACGCTTTTGCATCTTGTCTCCCGGAACACGCTGTTTTGCTCCGGATTAAATGAAAATGCAGGGTTGCCATATTGAAACATTTATTGCTAAAAAAAGAAAGTCGCCTTGGCGAAGGAGAGTAAACTGCATTTCACCCAAAAAATCTATTTTTCCATTATTTCTCGACTTATGCCCAAGTATGTAAGGCAAGAGTGTTTCTGAGTGAAAAAAAAATTCTGAAATTCAAACCAAATTTTCTAAAAGGTTACAGCAAGGAAGGGGGGGAGGGGTAATCCACTCCCAGCATTAACTTTTTTTTTTCTACAGCCCTTTGATTAAATTCGTTATTTTTAGCGATCATTTCAAAAAATTTGTAGTTATTTCAGGATCTTTTAACAAAATTTGCAATTGTTTCTTTATCCTTTGACGGAATTTGTGTTTATTTTGTGATCTTTTGACGATATCTGTGATATTTTAATGAAATTTGCAGGGGTTTTTGCCCGCTTTGACGAAATGTGTGGCCTTTTTAAGATCTTTTTTGATGAAATTTTTGGTTGTTTTGCGTTATTTTGACTAAATCTGCAGTTTTTTTTTGCGATTTTTTTAAAAAGAAATGGACGCTCATTTTGTGGTCTTTTGACAAAATTTGTGTTCATTTTGTGATCTTTTGACGAAACTTGCAGTTCTTTAGACAAAATTTGCAGTTATTTTGCGATCTCGTGATGAAATTTGCATTTTTCTCGTAATTCTTTTACAAAATTCACGGTATTTTTATATCTGATTCATGGATTGATGAATGTTTTTTTTTTTTTTTACATTTTCGGAAACATTGTAACAGAATGACCCGTGACATATGGTACACATCAATTTTGTGAAGGTCACCATATGGATCTTTTTGTTTGTAGTGAATTTTCTATCTCAAGTAATTATGGAATTTGTTGTTAAAATCAAAATCAATTGTATATGTTTCTGCAAAATTTCCCCTGTTGGTTAAGATTTCCCCCGAACCTAGATCGCCGGATCGCACATATTCTGCACCCCTGGTTAACTGTAACCAGGGTTCACATTGCATTGTTACAGGGTTCAACTGTAACCAGGGTGGAACATTGTTCACCACATTTTAGATAATTGTAGTTTTTAAATAAAGTAGAGTCACCCGGGGTAAATCCTGGTCACTGAGTTTCTAAGGCGACTCCTGGTCATTTTCGTTTTTGTTATCAAAATAAATATTTATCAAACTCAAAAAAATCTGAAAGATTTTTTCAACTGAATGCTTTGAAATTTATGCCTTACTTATTCATTTGGTTAAAATTTAATACTAAAAAAAACATGTACAGTCGAATTTCGTTATAACGAACTTCAAGGGACAGAAGTTTTTGTTCGCTATATCCAAAACGTTAAAAATTGTTCGAGTTTACAAAATATGTATGAAATTACCTGATACCTACATGTACAATAATGATGTAATAAGTATAATTCGTAAAAAATCGTAAATTCTATTAGATATGATCATTAATGAATTAAATTGACTAAAATTATTACATTAAACTGGCACAATCTTCTATAATAATAAAGAGACAAGTATGTTTGTGTGTCAGCGCTGTTCTGAAGAGACCGCTGCATGTAGAGTTACAAAATTTGGAGGGAAGGTACCTCTATACATGTAGTTTTGCACATCGAAGCCCGATTTTTGATTTTTTGATTAGAATTTTTTAATTTAATTTTTTAGGCGATTTTTAGTGCTCTTTTTTATATTTCGAGACAATTTTTCCATATTACTGAAAGGAATGCGGTTTCATTCTTTTCACTCAATCTGGTAATTTTTTTTCTCTTTTCAATAAAGTTTATTCGGAGTTCGTGTGGTGATTTTGGAATTTTTAGGGAATTTTTTTAATGCGATTTTTAATGGTTTTTTCGCATCTTGCGGCTATTTATTGACAATGATAAAAACAAAATTGATTCAAACTTTCAGCCTAATGAACTAAATTTTGTCTGCTCTGATTTTTCAATTTTAGTGATTTTTAATGCGATTTTTGACAGATTTTTTGTGATTTTTATTTATATTTTTATATTTTGTGCATTTAGCATAGATTTTTTGTCATTTTCCTCAAAATTATAGTTTTTTGTATGCATCATGATCTTATCTATTCTTGAACTGCATCTAAGAAAAGAAAAGAACATAAAATTAACGAATGAGCAATAAAGTTATTAATTAGGATATTCACAATAATCTTCTATAATAATAAGGAGACAAGTATGTTTGTGTGTCAGCGCTGTTCTGAAGAGACCGCTGCATGTAGAGTTACAAAATTTTGAGGGAAGGTACCTCTATACATGTAGTTTTGTACCTCGAAGCCCGATTTTTGATTTTTTGATTAGAATTTTTTTATTTAATTTTTAGTCGATTTTTAGCGCTTTTTTTATGTTTCAAGGTGATTATTCCATATAACTAAAAGGAATGCAGTTTCATTCTTTTTACTCAATATAGTAATTTTTTTTTCTCTTTTCAATAAAATTTATTTGGAATTCGTGCGGCAATTTTTGGAACTTTTAACGAATTTTTTATTGCGAGTTTTAGTATTTCTTCACATTTTGAGGCTATTTTTTGAGAATCATAAAAATAAAATTATTTCAACGCATAATTAACTAAATTTTGTGTGGTATGATTTTTTAATTTCAGTGATTTTTTTCATTGCGATTTTCAGTACAATTTTCCATGTGGTTTTTAACGATTTTTTTTGCGTTTAGCATTGGCTTTTTGTCAATTTTGTCAACATTACAGATTTTTTCATGCATCATGGTCTGATCTATTTTTAAATTTCATATAAAAAGGCAATAACCATAAAACTAATGAATTAGCAGTAAAAGAAATATTTTGAATATCCACAATAACCTACACTAATAAAAAGAAAAAAACTAAACGCACTGCCTGTGTGCATGTATGTTTTTGTGCGATGGCTAGCAAAATCTACGGCACTTACGAGGCTTAAAACTTTCTTGAAAGTACCCCAAAATATCTCCTGATATATCTGACATTGAAAATTTCAAAATTCTAATTATTACTTGAGTAGTTCCTCTCCCATTTCACATTGCAGTCTTTTCGAACATTCTTACCGCTATTTGTTCCTTTTTTAAACCAATTTTTCACACAGTCAGTGGCCATGTATTTCAGACATTGTAATTTCACATATTTCGAGTTAGAGATAAAATCACAAATTTCATTTTCCTTTAATATTATTATCTCGGAACCATGCAACGTCGAGCTGGTCAGCTAGTACTAAAAAAATTAACTAAAATTAAGACAAATAGAAATACAGTATGCACCGATTATCTAAACATTCGAGACCATATCTAGTGCTGATAAATGTTGGGATAAATGAGTAAATCAATTTAAGGAATGATCCTGGATATACTAATATCTTTACACTTTATCCATGCTTAGGATGACTAACACTGATTATTGGCACGTTAAAAATCATTTTATTTTTATTTTGTTTGTTTATTTTTTTTTATTAATTAAAAATTTTCCCTTTTTTTTTTTTTTTTAATCATCTTGAGAACTCCAGAGAGTATAATTTAAGGTAAAAAGCTTTTGATTATTGCTTTCTTCAGAGAAGACGTTCTTTTCAATGCTGTCATATCTTGAATTATTCTTCAATACATTAGTTAAATAAGTTAGCTTAAATGCTCTACTGAATTGCTATGACAGGGGTAATGGAAAATAACTGATGGGTGGGCGTGATCACACCTGCAGAATGGCTACCATAAAAGAGAAAGAATGCAGGTCTTACTACTCTTTAATAAAAATGACTTATTGTTAATTTGCACCATGTTTCACTAGCCGGCATGCATTTTCTTATAAAATTAGAGTCTAAAACCTTTTTTCAGATCAGTGGAAAAGTAAAAAGAGAGAAAAAAAAAATCATGGTTGACTAGAAAAAGTTCGTTATAACCAATTCTTAAGATTTCGGAGGTTCGCTATAAAAGAATAAAATAACATTAAATACAATAGGAAAACGGCGGGGCCAAAATTTTCATTCGTTATATCCGAAAGTTTGTTATAACGGGGTTCGACTGCATTAAAAACTAACACATATTTCTGCAAAACAACATTAACCTTGATTTTCACATATGTTACAAAGATTTGTGGAATTTTTACAGTTTTAATTATTTTATTTTATTTCATCTGTGACATATTACAGTCATTAATAAAAAAAAAATTATGCAATTTTCATCTATTATACTAAACACTTTT
This sequence comes from Maratus speculifer, assembly GCA_964019185.1. NCBI lineage: Eukaryota > Metazoa > Arthropoda > Arachnida > Araneae > Salticidae > Maratus > Maratus speculifer. Next base: position 382,314,781 of record OZ025289.1, read on the forward strand.
ATATAAGGAAGTTAATCTAAGCCCATATTTGTGGGATAATTTCTGGTCAGTGGTTAATAATGTAATTTTACAATATTTATACTTAATATTTTTTCTATAACTGTGCAGCCTAAAAACTATTGTCTTAGAACTTTTTTTAACTACTATAAATATGAAGTAGAACACTTAATTGTAACTATAAAGGAAGAAAACTGTAATTACTCAGAAGATAAGACACACTCTTTGACAAAGCAATAAAGTAAAAATACTATCTCATTCCAAAGTGGTGCATAAAAATATACATAATGAATGAAATAGAGGAACCTAATTACTATGCCGTGTATTAAATAAAGATCCATATTGATGTTTTTGTAAAATTTTTTGAAAAAGGAGCCAGAAACTTCAATTGGCTTAAGCAAGATAAAATCAAAAGCATAAACATTTAGTTATATATTTTATGACCAATAATTTGCAAAGTACTAATCCATTCACGGTGGATAAAGAAGTAATAAATACTGCTTATAGCTGTTGTAAAAATGCATAAAAATTCTTTGCCTAATTAACGTTTGTAAAATGTACAAGAGTTTTTTGCACATCAAATAAGTTTATATTTATACACAAAACAAAGTCTGTGCATTATTATTCCACAATTATGAGATGAACAAAATTTTACAACATTGATTCCACTTATTTTAATTCTCAGTCTTAAAAAATTTAAATTTACTACTTTATTTATATCAAAAAGAATGCTGACAAATAATTACCCCAGAAGTGAACAAGAATTTCCTTGTTTCTGTTTTAATTCTGGGTCGCTTAAAAATTATAATTATTTAATTATAAGTGGATATACAGTGGGCTCTCTCTATTTTGAAAACTCATGGGACAGGCCAAAAATGTTCAGATTATGATGTTCATTATAGAGGGAGACATGGAAAATCATTACTACTATTACTATGTGGGGCAATCGAGCCAGTTGTTAATCAAATAAGATTGGTGTTACAGGGGTTTTATTATATTTCCTTCCTTTTAAGTTTTAGAAGTAAGCTAACATCATTTCTATGATCCTAATGGATGTCTTATCATGAGCAAAAATTAAATCTCTGAAATTAAATAGAAACAAAATTATAAGCAAATAGTTTCATTAATTGCCATTTTTTCAAGAGTTAATCAAAAATTCCTAAATTAATCTTTGAAATATCATGCTTAAGATGTGATTAACAATAACTCATATAAAACTATTATTTGAAATAAGCAAAATAGAAGGAGATTACTTTAACTTATTGTTATTGTCTTGAACTAATCCAAAAACTAAATCTTTATACTTTCTAATAAGAGTATTTTATAAAATGACTTCTTACAGAAGGCATCTCTGACAAGAATGTGACAACAGGTGCTCCAACATTTAACTGAATATTTTATTTGAAATATTTCAAACAAATTACAAGTTCAAGTACATGCTTAAAATCTAGCAGTGATTTTGTATGTTTATTTCATAATCGAGTTTGTTACACTTTTTTATTCTTCTGTAACAGTTTCTCCAAATTTTCATGATGGGGGGGGGGGGGGGATTTGAATTTGGATTACAAACACATGTTTGGTTTACATAGAGGTGTAGTAGAAATGGGCCAAAAGTAGTGTTGATAATACAAAAAGTTCATTTTTTGTTAAGACTATGGAGTTTTGCCGGGACCATTGGAATGTGTTCATAACAGCTGGGTGTTCATATTAGAGTGTGTTCAGATAGAAAGAATCCACTGTATGCTTAACATTTTATTATATAGCCATGAGAGGGGGCTTATTCCACAAAAAAATTGGAAGCAATACCTTTAATAGTTTTTATAATTATTGGATATTAATGATTTTTGACCAATAATTATCCCAGATGACCTCAGTGTTCTCGCTGACATTTGACCAACGTTAGTAATTTGGCTAATTAAAAACAAAAAACATTCGCCAAATGAAAAAAGTAATAGCAAAATACATTCGCCATGTAGCACTAAAAAAAATTATCTTTAATCCTTTAATGTACCTCCTTTTTTCAATAAATTCTAAAATAACCTAAGTTTTTATAATTGTGATGACGATTGTTATTAATCTAATTTCATCTATTTGCTACAAATATATTTAAAAAATATAAATATGCATATGTATGAAAAACGAAAAAGAAAAGCAAAAATTGAGCACTAGCAATTTGGCGAATCCATTCATTCATTTACTCGCCAAATGGAGAATTTATTCGCAATTTGGCACAATGGCGAGTGACAGCGAGAACCCTGGATGACCTTATCTGTTTATATGTATATTTATATATATTAATATATATCCTATTTTTATGATGAATAGATGGTTGGTAAAAAACTCTATTTTATAGAAAAATGTGTATGTACACTAGTCATAGTTAATTTATCTAAATGTCAAAAAAAGGTTGAAGCATTATAGTAACTACTAACTTTAGAAAATGGCCACTAATGATGTTGAATCATACTGGCCCCTGGCTATGAACTAAATTCCCAGTTTTCACCTATAATGGCATGTTACCTTATATTTGTTGTATAATTAATCTTTTAAAATTATATTTTTAGATTTACCAATTCCTGTACCTCGAAGTGGACATCGAATTGTGTTTCATAAAGGAAATGTATTTGCATTTGGAGGCTACAGTCCTCGTGATCCAGAATCTGATGAAATTATTGATCAACTGGATAATCGCCGCCTTTTTAAAGAAGTGAGTTATTAATAGGGATGCACCAAATATTCAGTATCTATTCGGTATTCGGCCTATTTGGCCATGTTACAGAATATTCGGCTTGGCCAAATATGAAACTATTCGGCCTGCCAAATATTCGGTATGGCCGAATATCAAAGTATTCAGCCGAATCCAATACTTAATAAAACCTTTTAAAAACTTTTCACTATTTCTACTTTTAACTGTCAATTTTTTAATTTATATTTAAAATAATTAGAAACAAAATCATTTTTAAATAAAATAGAATGTTTTTACATTATTTATTTGCTGTTTGTAAAGTATAACTTAAGAAAATTAACCATGAGAAGGATTACAATGGTGATTTATTAGGATTCTCCTTAGGAATAAGTTATGTGCTGATACAAGTTTCTAAATTTTGTTTAGTAAATAATCTGTTTCTTGCTTTTCCCCAAATAAAAGTCCTTTAAAAGAAAAAAAAAACTTTTGAGATTAGTAATAACTATCAAGGCAGACAATTTTTGTTCATGAAACCATAATCATAATCAACTTATTGAGTCATAAGTACATTGTATTTCATCTCATTCTAGTTCAAAACTTGTGTGTTTGTTTATTACATTAACAATAAATAAGATAACATATTTTCAACTCACATGCTTTGATTTCTCTAAAATATGATATGATGGGAAGGGTGGAAAATACCACCATTCATAAGAAAAGAACTATGAGCCAAACATACCTTTATTCAGAATTAAGTTGAAAGTATTTGTACTTTATATTGAAAAAAATCTGCCTTGAGTTATTTAAAAAGGACAATTATCAGACTGTAAAATTTTTCTTTGGCCATTTTTTCATTATTTGATTTTAAAATGTCTGTTTTGATTCGTAGAAAATTTTATTATTTAAAGTTTCATAACTGCACTTCTTAAATAACTCAAGCCAGATTTTTTTCAGTACTAAATGCTCTTATAAAAAGCTCTTGGTTATCAAAGCAAGTTTCTTTTATTAACCAGTTCACCGTCTGCCCTGAGATAAGTCGGGGGTAAAAGCACTGTTTCCCCATACCCTTCGCCGGTTAAGTGGTTAAGTATTATGTAAAACTGTTTTAAAAAGTAACATTTTAATACCTTTAAATTTTGAAATATAAAAAGTATTTGGAAAGCCAAATATTCGGTATTCGGCCGAATAGTTAACTATTCGGCCCAACAATTACTATTCGGCTTGCCGAATATTCAGTATTTGGTTCACCTGTCGGCCGAATATTCGGTATTCGGACAAAATCACTATTCGGTGCATCCCTAGTTATTAATGACGTTTACATTAGATCAATTTTGTTTGATGATCACTAATGCCAAAGTTTGAGAGTTAAATCTCAGTATAAGTTCTTAGCAGGGCCGTAGCTACAAGTGGACAATAGGGGGGGGGGGCTCACAATTTTTTTTTCTCTCTCCCTGTGACACAGAAAGATAAATTAATGTATATTCACATTGTTGGTACTATTACTATGTTTCTTATTAAACTGTTGCAATAATTTCACATTATGCTAAGAAAAATATATGATGATGAAAATTTTGAGTGTATAACTGCTGCAATATTAAACATCATGTTAGCTTCATATGTGCAAATAGGATGAACGAGAGTTGAGACACTTATTTTAATTACAATTTAGAAATTTTGTGAAAGGTTCTCAAAAAGAAATTAGATTTTTGAACAGATTTTCATTTGAATTTTCGGAACAGAAATTCATTTAGTGACCTTGGAATATTTTCCAAGGTTGTGCTCAAAATATTTTAGGGGGGGGGGGGCTGAGCCACCCATAGCACCCCCTTAGCTACGGCCCTGATTCTTAGTTGCAGTAAAAATGAAAGTAAGAAAGAGAGATCAATGTAACAATTCTTTAGACTTGTTTCAATGCTCATTTTTAAAAAAATGTTTCAGTGAAATTTGTTTAAAACCAGGGGTGCACAAAATGTTTCTACTTGCAACATTTCCCATAATCCACATGAAAAATTTCCCCAAATTTTACGATATGTTATAGGTAAATGCTATATTACTGTAAGTATAGAAAATTTATTTTTCCAATAATTTTCAACTTACTATCAAGTATATATGGCAGGTGTGATTCTGAATGGAAAAAATAAAATAAATAAATAAATACAAAATCTGAAATTCATAGCAAATTTTTTTAAAGTTGCATTTGAGAGAAAAGGGGGGGATTAAGTTTACCCCTAGTTCACTCCTAACACTATGTTTTTTTCACGGTCCTTTGACAAAATTTGTGGGTTTTTTTTCAATCTTTTGACAAAATTTATATTTTTAGTGAATGTTTGGTGAAATTTGCAGTTATTTTGTGATCTTTTGACAAGTTTTACGGTTATTTTGCCGCTGAAGTTCTTTCGTGACTTTGGTGAAATTTGCAGTTGTTTTGTCCTTTTTGTGATATTTGTGGTTCTTTTGCAATCACTTGATAAAACTTGTGGGTTTTTTTTTGTGATCTTTAGCGAAATTTGTGGTTATTTTGCACCTTTTGACAATATTGGCGTGCATTTTCCAATCTTTTGATAAAATCTGCAGTTGTTTCACAATCTTTTGACAAAATTTGCAGTTGTTTCAATGACTTTTTAACAAAATTTGACATTGTTTGTTTCAGGATCTTTTGACAAAATTTGTGGTTCTTTTGTGGATTGTGTGATTTTTTAAAATTTTTTTAATAAATGTGCGTTTATGATTGATGACAGATTTATTTATTTATTTTATTTTTTTTTTAAATGATTGGTTTAAATTCTCAGAAAATTTGGTTATACTATTCTGAGCTCTATTTTGTGAAGAATGCTCTACGGATCTTTTTGTTTGTAGAGGAAGTTTTTCTATCTCAGGGAATTATGGAATTCTTTCTTAAAATAGAGATCAATTGCATATGTTTTTTGCAAAATTTCCCCAATCCTAGATCACCAGATCAAACATATTCCGCACCTCTGTTTAAAACTACGCCAATCAGTGCTGTTAAAAAATGTTTTAATAAATAGTGTTTTAAATTTTTTCAATATAATCATTCAAATTTAAATGATAAATAAAATAAAGAAAAACATGTTTTAGTAAAAAATTTCATAATCTAAAAAGAATGTATGACGAGAGATACCTAGATAAATGTTTTTACATTGCACTTCTACGTATGTCAAGCATTGTTTTTACATTATTAACTGGTAAATCTACAGATCAAGAGCCTCAACGTCAGCTTTTCACATCTTTTTTTTTAAAACACACTTAGTCACTTTAATCAACTTCCTGGAAACTGTAATTTAAAATTTTCGAATTACGTAATTATTTATAAGAATAAAATAAGAATAAGAAATTTGAAGCCATCAAAAGCCGTTAAATTAAAGATTTAGTTATGTTAGGATATTCTGAAAAATTCATGATCTATTATTTTTGTTTTTTTATTATACCACAGTAGATTTCTTCAGGGGGGCTCCGCCCCCCTGAACCCCCCCTGTAGTCTCATTAAATTTAAATTTCTAACTTTCTATCAATCTGCTAATGGTTATCATATATCTTGTATTTCTTTCTACATTTTGATTTATAAGGATAAACGACAGTTTTAATAAGCATTTTTCATTATCCTCATACTTCTAGACACCTGCCCACCAAAAACACCTAAATCTGATGTATCAGGAACTTTTGAAAGTTTAAACTCAGTAATCTAGGGTTTTACAATTTTGTTTACGAATAAAAGAAGTTTTGATTGCATTTTGTGGCAGTTATCGGGGACGAACATCGAGACAGAAGAACAGACTGAGAGATGGAAAACAATAAATTTTGCGTCGCCAAAATAAGCCTTCACTGAAGTTTCGGCAATGACGTCATTATTTATGAGTTATTGCTGTCCATGTTTCTTGTATTTTTAACGACAACTATAAAATACCTGTTTTATTTCAATTATGACGTCAAATTTTACCAATTGAAATATTTGTTAAAAATATTATTTTTTATTTCTTTTACTTCTAATTAATTATGCCCCCATTTTTGTCAGAAAAATTCTTATTAATGAAACAAATTTCCGTGTTTAATATTTAACAAAGTACTATTTTTATTTTAATTCTGACGTCATATTTATTTTTTCTTAGTTTAATTTTTCGAATGGAAATTGCGCAATTGAAACTTATTGCCGTTGAAAAATTATTCCAGATTTTTTTTTTTTTTTTTTTTGGCAACGATAAAGGAAATTGGTTACATTTTATCTAAAAAATCGCTCTTGATTCTGTATGAAAAAGAAGGAAATTTCGAGTTATTAAGGAAAATATTTGAATAAAATTAATAAAACATAGCCTATATTTTTTTCTGGGCTATGTTATATTTATCAGCAAAGATACAAAGACATTAATTAATTCATCAGTTTTGACTTTGACTTCATTTAAATTTTCGTATACACTTTCAAATTTATAGCATTAAAATATAATAAGGATTAGGATGAATGGTTGCTTAGCAACCATTAAGAGAGAATAAAGAAAATGAAATAAATACATTTTAAATAAGTAAATCTCTAAAACAAATTAGTTTATATTATTGGAACACATTTATAAAAAATCTCCAAAATTTACAGTAATAACTTTAAAAATCTGACAAATGCATACACAAAATTTCAAAACAATATGAATAATTTAATTGGTAAATTTCAGTGTCCATTTATCATTGAATTCCATTAATGAAATGCGTCATTTTCTCTCAAGGAAAAAAAAATTGAAAATCATTGGATTTGCCATAGAAAAGCATTATTGCGCAAAATAAAATATTCTATATTTTGCGAACGAATGAATCAAATCTAACAAAAAACTATGCAGCTTAATCCTAGTGCCTCACTAACATACCCACTTAATTTCAAGCCAATCGGATATTTTTTGCGTTAGTTATCGCGGAACAGACAGACTGACAGACAGACAGAAACCAAAAAATTTCGTGTCCCCAAAGTAAGCCTTCACTGACGTTTCGGCAATTATATAAAAAATTGTTAATTTTCATTTTATTAAGAATCTTCCTAAATTTAATACCAATGCATGACATAAAGATGTTAACAGTTCAATTTTTTTTCTGCATTATTCTTCCATTTTCAAAAGGTGCTTTTTATGCAATATTATTAGAAACTGATCTAATTTTTAAAAATTTTTCATCATTAATTAAAAAAACTGTCATTTTTTTCAAAATCCTATTTTCTGAAATTCAAGTGTGATGCAAAGTCTAAAGATATAGAGTTTTTTTCCCCCCGTTATTCTTTTAAATACAAAAAAGAAAGCTTTCTACACTATTAGAAGTTGATAAAAATTTGTGTAATTTTTTACAATTCGCATTAATCTGTGGCATTTCATGCAAATCTGTCAAACATTCAAGATTTGTATTAGGAACTTACCCACCTTAACATGTATATGTTGCGTCCAAAACCTGAAATTGGCCAGCAATGTTTAAAAATGATTGGCCAATTCATGCACTGGCCAGATGTGATTGGCCAGTTCATGAAACAGATATAGGCACTCGGCTTAATTCTTTCTAACATAGTTGAAAGTGTCTAAATTCAAATAGTCTAGCCGTCTGCCTGTCCATACTCTAACTCGAGTAAAGATTCAGGTTAACTTGTAATTGTTATCTTATTTGGTTTATCAATTAATTTCAGTATTCAAAGGGAATTATGTACTATTTTTGATTAATTTACTGGGATACACAAAAATATTTTGTTTCAATATAATCAAAATGGCAATCGTTTTTATAGTGCATTTTAATGTTGTTACATTATCTTAATTACAATAAAATCTGTACCTATGCATAGCATATCAGAATAGTATGGAAATATTCTTTCCTGTCATGATGTGCATGTCAGTGCCATCTACCGGGGCTGTCGTGAAACAACTTTCTTCTCTAAATAAGAAACAACTTCTAAAAGAAGTTTCATGATCATGGCCCCGCATTTAATGGGTAGCCTTAAATCCCCAGTTTGGATGTTGGCCAAGGCTTCCCAGCTAGTTTGCGAATTGGTCAGCCAAAACCCAAAATACACCATTCATTTCATGTATTTCGGGTTTTGGCCAGGCTCCGTGTTTTGACTGTAACGTATATAAATTTGCTTTACATATGACTAAATAATATATATTTTTTATGTTATAATTTTTAGCTTTGGAAGTTTAATTTTGCAACAAAAACATGGTTTTACATTGAAACTGATGGAACAATGCCAATGGAGCTAGCATCTCATGCAGGTACTTAAAAAATTAATGATGACCATGCTAAATTCTGTTTTATGTGTTATTTATAAATGAAGGGAATTTGAATTAATAAAAAATTTCCTCATATTGCAGTTGATATGGTGCTTTACTATCTTAAGTTTTTTTCCTATAGGTCTTGATTACCATAAAATATTGAAAGTAATTCCTCTCCCCCCCCCCCCTTCCCCAATATATCTGAAATATTTTTATTGTCGCTTTTAATTCTCTCTCTTTTTTTTTAAATTCTTGAAGTTTTTTCATGTTGCCTAAATGAATATACTATATATGCAATTTATTTTTATCTAATCTGTTTGCATAATGCTGTATCACAATGGAAGTCGTTTACTGCATTATAGCATTAATGTAAGGAAGTTTATAGCATCAATGTTTTTGTTGATTTTTAAGCACTAAGATTTAATAGATATTTATATTGTGTTTCAGTTTTGTAATTTTTTGTTCATATTTGTTTCATGTTCAAATTAATTATTTTATGTAAGTTCATTTCACTAATTCATTATTGTTATAAATGGAAACTAGTTAATTTTCTTTAAAGCGTAATTTTAAAACCCATAAAATTTTAATTTGATCTAATTTTATTTTGCAAATTGTATAAATAATTCGAAATTTAATAAATTCCAAATATATCCACTTTTCCCACAAAAGTTCTTTTCATCTTTTTCCACAAAAGTTTCCACTCTCTACTAGCAGAATTAACTTTAAACATTTTCTAAGTTCTAAATAGGTACTTAAAGTATTTCTTCTATTTAATGAGATTTTTTTTTCACTTATCTATTTTTAAACCCACTCAAAATTTCACACTTTTTTAATAGAGGTAACATTAATGTGAATTTCAAAGAAGGTGTATGAAATAAATAAATTTTGTAGTGTTGATTAAGTTCAGAATATATGTATTATATATAATATATGTGCATTTTTTTTAATCACAATGTTATACCATAAATTCTTGAGAATCTTAAATATTTCTGTCCTTTATTGTTACTTGCAATTTGTGACAATATGTAAAAAATCATCTAAACTAGAATCTCTCCTTTCAGCATACAGAGCTTAAATTTTTAAAACTCTTTATAGAAAATTATGGTTCTCTATTTTTTGCTCTCTAGTATTAATAAATAATCAGTCATTTAAATTATCCTTATACTTCTGAATGCCAGTGTTTTCTTCTTGCCATATATCCCCCCCCCCCCCCACACACACACAGAAAAATAAGTAAATAAATAACATAATTAAATAAAATAATAATAATAAATAAATAAATCTTTAAAACTCTTATTTTAAAACAATCTTCTGTCATATTTGTTGCTCTAGTAACAATAGGTCAACCATCTAATTTACACCATCCCTCCCTCCAAAATTTACACTTCACCTTTCTTCCTTCTCTATTTAACATACAAAATTTAAAAACTTTAATCTTTTTATTAAAATTAGTGTATTGTGGCCATTGAAAACTTTATTCTAATATAAATTAACACTTTAGGCCATAGTATTGCCATTTGGCAACAAATTAAGATTTCTATCGTTATCGTGTATTTACCATTGCCTCTTAATAACTTTGTTTTACATATTCACGTTAACCATGTGCTTAGATTAGTTCATTAAAAACACCATAGGTTATTTATCAGTTATGAATAAAAAGGAACTTTCAAAGCCTTTCCCAGCCTTAGATAGACTTCTAACAAAAATAAAAAATATTTAAAATGCAAAATTTCATAAAAAAATCTTTTTCAAAAGAAAGTTTTTAAATGTTATTTAAAAAGAATTTTCAGCAAGGATTTTTGAAACAGATATTGCATATATGTGATTAATGCATGATGTTGCAATTTGGCAACCATTAAAAAAATCCAAAATACTGAAATATATGAGAAATATTTTAGTATTTTTTCTTAATGTATGCCCATTAAGGAATCAATAAGGATAATTTTCGATTTGGAATCCTCCCCCCCCCCCTTCAATTTTTTCTTGTGACAGGCCAAAAATTGATGCTCCCTGAATTTCCGTGCCTGGGGCGACCTCCCCCCCCCCTATTTTTCATACGGTGCTGGAAGAGAATTCAACTTAGACATGAATACTGAAAATGTTGTTAAACACACAAATTTTCCTGATCTGTAATTAACCACCACTGAACTTATCAAATTAAAGAAACAAAGTACTGTTAAAGATATAGATGAAGATTTTGAGCCTAGGAAAAAGAGGAAACATATGAAAGTTTCAAAATCAAAGGACCAAACCTTTTAGAAGCTGGAATTATTGTTCTTGAAAATATTGATTCAGATGAGCAAAATGTAGCAATGAATAGAAAATGCTTTGAAAACTCACTCCGCTGTTACAAAGAGCTTCTGAGAGAAAAAAAGAAAAAAATGCCAGTTCAAACTTCATTATAAGATCATATGCTGAAAGTCTCGAATGGGGCAATTAGAAGAACAATAAATTGTAACAACTTATTGATTTGCTCCACATTTTTGTATTGCAAAAACATTTTTTTTAAATAGTGTTAAAGGTATGTAACATAATCTCTAAATTCAATAGAATATGTTTATTAGAGTTTGCTGAATTTTTATTACTCATCGTTTTTTGATCATCGAAATGTACATAGACATGTATGGCTAGTTTTGGAACAAATTTGTGACTTAAGTCAAGGTATTACTATGTAAGAAAAATTCTTATCAATTATCATCACAGAATGTTATAAAAATGGTTTTGATATAAACTCCGTATCCAGTTTTTTTGAAAATGTGTACCGTTCTTGTAATGGCAGCCTGTAACATATTCACCAAATGGGAGCTTAATCGAAAGCTTTGTTTGAGGTATATCATGTGAATTCACACACATATATATGTGTATAGCAACCAGGGCTGCAAAAAAGCTGGCTTTTTCTACAAAAGGCCAGGCCGGCCGGCCAGCTTTTATTGGAAAAGACCGGTCTTTTGTGGAAAAAGTCGACTTTTATTGGCTTTTTTCCAATGCATATACAGTAGAACCCCACAAATTTGGACCCCGTTAATCCGGATCGATTTGGTCGATTTTTTTTTTCAAGTTTGAGAAGTGATTGGCAAATTTCCATGACAAGAATTTATTTCAGCCTCATATTCTGAATAAATAAGTATTTTCTGAAATCTTTTTGGAAGAATATTTCAGGCTTTTTTATTTAAACTATTTAATGTTATCTATGAAAGGAACAATTATACATCATTTAAACTTTGCCAATTCCAGTTTTCACAGTTTTCTATTTAATCCATTTGGAAATGTCATGAAAGCTCACTGCTTAATAAAGATTTACTCAGAGCATTGCAAGAAAGCAAAGTAAAATAGTCCTTATAGACACACTGACTGATAAGAATCGCGATCCGATCTTTGTCAGCCAGTCCTTATAGGTCCTCTATGAAACTGTCCTCTTGCGACTATTTCCTTGCCTTCGTGCCAAAACCCTTCTACAAATCACTTGCAAAAAATCGAAATAAGAGGAGGAATAAACGAGAATGCTCAAGAGATTGAGTGACCGACCATGCGGCCCGCAAAACTGGCAGAATATGACAAATTTTATAATTACAAAGTAAGCACTTTTACTGTCTGTAAATATTGAATATGTTCAGTATAAAGGTGATTTTATTTGAGTATGTTTTATTTTATTTCATTTGTTCACATTCTCGGGATAATCCGGATTTTTGACAATCCGGATCGGACCTGGTCCCAATTAATCTGAATTATCGGGGTTCTACTGTATTACTATTTATTTTTAACAACTTCTTTTGTTAATTTACCTTACAAATGGCCATTTTATGTAAATTAAAATCTTATAAAATTCACTTAAAATCATGTTTCAGATGTCCACTTTTATAGCCAGTTAATAATATATCACAAAAATCTCGTAAATAGCCAATATGATCAACAGACATTTATATTATAGATTCCAGTGGCACAACCTATGCTTAGTTATTTTCATGTTATTATGGGTAAGAATTATATCCAAATAAAAAATATTCAAAATGATATGCTGTTTATAAAATACTTCACTTGAACAATGGCTCTAGCATATATGAATGTGTTAGTATTATGAATAAAAATAGTCACTTGTTTATGTATGAAGTTTACAAGGCAACATTCTACTTTAAAGATAAGAAAATATAAATAATTTTGTCATAGCTTTTATATTTATTTATCTTTCTAAGTACAGTAAATTCTCTGTAAGCCAGACTGAATAAGATGGAAATTTGTCTAGCTCGAAAAGGTTTTTCAAGTTTTAGTGAATGCATAGACAGTGTAAAATCTGTCTAAGGCAGAATATCACTTACTGTGAACAATTTTCTCAGTTCTGATTGATTCTGACTTATACAGAGTTTACTGTAATCTCTTTATCTTCATTTGTTTTTTCTTATAAGAAAAGAGCAGCTGACATAGTGTGGGTTGAGTTACTGTGGGGTGGCAATAGTAAGAAACATCTGTCTGTTCTCTGTATCTCCTGCCATACACATGATCTCGGCCAATCTGTTTGGTCTCTTTTTAACAGGTCCATGATATGATTGGCATATATTGCCATAAATGTTCCTGCAATGATCACTATGATAAAAATGCAGTGATGTGGTAAATTGGTTGATGGAAATGTTTGTAAACATGCTCTTTCCTTCTATATATATTGACTAAATATTTTGTTCTTTTACAAATATTTCCACACATTAAAAGGAGAGGTTTAGTGTTTAATCTAATAGGTTACTGGATTAGCAAGATTCCAGGAACTAATGCATTTACGCTTAAAGGAGCATAGATATAAGAAAGGTAATTTAAAATAAAATTTCAACAAATGGTTTTGTTTGAAACAAGATCAGTGTAGTACTGATATTTAAAATGTAAGTCAAATGACAGATATTATATTTGGTAAAAATCATTTTAACTGCTTCAAAAAAATGTTTATTGTTCAAATTTTCTTATAAACATTCTTCCCATCTGTTGATCATAAGAACATTTCTACTGCCAATTCGCTTATATTTTAATTGGCAATTAATTAGACAGTTCATTTTTATGACAACAGTAATTAAATAGTTGTTAATTAATAATACATTTCATTTTAAGAATAGTTTTTATAGAAGAAAAAAAAAGATTTAGTAAAAGCTGGCTTTTTTTTAAAAAAGCCTGCTTTTTGCAGGCTGTTTAAACCAGAAAAAGCCAGCAGCCCTGATAGCAACATCATCAAAAAGTACTAAAGACAAATTCTTGTGACCTAAGATGTGAGAAAATTCTAATGTACACATATTCATGCTTCCATCCATTTGGATTATATTTAAAAACAGATTCAGGGAACCTCAAAATATATAATTATACCAATATTTTGGTAATTAGGTTTTTATCATAATTACAATATTTTTCTTACACTATATGTGAACAAAAAATAAAAATAATTATTCAGTACTATTTAATTGTTTTATGTTTTAGCTGTTCTTGTTGAAAACTGCATGCTAGTCTATGGAGGAACAGGATTACCTTTTGGTCAAAGTAGCAGTAATAGTACTCATTTGTGCAATTTGGATTCATTAGAATGGATTAACTTATCTACAACAGGGGATCAGCCACAGCCATTGTATGGCCAGGTATTGCATACTTTTTTTTTTTTTTTTTTTTTTTTTTTTTTTTTTTTTATAATTCTTGTTTTATTTATTTCATTTTGTAAATAACTGATCCTTTTTTGTTCTTCACATGAAAAAGTTATACAATCTTATGTTTGCAGCATAGAATAAAATGAGGGATGCTACAAAAGATTTGATCAAGTAATTAATTCTTCAAAATATTCACATCTATCTGACAAAAATTAAATGAGAATTTATATTAAAAAAAAAAAAAAAATCAAAAATCAGGGAGTATTTGCTGTGTATTGAAACTGTCCCCAAAAAGACTGTAAAAAATCAAGAAAATGCACAGTGGCTATGTCATTGGTTATTATAAAGAATATAAATCCTATAAATATTTTTTTATATATATTCATTGCCAAACCTGTATTGCTTTTCTTCAAAGGTATTTTCACGAAATAAATAAAAAAATGTGAAGTCACCAGCTTCTTGACATGTAACAATAAACCTGAAAAATAATTTTAAGGTAAAGCCCAGGAAAATTTAGTTTGTATCATATAAAATAATCTATGAATGTGCAGTATAATGTCCCAGGATTCACAAATGGTCCCCTTCCCTCCCGTCTCTTAAAGTTACCTTTTTAGAAATATATTCCCTCTTATATATTTTGGTCTACTTAATCTCCTTACTGTTTTGGAAAAAAATTATTAATATGGAAAAATTGCCGCAAAATGCAACTCTAAAAATCATTAAAAGTTTAAGTATTGCAGAAAACAAAATTTATTATAGTGTATTAAAACATTGTAGAAGGAATTATTTCCCGAATATAAAATTTCACAGCAGAATTCAAAAAAGTCTTTGAAAATTACATTAAAAATCACTAAAAATTCAAAAATTACAGACATCAAAATTTACTACATTAAGCTAAAAGTTTGAAAGTGAAAAATTAAAAATAACCAAAAAAAAAAAAAAATTGCTGTATGAATTTAAAATAAATTTTATTGAAAAGAGGGCAAAATTTATTAAACCAAGCTAAAGTATTGAAATTGGATTCCTTTTATAAATGTTAAAATAATGCCAAAAACTGTATATATATATATATATATATATAAAAGAAAAACTTAAACTGCACAAAAAAATTCAAAAATAACTGTTCAAATTCTTAATAAACTTCATTAAAAGGAGCACAACATTTACAATATGGGCTGAGAATCAAAACTTAATACCATTTATTAATTTGGAAAAAAATATTCCATAAAAATCTCAAAAAGTCAGAGAAGACAAAACTTATTATAGTTGGTATAACAGTGTTTCTGTTACATATTGCCCTCCTGACAAACATATTAAAAATTTATTTTGTTGCTTGAAAAAATCTCTTTTAGGATTGTAAAGTTTAATTTTATGCAAAAATTATGTTATTTACTTTTTTCTTCCTCTCTCCCTAAACATGCCTCCCACAGTTAAACTAGTTTTATACATTAAAATGTGTATCAGTTAAATTTAGTGAATGGTTAAATCAATCCTCATCTCAAACATTAAGTTGTTTTTCGTGCTCAGTCTTATTTTAATACTTTGGCTGCCTAGTCTGAAGCATGTTTGGAGTTAAAGATCTTATTAAAATTTGTGTACTAGTTATGAACATCCTTTAGAGCATTTCTTTATATTTCCAGGGACTCTCCAGACCACTGGCACTTGACCTACACTCTTTCTATTTTAGAATCAAATTCAGTATTGCCTGTTCTTTCACACTATAAGGTGGGCTATAAGATAATTAATTTTTTAATTGTCCAGAAAAAGGAAAATTGAAAGAAAGGAAAATTGGAAGAAAGATTTATAATATGAAAGAGTGATCTGAGGGCTTTGCTTAGATACGACAGAATATGTGACATGATGGGTCCAAAAAAGTATGGAATTTTTCCACCCCCATTTTAAACCCCTCGGGGGTGGAAATTTTAAAATATCGCTGAAACACGTATTTAACTAGTTTTTAATAATTTTATTTTCTGCTGTTTCACGCCCTTATTTGAAAAGACTGTTGAGATGTGCCAAATGTTCTAAATTTTAAAATTATGTCTAAAAAAAGTCTAAAATTAAATCGACCCCCCTTCCCTTTTAATCCCCTTTATTTCTAAAATCGTTGGATTATGTGTTTAAATTTTTTTAGTAAATTTATTTTCTGGAATTTTACGCTCCTACCTTAAATGTTTGCTGCGATATGGCAATTTGTTCCAGAATTTTTGACCTCCCCCCGCTTGTCCCTCTTAAGGGGGGGGGGGATTTCAAAATTTCCATCTTAGTGCATGCTTACATCATAAGAAGTACTTTTTCTCCAATTTTCATGGTTCTAGATTCAGTGATTTGGGTTGTGCGTTGATTATCAGTCAGTCAGGACAAACTATTTTACATATTTATAGCTATCTCTACTAGCTAACCCGGCCGTCGTTGCCCGGCATTAGATAAAATATATAATTAGATACATCATATAAATATATAGATGTAATATATAGATAAATAACAAATAAATTATTAAAGCAAAGTATGTAAATTTTCAGGAGCGAATTCATTGGATTTTCAAATTATACTCAAATTTTTTAATAAATAAGGCAATTGTACATAGTTTTCCTGTCTCCATGAGAAAACATGCGCAAAATACCAAAAAATAAACGAAATGCATATGCCAAAAGTAAAATTCTGGTTCCTTTTTCATCTACCCCCCCCCCCCCCCCCCCCACACACACACAGGCACATCAGGCACAAAAAATGTACCAGTAAAGTTGAAACACCTTTTTAAAATTTCAAAATGCAAACGAGTGTTAAAGATCCACTTAATCATCAGCTTTAAACAGTCAAAAGTTGGGCTGTTTTATCCTCCCCCAAGACTAAAATTATTTTCAAGTTTCAAATGATTAAATTTTGATTCTGATCTATACATACACACACACAAAAAAATCTATCCATAAAATAATAATTAAAATATTTTTATGCAGTGAGACAAAAATATTATACTTGTACTATAACAAAGTTTTAAAAATATATAATATTTTACATACATTGACATTTGAACTTCAAAAAATAAATTAACTTTCTTAGTTGTTGAACCTTGAGATAATAAAAATGAAAAGTCATGTAGGCAAAAATTGATTTAAATACTACATTACTCTTAAATATTGATAAATAAAATTGATAAAATATAAAAAGATCTATAATATACAATTTTAACTTCATGTATAATACTAAATACATTGACTTGCATTTGCAAATTGTAAAATGGTTGGCAAAAAAGAAGGCAAATATATTGAAAGAAAAAATTGTAGTTAAAAATAATAATTTCATGAAATTTAAATAACAACTAGCTTGCCATCTCCAGTTTGAAACAAAACTAGCAAATAGTTAGGGAATTGCGATACTAACTGTTAAGAAAATTAATATACATCGAATAACAGTACATTTTTACAAGTTATTAAATAATTCATCTGTCCCCTCAAAATAAATAAATAAATAAAAATATATAAATAAATGAAATTAAATTAAATAAATTCATTTTTTAAAATGAAAACAATTCAGTTATTTACACATTTTATATATCTAAAATATTCTGTAATAAAATAGCTAGCTTACTTCAAAAGGATTTTTTAGAGCTCCAACAATGCAAAACGATATATGTATATGGGCTGAAACTTTATCAGCATGCTTTTGTTTATTAAGTGTGTTCCTGTAATCACTATCGAAAATGGAATTACATAACCCACATTGCACTTTTTGTCTCTTACATTAGGTGGGGGCATAACTGATAAAAAAAATATTGAACTATTAACTATATACCAAAATATTCTCTCATCAACACTTTTTAATTGAATGATTTAGTACTATGAGTCAGAATATTAACGGTTTAAACAAAGAGTTAGAGTCGGCGCAGTTTGTTTTGTAACTGACACATAGGGCGGGAGGTGCAATGTCCAGTCATCTAGGTGCGCAAGCTTTACGTTGAAGAGAAAACAATGTTCTGTCTTTCTATTTTTTAGCATTCAGTTAAAATCTTTTTAGCATTTTTTTTTAAACTGAAATTTGTTTGCTTGGGGTATATTTCAGAGACAAAAAATTGTCAAAAATACGGGATTTCTTAATATAAGTTTTAATTCTTTCTAACGACAAACTTAAAAGCAGCGTAATGCGTAACAATTTAATGTTACTTCTCATTTTTCCGACTAAACTAAATGTAGTAGTAATTAGAGATGGGAATGCTCGGAAAAAACCTGGAAAAATTGGGGAAAAAACCCGTTTTTTTTTTTGGTTTTTTTCCGAAGACTTGTTTTTTAATTTTTCCGAACTGGAAAAATTGAAATTTCATTTATGAAATAATATAGTAAAAATTTTGTAATAGCTACATTCTCATACTTTTTATTTTATTTATTTTTATGTTGAGTGTCCCACATGAAAACTTTAATGTAGGTAATCTGATCTCTGAGCAGAAATCTGTTTCAGAAGACTTGAAAGGATCCTTCACATTTTTTCTTGTTTGAAATACAAGACTCTTCCAAAATTTCTCTTGAAAATAGACATTTCAGAAAAAAGTTTAATCTACAAATCAAATCTTTTGCAAATGCAGTGATTGAAGAAAAAAAAAAAAAAAAAAAAAAATCTCATGCCATATAGCAGCTGAATCTTATTAAGTTGTATATATGCATAAATAACCTTATTAAAAATGTCTAAATAGGACTCTAAAAATAGTAATACTTTCTTGTTCACAAATTCTGAATATATTTTGTATAAGTATATATACAAGAAATTCACAATTTCACAAAAACAAGATTACATGAAAAAAATCTAGATATATAATTAAATGCAACTTCTCTTTTTAAAAACTAATTCATGTGCAAAATTATTTCAATAATATGCCGATTAATGGAAATGGTAAAATTAAAAATTTAACATAAAATTTGAAGCATGCATTTATTACTTTTTTCTATCTTTTCAAAAAGTAAGTATTGAATTCGTGAAAATTTTGACTTCCAGATTTTGGTGTATGTAAACGTTTTAGAAGGTCCTGAACACGATTGAAAATATCTGTCACTCTGTGAGTCTGTATGGGACAAAAATTTTATGGGCACTCGATCTCAAGAACTGATGCACATAATTTCACAAAACTTTAGATTTAGTTACACCTTTATATAAACTCGAGATGTTTAGTTATTAGTGTATATCGCCCAACTGATGGCGCTGCGTTGCTGCATTATTCATAATTTCCACAATAGTTCTATCTCAAGAATTAATGTATGTATTTCCATAAAACTTCAGATTAAGTTAATCTTTGATATAACTTTATGCACATTACTTTTTGGTGTAAATCGCTCAACAGATGACGCTGCTATGCTGCATTTATTCATGATTATCGCAATAGCTCTATCTCAAGGACGATTTTTTTTATCAAACTACAGATTCAGACAGTTCCTGATATATATTAATGTTGTTTAGTTTTTGGTGTAAATTGCCCTATAGGTGGCATTACTATGCTGCATTTTTCAAGATTTCATTATAGCTGATTAATTGAATGTTTTTTCAAGGTATTGAATCTAAAATTGACCTCCATTTTACCTCCATAATGTACAGTAATGTTGCGAAAACATGGGCAGTTTGCATTAGAAAAGTACAACTGCGATGAAAAAAACCCCCATATTTTATTACAAGTTACTATGTTCCAAATTATACATTCCCTCTTGATAAAACTTTGAATTTTTGTAGTTTTTTAAAGCACACTAGAAGTTTATCTCTGTATGTAACTGCTTTTGTTAATTCCTCAAATAGCGAGCATTTTCTATTTGTAGTATTCTGTTTTCATAACTTTTGAGTTCCATTCTTAGAAATATGAAACTACCATATGGAAACAATATTGAATATGGTTTCTTACTCAAGAACAGAATACCAGATTTCAGGATAAAAAGAAAAAAATTATGTATAATTAAACTTAATAAAAATATTTTATATATATTTAAAAAAAACTAAATTTTTAAAAGCAGGCTTTGCTACTTTCTTTTTATTTTGTAATATAAAGTGAAAATAATTTTCATTTAATACAAATAAATGGGAAAAAATGTTTATTATTTAATAGTCTCTAAGAAAATATAATTTACTTGGGAGAAACAGGCATGAAAAATCAATTTTTCCGTTTTTTTCCGAAAAAAAAGGGTAAAAAAACAGTTTTTTCCGCCACTTATATTTTTCCAGAAAATTTACATCTCTAGTAGTAATAATAAAAATATTTAAAAAAAATTGAGTACAATTGATTGAGGAAAAAGCTAATGGAAGTATTACTTCTGAGAGAAGTAAACTCGTATAGGCTGTAAAATATCCAGGTTATTTCGAGATGAAAATTCGAAGTATATGGGTATTTTCAATTTTCATCCTCTATCATATAAATTTCTTAAGCAATCTTTTAAATCAATCAAAAATTATGTAAAAAAGTAAATAAAAACAGTTTCACATTTTTTTTTTTACAAAATAAAAAGAAAACACAAATTTAGTTAGTAGAAAAAAATAAGACTATAATTATTTTCAATTAAAGGTAAAATTTGAATAGAATGGAAATTATCCAGATTTTGATATGAAAAAATACCAAATATTTGTATTTTCATCGGATACCACCTAAATTCCGTGATACATATTTCTAACTAAATTTAAAGTTTAGATTTAAAAAAAAAATAGAAGTTTCTTCACTTTGATCAGTATATCTTAAAATTTCAAGATTAAATTAAAAACTTTGCAACAGTAAACAGTGACACAGCCATAATTCGGTTCTAGGGGGGGGGGGGGGGGGGGAGTTCCTGATAAAGGTGTTTGCCAGTTTTTTGAATCACCGGTTAATAGAATCAGTATTTTAACTGTATCCAATCTTAATAAATTTTTTTCGCAGTTACATTTGTCATATTTCATTTAAACAGCGTTTACAATATTAGAGTTAGAAAACATATAACCAGGAAAAGACAATAATGAACCTACGTGTCAACCATCTTTGTGCTTTATGAAAATCTAAGTTCTGCTCGTCCCTTTTCAACTGCTCAATCTAACCCTAGTAGATTATTATGCATTAAAATTTCTTATGTATTCTTTTCTTATATTATTATTTTCTTCTTATAAAAAAATGCACATGATAGAATCACTAAAAAAAGGACAAGAAAGCAGAGAGATATATCATTTTCGGATTCTAATGAAATTTATACGAGAGATTTTTTTTTTCTTTCAAGAAAAGATAATTATCAAAATTAGAGCATTGATTTATGTGTTATTTTTATTTATGTATGCTCAAACCGCATACAAATGGATTGTATGTCCACCTTTCTTGGAAATTGGTTACTTATTTATTTTTTGAGAATCTCAGACAAAAAGTAGTTTATAACCTTCTCTGGTATCATCTATTAAGGATGCTCTCTTCACTAACATCTACAATTTTATATGGAAATAGATGATCAATTAGAATTCTGTTATTTAAAATTTCGACACCTGGTGAATTTTTTTTTCTAAGTATTGAAGTTATTTAAAAAAAGGATATTATAAATCAAAAAAGCAGTGTACACTAATTTGCATTTATACATTTGTAAATTGTTCATGTATGTGAATAAGATTTTAATGTTTAAACATTGTCAATGTAAAGTTAACATTGAATTTTAACATCATTGGTTTTGTAAAAAGTTGTTTCTCTCTTTTAATTTTATTTCTTTCCAATCTTGTTTTGTATTTTAATTGCAGTTATGATTATTTTAATCCCTAATTGTTCTTTTTTCTTATTTAGGCTGTAGCTCTGCATAATGGTAAACTGTATGTTGTGGGTGGAACTACGGGTTATGATTACACTATATCCGTACATTGTCTGGATCTTAAAACTAAAGTGTGGACTAGGCTTGATAATCTGAGAAAACACTCCATTTTACCATCATCAAGGTTGTTATTTCTTTAATATACATTATACTTTTTTACTTGAGAAAGAATGGAATCTATTCTATTAAGATTTGATAAGTCAGAGTTTGTGTGTGTGTGCATATGCATGTGCTCCCTTAGAGGGATGAGTGACAGATACAGATGCACAGGGCTTTGTGCCTATCCTCTTCTCAAAAAAAGTACAAAATAGCTAAATATTCACTATTCATTTTGTTGTGTTATTTATTTCACAATAAAATTTATATGCGCAAACATGCTTATTTAAAAGCATAAAGTTTTTTATCAGTAAAATACTTGGTGCAAGTTGTGGACACCCAAGAAGAAAATAGATTGTTTGAAATTCAGGGATTATGGTCAAGAAAGTAAGTTTGAGCATTGTAGCTCCTGATCTTTAATTGATTATAATGCAATAGATTTAATTTGGTCACTATTACAGATACCTCTTACAGGTGAAAGGACAACGCTCTTGCAACGTGTTTACTGACTAATGGGTACAGTCAACCCACTTCATGCTGCTAATGATGATGGGACTCCCAGCTCTGGGCTCATTTGATAATATTTACATTTAAAAATATAAAATTAAAAAAATCTAAGATTTCTTTACAAAAATATACTGGAATGTGCATAACATACCTATGTGTGCTGCTGAAGGCAGTGCCATTACCAATCCTATGTTCATTTGGAAGGATTTTTATTTAAAAACATAAAATGATATCAATTTGTGGTTCATTAGAAAAATCAAACTGGTGGATCCAGAGCCCACTCAATATCTGCTGTCGGTGGCAGTGAGGCTTTAACCTCTTAACGCGCAGTAACCTAAAGTTCCCCCTGTTTAGAGACAAAAAAAACTCTGTGAATATTTCAAAAACTACTCTAATGGCTACTTTAAATCTTTCTTATGAAATCTAGATGGCAGCACCACAGAGATCAAACTCTACTGTTTTTAAATAATAGGTAAAATGTTTTACTGTAATACACGCTTCACAGCAATGCTCTTCTCACTGTGCTTATCAATGTTTTACTTATGGGAGGTTACCACTTCGGCAACAGCTGTATAATTAAAATGGTAAGTGCAATCTTTACAAAACAATACCTGTGTACTCCTCTAGGCCTAAATAGATTGCCTATTTTTTTTCCCTTTAAATTCCAACTTTAAAGAGTAGTGCGCCGGAAAGGGTTAACAGAGGTTTGCACATACCAGGTTTTACCTGAGTCCTGTACCGGACCCAGCATAATTAAGGTAATTTTTTTTCAATCAGCCAGTCTGACAGGATGATTGAACAGATATGCTGGGCCAAATAAAATAAATTAAGCCAGCTTATTGGCTTGATATAAAATTTAAGCAAAGCCTATATAATATGAGCCTTTTTCAATGAATATGACTATCATGAGAATAAATAGGTATAAATGTGCTTCAAGAGCCAATGCAAATTTGACAACATCAGTAAACAATTGTAGCATGTCCAACATAGAGATCGACATTGGACAGTTACATGGTGTCTAACAAGGGGACCACCAGACATGGTGCTCACAGATTTTAATGATTTCAAAGTATATTGTAGGGGTCATACCACTAATTATTCTGGTGAAAGGGTTCCTTCAAATGGACCTTAGTTTTTGAGAAATTGGGGGTCAAAGTTCAGCGTATGTTTCAAATACCTAATTGTACGACATCTGAATGTCGATTCGTGGCGTCGTGCCAAAGCATGTGTTTGTGAATCGAAAGGTTGTGAGTTCGAATCCATCCTCGGCTTCATTTTTTCTTTTTTACTTATATTTATATTTGTTACACGTTACAAATTTTAAGTATTTTCATTTCTAGAGCAATTGCCACAACTTTTATATTTCTTAATAAAAAGTTTTCTTAATATGCATTTACATTTTTGAATTTTTTTATTGAAGATTTATTTTTTTCTGCAATTTTTAAACTAATATTTCTTTTTATAACACAGCAAAACTAATTTAAGCCTAGAACTTTTTTTTTCTTAAACATTATCTATATTTTTTACTTTATGCCTTTAAAATTATTCTTATAAATGCATAAAGTGATTTAGAAATGTTATTAATTATTTTACGATAATTTTTAAGACTTGACAAACACAGAAATGTCATCATGAGGAAGCAGTTAGCAGTCGCGTACGGAAATTTAGTTTAAATGCCTAATTTCATAGAATGTTTGACATTTTCCATTTCATAGATTTTTCAAAAGTTTTTTCAATCTCATAGTTTCCAAATAAGTACACTTGCAAATTTCTCGAGATTAAAATTGCTTTCACAAATGTGTCACATGTTACCTAATTTTGATTTCAGTAGACTTTTTTTAGAATCAGAAAGATTCGCATTATTGAACAAGGGGGGGGGATAAGGATTTAAGGTATGTTTATTTTTTTAAAGTAATTTTTAGAATATTTCTGTTGTACAGCACGTGTGTGTGTGTGTGGGGGGGGGGTCATGCATCCGTGGCCTCACCTTTAAACCCGCTATTGAACTACGCATATGAAAATATGAGCTCCACCCTACATTTTCTTGGGCGCCCCCCCCCCTCCCATTTCTCATTTTTAATTATAGCCCTGTGTACAATTATGCATTGCATTTTAATCAGGGGCGTAGCTAAGGGGGTGTTACGGGCGCCTCAACCCCCCCAAAACATTTTGAGCCCCCCCCCCCCCCCCCCCGAAAAGATTTCAAGGTCACTAAATGAATTTATGTTCCAAAAACCCAAATGAAATTCTATTGAAAAAACTAATTTAGTTTTGGGGACCTTTAATCGTTTTGAAAAAATACTAAATTGTAGCTAAAACAAATGTTTCAACACTTGCTCATTTTACTTGCACATATGAAACCAACATTATGTTTAATACTGCACTAGTTATGCGCTCGAATTTTCCATAATCCTATTCTTTTCTTAGCATAAAATGAAGTTATTACAACAGTTTAATCAGAAACATAGTAACTAAACTACAGTGTAAATATGCAGCAATTTATCCTTTTGCGTCACAGAGAGAGAGAGAAAAAAATATATGAATCATTCCGCTACATTTTCTTGACCCCCCCCCCCACACACACACACACCCTAATTATTGACTTCTCGTTAAGGCCCTGGTTTTAATATTCTATTTGCATTTTTAAAATAAAAGTACAAAATTTCAATAAATGTAACTTTTACGGATAGATGGCAGCACTAACTAATATGAATTCTAGTGAAAAACACCGTTAATCACTGGCGATAAATTGATAAATAAACTAAAAAACTGTGTAAAATCACCATAAAATGCAAAATTAAGCAGGACGCGTTTCGAGTTGCACCAATAACAGCATGGTGATTTTACAAAGTTTTTTAGTTTATTTATTAATACGAATTCTTCCAAAGATTATTCTATAGTCTATACGATGTATGACGTATGTTCGATGACTGCAAATACCCAGTTTCTGAACAGTAACGACTAGCGAAACGAATACTTTTTAACGGATAGAGAATTCTAAATCAACGTTACCATACAGGTATTCATTTTGCCGTTATTTTCACAGCACTGCATTACATTATCTAAAAATCCATGCACGGTATTGTGTAATACACATTTGAAAAAAAAAAGTGATTGATTTAATCTAAAAATATTATTGTTTAAAATTGTGGAGATTTTAAAATATTAAAATTTTCTTATACTTTTTCAAAATTTTAATTAAATACGCATTTTTATTTAATTATTTGTTGCAAAATGTACTTTTAGTTGAACCCTGAACTGCAGTCAGTTCACCAATTGAGTCATATTTTTTGAAATAATAGTAATAATGAAATATTGAAAAAGTAAATTGTCCTCTTCAGGAAATATCAAAAGGTTCAAAGTTGTAGAATTCCCAACTCTGCTTAAAATTTGTAACATGTAAAAAATATAAATATAAGTAAAAAAGAAAGTAGAAGCCGAGGATGGATTCGAACTCACAACCTTTCGAACCACAGACATATGCTTTGGCACGACGCCACAAATCGACATACAGATTTGGTACTAATAAGTATTTAAAATATACGTTGAACTTTGACCCCCAATTTCTCAAAAACTAAGGTCCATTTGAAGGAACCCTTTCACCAAAATAATTAGTGGTATGACCCCTACAACATACTTTGAAATCATCAAAATCTGTGAGCACCATGTCTGGTGGTCCCCTTGTAAGTGTGGGCTTAATTTTTTCAACAAACACATACCAGGCTGAGATCAGACTTGCATTTATCCTACATAATCAAGCCGGGCCGGAACTGGACTCAATTGTTCTTAGGATATGTAGTGCAGAAAACATGTTTTATGAAAATATTTATAGCAATAATGAACTACTATTAACAGAAACTGTGGAAATATATATTACAGTGGCTCTCAGATTCATTGCTCAGCAATGCAAAACTTTCTGGCACATTTTCTGACATACAATTGGCAGGCCTGATAATTGAAAGAATATGGAATCAAATAGCATTTTCCATTTTCCTTTCTATTAATTTGAGAAATAAATTACTTATTGATATGTAAGCTATTCTTGTTGAGTGATTGCAAGCTTTTCAGCTTTCCCACGCTATTGCCTCCAGAAATTTGATTCAAAATGTTATAGATTCGGAGTCAGCAGCACAGACATTCACTTCATCAAGTTCACAGGTGAAAATCTAGCATTAGTTAAATTGCGATATGCATATTAAAATGCTTTAGGTCTGCAAGTCATATCTTGGTGGAAAACATCTAAAAATCCAATTTTAACTGTTGACTTGTAGGCTTACCATTGTGCTTTCCTGCATCGAAAGGTATGAAGACATGGAGAACTGGGTGCAGGAAAACAGAATGGTAAACCTATGAGCTAACCTCTGAAATCAAGTTTTTAGGTGTTTTCCATCAAGGTATGACTTAGCAGACTGATTGCATGTTAATGTGCTAATTGAAATTTAACTAATTCTAAATTTTTATCCATGAACTAGATGAGGTGATTGCCTGTGTTGCCGTCTCCCAGTCTATTAACTTTGACACTATTTTCTCAAAGATGTTTTACTTTTAATCAAAAAGTGGATAACACCGTTTGATTAAATGATTTCTAGATAAGAACATCTGACAATATATGAGTGTCCAAACAAAAATGAATTCAGAAATGCATACAAAAGTAACTTGTTTGAATTTGAGAAAAGCTTATATAAATGACAGAAAAATATTTTCATGAATCTACTTTTTATTATACATCTTCAAAGGTTATCATGCCTTTAATCTTCCTTTTTTTTCTTTTATTCTAAACTAATTTTTTAATGAATCCTTATTTTAATGTTGTAACATCTAAGACTTTAAGTAAACATTAATGTTGCTATTTTGTATTTTCTGTCTTGTGAGTGCATCAAAAATTTAAAATGTACTGTAAAATTATCCCATAAAGATATTTGCAGCATTTTTTTTTTTTAAGAATTTTAACTGTATGTTTAAAAAGAAAAAATCTGAATTTTTTTAGTAGAAATTGTGTTTGACTGGATCAGGCCTGATTTAATTATTTTTTCCATACATTGAGCTCGGGCTACATAAAAGAATTCACAAGCATTGCAGATTATCAGCATGACTGGCTTACAGGAAGCTTTTTATGGAATTAAGTATTTTCAAGTTAAATTATATTTAGTGTACTAGGAAAGGTTTGCATAATATAAATAAAATCACATACAAGGGCGTGCAAAGAACATGACTGTCTAAACATGATAAATTGAAGAGTGATTAGAGTAATTTTAATTATGTTTTAATCTGAATTAAATTTTGGTGTAATATGTAGTACATGTAAAAATCAATTGGTAATATATAGGAGTTGTACAAAAGAATTCAAATGTTTCAATATATTGATAGAAATTGCTGATGACAAATTTTCAACCTATTAAGCATTTTCTTAAACTAAGTTTTATCATATTTTGTAGAATATGTGTAAATTGTAGGTTGTAGGTTAAATACAGAGCTATAAAAAAAAATTGGACTACTTTTTTCTGCTATGAATAGTAATTGCTGAAATGTCGTTTTCAAATATGAAATGAAGTTTTTGAAATATTTACATAGATTTTTTTTTACTTTATTAAATAGCAAAGTTTTGGTAAAGAATTCAAAAAGTCTCAAAGTATTTCACAATCTATGCTTGAGGTATGATTTTTTTTACTTGTTTGTAGTAAATAAAGGACATTTTTTTTTGTCAAAGTAAATGAAAGATTTATTTAGGATATTTACCATCAGATCAGAAACTTCAACATTTGCTCATTTGTCAAGCAAGGGCTGATTTTTGGAATGTAAGAAGTGTGGTAGTTTTAAAGAATATTAATTATGTTTATAAATGTGTCTCTGTCAAATCTCATGTAAAAATTCTTTGACGAAACATCCAGCTAATGATTCAATTGTCTTTGGGTCTTGATTTGCTTGTAATTTCTATTTTTTTTTTTTTTTTTTTTTTTTAACCAAATTTAATTAATTTTTTTCTTTTTTTTTTTTGGGGGGGGGGGGCAGTTTACACCTTGATATACAGTCGAACCCCGTTATAACGAACTCCCGGATATAACAAATGAAAATTTTAGTCCTGCCATTCTCCTATTGTAATTAATGCTATTTTGTCCTTTTATAGCAAACCTCGGAAATCTTAAGAATTGGTTATAACGAACATTTCTTCCAGTCGACCATGATTTTTTCTTTTTTTACTTTTCCACTGTTCCACCAGTCATTCTAAGCCTGCTTATAAAGTGTAAGCATTCTAGTATAGTCAGGATCATTCTTTAAATTGTCTGCTCATTTATCCGAACTAGAGTCAGCCTCAACTTGTTCGGATAATGGACGTTGTACTGTATTTCTCTTCGTTTTCATTTTTAGTTAGTTTATTTAGAATTGTTTCAGTTAAATGTAATCAATTTTAGTCAATTCGGTTCATTAATGATCATATCTAATAGATTTTACGTTTTTTTTTTCTTAATACATCATTATTGAACATATAAGTTACCATGTAATAATATACATATTTTGTAAACTCTAATATTTTTTAACGGTTTGGATATAGCGAACAAAAACTTTGGTCCCTTAAATTTCATTATAACGGGGTTCAACTGTATTCAGACTGATGTGATGAGGCTCTGAACAGCAAAAACTATGTTGAAAAAAGTGTGCAAAATCTCATTCTGCTTATTTTGAAAAGAATGGGGATTGGACCAGGAAGTGACTGGAGAAACCATCATCTCATCAATTTCACAAAAATTTTAACATTGTACTTATAGTTGACTACACAAAAATGTGAAAAATTATTGTCTTTGAATCTTACCATGGGTACAAGTTATTCCGTCCTGAGACGGAATTCCGTCTTTTAAAAATTCCCGAGGACAAAAACGAGGCATAAAAAAAATCTTTTTTCGTCAAAGGATTGCAGAAAAAAACATGATTTTCGTGAAATGATCGTGGAAAAAAGTGCTATTTCTGTCAAAGGATTGCAAAAAAAGACACGTTTGCCGTCAAAAGCTTATGGGAAAAAACGCGATTCCTGTCAAAGGATTGCGAAAACCCCACAATTTTCATCAAATAATAGCAGGAAAAGCTCGATTTTTGTCCAAGGATTGTGAAAAAGACACGATTTCTGTCCAAGGATTGCGAAAGACTCAAATTTCGTCAAAAGATAGTATAAAATATTTCAGCTGAAAACCATAGAAAAATCGTAAATTTTGTCTAAAAGCCATAGAAAAATCGCAAATTTCGCCTAAAAATAGTAGAAAATCACAAGTTTCTGTTTAAAATTGTAGAAAAATCACAAATTTCGGCAAAATATTGTAGAAAAGTCGCAAATTTTGTTGAAAGATCGGGGGAAAAAACTTCATTTTGTCATACGGTCATGGAAAAAACATGAGTTATGTGTGTTATGTGCTCACTCAGTAGGGGGGGAGGGAGGGGGGGGGGGCAAAATATTTTCAGTCTTGGCAAAATTTCAAACTTGCACCCATGAATCTTATATTTTGGTGAGTACTGCTGGAAGGCCCAATTGTAGAGATTGATTTTTTAGAGCCTTAGTCACCTCACTGAATTCATAGATAAACTTGGTATTGATTTAAAACTAAAGATATATATATATATATATATATATATATATATATACTTTTTTTTAGTCTATTGGTTCATAGCCTGACAGTTTTGTCTGATAAATTTTAGCAATTGTGTCAGAAAATTTTATGCTTGAAATGCATCTGTTAGTAGTTAAACTGAATAAAAGTGACAGGCTGCAACTTGGCAGACCCCAAAAAAAAAAAAAAAAAAAAAAAAAAAAAATCACAAAGTAAATATTTTTAATTTTAATTTGACGCAAAGTTTATCCATGTAATGTGTGAGGTGAATGAACCCTAAAAATCAATCATTAAAATTTGATTTGCCCATGGTACCCACCAAGAAGTTGCAGACTAGTGTCATTGCAATATGATGCACAGCAG
Source organism: Maratus speculifer (assembly GCA_964019185.1). Taxonomy (NCBI): domain Eukaryota; kingdom Metazoa; phylum Arthropoda; class Arachnida; order Araneae; family Salticidae; genus Maratus; species Maratus speculifer. The sequence goes on from OZ025289.1 coordinate 382,345,654, forward strand.
TTGGTAATTCTTACTTTTTTCATTAAATAAAATGTCTATAATTTGAAAGAAAGGAAATTTTTTTTTCAAAGTATGTGCTATTGCTAGCTACTCATTTTCCTCATCTCTCTTGCAAATTGTAGACGATCTCCTATTGAAAAAGTGGATATTTTGTGGTTATCCAGTCATCAAACTATTTTTTAACATCTCTATAATTGTTAAAATTTTTCATAGAGAGCATGTGTGACATTAATGAAAACAAGTCTGAAATAATTGCTTGTCAAACATAGCAAATGAGGTACATTCATACTATAATGAAGTTATAAAAATATCCAGATCTTAAAGTAATAGCATACAGTACATCAGATACAGTATAATATCCAAAATCTTTTGTGGGTCCCTGTAAATCCTATCTGCCTTCTAATATACAGGAAATAATTTGTAGTAAATCGTAGTAATGTATATTAATTTCATAAAATGTGAAATAGTTTGTTATTAAATTTAAACACACCCCAAATAATGTTTTCGCCTGTACCATTATGTAAGGGAATACTTTTGTACAGCCCTGTAAATTAATAGCAAATGTTCTTTGCACCACAGATTGTATATTTTACTATATACTTCATACATGCATATCACTATTTATTATGTTTGAAAGAATGTAACATCATTAATATGCATTTAAAACTATTTTTTCTATTGACTGTAATGTATTGGAATACTTTAATTGAACTATGCATCCGATTTTCATAAAATTTGAAATGACTTGATAAAATTATGCAACAATTATATATTTTAAATTTCATAGCATTTGGTTGGGTAATTTTTGCAGTTTTATATGTGGGCAGTCGGACAGACAGATGGATGGACTGAATGACGTCTATAGGTGCAATGTATTTATATAATTAAAATGCACCTAACTAACAGCTGTATGGTGAGTATGATGGGGGGAAGGGTAATAGTTCTCAGCCAAGTATAGAAACTCTGGCTGCTTTTGCTGTGTGTGATGATATGTTGTCATGCTGCAAAATACATTTTCTGTGTCTTGTAGTCAGAGTTGGGCAGCATCGAAAATACTACATGTATTTGAAATACATTTTCAAAATACATTTGTATTTTAATCTGATGAAATGAAAGTATTTTAGTTATGTATTTTGTTATGCTTTTTCCAAGTATTTTGTATTTTGAAAATACATTTTGAATCAAAATACATTTTTATAGAATTCAAATTTTGAGGTCCTGTAAAATGCAAATCAAAGATTTGTAACAAGAAAATATCTTCCATTTTGCTTAGTCTTTGAACTCGTTTCTGGGCATTAATATAAACAAATTTTTCAAGCTAGTTGTACAATTTAGATTGTTAATGAACAAGATGTATAGCTTCTCCAGAAGTATTTATGCTGAATGGTTACAAAAATAATGTTACAAACCTTACTGTTGTTGCGAAAAGTATAAAATAAAATATTCTGTGATATATAGGAAGTTCCCATATAGAGTTTTACTTCTTATTGCTTTTATTTATTTATTTATTTTTTAATACGTTAGAAATGCAATGATATTATCTATTATAAAGGCTCGTGAAAAGCTGAATAATACTTTTGACGTTCCCAATGAAAATCCAACAAGAGAGTAATTTTATTCTGATAATACATGGTGTTCAATAGAGATTTGCACGGACCAGGTTTGGGCCCGAAGCCTGGGGGCAGAGCCGGACCAGGCCGATTTTAATTCTTGGAACTCATGTCGGACCGGTCCCGAGCCTTACTTTTTTCTGAAGGCTTGGATCGGGCCGAGTCTAATCAGTACTCTTTCTGGGCCAGACTCGAATCTTACTATTTTCTTTAAGGATTGTGCTGGACCGGAACGGGCCTATTTTATTATTTACATTCTATAATATTTCAGAATTGATTTCTTTCTTCCTGGCATTTATAGGCCAAAATATTCAATCCCAGTTTTGACCATCCTGTATGAAAACATTTTCTCGGCGTGGCCAGGTCTGATAAAAAATCAGTAAAATTTGGTCTGGCCTAAAATTGTTTTCAAAAATGCATATATTTTTAAATCGCTCTTGCTCTTCAATTAAACCTCAAAATTTATTATTTTTAAAGCATCTTCTAGACTTGTTAAAATAGATCTAAATTGAAATATAGTTAAACGTATGAAAAAGAACCTGCTAATAACAGAATGTTATTTTAAATTGCAAAATGTGTTTCTCCATGCAAAATGAATTCAATAATACGTGAGAAGAAAAATATATAATACATCTGCATCTGCTGAGAAGAAACTTGCCTATAACAAATTTTCTTTTCTTTCCTATGCTATTCCGTCTTAGATATTACTGTATACCATTTTTTATATTTTTGTATCTTCATTACATGGAATGTGAATTAATAATATTTATGATAACTGAAACATTTACATATAACAAACAGAAATTTATCAAAAATATCGCAGTCTACGACACTTCTGCATTAATAAAGATTATAAACATAAAAAAGATTTTTGGCCAGAACTCCCCCATACGAGTAAAAATCAACGTTTTGTTGAAATTCACTCAGGAAATTCCGGACTGATAAATTTCTTTTTACAGACTGGCAGGGTCGAGTCAATATTTATTTTTATTTTTATTTTTTTTCTGCTTGGATCGGGCTCAGGCTTGGAAATTTTGTCTCAGGCAGATGTCTAGCATGCAAGGAAGCTAACAGAAGAGCTTATACAGGAAATATTTCAAAATAATGGAAAAGTTAAGAAATTTCTTTTTGAAAGTGTTAAAATTCATAATTTTTGAAAAACGACTGCACCGCCAAACAAAGAAAAGAAGTTTTTAGCTGTAAATATACCTTTTTTGTTATTCGATCCTCCGAAATTTAACCACATGTGTATGTTGCTGAAAGGGAGTAAAAGTCAAAAATGAAAACGATCCTTTTTGAAAATATCTTTGTTTTTGTTAACTTGAAAAAAAAAAAAAAAAAAAACGCCAGAAGGGGGTGCTATAATCGCGATATCTCTACCAATTTCATTATTTTACCATCAAAAAGTGTATGAAGTTATAGATAGAACTGAACTAAATTTTTGGGCATGATTATTTTTGGCAGGACAACCAGGTCCTCCCTGGAAAAAAGTCTTCCGGAAGATGGCTCTGTAAAAATGATTTTCATGTTATTTTCATTATTGTACCATCGAAGGTGTATAAAGTTATGTTCAGAATCAAACCAAAATTTTTGAGTATTATTTTGGTTCTATGTCTAGCCAATCTTCTTTGAATTTGGAAATATTCTGTGGGTAAGGGGCATTGTAATAGTGTAGAGGTTTTTGTATCCTTTTTTCGATTTTTCGTCGTTCTATTGTCCATTGGCTCATGCAGAGACGAAAACTTACGTCCTGCTAAGCTGGCTATTGGCAAACAGCTGATTATTGCCGAGTAAAGGAAAAACTGTTGATTTTAATAAATATCATGATCCATATTAACTCATTTTATTCCGGTTAATTGACGGAAGCAGAAATTTAAAGTGATAATGAAAGTTGGTATAGTACTGAATTAATAATATTAAAGTATTAACATGTGTAACTACTTTTTGAATTATTAAATGTACGTATGAGATAGAAGAAAGTTTTTGGACTGGCATATCCAACTAGTTTATTTAGACATCGTTGTTCTCTTTAATAAACTGTAAAGATTTGTTACAGTATTCTGAATGTATTGGAAAATGTTTCATAATTTATGTTGGACACATGATTTTTCGTTCTTGTTTTGCTTATTTTGGAAATTATGTTAAAATTTCAAAAACATATTCAGATTTGAAAAAGCACTTTTCATTTATATAGTGAAACACCCACCGATTTTCAAAATTTGAAAATGTATTTTGTATTTTGAATTTTTTTCTTTTGGAAAGTATTTTGTATTTTAGGTTCTAAAACTAATGTATTTTGTATCGAAAATGATTTTTCAATGTATTTTGCTCAACTCTGCTTGTAGTCCATTCTGGTTGCTTCTTGATCAATGTATGGTAACTCTTTCAATTGGTTTCAAAGCTCATGGTACATAGTATTCTTGTGATCCCACCAAATAGATAGCATGGTATTCTTTTCAAAGGGATTTGGTCTTGTGGTCAATGTTGATGGTTGTGCTGTGTCAACCCATGATTTTCTGTGTTTTGGATTCTCAAAATACATCCATTTTTCATCTCCAATCACAATCTGATGGGAAAAAAAAAAAAAAAAAAAAACTTTCTTTTAAAACGAGAAAGCAAAACTTTGTACGACATTTTTTGTCATTCTATCTGTTTTTTGTTCAGCTGATATGGTACCCATTCTCCTGCCTTTTGGATCTTTTTTATTGCTTGCAGGCAATCACAAATAGTTTGGCGACCAACATTTAACCTCGCTACCATTTATTTGCTTGCAATTTGATATCTTCAATTTTTTTTTCAATTGACTTTGACATTCTTTGTCTTTTATGTCGAAATAACCACTTTTTCATTGGAATATTGTCACCATAAACTCCCATAAGTCTATGATGACTTCCACTCACATTATTATTGTTTTATTTTTTTATTAAACAAGAGAAACAGTACACGATGCTCTTTATTTGGTTTGAAACCGAACATGTTTACTAGATGAATAAAATATGATGCTAACTTGAAATTCTTTAAGCATGAATGGCATTTTGAAAGGTATTGTCATAGTTACAAAATACCATAAAAGGTGATTTATAATCAAGTCTGTCAGGTGAAAGGAAGACTAGTCCTATATGTGAAATGCATTAAGATAGGGAGTGGGCAGACTATTATTTCTCGTATCTTATCTTGAACCTTTAAATATAAATATGCAGATTTTTTTTTTTTTTTCTATTATAAGGCTTGATAGTATTTCATGACAGGTTTTGTCATAACATGTTCTTTTGATTTGATGACTCATCTTTCCAATTTTCTAATTTATCATGTTCAAATTGAATGCATTTACCCATTTAATTATTCTAATATGCTTTACTCCTATTCATTGCTCTTCTTTTCTTTTGTCTTTCTTTCTTTTCTTTTAAATATCATGTGTAATGTAACTTTTATAAGTGATAAACTGTAGCTAATTATAGATTTCAGTTTGTGGAGCATGATAATGGAACTTGTATTTCTCCCCGCCCCCCCCTTCTATTGTTTGTTTAGATTGGATTATATGTAGCTAAATCATTATAATTAAATAAATCATTATTTGATTCATGCATTTGATTTAACTAATCAAAGATAATTCAATAATTTTAAATGTATTTTATTTGTATATAGGTACAGGCACGAAATAGCAATTTTAGAAGATCAGATATTTGTCTTTGGTGGTGGAACAGTATCAGAAAGCTTTAATTTAAATGAGGTAAATATTTGAATTTCTCTGAGAACTTAATTTAAAAATAGTTGTTCATGAGAAGAGAAGTATATTTTAATTTTCTGTAATTTAAAAATTATTTAGATAAATTATTGTTACTTTCTTTTTTTTACATTAGAAGAAAGCATTATAATAGAAATTTTTTTCTGACGAGTTTACACGTTTTAGAGGTCAGAGACACCAAAAAACATGTTTATACAAAATGTCTGTCTATATGTTTGTGTGTTGCTGTTGTACTATAGAAAAATGTATGAAGTTTTGTATAAAACTGAACCAAATTTTGTGTGTGATTTTGACTACGGTCAGCTGTTTTCTTCCAATTTGGAAAGATTCCACCAGAATAGGATGCTGTAACAGCAATGTCTGTGCCATTTTCATTATTGTGCCATCCAAAAATATATAAAGTTAGAAATGAACGATTTTGTTTTGTTTTGTTTTTGGCTATGGCCGGCAGATCCTCCCTGAATTTTGAAAAATTCTGCTGGAGAAAACACTGTAATAGCGATTTTTGTTCCATAATCATTATTATACCATCAAAAAGTGTATACAATTATACATAAAATTGAACCTTTTTTTTTTTGGGGGGGGGGGGGGTATATTTTTGGCTATGGCCAACAGGTTCTGCTTTAATTTGGAAATGTTCCACCAGAAGTTGGTGCTGTAATAACACTATCTGTGCCATTTTCTGTATTGTATCATCGAAAAGTGCAAGAAGTTATACATAGAATTGAATCAAATGTTTTGTGTATGTTTGACTACAGCCAGTAAGTCCTCTTTGAATTTAAAAATATTCTTCCAGAAATGCATGCTTTGATAGTGATTTGTATAATTTGATTAAATTTTCTCAATAATCTTGTCCATTGGCGGCTCATACAAAGACAAGAACTCACGTCCTGCTAAGCTAGTTGGTCACAAACATCTAATGTGAAACAGAATAACCAAAAACTATTGATTTTAATTAAGATCATGATCAAAATTAACTCTTCATCTGTAACTACTTTTCAAAATGTTAAGATGTAGAAGAAAGTTTTGGGATTGGCACATCGAACTAGTTTTTTCTTTATTTTGATCTGTTCACATTTTCTTTTCTATGGCAAATTTATTCTAGTGTTATTAATGTAGTTTCAAACTTGTTGTTTTAAACATTCTTTTCTTTTATTTAATATTTATTTTTCTTAATATATAAATAAAGTATTAAATTTATCTGTTATTTAGTATTAAACTGTTGCATTGCTAAAAAAATAAAAATAAAAAAAAAAAAATAAAAATAAATAAATAAATAAATAAAAGATATTTATTTATTTTTTTGTTTAAACATTTTTCTCATTTCATAAAGACTAAGAATAAGATCTTAAAAAATCAAAAAACATGATTGAAGTAAAAAAAAAAAAAAAAAAAAAAAAAAAAAAAAAAAAAAAAAAGACTTACAGATTATCAGCTTTTAGAAGATATTCTATGGACATCACATTGTTTGGTCTACTTTTCAAAGAAAATGATAAAAATGCTTTATGAAAGTTAATTAAGCAAATATCATTCAGCTGAAATAATACCAGCATCTGTATTAATGTACTAAATTTTCTTCATGGAGCTATTGTTTGTGCAAAACAGTCCAGGTAAAATTACAGGGATTACATCTTACTAAAACTTTCCCTTTTTTATACTGCTATTGAAATGATATCCTTAATGCAGATTTCTATTGCAGATATTAAAGGAATCTACAACAAAGAATTATGAATTGAAATATTGATAGGAAATGCAGAAAAATTTAGGAATGCTGCAAGCAAGCCCTGCAATTAAATTAATGAAGCAAGGTTATAAAGATAAATGTTGTAATGAATCAATGATAATTTGATTGCACCATAATTTACAGAAAAAGCGCTGTACTGTTGTTATTTCAGCTGTACTGGGTTCATTGGAAAAAGTTTTTACAGAATGTCTTTGCCGCTTATTTTGAAAGTAAACTGAAGATGGGACTGTTACACATCGTTTGAGGGGAAAATAGTATTTTGAAACAGGATAAAATATTTTTTGCTATATTTCTTGACTTTGTGAAAAAAAAAATGCCTATATTTCTGTATTTTTAATAAGATTTCTAAAACAAACTTTTATTAAGGAATTACAGAAACATATTTTTAAGACCAAAACCAAATTTTGGCAACCTACCTATTTTTGGCTGAAAATGAAAATGTTGTGCTAAAGTTATTAATAATACATACATGAATATACATAATTATTAATTAATTATACTTATTTATTAAATATATATAATTATTAATTATACATGTTTGCGCTCAGTGCCTCTGACCAAACCTTTTTTTTTTTTTTCCATATAAAATAAATGTATTTAATTCATCAATGATAAAGAATTAATTCCTAATTATACAAATTTCATTTTATTAAAAAGTTTTTTAGGTGTAATACAATTTGATTTATCCTTTATAATGATTTTTGTAAATGATCACCTATTATATTAGAACTTTTTCAAAGAATATTCAAAACATTTTTGTAGTTTCAAACTAAAACTTTTTTATTACTATTGAGTCTGCAGCTTTTAATGGACACATGAAAAGAGTCTTTAAACTTTAGTCTTATATGCATTGCATGTTTTATAATTTACACTTGCATCTCAGGTCAGTCATGACTAATAATCACAAATGGTGAAGTTCATAGCAATAAATAAAGTGTGTCTCATTTCAGCCAATACAGCTCAATTCAGTGTGCTGTGTTAAGAAAATAATAATAATAATAATAATAATAAATTATGCAGATAGTTTTAATCCAACTGAATTTTAGGCAGCATTCTCGCAAAGAATTTGTTTTCGACGAAATTCAGATTTTAAGCCAAAAATAAAATTGAAACCATTTTTTTTTTTTTTTCCAGTCTCCACTTATAATTTTAAGAGTAATACTTGGTAAAATGTCTTCTTTTTATACATAATTTCTATTAAAATGGAAATGACTTTCTGTAGGGTTACAAAGCTTTTTTATTCTTTATATTTCAATAAAAATCCATCTGTAAGTGCACATACATAATTGAGAGAGAGAAAAATTGTGACAGCCAATAACTTTATAATTTCTTCTAACATATCATATTTTCTGCTAAAGCATGTTAGATGCTGTAATGTGATGTAGAAAACTTTTGATATATATATATATATATATATATATATATATATATATATATATATAAACATATAAACCCCATGAGAAATGATGGAATATTATCTGTTTTTAATTTACATAAAACTTTATACAGATGAAGCTTTTATTATTGAAGAGTTTGTATTATAGAAAAGTATGTTTTAAAAATGACAAATGTATTCTACAAATACAAATGATGTGGATAATTTTTTTAATCATTCTTCAATTTATGAAATAGTTCAACAAAGAGCTTAGATTATGTCATCTTGAAATTTGATTGCATTGTGAATAAATTTTATATTTCTTAAAAAATTTAATTAAAATGTAAAGAATGTATAACATCATATACTACATATATTAATTATATCAATGCAGATAAAATTTCAATTTTTATCGCAGTAACATTTGAACATAACTTTGGAGTGAAAATAAAATTGTAATTTAAGAAGAGTATGTGAAAAAATAATGTTCAGTCATACAAATGCAATCTCATAATTCAATTACATCTGAAAAAGAAAAAGAAAAGAAACTGTTTTTACTTATAATGCTAACAAAAAATTTTAAAAATAAACTGATAAATGTTAAGCTCTTAAAAAAATATAAAATAAAATTTAAATTATAGTATCTACTTTATTTATATTGAACAAGTTCTAAAATTATATAACCAAAGTTTTAAAAATAGATGTAGAATAATATCATTACATCCTGCAGTATTTTTTAAATTCTTTTATTTATACTGATTGTTGATAGATGACATGAAAACAGTGATGGTTTATTTTATATCTGGTTATCCATTGTTTATAAAGCTTGTTATCTGTTATTTTTAATTTAGAATTTAAGTATTATAACTGGATAGATTTTGAATATGTTGGAGAATAGATGTGATACAGGACAGAATATGTGTACATATTTCCACTTGCTGAACAGTCAGCATACTTATGGCATCTGAATATTTATGCCTAACATGGAAGCCATAAGTTGCTTTTCTGGAAATTCAGTGAAACCCAGAGCTGTCACATTAGCTTATTATATAAATAGATATATACACACGTATGTATATTGAGAATGAATGAGTTATCTTAATTTTTTATTTTAAAAAATATCTTAAATTCTTAAGCTTTTTAAATTGATATGTACTCTCTTATTATTATATCATTGAAGATTTCTATGAACAATCAGAAAAATTTGCATTTCTGGGAATTTGTTAAGAAAATGGACAAGATAAGCTACTTCAAAAATGCTATAAAGGGATCATAAATGCTCATGGAGCTCCAGCTTTATTCTTGCCACTTGTAGGCAAATTTTAAAATTTCCTTATTATTATTAGAATTTATTAGAAGGTATATTTATGGATCATTATTTAGTCCTTCATGTAATGATCAAGAATATTTTAATTACTTTTTTTGTTAATATAATATTTTAAATAAAAAATGAGCCATTATTTAGTCATTATTGGTAATTTATAATATTGATAAATTGTAATTTGTGAATGTGAAGCTAACAAAATGGAAAAATTAAAGTGGGAGAATGGAGGGAGTTTGTTACTGACTTTACATCATTTTAGAAATATACATATAAATATATAAAAATTAATCCATATTTTTATTTAGATACCTACCTTCAGCCTTAAAGAAAAGACTTGGAGTGTATCTGTTACTACGACAACTTCTGGTAATTAATAAAACTTTATTCCATTTGTTAGTAAATTTAAATTTGATTTATTTTTAAATATTCCTTTGAATAAAGGATTATAAAACAATTAGATGAAAGAAAATTAACTGATTATTCAATTTCAATGAACTGATAAATTAAACTATGATTTAAATCTAGCAGGTAATTTACAGTGTAATTATTATACTCCTCCTCTCCTCCCCCTTCACAACCACAAAAACCAGAAAAATCTGTTGAAAAATTATCTAATTTTTACTGTTCCATTATCAAAAGCAATTATATATACAGTTGAACTTCATTAACACAAACGCTCAAGAGGAATCTTTTGTTCTTATTAAAATTAATTTATGTTAGTCAAACTTAAATACATTGCATACAACTGGACAGGGCAATTGGAAACAGTTCATACTACAAGTAATTTGCGTTAACCCTTTGGGGACGAGCGTATACATGCCACAAAAAGGCTTAAGAATCCTTGTTTATCCACACCAGTAAAATTTTATTGTAAAACTTCCCTAATTTAATCGGAGCATTTTCTCAATTTAATAAGCCAGAAATTTCTGTTTTTAAAAACCAGAGACAAAACATTAAAAATTTCATAAAAGGTTCCCGTCACGAAGGTGTTAAACTTGTTTGTGTAAACAAGGTTTGATTGTGTATATATATGCATTATATTTTAAGATATTAAATATAACAAAACCAAATAAAATAATAAAATAAAACTAATAAATAAAAATAAATATCTATATTAATAAAAGATGTCTGTGTGGGACTGCAGAAAAAGCTACCACAGGTAGATATCTAAAAAATTGAAGTGAAAATTTGAATCAAGATAGTCCAAGGAAAATTCTGGTGCACCTGAGGCTCAAATTTTTTATTTTTTGATAATCAGCTGAGATATTAATTAAAAACTGAAATTTGAAAAACATATAACATTCCATACAAACACACCACAGCTATAGCAGGTTGAAGCTGAATGCATCTCCTAATTGTTGTAGCTGTGAAGAAATGGAAATTATTTTTTATTATGTTTTTGTCTTAACGTTTTACAGCCAAACCACTCAAAATAAGGAAAAATGGATTCAATGGGAAACACATTCTTAAATTTCAATCATGTTTAAAATGTCATAATCTGTTTAAAAAAAATTAATGTAGTCCTTTTTAAAAAATTTCATAAAGATTTGATTTCACAATTGTTTTTATTCTCTTTCGATGATGTTCTCTTGGGTTTAATTTCAGATAACAAAATTAACAAAAAGTGTCTTTTAAACTGAGGCCTTCTCCTTAATATTGCAGTTACTTTGTAAAAATATAATTTTTTGCCCTTTTGGAAAAATTTACTATTGTAGCTCACTTCAAGCCTCTCAGAGACATTCTTTTTTTTTCTTAATCAAAAGTAACTAGGCATTACCATTTTGACACAATCTTTTTACACAGTGGATTCACATCATTTATAAAAATTTCAAAGTGTTCAGACAAGTAGGAAAGTTTTACAAAATATCTTAAAAATTGATAATCGGAATATGAAAACATGGGCAGTTTTGATAAATCTCCAGCTCATGTTTTCTCATCTAAATATTCATATTTTTTCATGAAATTTTGAATTTTCTTCACAATATTTCCCCTACTATTGATTGGCAAATTCATGATTTTTCTCTCTCAACTGCTTAAAAAAATTCACGTTTTTTCTTTTCTTTCTCAAAAAGAGCAGTAAGGTTCATCAGATGTGTAAATATTTTAAAGTGCAACTGGGTGAATAAAGTAGTTAACTGCTGAGTATTGTGCCGTGCCAAATTATCCTAGATTCAATACTATGAAGGCAGTGGGATCCCAGCATTAGAATCATTTAGAAAAAATGTTTTTATTTAAATTAATAATTCATTCAAGATTGATTTTAGGTCTATTTAAGGTTATTATCAGCCTGGCTTTCTCCAATCGAGTTAGTTAGTCATTAATAATGAAGATAGAAGTTTGTGTGCTGTGTTTTGAAAAAACTGTTGCGTGCAGAGCTCGCATGTCATATCTGCTTCCCAGACCAAAATACAAAAAAAGAGATGAAGAAACATTTATTTATTTGAAAAAAACACCCACTTATACTAAAATCATGATAAGTAGTCCTAAAAAATTCAATAGTCACACAGGAGAGAATTTATTGCATTATATTAGAATTTATTGTATTCCTTTTTCAAATGCCAAAAAATCCTCTCAAAATTTGGGGAAAAAAAAAAAAAAAAAAAAAAAAAAACACCTACTGAAAATCTTATTAAAAATCATAGAAGAAAAAATTTACTATAATAGGGTAGAAGTTTGAAACAAAATTCATATTAGCCTAAAAGTTTGAAACATAATCCCTTTTACAAATGTAATGTTGCGAAACTTGAAAATTTGCATTAAGTTTGCTAAAAATATATAAAATCAAGGAGAAGAAAATGTACTAAAATTTCATTAAAAGTTTAGAATCAAATTCCATTTTTGAATGTCAAAAAATCACTGTAGAACTTGAAAAATTGTTACAATTCAGAAATCATACAAAACAAAATTTACTACATTAGGCTAAAGATTTGAAACCAAATTTTTTTTACAAATGTCAAAAGCTTGCCATATAACTTGAAGAATCAATAATATAATCACATTAAAAATCACTCCAAAATTGTAGAGGAATAAATTAGGCTAAATGTTTGAAAACAAATTCATTCCATAAATACCCTAAAATAGTCATAGGCTAAAAATTTTTTTATTAAAAATTGCTAAATATTCAAAAATTGCAGAGAACAAAATTTACCATAATTAGGTAAAACATTGCGCTTTTCATTTTTTCAATAATGACAAAAAATTGATGCAAAATACAAAACATCCCTAACAATTGCATGTAACATAACATAAAAAAAAATCTCTAGAAATCAAAAATCATAGGAAACAAAATGTACTACATAATGCTTAAAGTTTGAAACTGAATTCTTTTTATCAGTGTAAACAAATAACTTCATAATGTAGAAAATCACATAAAAAGATTCACTAAAAATTCAAAAATTGCTCTACGAATTCTGAATAAACTTTATTGAACAAAAGACAAAATTTACTATATTGGGTTCAAAGAATGAAACTGTATTCCTTTTACTAATGTGAAAAAATTACTTTTTGTCTCTGCATTTTTTAAAAATTGCATTATTTCAATGTTCAATGTGTCTTATATTCCCCTTTTCTGATTTATATAATGTTACATTATATTTAATTTTTACAACCGCATTTAACTGTTTTTCTTATTTATTTTATATTTCTTATTCATAGTTTTTCCTGAAGCTAGACGGTGCCATGGTTCTGTGCAAATTGAAAGTGGTAAAATATTTTTTCTTCTAATTGTACATTCATTTACATTGATAAAATTCATATCATTTCTATCCTCTCTATAGGAAAAATTGTTTTGATTGAGCTTTTACTATGCTACATTTTGTATAATTTTCCATTTAATTTTTCATTATTATGTTCTTTATCAGGGTTCGCACAGACTCCTTGGACTCCTTAGAAACTACTTAGAAATGAAAACGTTCCCAAGTAGTACTTAGAAGTACTTAGATAAACAAAATACTCCTTAGCAACTCCTTAAATTGTGTTGCGGTCGGGGATGCCGCGGACGCGCTTTAGTGCGTAAAATATGCAAAAAATCGGCGACGGGACGCAGAAAAATAGCTCTTATGCGTCCCGCAAAACGCGTAATTTCGTTAAAAAATTGCAAAAAATGGCAAATTTCGTTAAAAAAATTGCAAAATAACGACTATTTTTCCATAAATTTCGTCAAAGAATTTGCAATAAATGGCTAATTTCCTCATAAAATTTCGAAAAAACGGCAGATTTCCTCAAAAAATCGCGAAAAAACGACAAATTTCGTGTAAAAATCGCGATAAAACGGCAAAATTTGTCAAAGTATTCGCGAAAAACAACAAATTTCGTCAAAAAATCGCGATAAAACTGCAAATTTTGTCGAAAAATTCGGAAAATACGGCATATTTTGTCAAAAAAATTCGCTAATACGACAGGTTTCGTCAAAATTTTCGAAAAAATGGCAAATTTCATAAAAAAAATAGCTAATTTTGTCACAAATCGCGAAAAAACGGCAAATTTTCTCAAAAAGTTGTTAAAAAAACGACAGATTTCGTCAAAAAATCGCGATTAAACGATAGATTTCGTCAAAAAATCTCAAAAAAAGATAATTTATTCAAAAGATTCGCGAAAAGATGGCTAATTTCGTCACAAAATCTCGAGAAATGGTAGATTTCCTCAAAAAATCGCGAAAAAACTATTAGTTTCGTCTAAAAATCGCGGAAAAAGGCAAATTTCCTTAGAAGATCGTGAAAAAACTCAAATTTTGTCAAACATGGAAAAAAAAAAAAGGAAAAAAGAAAGAAAAAAAAAACGTTAATGCTGGGAGTGAAGTTTTCTGTTCCAAAAACTAAATTTTTTTGCTTCAATATTTGTTTTTTTTTTTTTTCTGCTCCAAAAACGGATTTTCCTGCTTCACAATCTGTTTCTGACTACTCCAAGTCTTTCTGAATAAATGTGACTCAGAAAAACACCCATTCATTAAACAAAAAGTTTCATCAGTTTACTCCTCAACAAAAGTATTCTTTTTTTTTTCAGCAAAAATGTCTTTTTCAATAAATCAGTCTTGTCCCTTTTTTTAAAAAAGAAATGCAAACAATATAGTGATACTTGTTATCTTCTACATTCAAATGTTCAATATTTTATAGTTAAATTTGTATCTTGTGCATTTATTTTTAAACAAGTAAAGAAAATTTCTCTTAATAGTTTAAACAAAAATTATTGTTTTTAATTATTTATTTATTATTAAAACAATGATTATTGCATTTTATTTTTCATTTGCAAATGAACAAGGTCAATTTTTGCATCTAAAATAATGACTTATTAGTGAGGAGCCGCTTTTGATATAAAAGGACCCAGGATTTTTCAAGTTAAGCGGCGGTTTTGCACGCAAGCAATATTGCTAAAAAAAAATGCGATTGTAAAGCACACGGTAAATCCTGTATGCACATCATTCATCAGAAATACAGCAGTGACTGGTTGGGATCATACTAATAGCCACCAAAGTGATTTAG
Organism: Maratus speculifer; assembly: GCA_964019185.1. NCBI lineage: Eukaryota > Metazoa > Arthropoda > Arachnida > Araneae > Salticidae > Maratus > Maratus speculifer. The sequence continues at coordinate 382,360,929 of OZ025289.1, forward strand.
TTTTCATGGCCATAAAGGAAAGAAAAGTGAAAAGAATAATCCAGATTCACCCCCCCCCCCCTCTCGTGGTGGGTAACTCGCGGAATCTCTGTGGAATTGGGGCTGTGCAAGTGCGCATACTACATAAATAACAATAAAAATGACAAATCCTTAAAATTTTTTGGACTCCTTGGATTTTTTCTTCCGAATTCTGTATGAACCCTGTTTATTTACTTTAACCTTAGTTCATCAACAAATTTATCATTTGTTATTTTAAGGTTACATAATTAAGTACATAAAAATAAAATCCCTGATAACTAGATTAGTACAGTGAAACTTTCTTGAACAGTCACTTCTAAACAATAACAACCTCCAATTACAACTACATAGTGATGGAATCAAACATATTCCATAGCATTAACATTAGCATGAAGCTCTAAATAAGGAATTTTAAACAAAGGTTGCTCAAAAGTCACAAGAAAGAAATTTCAGTTGCTAATACAATTTCATATTTATTTTCAATCCGAAATGTTAAGCAAATCAAACAAAATTTATTTCACATGTCAACAAACAGAAAATGAAGACTTTAATAATGATGGATACAGGGTTGCTACAAAACATGGAAAAGTCAGGGAATTGGGAAATTAGCTAAATAAGACAGGGAATTTCAATATTTTTTCCTAAAACTTGGAAAAGTCAGGGAATTTGATAAACTTTCATTGTGATCTCTAAGAGAATTTGATCATTGTGCAGCCAGAAGTGAGAATTTTCCATGATTTGGCAAACTGCATACTTAAAAATAGAAGAAAAATCATCTACCTTTTTTTTTTTTTTTTTTTTCCAAAAATTTCTTCTTTCATCCTCAACATTTTAAATTTTTAACACTCAATATTACAGATTTTAAAACTTTTTCCAGCAATTATTTTCATGTAACAATAAGTAATTATCACAAGCCTCCATCTCCCCATTCTGTTTCCCCTTCTTATGTGTTGAAAATAAATTTTAACTAGACAATGATTTTGGGATATATAGTTAACAAAATGAATATTTGTGAACTCAGTGCACAAATATTTTGTAGCAAGTTTGTACAATTTGTAGGAAACTTTATTTGAAAGCTCGCAGTCGTAAATTATTAAAGAGAGTGATTCCAATTGTAAACCTCAAAGAAACATTGTTATTGATTTGGGAGGAGAATTGGGATAAAGAGCTTTAGCTCAGAAATTATTAGCAACTGTATTCAAGAAATTTTAGCGTTTTTTTGAGTAACATAAATTTTTTTACCCTCAGCATGTCCACTATGCGCTATGCTGCTAGACTAGAATTTTCTTGAAATACACCTGGAAAAGTCAGGGAGTTCTATTCTCCCATATGAGTAGCAATCTTGGATGGAGATAATTTAGATAATATTCTTATAATGGCAGTCAGTGAGTTTTTATATTTAGACAAAAATTTGGCTGTTACTGCCACATTCGACTCCATGCAACAAAGGATGGAAGATAGGAGAGAGGAAAAGAAACTTGATGAGGAAGAGTAAAACAAATTTTAGAATCACCCAAAATTTCCAGTGTTAACAGCTATAATGAAGATTTGATGAACCTTAATGAAATCTAAAATTCTGAATTAAATAGGATGAGTGTATAGCAAAACAACTCATATTATTTCTTTGGAGAAAGATATTTGCAACAAAAAACAAAGCAACTGCAAATCACTGATTTTTTTTTTTTTTCAATGCATTTAAAATGCTGAGGATTAATAAAAATGATTGTGTCATTTTATTTAAACTTATTAACCATTTGGAAAATGGTTACTGTTCTTGGTCGAGAATAGATGTATCTGAGACATATCTAACCCTTTTGGTGTCTGCATAGCTTTCATAATCATATTAACCTGATTATAGAATTCTCTAGGATGTAGGGGTAGGTAATGCTGTATGACCTCTGGATTTTTTAAAGAAACTCAGTACAACTTCCATAACTGTAGCATATTTCCTCTCTAGTATATACCCTATGCAAGGAAAACATTTTAATCAGAAATAAATATTGTAAATAAAAAAAATTTAATTTAAATATAAAAATGATGATTGTATAACTTAAAAAAGATTGTATTTCAGCTTCTATTGTGACATGCCGCTGAATTCAAAGAAGCTGTTAAATAAATAGCTTAGCATGAAGCTGTTTGATTTGGAGCCAGAATAACTACTAGAAGATTATATCCATTATTACATTTAATAAACAAAAATGAAGAGTTACATATTAAAATAGTTTCAGGAAAAATTGAGCAGATAATGTGCGTCAAACTAGCACGAGCTCGTGAACTGAAGTAAATACGAATAAGTTCAGTTCAGTTCAGGCAATGCCGTGACGGTTGCCGTTAGAGTTAAAATAGCAGTTTGCAAGTGTCCGTTGAGCTACACCATGGAGTTAGCAGTGTTGGTGCTTTCAGTAGAGGACACTGCAGTATGTAAGGTATATTCTCATATTTTCCTTACTATACCACTGAGAACCTTCAAGCATAGCTCCTTAACTAAAAAATTTAGAATGATATGATGAATATTGAAACAATTCCTGAAATATTGTATAACTAACTGTGTAACTGTCATCAAAATCCATTTAGTAAAACTGTAAATCTTTCATAATCTGATTCACATAATTTTAGAGTACTGGTAGATATTACTAAGTGAAGTAGAACAATGATTTTTACACTAAATAATTTATAAACTTAACAGTGTTAGTTCTAGAAAATTCTGTTCAGTAGAATCTGAGCGATAAATAATCGTAATGAAATTGGAATTTGTTTTAAATGGTGTTGTGTAAAAATGTAAGTACTGCTATTTGCAAGTTAAAAAAATGCTATGGGTGATATTTGCGCACAGCTAACATAAAAGTACTTTTTTTCTTCTTATTCTGGTGTAAACAGTAAATCACCAAATTCAAATTTAAATCTTTGAAAATAAAGTTTTTTTTAAAAGTCGTACAAGCATTTTTTTAATATTTAAATTAAATTTTTTCATTTTACAATATTTATTTCTCATTAATCATTTTTCCTTGCATTTGAAATTAAATCTGTACTTGTTTTGGTACTTTCCTGTTATAGCAACAAAATTGTCACTATAAGTAACAGTTGACACAAAATGAAATGAAACTCTTCAAAATAATTATAATAATATTTAACACGTGAATTATTACTTGCTAACTAAGCATAGGACCAACATTGTGAAAAATGTCTAAGCCGGGAATCGAACTCGGAACCCTTGGAATAGCACTCTAAGTGCTCTATCATTTAAGCTACGAGTACGATGCCCAGATTGGCATTATTCACTACTATATATATGTTGGTAAGGCTGCACTGCAGCACAATCTTCATGAGCACACAATTCTGAGGCATAACATAAGACACAAACAAACCCAGCATCGGTAGATATATTTTAAATTTTCAGCTGTGAAATTATGCTTAATATTATTGAATATTTAATACATGAATTATCACTTGCTAACTAAGTATAGAACCAACATTGTAAAAAATGTCCATGCCAGGGATCGAACTCGGAACCCTTGGAATTACATTTGGTGAGACATTTTATTTTGTTAGCATGAACACAGCATATTATTAAAGCGTCTTTTTATAGTTTTAAAGAAATTTAAGCCATGCATTGGAGTACTGTAAACAAAATGAAAGGAGATGAATTCAACATTGGAAAATGGTTTATGCAATTTAACAGCACCAACTAAATGCGTTTTTATTTACGTTTTCAAAAAAAAAAAAAAAAATTTACATTAATTTTTAGACATTAAAAATATACGTAAATTTCATATGTCACTTGCTTTGATCGCGTTGCAGTCCAACTAACATTATTTTTTATTGTATCTCTGTTTTAACTAAGGTGTTAAATTTACTATTTCCAAGTTTTATAATTTTTTTTTTTTTTAGTTTATTATTTTCCATTTTAAAAATTTGTAAATTTCATAAAGTTAAAATGATTTATGTCCATATGCAGCACTATCTAAATACATTTTTATTTACATTTTCTATGAAACTTTTCCATTATTTTTATAAATTATTTTAAATTTAACAAATTTGTAAATTTTTGGCTAGAGCCGACCCAAAAAGTGGTGAGTGAACGAAACGAGATGGGTTTACATAGAGGTCCCAATGTGAATTGTGCCGCAAGTCACGAGGATTAGTGAGCGTTAGCTAGCAAAAATACTTAAAAGAACAAATATATATTTTACAATTAATAAAGTCAATTTAAACTGCAGACCTGAAATTATAAATATGTATTAGTATTGTAGTGTGATGTATGTAATGTGTATTCTCACACTGCAATACACATTTAATTTTTTTTTTTTTTTTAATAAAGCGGCTCATGGTTTTTTGAACAGAACATTTTTACATGTATAATTCTTAAGTCCTAAAATAATTTTATTACAGCTACCTCATTATCGGGCAACTGCTAAATGGAAAAAATAAATGTCAATAATGGTGATAAATGTGAGTTATAATTAACAATAATTATTTTCTTGTAAAAGAATTACAAATTAATGTTTTGCAAGCTTATGATTGAATGATACTCACATAAAAAAGTATCCACATTCAATCAATATCAAAGTTTAATGTTTGCAATAAAAATCTTTTGCATGGTGAGAGTTGAAATAAATGGTGCAATATGGTACATTTTGAGATGGTATTGTTATAACAATAAAATTCCACAGATTTTTTCTTTTTAGCTTTTGAGGCATTTTGATTTTTTTTTTTAAAGATATAATTGTTTTAATTATTTTAAAAGAAGGATTAATTAAAAAATTATTCTATTTGAATTTCTTCCCTTGCTATAATAATAATGCTTTTTAGAAATTACTACTTAAAAATTTGATGTTTTAATGCCAAAGATATTGCCAAATAAGAAAAATATGAAATATATCATGAACTATCAGACTTAGAGGACTTAAAAATATACTAAAATATGTTATCAGTTGAAAAATAACTATAAAATCAGATTCTTAATTTTTTTTTTTTTTTTTTTTTTTTTTTTAAGTTCGTTCTCTTTTCCTTAAGGGTAGAATGATAGAAAATCTTTTCTTTGCAGCACTCTGTCATAAGATGTATTTTTACCTATATTTTAATGATTTTAGGTTCAGTAGTTTGGGCTGGGCGTTGATTAATCTGCATATATATATTTATAAATTCCTTTAAATTATAGAAATGCTTTAGCATTCAAAATCAATGAAATCTGTTTCAGCTCAATAATCAGCTTTTTCTCATATGTATTTTTATAATTTCAGATGTTTTTATTTGTGGTGGTCATGATGGACAGACAATATATTCTGACATATGGAAAATTAACCTAAAAAAACTGCAGTGGAACAAACTGAAAGTAGAATTGCCTATCCCTCTATATTTCCATTCTGTTGCTGTATCTCCGGTTAGTTCGTAATTTTATAACTAATGCATTTTACTTTGTAAACTGACAAATTAAGAAAGCTCTCCAATCCAACAGAAACAAGAAAAGGAAAGAAAAGAAAAAATCCTTATTTAACTGCTCATAGAATTTTTTTTTTTTCAGATTATCATATATTCTGGAATATAATGTGCTTCAGCACACAGTAAATTCCCACTAATCTGCACAGATCAGAATCAATGGTTTTGCAGCTTATAGAATTTAGAATTTTATGGATTTCTTTGGTCATTTCTTTGTTTACATTCTAATTTTTGAAATTTATCAACAAATGTAGTAATCATACTGCAAATAAATAACACAGAAATGAATGACAATGCTTTTTTTAATATAAAAAGGTATATTCAATATTAGAAAACCATTTAAATGATATAATAATATAAAATTAATAGAAAACATTTCATTTTTTTTTTTTTTTTTTTTTTTTTTTTTTTTTTTTTTTTTTAATCTATCAAACATTACAATGATAGCGATTTGCTTTATAGTTTCTTAATTCATGTTATGTATTTTATTCTTGAAGCCACAAATCAAAATTTCTTGATAAATATAAAAAATTATTATTTTTTAAAAGCTAAGATATTTATCCTTAAGAGCTAACCCCTCTTTGACAAAAATTTTATCTTTTATATAGCCTGCGAATGTGTTCAGTATGTAGCAGCCTAATAGTTATTTATAAGATATATCAAACATTTCACTATAATGAATGAAGAAATGCATTAAAAATTTCCTAATAAATTCATTAGGACAGTCATTTTTTATTATCCTCAAAGTATACTTTGTATTCTTAAAAAAAAAAAAAGAGATTTTAAACTGTTGTTTGCATCTTAAATATAGTGCATATTATCTGCAAAAATTAACTCCTCCCTTTTTTTTTTTTTTTTTTTTTTTTTTTTTTAATTTATCAAACATTACAATGATAGCGATTTGCTTTATAGTTTCTTAATTCATGTTATGTATTTTATTCTTGAAGCCACAAATCAAAATTTCTTGATAAATATAAAAAATTATTATTTTTTAAAAGCTAAGATATTTATCCTTAAGAGCTAACCCCTCTTTGACAAAAATTTTATCTTTTATATAGCCTGCGAATGTGTTCAGTATGTAGCAGCCTAATAGTTATTTATAAGATACGTCAAACATTTCACTATAATGAATGAAGAAATGCATTAAAAATTTCCTAATAAATTCATTAGGACAGTCATTTTTTATTATCCTCAAAGTATACTTTGTATTCTTAAAAAAAAAAAAGAGATTTTAAACTGTTGTTTGCATCTTAAATATAGTGCATATTATCTGCAAAAATAAACTCCTCCCTTTTTTTTTTTTTTTTTTTTAACAAACAAAGAAACTAAGATATGTAGCATGAAAATGCAATAAAGAGCATTAAAAAATGTTATACAGGGTGAGTCATAAATATCGAAACAATAGGCTATCTCCTTAAATATTGCCCCTAGACCCATACTTCCAATTGCAAAGTTTCATCAAAAAAGGTAAATTTTTTGATAAGATAAGTTGCAACTCCATGGGGGGTCTATTTTAAAAAATACGAAAATTAAATTTTTATACGACCCCCAGAGAATAAATCTTCCAATTAGAAAATTTTTCCTTATCCTCTTCTGAATCGAACAAAAAAAAATTCATCTCGATATCTGCAAATCCCTGGATGATATTAAAATCCAAAATTTTTCAAAATTCGTGACTTACATCACTTTAGCATACATCTGAGTGCAGCGATATCAGTTCATTTGAATTACAATTTAGGGATCGACCATTAATTTACGCATTGTTAAATGTAGACCCAAGACAATACTTTAATTTTTAAATATAAAATAAAAGCGTATAGCTTTTTGCTTTAAACTTCCTTGACATATGCTAGATGTGTGCAATATCTCGAGCTTGGCGCCAGGCTCGTAATTGGCACGACCCATTGGCCGGACCGTCTTATTAAACACTTATTAAAAGTGTTATTAAATTAAGTGATATTAATTAAACTTTCATTAACCGTGCCTTTAAAACTTATTGCCGCAGGCAATAAGTTTAGTAAAAATAGTAATAGCGATAATGACCCTTATATTAACTGGATCATATGGAATATATTTTAATGTTATTGTACATTTTAATGTTAATGGAAATATATTTTGATAAATTACTTAGAATTTTTTTCAAAAATCTAGTTTGTACTATTCAGCTTATAAATTTATGTGGTTTTAAACATATATTTACTTTTTTCTATCTTTACAAGAGAAAAGTATTGGATTCATGAAAATTTTGAATTCCGGTTTTCGACGGATTCACACGTTTTAGGGCTCAGAGATACCGAAAAACATGTTTTTACAAAATGTCTGTCTGTGAATCACTGCTTCTGTATCTCTGTATATGATATACATTTTGTGAGCGCGCTATCTCAAGAACTAATGCACAAAATTTAATAAAAAATTATATTTACTTAGTTCTTGATATACATTGATGCTGATTAGTTTTTGGTGTGAATCGCTTAACAGGTGACCCTACTGTAAAGGCTTTTGTGCGATTTCCGCGATCGCTGTATCTCCAGAATGCAAGGAATATCATCAATCTTCAGATTCAGTTATTCCTTGACATGAATTGATGTTATTTATATTTTGTTGTATATGGCTCCACGAGAGGCGCTGCAACACTGAATTTGTTACGATTTCTGCAATAGCTCTACTTTAAGAACTAATGCAGGAATTTCCATAAAAAGTCAGATGCAGTTACATCTTGACATGAATTGGTTTTGTTTACGTTTTTGTATCAATCATCTTTCGGATGGCGTTTTCATAATGAATTTTGTGTAGTTTACACGATTTCAGTGATATCTTGTACTAATCCACGGAATTTCGTATCTTTAGAGTCCTCCGATTGCTACATCCGAGTAGTTTATTTATTCCAAACGGCATTAAAAAATATTTATTCGAATGTTAAAGTCGAAGAGTATAACGTTTCTGTTGCGTATTTTTTTTATGCTAAGCTCCCACTAATATTTCATTCTAAGTGTATTTAATTGATCAAGGTTTAATGCGTTCGAACCAAACATCATTTAAGAAATTCAATTGAATAATTTCAACTTAAAACGTTTAAATGAAATATGCCGAAGACTCATTAAACACCTGTTCTTGTTTTAAAAAGATAACCGATTCGCAAGTTAAACAAAATTTAAAATGTATTTGTATTTGAAGTGAAAACTGTATGTTAAACTCTAAAAAATGAAAAAAAAAAGCGCAGCGGCCTTTCAGTCCGCTTACAGCGGTTAACACGTTGGGGATTGTTTTTTTTTATTGTTTTTTTTACGAGGGTGGTTCAATAAGTACCCGTGTTTGAAGACAAAGGACGTTTCTCAGGGAAGTTGCTGTTATCATCGTGTGCTGCCATCTATAAAACGACATCTATAAAAATTTCAGACTGATTGATAGGTTAGTTTGGATTTGGCAGCCATTCGAGTAAGACGTGTTTCGTGATTTTCGCTAAGATGGATACCGTTCGGTAATCCGCTTTTTGTTTTTGGATGGGAAAAAATGCGAGGAGATAAAAGCAAAGTTGAATGCTGTTTATGGGGACACGTCGCCATCTATGGCCACAGTTAGATATTGGTTCAACGAATTTAAACGTGGGCGAACTTCCGTTTTCGATGATGAGCGACCAGATGTGGTTACCGAGGAAATCATTGAAAAAGTCCATTACATGATTCTCGCTGATCGACGAACGAAGGTGCATGAAGTAGCAGAGGCCGTAGGCGTGTCAACCGGAATGGCAATTCATATTTTGCATGACAAGTTGGGGATGAAAAAATTTTCGGCCCGATGGGTGCCGCGTTCACGATAACGCACCAGCACATTCATCTGGAGTAATCGCCGCCAAACTGCATGAATTGCTTTATGAATTGCTGCTGCACCCCCTTATTCACCCGGTCTGGCACCCTGCGACTTTTTCTTGTTCCCTAACATGCAGAAATGGCTCGCGGGAAAAAAATTTAGCTCAAACGAGGATGTCAGAGGCGTATTTTGCAGAGTTCGACAAATAATATTTTTTGGAGGGGTTAGAAAAATGGCCGGAACGTTGGGAGAAGTGTATCTTTCTAAAAGAAAATATGTTGGAAAATAAAAAAAAATTGAAAAAAAACGGTGTCTTCATTTCTAACACGGGTACTTATTGAACCGCCCTCGTATTCCAGCCAATTATCTGCAATAGGAAATCCAGTGTTCGAAAAAAACCACGGAAAACTTCGAACGGTTCGAACCCAATACCTACCGTCTACCAGTTTGGAGGCCCGTAATTAGAGGCATCTTTTACGCATCGTGTAGTGGCAATTTTAACAAGAAAAATATGAAGTTGACAGGGATAAAACAATGAAAAAAATTGAAGTCGCCGTGATAAAAAAAATTAGTTTAAATAAGCTGACTCATTTAAATAGTAATTAAAGAAGGCGAAAATGGCAAAACTTAAACAAAATCTGAAATCGAAACTACACAAGAAGGAGTTAATCACCTAGACACTTTTAAAAAAGCATTTAAACGTTAGGAGCCAATCTTTGTTTAAAACTAAATGCACTTTTCTTCATCAGATGTTTTTATTTAAGTATTTCTGATTTTTAAACTTACATCATAAGTCAGTAACCCTTGGTTACGGTAACAATTCAATAGTTTTTTAACACCCCAATTTAAAAAAAAATAAATAAAAATAAAAAATTGCCGAAAGACGTTTTCACCTCAGAAAATTTACTTTTAAAAATATGATTTGTTCACAAAAAATTGCATCTTTTTTTAAATTGCTATTTTAAATACTTTTATTTTTTAAAACCATTATTTAAAATGCTGAATCAAAATTGAAAATTAAACATTTTTATTTAATTAAAAGAAAAAAATTCAACGCGACAAATAATATTTTGAGTTATGACAATTTTAATTTACTCTAAATTTTTTGAAAAAAAAAATTAAGAAGGCTTATGATGTGGTAGTGCTTACAAATTATGTGGTTAACCATCACAAAACATTCAAAATTCAAACACTATAAATAAATAAATAAAATAAATGTTTCCTGGACAATATACAGCAACATTGTTTCTTCAATTACACGCATTTCAATTTGTGTCTGATCCCTTGAAACCTCACGATTTATTAAAATTGTCATAACTCTCTGAGTTTTGGCGATATCAAGATGGAATTTTTTTTGTTCAATTCAGGAATGGATAAGGAAAATTTTTCTAATTGGAAGTTTTATCCTCTGGGGGCCGTATAAAAATTTAATTTTTGTATTTTTTAAAATAGACCCCCCATGGAGTTGCAAGTTATCTTATCAAAAAATTTACTTTTTTTGGTGAAACTTTGCAATTGGAAGTATGGGTCTAGGGGCAATATTTAAGGAGATAGCCTATTGTTTCGATATTTATGACTCACCCTGTATATAGTGCAAATATAAAGAAAATGAGATAATGAAAAGTGAGGACATACTCCATGTGCCAAGCTTATCTGTTTTAATCTCCACAAAGCATCTGGAATAATACCTTTATTTTTGAAAATAACCATGTCTTCTCCTTTTGATCATTAATATAGAAATCTTAACTCTTATGCTTAAAATGAAACCTTTTAAGACCTAAAGTTAAAATAATAGTACAACTAACTACCTATTTATTGTTTTTGCACAAACAAAATGAACATCATAGATGACAAAAAAAAAAAAAAAAAAAAAAAAAAAAAAAAAAAAGACCTTTTTCTAAAATTGATACTTTAAAAGACCAATAATTTAGGTTCACAAATTTGAATGTAAGATTAATAACCTCTTTTAAAATTTAATTATCAAATATGTAAATTAACTCAATAACGGATTGAAGAACTTCATATAAGTGAATGATCTACAAATCCTCAAAAGTTTTTTATTTTAAAAAGTTTAAATTAAATAATTATGAAATTTTCTTACTCTCTTTTCTACTCTGTCTTGAAGGCACTATATCTTCTTTGTTTGTTTGAAGTTACTCCTAGGCAAATTTTAAATCATTTGGATGAGAAGCTTTTTGGATAAAAGGGTACAATCTGAATTGTAGAACATACTGTCTGGTGTGTCAAATGTAAGTGACAATCATTTTCAGTTGAAAAATCCAAAAGATTTTCTACATTTAATATGTATTGTTTAGATTCCCTACCTGCTGTACCAATATCTATTTAAACAATAATCATTAATTGTATTTTCAAATAATAAAATTTTTAAAGTCATTAGACATTGCATGTGTAAGTACATATATATTTTCAAAGAAATCATTTAAGCCATTTTATGAAAGAAAATGCTTCAGTTATGTGAGGAAGGTTGAAAAAATTGCTCTCACGTTTGGGCAATCCACAGCAAATTGTGGTAATGTTGCTACTTTCTGTGTGACTTTTCCATTAATGAGACCAGGCAGAATTTCTTTGATATTATAATTTTATAGCATGAAATACAAATTATGATATTATTTGAAGGAATTATAATTCTGAAATATTTTACTGCATTCAATTTATTAATGCTCCTTATATATGCATACAAAATTTCAGCTCTGTTTTCTTTTGGATCATTTCTTGTTACATCAAAACGTTCAAGTTATCATTTGGTTTGGTGAAGATTGACTTATTTATATATAATCTTTCTATATCTTATTTGATTAAAATCATTGAAATTAATTGTAGTCAACTCTATTTAACATACCAAAAATTACCAAAAGAACCCCCCCCCCCCCCCCACACACACACCCTTCAAGCTTTTTTAATGTTTTCAGTTATTCTGTTTTTGTTTTTTTAATTCGGGAAATTCCTTAAGTTTTTTTTTTCCATATTTCCTAAATGAATATATCTTTTGCAATTTATTTTTATCTAATCTATTAGTATATCGTTATATCAAAGTGGCATAAGATGTTTATATAATGAGTTTAAGTTTTATTTATAATTAGAGAGAGAGAGAGAGAGATTTTTTTTATATCTAGTTATTTTGTGTAAATTTGTTTTGTTAATTTATTATTTTTATTGATGGAAACTACTTAGCTTCTATGGAAAGGGAATTTTAAAAACCAAAAAAATGTTAATTTGATCTGATTTTGTTTTGCAACTTGCAAAAATCCTGCGAAATTTCATAAATACCAAAATATACCCACCCGCCTTCCAAATTTCCTTATTCTTTTTCACAAAGTTCCAATTAAGCCCCCCTCAAAATTCTTAGAATTTCCTGTCTGCTAAAAGGGGGGCTTACTTTCTGTACTTTACGGTAGTTGTTAGCAATGTGAAGAATTCACAACCAAAATTTGAATGGCTGAAGTAACATGACTGTAAAAGATTTTCTATTTTTACAGTCAAGTCACACTCATGCAAAATGAATGAATTAAATGAGTTATTTTAACACTAAATTTTTGTAATATTTTCTTTATTTGGGATATTTTTAAAAGAAATTCTCTGACTGTTATCTGCTAAGTCAAAAACTGGCTGTTATAATCTAAAATCCCATTGGATTATCCCAGATTATGTGGTAAAATATTATGGTGAATTCAGTTTTTTCTTAATGTTTATTTAATTTTGAACTATCTGTATGTATATCTGAGTACAAACTAACCATTCACCATTTTTAAGAATGTGTATTCTATAAATAATTTTATTTCTGTATTTGCTTTCAAAAATTATCTCAGAACAGTTCTTCCCCACCCCTAACTTTATTCTTTAATTTCAGAAAGCTAGATATTATTATTTAGCATAATTTTATGCAAAAATGTTTTCAGTAATTTTTATAACACAAGCACAGAATTTTTCATTTTATCACTCTCCTATCATTATCTTTTTAAAACTTTTTGAGAATTTTTAAAGAATAAGAATCTGTTTGTATGATCGTCTTAATTACATGCTTGGTATGGTATACTCTAAAGAGGCTGTGCAAATCTAACATTATCAACTTGTTGGTAATTTTGGACCCCCCCCCCCTCCTTAGTAATAATATCGTTATCAAAATGGATTTTTTTTTTTTTTCTGTTTTCTTGAGAATTTTTTTTTTTTTTTTTTTTTTTGTTCGAAGTGATATACAAAACTGGCTACCTTTTTATTTTTGCATACTTGTATGATTCAAATGAAGAGAAGTCAATAAAATATTACTTTACACATGAAAAAACATATCAAATAACATTTAAAAGAAATAGTTACTATTTAAAAGTATTTGAAAATAGCTTTTTGTTACATAACACATTTAATAGTAATAAAGTCCTGCTGCACTTGCTCCGAACAAAGGTGGGTTGGGAGGCAAATAGAAATCCTTATAAACCAAACAAGTGGACAACATTCCTTCTCTTTCTTTTTAATTGATTAGTAAACACAGGCTTCATTTCAAATATGAATGTCAAGAGTTGGGGAATTGCAAATTTTAGAATTAGATAATTAATTTTATAATAATTCAGTGATTTTAATATTGATTTTGTATTTTCATAAAAATAGATAACAGACTAAAAATGATAACATTCTATTTTGTACCAAAGACCACGTTTTGAATAAAAAGAGAAATTTTTGATTGGATCAAAAATGATATCTATATCAAAAGACTCTCCTCCTCCCCCTAGAGCAGCGGTTCTCAATCTATGGGTCGCGACCCACTGGTGGGCCTCGGCAGTTGTTTTGGTGGGTCACGGAACAATCGAGGTTTGTCATCAAAATATATCTTTTATTTCATCTGTTTAAAAAGGTGTGACAATTTGAACTGAAAATAATATTTCAAGGAAAAATCCTTAATTTCCTTCTAGATTAATATACGAACAGAATATTCAAAAATATTTAAATCAGCTTTGTAGTCCTTGATCCTTTTCTACTTTTGCTGTTTATTAAAGACAAATACTGAGACGAACTATGTATGTTCCCATACTGGTCAACACCAGTACCAGAAATCACATTGATTATTCAGTTATGTTTTCATAATAATTAAACCTATTTTTAACTATCTTTGTAGATTATGCCTTGTTTGTTTTAATTGCTATTCAGTTACACACAGTGAGATTACCGATTGTTATTTTGTTGATAATGTATCTTCCGTAAGAAAATTTGCGTTTTTCATTGGATAGGATAACCGAGATATAGGGATTGTACAAAAATTGCTATATCTATGTAAAACTTTTACCTTAGGTGAGTCGCGAATTTTTTTAGTTGAAAAGTGGGTCGCAATTTTTTTTTTCACTGAAAAGGTGGGTTGCGTATCAAGAACGTTTGGGAACCACTGCCCTAGAGGTATCTTACAATATCATATACCAGACCCCCGCCCCCTCCTTGCTAAAATGATAACATTATATTTGCACAGCCCCAAATCATAAAATTTTTACAAAAAAAAAAAAAAAAAAGGTAGGAAATTTACACATTAGTGAGGAATGAGTAAGTGACTCAAATATCAGTTGTTGCTCTTAATTAATTTGTTGTTTCCATTTTAGGAAGGTCAACTCTTTTCATTTGGTGGTGTGACTGATACAGAAGGAGAAGTTAGAACTAATGCTCTTTATTCAGTATGGTTGACAATACCATCATTGTCTGATATATGCTGGGAGGCAGTGTTGTCCTATATTCCCAATATAGGTCTGATGGATAAGCAAAAATTATATAAACTTGGCGTGCCATTGAAATATATTCAGCAAATTGACTTTTACACAAATAACAGGCGTAAAAGGAAACAGGCGCCCCTTCAAGTGCAATTCTAAACAATATTTGTGTACAGGCTGTTTCAAGAATGATTAGACGAATAAATTGACGTTGAACTATTTAGTTAAAAAATTTTAAAGAAAAAGTGTGGAACTGAAAACTTAGATTGTGTGGTGTTCAAAAATGAAATAATCCTACAAATGTATTCTTTTAAAATACTAATCTAATTTCTAAATCTCTTAATTAAATAAATAAAATAAAAATATCAGAATCTTTCAAAATTAGTTAAATATGTATATATATACGGATTGAAAAGTGAAACAAATTTATATTTTAAAATGTTGTTAAATTTTATTTAAAAAAAAACTTTCAGTATTTATTTTTGAAACAGGTTGTATATCATATACAATCACATAAAAATATTGTTGAGCACAATCATAAACTTCAGTTGATGTTATGGCCGTGTACATTTTTTGGAAGAGTTGCAGTATTCCAGTTTTATAATTTTTTAAAAAATACTGAAAATAAATTTATTATAACTAGTCCTTGTAAAAAATATTACTTTTTATTATTATGTTTGAATGTTTTTTGTTGGATTTTAGTGTAAATATCATGTATGCATTATAAGTATCCAATAATAACTTTCTACTAAAGTCTAAATTAAAAAATAATGGCCATGACTTTTGGAATAAAAAATGTTTTTAGTTATAGGAGAGTTAAAAATTATTATATAGAATCACTCTTTAAAAGATAATACTGATTCTGTTTGCATTTATAAACATATGTGCACTTTTTAAAAGCTATACTACACCTTCCAGTTGATATTCCATTCCCTAACTGGTTAATCAAAGTTATTATTTATTGACTTACAGCATTGATATTACTGTAATATGTATAGAATTTGAATGTACCTAAATCCCATGTTTGTTGCTAATTTGTTTGTTGCACATAAGCAGTAAAAGACCAGCAGTGAACATGTTAAAATACTATATTTACTAATGTATGTTGTATGTTTTATGGTTTTTACTCTAAAAATATATAAATATTTGGAGGAATGAGATACATGAGGATTTGATTTTTGAAAATCAGTGTAGGAGAGTGTGACATCAATGATGAAAATTCATGCAAGTACAAAATGTAAAAAATTTTACAAATATCTGTATCTTTTTTTTTTTTTTTGGTAACATTGAACTTCAGGTTTATCTTGGAGCTTACCATCCTATTACTTCGTTATTGTTGGTCTGTATATGTATACATATATATATATATATTTATTAATAATCATAAATCAGCTATTTTCTATTTCAATATATGAAATATTTTATTACTATTGTTCAATATTAAATATAATTATTAAATTTCAATACAATAAAATCTGTTTGAATTTTTTTCTCATATTTTTTTACTATATATATATATATATATATCCTAAAAAAAAAAAAAAAAAAAAAAAAAAAATGAAACTTGGTTTGTGCATGTTACACAAGGGTGCAACATACAAAAGTAAATATGGCAATGATTTGTACCACAAAGTCCTTTTTAATTAATGTTTTTCAAAATGAATATATTAAGATCTGCATGCATTTATTTTTGCTTCTGAAAATCTTTGTGCTTTTCAAATCATCACAAGAAATAAATTACACTAAATTCAGATGATGAATAATTCTTGGTTTCTTTCAAAATGTTCCTATTGCTGTTCTTTCTTCTTTGTTTCACATTTGTATTTTTCTGCTCTCTTTTCTAATGAAGGCATTCTTGGATAAAGCATTTGGGGAACTATTTCATACTACTACCTTAAAAATAAAGGGCATGACATTCTTTTAAATATTTGCTTCCAGCATTCTCATAGTATTTTGATATTATTTAACAAAATGTTTTCCATTTACTACATGTGGATTTAAAACACTTTCATAGTTAAGGATTTCTTATTCTTTTTAAAGATTAGCGAAAGCTCCCCTTAATTATTATTATTTTTTTAATTTAGAAGCATTCGGGTATTTCATAAATAGTCATGGGAAATAGATGGCAAAAAAGATAAAAATCTTTGCATAAAGTAAATTGTATGATGTACAGTAACCTCCCTAAATCCACATTGCTTGTAACCAGAGGTTGTGGAGATTTTAGAATTTTGCAGACTTCTGATTATTGCTTTGTTACATTTTTTAAACAGTAATTTGAATGTAATAATGCAATCAAAATTATAACGAATGCTTGCAACATAGTAAAACATTAAAATAAGTAACATAATAGGCTAAACTGATGAAAATTAAAAATAAAGTTAAAGCAAATAATCTATGTACTCTAAAAGTACATTTTTTCTTGAATTATTTAATGAAACTTTCCACATAAAGGTAACACCAAAATCATAAAGTGAGGAAGTTTAATTTCAGATTTAGCCAGTCTTTTAATAACCAATAAAGCTTTATTAATATATAATAAATATATTTGGCAAAAAAAAAAAAAAAAAAAAAAAAACGATTATTAGTGATATCAGCAATATCTTTATTTCTTTTCCAGAAATAAATTTATACTTCATGAAAAACCATGAGTTCATATATTATCAAGAATTAACATATTAAAATACATATGGAAAGGTATTAAATTAAGAAATTCTGTAATTTTGCTCCTACATCTGAGCTGAAAGTTTCACTGTTTACATCTGTGTTGATGTGCAGATTTTAGAGAGTCTCCTGTACAAAAATCAATTTTAAATATAATAACGTAAGCACATGAATATAGATAATTTTCTATCTTTTAGTAGGGGAGACTTATAAAGACAATGAAATTGTGTTTATATAATGTTTCATACTTTAGTTTAAAAACTTATATGGTATTCAAAAGTATTGAATGTTATGCAAGTATTTTTTCATTATATTTTCTACAAATCCCATGGGCTTCTCTGAGTTATAAACTTGTCTTATGCATGAATAATCTTAAAAATGATAATTTGAAAGAAAAATATTAACTTGATTTGATATTCTGATAATTTTTCAGTGCCTTAAAAGTCGTTTGAAGATATTTTTTCTTTTTCCAACTAATGTTAAAATTTTAAAGAACTACAAATGTGTAGGCTTTGTATATAAATAAAACTTTTCCAATAGCGAAATAGAGTTATTATATTGGAAAGATAGACAGTTATTACTAAAGCAGTTAAACTAAAGAATTACAGAGTAGGAAACTATAAAGGAATTCTTACATGTATTTAAAACAAAAGGTTCACATAAACTACAGAAATATTTGAAAATTAATACTTCTATATCGGTGTTTAGTCTAATTAGAAGACAGAAAAGAGTTTACTTTATATAATAGTGGTAACATAGAAAGCACATTGACTATTGTGACATCCATCCTATTGAAATAGTTGATGAATTTCCGAGACAAGTTTACCAATGATAATAAAATTTGACTCCAGAATTCTTACAAATATGAACTTTTATTCATGAGATTTTTCTCTTGTTCATGCTGGAAACCCATTTTCTATTAAAAGGTTGATCATTCTTAATACCACTATCACTAGCAAAACTAAATGAATGCAATGAATTAGTTATTGTCAATGATACTATGTATTATAATAGCACTAATAAACCTATAATATTTAGTCATTGTAAGTGATAATTTATTCAATCAGATAGATAGGCATAGCTGCAATTTTATAACATTATCAATAAAATGTTTTTAAAATTATAGAACTTTCTGTATTTTATAATGAGCCTACTCCACTCTTTAAGTTCCTGTTATATGTAATCTGTTATATTTCTTAAATAAATTATTTATTTTTAATTTTGTTAAATGCTGTGTTTTCTTAAAACCTGTTTGTGTATTAACAACAAATTGGAAGAATTGGTAAGAAACTGCAAAGAAGTTAAGGAGGAAGTTTTACATACAGATTAATACACAATAAAATTAAAACTCATCTGAGCAAAAAAAAAATATATCCTATACAGTTGAAAAAAAAAAAAAAAAAAATGCACTTCTAATTTTGCTTTGAAGAAATTTTTTGATAAAGCAGTAGAAGTGGGTAAAAGTTTTGCAACATTATTACATAACCTTTCTTTTTTTCTAAAAATTTCTAGGTTTTTTTTTTTTTTTTTTTTTTTTTGTCTGGCCAAAACCTGTCAGTTTCCAATGTAAATTCTTTAATTTATTTTAGTTTCACTTTTGATAAACTTCATAAAATTAACCAGGCTTTTTTGCACTGGAATTTACAGAAGCCATGTGCATTCTATTCCATGCTTTCAAATATTCAGCAATAAAACAAGATTATACCTTTGGATATATATTTGACACATTGATTTTGAAACACATTTATCACTTTTGACTCCTAATGTCTCAAAAGCTCTTAAATGTGACAGAAGTTTATCATACAATGATGCAAGAGAAAATTTCCTTTTGATTGTAGAATTAATTCCCTAGAATATACTTTAACAAAAAGATCTTTTCTATTGAAATTACCCTTAAGCCTTTATATAGCATTGGCAAGATCCATTGACTGTTACCTGAATCAAATCTGAAAATTTATTTTCTGGCACAATCAATAATGTGGGAAGAATAAATATCCAATGGGTAAGTAATTGTTTTTGGGTGTGTACCCAAACCCAAGGTAAATACTGAAAAATTGAGTACTTTCAAACTTCACTGTAAAATATCATAATCTTGTGAAGTGAATGAATTTTGGCCAGTGATGCAATGTATGTATTATCTACTAAAAACACTTTTCAAAAGTAAAAAAAGCCAAGCAAAGAAAACAAAGGGATGAAAGTTGTGTTTAAAAAATGGTCTGATATCAAATTTCCAAGCTTATATTATGGTATTTATTTAACATTTTGCATTAAAAAAATTACTGTTTGTAAGTCAATGCCTTTGCATATATTGTTAGAAATCCTTTTCTCTTGTACTAAATACATCGTAACGTGTTTTGAAAATTCAAATATTTTAAAATTATGCATGATGGGCTTGGCGGCCATCTTTTCATATTGTACACTAATTTCTATGTACCCAAATCCGTAGTGAAAATTTAAAACTTAAAATTGTTACTTAAGCAGACATTTCCGTACTTAAATATTGTTGCTGAAATTTAAAAGTTTTGTTTAGTTGTAGGTAATCTATAAATAGATCGCTAGGTGATAATGAGTTGAATATATCTGTCCGTAGTTAAAATCAGAAGTTCTGAATTGTACTTAATGCAAACATACTACGCTTTTCTTTACAAACTTGGGTGCTTAGAAATTTGTGTAAAATAAGGAAAGATGGCCGCCAAGCCCATCATGCATAATTTTAAAACATTTGAATTTTCGAAACACGTTACGATGTATTTAGTACAAGAGAAAGGGATTTCTAACAATATATGCAAAGGCATTGACTTACAAATAGTAATTTTTTTAATGGAAAATGTTAAAAAAATACCATAATATAAGCTTGGAAATTTGATATCAGACCATTTTTTAAACACAACTTTCATCCTTCTTTTTTCTTTGCTTGGTTTTTTTTTACTTTTGAAAAGTGTTTTTTAGTAGATATTTCTTTTTTTTTAAACAGATTATATAAAATTTAAATAATCTGCTCACTCAAACTAAAATGAGTTATCGTAGAATCTCTGTAAGTAGGAAGTAAAAAATATGTGTGCATCTTAGAGTAGTTAATCTTTAAAAGCAGTGAGAATCAACTTCTTTTCTTAAAGTATCATTCTTCTTCAATTTATATGGTATTTAATTTTGTTGAAGAATGAAAATTTTGTAAAAAAACTGGTAGAATCGAAATAAAATATAAGTCTATAGTTGGTATTTTAGTTAGATATAATACAAAAATCTAGTTTTGCAAGCAAGCGAACATTACACTGAAATTTCTCTTTCAGCAATTTGTACCAATACATGGACACTTGCTTGAATACATTTGTACAGCCCTGTATTTTATTTACCTTTACATTCACACTACTATTTAGATTAAATTTAATCAGACTAAAATACTCTTAGAACTAGTACATTTACACTTCCAAAAATTATCATCCACTGACGGCCGTATGTCTAATTTTTTGCGTGGTCCTGTAAATTGTTTTATCTGTATTCAGTAAGCATCATTTAGTATGCTAAATCTAATTCAGCATAAAAATGCATAACTAATTTAAAAATACGAATTCATTTATTCCTAGGAAAATATAGCCAAAGATATTTTATGATTTGTTTGTCTGTTTGCGAACGAAATGCCTAACTTTTACTGTTTAGCTAAAATTTAACTCAAACTAAAATAATCTTAAAACTAGTAAAATATACTTTCAAAAACTGTCATTCGTCGATGGTCATATATCTATTTTTATTTTATTTATTTATTTATTTTTTTTTTTGCATGGTCCTGTAAATTGTTCTACCTGTATTCATTAAACATCTTTTAGCATGCTAAATGTAAGTCTGCATAAAATTGCATAACTAATTTAAAAACACAAATTCATTTTTTCCTAGGAAAATAAAATTAAAGATATTTTTTGATTTGTTTATCTGTCCACGAACACAATGCCTGACTTTTAACTCAGACTAAAATACTCTTAAAACTAGTAAAATCACACTTTCAGAAATTGTCATTCGTTGATGGCGATATATCTATTTTTTGTGCAGTCCTGTAAATTGTTTTATCTGTATTCAGTAAACATCTTTTAGCATGCTAAATATAATTCAGCATAAAATATGCATAACTAATTTGAAAACACGAATTCATTTATTCCTAAGAAAATGAAGCCAGAGATGTATTCTGATTTGTTTGCCTTTTCGTGAATGAAATGCCTGTCATTTAGCATTGATTAGTATAATTGGTTAATATTGGTCTGGAGACCATCTTTTCGCATTTGACACTAATTTCTATGTATCCAAATTCGTTGTTAGAATCTAAAATTGTTATTTTTTCAGACATTTAGATATAAGACATTTCCGTACTTAAATACTGGTGTTGAAATTTAAAAGTTTTGTCCAGTTGTTGGTAATCTATAAATAGATCGTTGGATGGAAATGGCTGAAATATTGCATAAAATATGGAAAGATGACCATAAATCGATATGCTATAAAATATTATTGGTTAATATAACTGTACAAATTGGTTCAGTAGTTCCAGATATTACCCTCTTTAAATAAACATTTTACAGTAAAATCATATTTTATCATACATTGACGTCAAAGTTGTTATCTATGTTGATTCTCTGCTCAACCACAAAGCGAATATCATTTACCATGGTTCTCTTTTTATATAAAAATCACACTCAATTCATTTTTTTTTCTAAAGTCTTGTTTACATCAGGAATGAAACTAATTGCTAATAATTTTAAATGACTACACTTTAGAAGATATTTCTTTCTTCAAAAATTTGATTTTTTTTTAAAGATCTTTCTAAAAATGAACTTTTGCATTATTTTATTCGAAAAAATAAAATGAAAAGTTGAAACTTGAAGTGGCAGCACCTAAAATGGTAAACAAAAAAACCTAAAAAATCCATCTCTACTATAATGTAGCTAGTACACAATTGGCAGGTTTATTGCTCTTTGGCATAATTTGTTAATTAATTAGCAGTTTTTTGCTTATAAAGGATAGAAATTTTATTTTTTTTTAATTTAATTTTACAAAAGTACATAGCTTGAATAATTACCTGTCCGAAAATGCACTCTATAGCTTTTTCTGTCCTTTATTTAAGTCTGTACCTTGGTTGAAAAAAAAAATGTTTGATGAAGGAAAAAAATGATCATTTTCAGTATCTCCACGTTTTTTTAAAAATCCTGTATCTTTCTATATAATTATTTTATAAAAGTGAGTTTGATCTCAAACTCGAAGCTTTTCTTCATTATATTCTTCTAGTTTTTGTTTTATTTCTCTGTGATTATTGATACTTTAAAAATCTGAAATTTTAAAATGCCATATTTGGTTGATTTAACATGTAGAAGTTGTCTCGAGTATAATAAGCAGTTAAGCTGTCATTATGTTATTTGCGTTTGTTCGTTTGGCAGGCATATATATTTTTTTCTAGTTTGACTTGGCAGAATGACCGCCCTGCTTGATCAACTGCATACTGAGTAATAGAATGCATAGCTGAATGTTGTTTGGATGTAAAAAGTGACATTTTCCAGCGCTTTTTGACATATCACTATGGCAACATATTTCTCAGAAAGCAAGGTCAATTTAGAAAATGTCACTACCTTTCCATTATTGTTAAATTTACAAAGGAGATTTCGAGTACAGTTTGGAGTAAAATAATCTGTTATGTGATAAAGGTATACTCAAAAATAAATTGCCAGTGGATAGATATTTATTTTTACAGGATCTAAGCCTTATTTAAATACCCAAAACTTGGGTATTTTCATATTTCATTGTAAACTACCATAATCTGAAAAAAAATTCTTGAAATCACAGTTTAGAATATTTCAAATGTAATAGCAGCTTTCAGCTTAATTAAAGAAAAATATTACATATTGTCTGACTGAGTAATTTTGCAATTGAATAATTATTTTAAGAGATATTTAATATTAAAGTTGGCCGAGATTGTTCCATTAAAAAAAATTTATAGAAGCATATAAATTTAAACATTTTTAGATCACTTTAGAAGTTCCCGCTGTGCAGACTGCATTTATTACATTCTTTCTTACAACTTTTTTACATTTTCTGATTCATTTTTTTTTTAAAAAGGACATTTAAGTTTAATATTTTAAATGTAAAAAAGTTAAGAATTTAATAAGTTCAAATGAATTCAATTAAAATAATAATAATAATTTTAAAGAAACTTATGTAACAAAAAGGATATTGTGTAACAACATTTTAAACATAAAATATTGCGTTTCTTTAAAATTTAAGAAGCCTAAAAGTTTATTTTTTTTTTTTATTAATCCTCTTAATTAAATAAATAAAATAAAAATATCAGAATCTTTCAAAATTAGTTAAATATGTATATATATTCGGATTGAAAAGTGAAACAAATTTATATTTTAAAATGTTGTTAAATTTTATTTTAAAAAAAACTTTCAGTATTTATTTTTGAAACAGGTTGTATATCATATACAATCACATAAAAATATTGTTGAGCACAATCATAAACTTCAGTTGATGTTATGGCCGTGTACATTTTTTGGAAGAGTTGCAGTATTCCAGTTTTATAATTTTTTAAAAAATACTGAAAATAAATTTATTATAACTAGTCCTTGTAAAAAATATTACTTTTTATTATTATGTTTGAATGTTTTTTGTTGGATTTTAGTGTAAATATCATGTATGCATTATAAGTATCCAATAATAACTTTCTACTAAAGTCTAAATTAAAAAATAATGGCCATGACTTTTGGAATAAAAAATGTTTTTAGTTATAGGAGAGTTAAAAATTATTATATAGAATCACTCTTTAAAAGATAATACTGATTCTGTTTGCATTTATAAACATATGTGCACTTTTTAAAAGCTATACTACACCTTCCAGTTGATATTCCATTCCCTAACTGGTTAATCAAAGTTATTATTTATTGACTTACAGCATTGATATTACTGTAATATGTATAGAATTTGAATGTACCTAAATCCCATGTTTGTTGCTAATTTGTTTGTTGCACATAAGCAGTAAAAGACCAGCAGTGAACATGTTAAAATACTATATTTACTAATGTATGTTGTATGTTTTATGGTTTTTACTCTAAAAATATATAAATATTTGGAGGAATGAGATACATGAGGATTTGATTTTTGAAAATCAGTGTAGGAGAGTGTGACATCAATGATGAAAATTCATGCAAGTACAAA
This sequence comes from Maratus speculifer, assembly GCA_964019185.1. Classification (NCBI taxonomy): domain Eukaryota; kingdom Metazoa; phylum Arthropoda; class Arachnida; order Araneae; family Salticidae; genus Maratus; species Maratus speculifer. Next base: position 382,385,744 of record OZ025289.1, read on the forward strand.
ATGTAAAAAATTTTACAAATATCTGTATCTTTTTTTTTTTTTTTTTTTTGGTAACATTGAACTTCAGGTTTATCTTGGAGCTTACCATCCTATTACTTCGTTATTGTTGGTCTGTATATGTATACATATATATATATATATTTATTAATAATCATAAATCAGCTATTTTCTATTTCAATATATGAAATATTTTATTACTATTGTTCAATATTAAATATAATTATTAAATTTCAATACAATAAAATCTGTTTGAATTTTTTTCTCATATTTTTTTACTATATATATATATATATATATCCTAAAAAAAAAAAAAAAAAAAAAAAAAAAAAATGAAACTTGGTTTGTGCATGTTACACAAGGGTGCAACATACAAAAGTAAATATGGCAATGATTTGTACCACAAAGTCCTTTTTAATTAATGTTTTTCAAAATGAATATATTAAGATCTGCATGCATTTATTTTTGCTTCTGAAAATCTTTGTGCTTTTCAAATCATCACAAGAAATAAATTACACTAAATTCAGATGATGAATAATTCTTGGTTTCTTTCAAAATGTTCCTATTGCTGTTCTTTCTTCTTTGTTTCACATTTGTATTTTTCTGCTCTCTTTTCTAATGAAGGCATTCTTGGATAAAGCATTTGGGGAACTATTTCATACTACTACCTTAAAAATAAAGGGCATGACATTCTTTTAAATATTTGCTTCCAGCATTCTCATAGTATTTTGATATTATTTAACAAAATGTTTTCCATTTACTACATGTGGATTTAAAACACTTTCATAGTTAAGGATTTCTTATTCTTTTTAAAGATTAGCGAAAGCTCCCCTTAATTATTATTATTTTTTTAATTTAGAAGCATTCGGGTATTTCATAAATAGTCATGGGAAATAGATGGCAAAAAAGATAAAAATCTTTGCATAAAGTAAATTGTATGATGTACAGTAACCTCCCTAAATCCACATTGCTTGTAACCAGAGGTTGTGGAGATTTTAGAATTTTGCAGACTTCTGATTATTGCTTTGTTACATTTTTTAAACAGTAATTTGAATGTAATAATGCAATCAAAATTATAACGAATGCTTGCAACATAGTAAAACATTAAAATAAGTAACATAATAGGCTAAACTGATGAAAATTAAAAATAAAGTTAAAGCAAATAATCTATGTACTCTAAAAGTACATTTTTTCTTGAATTATTTAATGAAACTTTCCACATAAAGGTAACACCAAAATCATAAAGTGAGGAAGTTTTATTTCAGATTTAGCCAGTCTTTTAATAACCAATAAAGCTTTATTAATATATAATAAATATATTTGGCAAAAAAAAAAAAAAAAAAAAAAAACGATTATTAGTGATATCAGCAATATCTTTATTTCTTTTCCAGAAATAAATTTATACTTCATGAAAAACCATGAGTTCATATATTATCAAGAATTAACATATTAAAATACATATGGAAAGGTATTAAATTAAGAAATTCTGTAATTTTGCTCCTACATCTGAGCTGAAAGTTTCACTGTTTACATCTGTGTTGATGTGCAGATTTTAGAGAGTCTCCTGTACAAAAATTAATTTTAAATATAATAACGTAAGCACATGAATATAGATAATTTTCTATCTTTTAGTAGGGGAGACTTATAAAGACAATGAAATTGTGTTTATATAATGTTTCATACTTTAGTTTAAAAACTTATATGGTATTCAAAAGTATTGAATGTTATGCAAGTATTTTTTCATTATATTTTCTACAAATCCCATGGGCTTCTCTGAGTTATAAACTTGTCTTATGCATGAATAATCTTAAAAATGATAATTTGAAAGAAAAATATTAACTTGATTTGATATTCTGATAATTTTTCAGTGCCTTAAAAGTCGTTTGAAGATATTTTTTCTTTTTCCAACTAATGTTAAAATTTTAAAGAACTACAAATGTGTAGGCTTTGTATATAAATAAAACTTTTCCAATAGCGAAATAGAGTTATTATATTGGAAAGATAGACAGTTATTACTAAAGCAGTTAAACTAAAGAATTACAGAGTAGGAAACTATAAAGGAATTCTTACATGTATTTAAAACAAAAGGTTCACATAAACTACAGAAATATTTGAAAATTAATACTTCTATATCGGTGTTTAGTCTAATTAGAAGACAGAAAAGAGTTTACTTTATATAATAGTGGTAACATAGAAAGCACATTGACTATTGTGACATCCATCCTATTGAAATAGTTGATGAATTTCCGAGACAAGTTTACCAATGATAATAAAATTTGACTCCAGAATTCTTACAAATATGAACTTTTATTCATGAGATTTTTCTCTTGTTCATGCTGGAAACCCATTTTCTATTAAAAGGTTGATCATTCTTAATACCACTATCACTAGCAAAACTAAATGAATGCAATGAATTAGTTATTGTCAATGATACTATGTATTATAATAGCACTAATAAACCTATAATATTTAGTCATTGTAAGTGATAATTTATTCAATCAGATAGATAGGCATAGCTGCAATTTTATAACATTATCAATAAAATGTTTTTAAAATTATAGAACTTTCTGTATTTTATAATGAGCCTACTCCACTCTTTAAGTTCCTGTTATATGTAATCTGTTATATTTCTTAAATAAATTATTTATTTTTAATTTTGTTAAATGCTGTGTTTTCTTAAAACCTGTTTGTGTATTAACAACAAATTGGAAGAATTGGTAAGAAACTGCAAAGAAGTTAAGGAGGAAGTTTTACATACAGATTAATACACAATAAAATTAAAACTCATCTGAGCAAAAAAAAAATATATCCTATACAGTTGAAAAAAAAAAAAAAATGCACTTCTAATTTTGCTTTGAAGAAATTTTTTGATAAAGCAGTAGAAGTGGGTAAAAGTTTTGCAACATTATTACATAACCTTTCTTTTTTTCTAAAAATTTCTAGGTTTTTTTTTTTTTTTTTTTTGTCTGGCCAAAACCTGTCAGTTTCCAATGTAAATTCTTTAATTTATTTTAGTTTCACTTTTGATAAACTTCATAAAATTAACCAGGCTTTTTTGCACTGGAATTTACAGAAGCCATGTGCATTCTATTCCATGCTTTCAAATATTCAGCAATAAAACAAGATTATACCTTTGGATATATATTTGACACATTGATTTTGAAACACATTTATCACTTTTGACTCCTAATGTCTCAAAAGCTCTTAAATGTGACAGAAGTTTATCATACAATGATGCAAGAGAAAATTTCCTTTTGATTGTAGAATTAATTCCCTAGAATATACTTTAACAAAAAGATCTTTTCTATTGAAATTACCCTTAAGCCTTTATATAGCATTGGCAAGATCCATTGACTGTTACCTGAATCAAATCTGAAAATTTATTTTCTGGCACAATCAATAATGTGGGAAGAATAAATATCCAATGGGTAAGTAATTGTTTTTGGGTGTGTACCCAAACCCAAGGTAAATACTGAAAAATTGAGTACTTTCAAACTTCACTGTAAAATATCATAATCTTGTGAAGTGAATGAATTTTGGCCAGTGATGCAATGTATGTATTATCTACTAAAAACACTTTTCAAAAGTAAAAAAAGCCAAGCAAAGAAAACAAAGGGATGAAAGTTGTGTTTAAAAAATGGTCTGATATCAAATTTCCAAGCTTATATTATGGTATTTATTTAACATTTTGCATTAAAAAAATTACTGTTTGTAAGTCAATGCCTTTGCATATATTGTTAGAAATCCTTTTCTCTTGTACTAAATACATCGTAACGTGTTTTGAAAATTCAAATATTTTAAAATTATGCATGATGGGCTTGGCGGCCATCTTTTCATATTGTACACTAATTTCTATGTACCCAAATCCGTAGTGAAAATTTAAAACTTAAAATTGTTACTTAAGCAGACATTTCCGTACTTAAATATTGTTGCTGAAATTTAAAAGTTTTGTCCAGTTGTTGGTAATCTATAAATAGACCGTTGGATGGAAATGGCTGAAATATTGCATAAAATATGGAAAGATGACCATAAATCGATATGCTATAAAATATTATTGGTTAATATAACTGTACAAATTGGTTCAGTAGTTCCAGATATTACCCTCTTTAAATAAACATTTTACAGTAAAATCATATTTTATCATACATTGACGTCAAAGTTGTTATCTATGTTGATTCTCTGCTCAACCACAAAGCGAATATCATTTACCATGGTTCTCTTTTTATATAAAAATCACACTCAATTCATTTTTTTTTCTAAAGTCTTGTTTACATCAGGAATGAAACTAATTGCTAATAATTTTAAATGACTACACTTTAGAAGATATTTCTTTCTTCAAAAATTTGATTTTTTTTTAAAGATCTTTCTAAAAATGAACTTTTGCATTATTTTATTCGAAAAAATAAAATGAAAAGTTGAAACTTGAAGTGGCAGCACCTAAAATGGTAAACAAAAAAACCTAAAAAATCCATCTCTACTATAATGTAGCTAGTACACAATTGGCAGGTTTATTGCTCTTTGGCATAATTTGTTAATTAATTAGCAGTTTTTTGCTTATAAAGGATAGAAATTTTATTTTTTTTTAATTTAATTTTACAAAAGTACATAGCTTGAATAATTACCTGTCCGAAAATGCACTCTATAGCTTTTTCTGTCCTTTATTTAAGTCTGTACCTTGGTTGAAAAAAAAAATGTTTGATGAAGGAAAAAAATGATCATTTTCAGTATCTCCACGTTTTTTTAAAAATCCTGTATCTTTCTATATAATTATTTTATAAAAGTGAGTTTGATCTCAAACTCGAAGCTTTTCTTCATTATATTCTTCTAGTTTTTGTTTTATTTCTCTGTGATTATTGATACTTTAAAAATCTGAAATTTTAAAATGCCATATTTGGTTGATTTAACATGTAGAAGTTGTCTCGAGTATAATAAGCAGTTAAGCTGTCATTATGTTATTTGCGTTTGTTCGTTTGGCAGGCATATATATTTTTTTCTAGTTTGACTTGGCAGAATGACCGCCCTGCTTGATCAACTGCATACTGAGTAATAGAATGCATAGCTGAATGTTGTTTGGATGTAAAAAGTGACATTTTCCAGCGCTTTTTGACATATCACTATGGCAACATATTTCTCAGAAAGCAAGGTCAATTTAGAAAATGTCACTACCTTTCCATTATTGTTAAATTTACAAAGGAGATTTCGAGTACAGTTTGGAGTAAAATAATCTGTTATGTGATAAAGGTATACTCAAAAATAAATTGCCAGTGGATAGATATTTATTTTTACAGGATCTAAGCCTTATTTAAATACCCAAAACTTGGGTATTTTCATATTTCATTGTAAACTACCATAATCTGAAAAAAAATTCTTGAAATCACAGTTTAGAATATTTCAAATGTAATAGCAGCTTTCAGCTTAATTAAAGAAAAATATTACATATTGTCTGACTGAGTAATTTTGCAATTGAATAATTATTTTAAGAGATATTTAATATTAAAGTTGGCCGAGATTGTTCCATTAAAAAAATTTTATAGAAGCATATAAATTTAAACATTTTTAGATCACTTTAGAAGTTCCCGCTGTGCAGACTGCATTTATTACATTCTTTCTTACAACTTTTTTACATTTTCTGATTCATTTTTTTTTTAAAAAGGACATTTAAGTTTAATATTTTAAATGTAAAAAAGTTAAGAATTTAATAAGTTCAAATGAATTCAATTAAAATAATAATAATAATTTTAAAGAAACTTATGTAACAAAAAGGATATTGTGTAACAACATTTTAAACATAAAATATTGCGTTTCTTTAAAATTTAAGAAGCCTAAAAGTTTATTTTTTTTTTTTATTAATCCTCTTAATTAAATAAATAAAATAAAAATATCAGAATCTTTCAAAATTAGTTAAATATGTATATATATTCGGATTGAAAAGTGAAACAAATTTATATTTTAAAATGTTGTTAAATTTTATTTTAAAAAAAACTTTCAGTATTTATTTTTGAAACAGGTTGTATATCATATACAATCACATAAAAATATTGTTGAGCACAATCATAAACTTCAGTTGATGTTATGGCCGTGTACATTTTTTGGAAGAGTTGCAGTATTCCAGTTTTATAATTTTTTAAAAAATACTGAAAATAAATTTATTATAACTAGTCCTTGTAAAAAATATTACTTTTTATTATTATGTTTGAATGTTTTTTGTTGGATTTTAGTGTAAATATCATGTATGCATTATAAGTATCCAATAATAACTTTCTACTAAAGTCTAAATTAAAAAATAATGGCCATGACTTTTGGAATAAAAAATGTTTTTAGTTATAGGAGAGTTAAAAATTATTATATAGAATCACTCTTTAAAAGATAATACTGATTCTGTTTGCATTTATAAACATATGTGCACTTTTTAAAAGCTATACTACACCTTCCAGTTGATATTCCATTCCCTAACTGGTTAATCAAAGTTATTATTTATTGACTTACAGCATTGATATTACTGTAATATGTATAGAATTTGAATGTACCTAAATCCCATGTTTGTTGCTAATTTGTTTGTTGCACATAAGCAGTAAAAGACCAGCAGTGAACATGTTAAAATACTATATTTACTAATGTATGTTGTATGTTTTATGGTTTTTACTCTAAAAATATATAAATATTTGGAGGAATGAGATACATGAGGATTTGATTTTTGAAAATCAGTGTAGGAGAGTGTGACATCAATGATGAAAATTCATGCAAGTACAAAATGTAAAAAATTTTACAAATATCTGTATCTTTTTTTTTTTTTTTTTTTTGGTAACATTGAACTTCAGGTTTATCTTGGAGCTTACCATCCTATTACTTCGTTATTGTTGGTCTGTATATGTATACATATATATATATATATTTATTAATAATCATAAATCAGCTATTTTCTATTTCAATATATGAAATATTTTATTACTATTGTTCAATATTAAATATAATTATTAAATTTCAATACAATAAAATCTGTTTGAATTTTTTTCTCATATTTTTTTACTATATATATATATATATATATCCTAAAAAAAAAAAAAAAAAAAAAAAAAAAAATGAAACTTGGTTTGTGCATGTTACACAAGGGTGCAACATACAAAAGTAAATATGGCAATGATTTGTACCACAAAGTCCTTTTTAATTAATGTTTTTCAAAATGAATATATTAAGATCTGCATGCATTTATTTTTGCTTCTGAAAATCTTTGTGCTTTTCAAATCATCACAAGAAATAAATTACACTAAATTCAGATGATGAATAATTCTTGGTTTCTTTCAAAATGTTCCTATTGCTGTTCTTTCTTCTTTGTTTCACATTTGTATTTTTCTGCTCTCTTTTCTAATGAAGGCATTCTTGGATAAAGCATTTGGGGAACTATTTCATACTACTACCTTAAAAATAAAGGGCATGACATTCTTTTAAATATTTGCTTCCAGCATTCTCATAGTATTTTGATATTATTTAACAAAATGTTTTCCATTTACTACATGTGGATTTAAAACACTTTCATAGTTAAGGATTTCTTATTCTTTTTAAAGATTAGCGAAAGCTCCCCTTAATTATTATTATTTTTTTAATTTAGAAGCATTCGGGTATTTCATAAATAGTCATGGGAAATAGATGGCAAAAAAGATAAAAATCTTTGCATAAAGTAAATTGTATGATGTACAGTAACCTCCCTAAATCCACATTGCTTGTAACCAGAGGTTGTGGAGATTTTAGAATTTTGCAGACTTCTGATTATTGCTTTGTTACATTTTTTAAACAGTAATTTGAATGTAATAATGCAATCAAAATTATAACGAATGCTTGCAACATAGTAAAACATTAAAATAAGTAACATAATAGGCTAAACTGATGAAAATTAAAAATAAAGTTAAAGCAAATAATCTATGTACTCTAAAAGTACATTTTTTCTTGAATTATTTAATGAAACTTTCCACATAAAGGTAACACCAAAATCATAAAGTGAGGAAGTTTTATTTCAGATTTAGCCAGTCTTTTAATAACCAATAAAGCTTTATTAATATATAATAAATATATTTGGCAAAAAAAAAAAAAAAAAAAAAAAACGATTATTAGTGATATCAGCAATATCTTTATTTCTTTTCCAGAAATAAATTTATACTTCATGAAAAACCATGAGTTCATATATTATCAAGAATTAACATATTAAAATACATATGGAAAGGTATTAAATTAAGAAATTCTGTAATTTTGCTCCTACATCTGAGCTGAAAGTTTCACTGTTTACATCTGTGTTGATGTGCAGATTTTAGAGAGTCTCCTGTACAAAAATTAATTTTAAATATAATAACGTAAGCACATGAATATAGATAATTTTCTATCTTTTAGTAGGGGAGACTTATAAAGACAATGAAATTGTGTTTATATAATGTTTCATACTTTAGTTTAAAAACTTATATGGTATTCAAAAGTATTGAATGTTATGCAAGTATTTTTTCATTATATTTTCTACAAATCCCATGGGCTTCTCTGAGTTATAAACTTGTCTTATGCATGAATAATCTTAAAAATGATAATTTGAAAGAAAAATATTAACTTGATTTGATATTCTGATAATTTTTCAGTGCCTTAAAAGTCGTTTGAAGATATTTTTTCTTTTTCCAACTAATGTTAAAATTTTAAAGAACTACAAATGTGTAGGCTTTGTATATAAATAAAACTTTTCCAATAGCGAAATAGAGTTATTATATTGGAAAGATAGACAGTTATTACTAAAGCAGTTAAACTAAAGAATTACAGAGTAGGAAACTATAAAGGAATTCTTACATGTATTTAAAACAAAAGGTTCACATAAACTACAGAAATATTTGAAAATTAATACTTCTATATCGGTGTTTAGTCTAATTAGAAGACAGAAAAGAGTTTACTTTATATAATAGTGGTAACATAGAAAGCACATTGACTATTGTGACATCCATCCTATTGAAATAGTTGATGAATTTCCGAGACAAGTTTACCAATGATAATAAAATTTGACTCCAGAATTCTTACAAATATGAACTTTTATTCATGAGATTTTTCTCTTGTTCATGCTGGAAACCCATTTTCTATTAAAAGGTTGATCATTCTTAATACCACTATCACTAGCAAAACTAAATGAATGCAATGAATTAGTTATTGTCAATGATACTATGTATTATAATAGCACTAATAAACCTATAATATTTAGTCATTGTAAGTGATAATTTATTCAATCAGATAGATAGGCATAGCTGCAATTTTATAACATTATCAATAAAATGTTTTTAAAATTATAGAACTTTCTGTATTTTATAATGAGCCTACTCCACTCTTTAAGTTCCTGTTATATGTAATCTGTTATATTTCTTAAATAAATTATTTATTTTTAATTTTGTTAAATGCTGTGTTTTCTTAAAACCTGTTTGTGTATTAACAACAAATTGGAAGAATTGGTAAGAAACTGCAAAGAAGTTAAGGAGGAAGTTTTACATACAGATTAATACACAATAAAATTAAAACTCATCTGAGCAAAAAAAAAATATATCCTATACAGTTGAAAAAAAAAAAAAATGCACTTCTAATTTTGCTTTGAAGAAATTTTTTGATAAAGCAGTAGAAGTGGGTAAAAGTTTTGCAACATTATTACATAACCTTTCTTTTTTTCTAAAAATTTCTAGGTTTTTTTTTTTTTTTTTTTTGTCTGGCCAAAACCTGTCAGTTTCCAATGTAAATTCTTTAATTTATTTTAGTTTCACTTTTGATAAACTTCATAAAATTAACCAGGCTTTTTTGCACTGGAATTTACAGAAGCCATGTGCATTCTATTCCATGCTTTCAAATATTCAGCAATAAAACAAGATTATACCTTTGGATATATATTTGACACATTGATTTTGAAACACATTTATCACTTTTGACTCCTAATGTCTCAAAAGCTCTTAAATGTGACAGAAGTTTATCATACAATGATGCAAGAGAAAATTTCCTTTTGATTGTAGAATTAATTCCCTAGAATATACTTTAACAAAAAGATCTTTTCTATTGAAATTACCCTTAAGCCTTTATATAGCATTGGCAAGATCCATTGACTGTTACCTGAATCAAATCTGAAAATTTATTTTCTGGCACAATCAATAATGTGGGAAGAATAAATATCCAATGGGTAAGTAATTGTTTTTGGGTGTGTACCCAAACCCAAGGTAAATACTGAAAAATTGAGTACTTTCAAACTTCACTGTAAAATATCATAATCTTGTGAAGTGAATGAATTTTGGCCAGTGATGCAATGTATGTATTATCTACTAAAAACACTTTTCAAAAGTAAAAAAAGCCAAGCAAAGAAAACAAAGGGATGAAAGTTGTGTTTAAAAAATGGTCTGATATCAAATTTCCAAGCTTATATTATGGTATTTATTTAACATTTTGCATTAAAAAAATTACTGTTTGTAAGTCAATGCCTTTGCATATATTGTTAGAAATCCTTTTCTCTTGTACTAAATACATCGTAACGTGTTTTGAAAATTCAAATATTTTAAAATTATGCATGATGGGCTTGGCGGCCATCTTTTCATATTGTACACTAATTTCTATGTACCCAAATCCGTAGTGAAAATTTAAAACTTAAAATTGTTACTTAAGCAGACATTTCCGTACTTAAATATTGTTGCTGAAATTTAAAAGTTTTGTCCAGTTGTTGGTAATCTATAAATAGACCGTTGGATGGAAATGGCTGAAATATTGCATAAAATATGGAAAGATGACCATAAATCGATATGCTATAAAATATTATTGGTTAATATAACTGTACAAATTGGTTCAGTAGTTCCAGATATTACCCTCTTTAAATAAACATTTTACAGTAAAATCATATTTTATCATACATTGACGTCAAAGTTGTTATCTATGTTGATTCTCTGCTCAACCACAAAGCGAATATCATTTACCATGGTTCTCTTTTTATATAAAAATCACACTCAATTCATTTTTTTTTCTAAAGTCTTGTTTACATCAGGAATGAAACTAATTGCTAATAATTTTAAATGACTACACTTTAGAAGATATTTCTTTCTTCAAAAATTTGATTTTTTTTTAAAGATCTTTCTAAAAATGAACTTTTGCATTATTTTATTCGAAAAAATAAAATGAAAAGTTGAAACTTGAAGTGGCAGCACCTAAAATGGTAAACAAAAAAACCTAAAAAATCCATCTCTACTATAATGTAGCTAGTACACAATTGGCAGGTTTATTGCTCTTTGGCATAATTTGTTAATTAATTAGCAGTTTTTTGCTTATAAAGGATAGAAATTTTATTTTTTTTTAATTTAATTTTACAAAAGTACATAGCTTGAATAATTACCTGTCCGAAAATGCACTCTATAGCTTTTTCTGTCCTTTATTTAAGTCTGTACCTTGGTTGAAAAAAAAAATGTTTGATGAAGGAAAAAAATGATCATTTTCAGTATCTCCACGTTTTTTTAAAAATCCTGTATCTTTCTATATAATTATTTTATAAAAGTGAGTTTGATCTCAAACTCGAAGCTTTTCTTCATTATATTCTTCTAGTTTTTGTTTTATTTCTCTGTGATTATTGATACTTTAAAAATCTGAAATTTTAAAATGCCATATTTGGTTGATTTAACATGTAGAAGTTGTCTCGAGTATAATAAGCAGTTAAGCTGTCATTATGTTATTTGCGTTTGTTCGTTTGGCAGGCATATATATTTTTTTCTAGTTTGACTTGGCAGAATGACCGCCCTGCTTGATCAACTGCATACTGAGTAATAGAATGCATAGCTGAATGTTGTTTGGATGTAAAAAGTGACATTTTCCAGCGCTTTTTGACATATCACTATGGCAACATATTTCTCAGAAAGCAAGGTCAATTTAGAAAATGTCACTACCTTTCCATTATTGTTAAATTTACAAAGGAGATTTCGAGTACAGTTTGGAGTAAAATAATCTGTTATGTGATAAAGGTATACTCAAAAATAAATTGCCAGTGGATAGATATTTATTTTTACAGGATCTAAGCCTTATTTAAATACCCAAAACTTGGGTATTTTCATATTTCATTGTAAACTACCATAATCTGAAAAAAAATTCTTGAAATCACAGTTTAGAATATTTCAAATGTAATAGCAGCTTTCAGCTTAATTAAAGAAAAATATTACATATTGTCTGACTGAGTAATTTTGCAATTGAATAATTATTTTAAGAGATATTTAATATTAAAGTTGGCCGAGATTGTTCCATTAAAAAAATTTTATAGAAGCATATAAATTTAAACATTTTTAGATCACTTTAGAAGTTCCCGCTGTGCAGACTGCATTTATTACATTCTTTCTTACAACTTTTTTACATTTTCTGATTCATTTTTTTTTTAAAAAGGACATTTAAGTTTAATATTTTAAATGTAAAAAAGTTAAGAATTTAATAAGTTCAAATGAATTCAATTAAAATAATAATAATAATTTTAAAGAAACTTATGTAACAAAAAGGATATTGTGTAACAACATTTTAAACATAAAATATTGCGTTTCTTTAAAATTTAAGAAGCCTAAAAGTTTATTTTTTTTTTTTATTAATCCTCTTAATTAAATAAATAAAATAAAAATATCAGAATCTTTCAAAATTAGTTAAATATGTATATATATTCGGATTGAAAAGTGAAACAAATTTATATTTTAAAATGTTGTTAAATTTTATTTTAAAAAAAACTTTCAGTATTTATTTTTGAAACAGGTTGTATATCATATACAATCACATAAAAATATTGTTGAGCACAATCATAAACTTCAGTTGATGTTATGGCCGTGTACATTTTTTGGAAGAGTTGCAGTATTCCAGTTTTATAATTTTTTAAAAAATACTGAAAATAAATTTATTATAACTAGTCCTTGTAAAAAATATTACTTTTTATTATTATGTTTGAATGTTTTTTGTTGGATTTTAGTGTAAATATCATGTATGCATTATAAGTATCCAATAATAACTTTCTACTAAAGTCTAAATTAAAAAATAATGGCCATGACTTTTGGAATAAAAAATGTTTTTAGTTATAGGAGAGTTAAAAATTATTATATAGAATCACTCTTTAAAAGATAATACTGATTCTGTTTGCATTTATAAACATATGTGCACTTTTTAAAAGCTATACTACACCTTCCAGTTGATATTCCATTCCCTAACTGGTTAATCAAAGTTATTATTTATTGACTTACAGCATTGATATTACTGTAATATGTATAGAATTTGAATGTACCTAAATCCCATGTTTGTTGCTAATTTGTTTGTTGCACATAAGCAGTAAAAGACCAGCAGTGAACATGTTAAAATACTATATTTACTAATGTATGTTGTATGTTTTATGGTTTTTACTCTAAAAATATATAAATATTTGGAGGAATGAGATACATGAGGATTTGATTTTTGAAAATCAGTGTAGGAGAGTGTGACATCAATGATGAAAATTCATGCAAGTACAAAATGTAAAAAATTTTACAAATATCTGTATCTTTTTTTTTTTTTTTTTTTGGTAACATTGAACTTCAGGTTTATCTTGGAGCTTACCATCCTATTACTTCGTTATTGTTGGTCTGTATATGTATACATATATATATATATATTTATTAATAATCATAAATCAGCTATTTTCTATTTCAATATATGAAATATTTTATTACTATTGTTCAATATTAAATATAATTATTAAATTTCAATACAATAAAATCTGTTTGAATTTTTTTCTCATATTTTTTTACTATATATATATATATATATATCCTAAAAAAAAAAAAAAAAAAAAAAAAAAAAAATGAAACTTGGTTTGTGCATGTTACACAAGGGTGCAACATACAAAAGTAAATATGGCAATGATTTGTACCACAAAGTCCTTTTTAATTAATGTTTTTCAAAATGAATATATTAAGATCTGCATGCATTTATTTTTGCTTCTGAAAATCTTTGTGCTTTTCAAATCATCACAAGAAATAAATTACACTAAATTCAGATGATGAATAATTCTTGGTTTCTTTCAAAATGTTCCTATTGCTGTTCTTTCTTCTTTGTTTCACATTTGTATTTTTCTGCTCTCTTTTCTAATGAAGGCATTCTTGGATAAAGCATTTGGGGAACTATTTCATACTACTACCTTAAAAATAAAGGGCATGACATTCTTTTAAATATTTGCTTCCAGCATTCTCATAGTATTTTGATATTATTTAACAAAATGTTTTCCATTTACTACATGTGGATTTAAAACACTTTCATAGTTAAGGATTTCTTATTCTTTTTAAAGATTAGCGAAAGCTCCCCTTAATTATTATTATTTTTTTAATTTAGAAGCATTCGGGTATTTCATAAATAGTCATGGGAAATAGATGGCAAAAAAGATAAAAATCTTTGCATAAAGTAAATTGTATGATGTACAGTAACCTCCCTAAATCCACATTGCTTGTAACCAGAGGTTGTGGAGATTTTAGAATTTTGCAGACTTCTGATTATTGCTTTGTTACATTTTTTAAACAGTAATTTGAATGTAATAATGCAATCAAAATTATAACGAATGCTTGCAACATAGTAAAACATTAAAATAAGTAACATAATAGGCTAAACTGATGAAAATTAAAAATAAAGTTAAAGCAAATAATCTATGTACTCTAAAAGTACATTTTTTCTTGAATTATTTAATGAAACTTTCCACATAAAGGTAACACCAAAATCATAAAGTGAGGAAGTTTTATTTCAGATTTAGCCAGTCTTTTAATAACCAATAAAGCTTTATTAATATATAATAAATATATTTGGCAAAAAAAAAAAAAAAAAAAAAAAAACGATTATTAGTGATATCAGCAATATCTTTATTTCTTTTCCAGAAATAAATTTATACTTCATGAAAAACCATGAGTTCATATATTATCAAGAATTAACATATTAAAATACATATGGAAAGGTATTAAATTAAGAAATTCTGTAATTTTGCTCCTACATCTGAGCTGAAAGTTTCACTGTTTACATCTGTGTTGATGTGCAGATTTTAGAGAGTCTCCTGTACAAAAATTAATTTTAAATATAATAACGTAAGCACATGAATATAGATAATTTTCTATCTTTTAGTAGGGGAGACTTATAAAGACAATGAAATTGTGTTTATATAATGTTTCATACTTTAGTTTAAAAACTTATATGGTATTCAAAAGTATTGAATGTTATGCAAGTATTTTTTCATTATATTTTCTACAAATCCCATGGGCTTCTCTGAGTTATAAACTTGTCTTATGCATGAATAATCTTAAAAATGATAATTTGAAAGAAAAATATTAACTTGATTTGATATTCTGATAATTTTTCAGTGCCTTAAAAGTCGTTTGAAGATATTTTTTCTTTTTCCAACTAATGTTAAAATTTTAAAGAACTACAAATGTGTAGGCTTTGTATATAAATAAAACTTTTCCAATAGCGAAATAGAGTTATTATATTGGAAAGATAGACAGTTATTACTAAAGCAGTTAAACTAAAGAATTACAGAGTAGGAAACTATAAAGGAATTCTTACATGTATTTAAAACAAAAGGTTCACATAAACTACAGAAATATTTGAAAATTAATACTTCTATATCGGTGTTTAGTCTAATTAGAAGACAGAAAAGAGTTTACTTTATATAATAGTGGTAACATAGAAAGCACATTGACTATTGTGACATCCATCCTATTGAAATAGTTGATGAATTTCCGAGACAAGTTTACCAATGATAATAAAATTTGACTCCAGAATTCTTACAAATATGAACTTTTATTCATGAGATTTTTCTCTTGTTCATGCTGGAAACCCATTTTCTATTAAAAGGTTGATCATTCTTAATACAACTATCACTAGCAAAACTAAATGAATGCAATGAATTAGTTATTGTCAATGATACTATGTATTATAATAGCACTAATAAACCTATAATATTTAGTCATTGTAAGTGATAATTTATTCAATCAGATAGATAGGCATAGCTGCAATTTTATAACATTATCAATAAAATGTTTTTAAAATTATAGAACTTTCTGTATTTTATAATGAGCCTACTCCACTCTTTAAGTTCCTGTTATATGTAATCTGTTATATTTCTTAAATAAATTATTTATTTTTAATTTTGTTAAATGCTGTGTTTTCTTAAAACCTGTTTGTGTATTAACAACAAATTGGAAGAATTGGTAAGAAACTGCAAAGAAGTTAAGGAGGAAGTTTTACATACAGATTAATACACAATAAAATTAAAACTCATCTGAGCAAAAAAAAAATATATCCTATACAGTTGAAAAAAAAAAAAAAAATGCACTTCTAATTTTGCTTTGAAGAAATTTTTTGATAAAGCAGTAGAAGTGGGTAAAAGTTTTGCAACATTATTACATAACCTTTCTTTTTTTCTAAAAATTTCTAGGTTTTTTTTTTTTTTTTTTTGTCTGGCCAAAACCTGTCAGTTTCCAATGTAAATTCTTTAATTTATTTTAGTTTCACTTTTGATAAACTTCATAAAATTAACCAGGCTTTTTTGCACTGGAATTTACAGAAGCCATGTGCATTCTATTCCATGCTTTCAAATATTCAGCAATAAAACAAGATTATACCTTTGGATATATATTTGACACATTGATTTTGAAACACATTTATCACTTTTGACTCCTAATGTCTCAAAAGCTCTTAAATGTGACAGAAGTTTATCATACAATGATGCAAGAGAAAATTTCCTTTTGATTGTAGAATTAATTCCCTAGAATATACTTTAACAAAAAGATCTTTTCTATTGAAATTACCCTTAAGCCTTTATATAGCATTGGCAAGATCCATTGACTGTTACCTGAATCAAATCTGAAAATTTATTTTCTGGCACAATCAATAATGTGGGAAGAATAAATATCCAATGGGTAAGTAATTGTTTTTGGGTGTGTACCCAAACCCAAGGTAAATACTGAAAAATTGAGTACTTTCAAACTTCACTGTAAAATATCATAATCTTGTGAAGTGAATGAATTTTGGCCAGTGATGCAATGTATGTATTATCTACTAAAAACACTTTTCAAAAGTAAAAAAAGCCAAGCAAAGAAAACAAAGGGATGAAAGTTGTGTTTAAAAAATGGTCTGATATCAAATTTCCAAGCTTATATTATGGTATTTATTTAACATTTTGCATTAAAAAAATTACTGTTTGTAAGTCAATGCCTTTGCATATATTGTTAGAAATCCTTTTCTCTTGTACTAAATACATCGTAATGTGTTTTGAAAATTCAAATATTTTAAAATTATGCATGATGGGCTTGGCGGCCATCTTTTCATATTGTACACTAATTTCTATGTACCCAAATCCGTAGTGAAAATTTAAAACTTAAAATTGTTACTTAAGCAGACATTTCCGTACTTAAATATTGTTGCTGAAATTTAAAAGTTTTGTCCAGTTGTTGGTAATCTATAAATAGACCGTTGGATGGAAATGGCTGAAATATTGCATAAAATATGGAAAGATGACCATAAATCGATATGCTATAAAATATTATTGGTTAATATAACTGTACAAATTGGTTCAGTAGTTCCAGATATTACCCTCTTTAAATAAACATTTTACAGTAAAATCATATTTTATCATACATTGACGTCAAAGTTGTTATCTATGTTGATTCTCTGCTCAACCACAAAGCGAATATCATTTACCATGGTTCTCTTTTTATATAAAAATCACACTCAATTCATTTTTTTTTCTAAAGTCTTGTTTACATCAGGAATGAAACTAATTGCTAATAATTTTAAATGACTACACTTTAGAAGATATTTCTTTCTTCAAAAATTTGATTTTTTTTTAAAGATCTTTCTAAAAATGAACTTTTGCATTATTTTATTCGAAAAAATAAAATGAAAAGTTGAAACTTGAAGTGGCAGCACCTAAAATGGTAAACAAAAAAACCTAAAAAATCCATCTCTACTATAATGTAGCTAGTACACAATTGGCAGGTTTATTGCTCTTTGGCATAATTTGTTAATTAATTAGCAGTTTTTTGCTTATAAAGGATAGAAATTTTATTTTTTTTTAATTTAATTTTACAAAAGTACATAGCTTGAATAATTACCTGTCCGAAAATGCACTCTATAGCTTTTTCTGTCCTTTATTTAAGTCTGTACCTTGGTTGAAAAAAAAAATGTTTGATGAAGGAAAAAAATGATCATTTTCAGTATCTCCACGTTTTTTTAAAAATCCTGTATCTTTCTATATAATTATTTTATAAAAGTGAGTTTGATCTCAAACTCGAAGCTTTTCTTCATTATATTCTTCTAGTTTTTGTTTTATTTCTCTGTGATTATTGATACTTTAAAAATCTGAAATTTTAAAATGCCATATTTGGTTGATTTAACATGTAGAAGTTGTCTCGAGTATAATAAGCAGTTAAGCTGTCATTATGTTATTTGCGTTTGTTCGTTTGGCAGGCATATATATTTTTTTCTAGTTTGACTTGGCAGAATGACCGCCCTGCTTGATCAACTGCATACTGAGTAATAGAATGCATAGCTGAATGTTGTTTGGATGTAAAAAGTGACATTTTCCAGCGCTTTTTGACATATCACTATGGCAACATATTTCTCAGAAAGCAAGGTCAATTTAGAAAATGTCACTACCTTTCCATTATTGTTAAATTTACAAAGGAGATTTCGAGTACAGTTTGGAGTAAAATAATCTGTTATGTGATAAAGGTATACTCAAAAATAAATTGCCAGTGGATAGATATTTATTTTTACAGGATCTAAGCCTTATTTAAATACCCAAAACTTGGGTATTTTCATATTTCATTGTAAACTACCATAATCTGAAAAAAAATTCTTGAAATCACAGTTTAGAATATTTCAAATGTAATAGCAGCTTTCAGCTTAATTAAAGAAAAATATTACATATTGTCTGACTGAGTAATTTTGCAATTGAATAATTATTTTAAGAGATATTTAATATTAAAGTTGGCCGAGATTGTTCCATTAAAAAAATTTTATAGAAGCATATAAATTTAAACATTTTTAGATCACTTTAGAAGTTCCCGCTGTGCAGACTGCATTTATTACATTCTTTCTTACAACTTTTTTACATTTTCTGATTCATTTTTTTTTTAAAAAGGACATTTAAGTTTAATATTTTAAATGTAAAAAAGTTAAGAATTTAATAAGTTCAAATGAATTCAATTAAAATAATAATAATAATTTTAAAGAAACTTATGTAACAAAAAGGATATTGTGTAACAACATTTTAAACATAAAATATTGCGTTTCTTTAAAATTTAAGAAGCCTAAAAGTTTATTTTTTTTTTTTATTAATCCTCCATAACTTTTCACACCACCATTTATTAGAAAAAGAAATACCCAAAATTGAATGTACATCTAAAAATACTCTGATATTTTACATCACTGGGCATAACATATATATATATATATATATTTTTTTTTTTTTTCAAACAATTTTCCATAATTTTTCACAACTATATTTAATTGAAGAAGAAATAACCAAAATTGATAAATATGTTTACAAATACTCTGGTATTTTACATCATTGGGTACAATATCCCCCCTCCCCTTTTCTTTCAGTAATCCTCCAAAACTTTTGTCTAAAGAGAGGAAAATAACATAATAAAGCATTTCAAAAAATGTAAATCTATGAAAAATCAAAAATTAAATTTTCGCAAAGTTAATACTTGTTAGTAAAATTATGAAGGAGAAAAAAATTTGACTTTTAAATATAATATATTCATATTAAAAAACTGTACAAATTACAATGAGTGCGTTCAGAGTTGCAACCTACATATGTGTAATCTGAAGCAATCAGAGATTGATATCGCATGATTTTTTGCCAGTTGCCCGTAAGCATTCAGAGCAGGAAATTACCCAGACTATGGGTAACTCACACTACCTACAAAATTTTGTGGGATAAAATGATCATGTGGTTGGGAAATCTAATTTTATAACTTAGCCGTGACTGTAGCAAGAATATTTTAATTTGTTTTTTGATGCAGTTTTGGTTAATTAGTGCATAAATCTTCAAAAATACCAAAATAAGCACATAATTTGAACATACCTTATTTCTCATCAAATGAATACATCTCCGATTCAGCTTAAAATTGATAGCAAAACTTATATCAGACATTGTTGTGACAGTATTTTTCATATAACAGTTAAGAGCCCACAATAGTCACAGGAAAAGTACACAAAAAGACCCGGATGATCATGTAAAGTCTATGGGAGCGTTATTTTCTAATATCTCGTTCAAATTTTAATATTTTGACATGATTTGTTTTGCATAAAATAGTTCAAGACGATCCACAACTGGGCTAGTTTTTACTTTTTCGATTTTCGTTATATATTTTTTATATTATGATAGTTTCAGTTTCAGAACCGGTTTAAACCGGCTTTGAAAATTAAAGTAATTTTTTTAAAAAAATCTAAAACCAAAATTGAAAAAATAAAAACTAGCCCGGTTGTGGATCGTCTTGAACTATTTTATGCAAAAAAAATCTTGTCAAAATATTAAAATTTGAATGAGATATTAGAAAAGAACGCTCCCATAGACTTTACATGATCATCCGGGCCTTTTTGTGTACTTTTCCTGTGACTATTGTAGGCTCTTAACTCTTAGAACTTTTTCCCTTCTAAGAAGATTGTTAATTGGGAAAATGTCTTATTCTTCCTCATCTGAGGACTAACCATAAGACATTTGCGCTTCCAAAAGTTCAGCTCTTATTATGCTTGTAAATTTATAATAAAAAAACACACACAACTTTATTTAAAAAGTGTTCAGAGCCACATTTACCTAACCTTACACTGAGAAACCAATATGACGTCTCTAAATTTTGACTTTAGTTTCATACCAATTCCATATATTTTTTAATTTGTAATTTTTGTTAATATTACTGTTTTCATGTTTTTTTTTTTTTCATGAAGAAAGAATAAATTTATTTCTGAAAAAATTCAAAATTTGCTGATATTATCGATAATCACAATCTTCTTACTAAATTTATGTATTAATCAAGCTTTTATGACTATTAAGTCTGGCTTAACTTGGAATAAAACTTCCTTATTTTATGATTTTGATATGAATTAGTAGTATACCTTTATGAGGCAAATTTCACTGAATAATTTAGGAAAAATGCATTTCATCTTTATAATGTATATTTAATCAGACATTATTGATTATTAACTTGACCATTTGTTTTTAATATTTTAATCATTTAAAAAATTATCTAAATTTTTATTTGTTTAGTCTATTACTTACTTATTTTATTGTAAGCATTCATCATAGTTTTGATTGCATTACAGTAGAACCCCGATAATCCGGATCGGGTTTTTCGCTTTTTTTTCAAATTTGAGAAGCGATTGGCTAATTTCTTTAACATTAACTTGTTGCAGCGTCGTATTCTGAATAATAAAACAAACACTTTTTTGCCAATCGCTTCTCAAAGTTGAAAAAAAAAATGAAAAAACCGATCCAGATTATCGGAGTTCTACTGTATTAATTACATTGAAATTTCTGTTTAAAAATGTGAACAAAGCAATGCGGATTTGAGAGAGCCTACTGTAATCTGTTTTTTGGTCTGTGAATGTGCCTAATATCAATTCTAAATAGTTTTACTTTGTAATACACTTATACAGTCAAACCCAATTTGAGAAATCATTTGAGAATTGGAACTTTGTTCGCTAAAGTGGGATAGTCTAAAGATTGTTTTATATAACAGAACAATAAATTGCGATAAATAAAAATAATATTGCTCACTTACCTTAATAATGATGTTAAATATTTGTTGCTTTAGAAAATACACTGTGTAAAAACTGATTTATTAAATTCAAGTATATTTGTTCCATTTTCATTAGGATTGAAACAAAGTTTGCCACATTCAAAAATTAGTTAAATCAAGGGTTGACTGTATTACAGATGAATTTTAAGCTACAGTAATATCAATTATTTTAATTTTCAGTTCTTTTGAATACTGTATAATCTAGAATATATGATTGAGTTTTGTCAAGATATTTGTCATTTATGTTAAATAAGAGCAATTATCTTCAAC
This sequence comes from Maratus speculifer, assembly GCA_964019185.1. Classification (NCBI taxonomy): domain Eukaryota; kingdom Metazoa; phylum Arthropoda; class Arachnida; order Araneae; family Salticidae; genus Maratus; species Maratus speculifer. The sequence continues at coordinate 382,407,823 of OZ025289.1, forward strand.
AACAAGCTTTAGGAGATAGTTTCAATTGAAAAAATGCCTTTCTTAGTCATAGGAAAACATATTTACATTAAAACATGAGAAGTAATATAAAAAAGTTATGAAATTAAAAATTTTGTGCTATGTCTGGGTTCTATAAATTTTTAGAAAAAGTTTGTCAGCGTTCAGCAAGTAATGTAGTAAACATTAATTCTATGACCAAAACTTAATGACAAGGAAGGTCTCAGGACATGGACGCTTGTATGGGCATACCCCGAAAAATCTGAAAAAATTACAGAATGTTTTTCTTGTGTGAATATATACGTTTATAAAAAATTTTTTGGAGGAACCTCCATTCAGTATCCGTTAAAAAAAAAAAAAAAAAAAAAAAAAAAAAAAAAAAAATGTTTGGCAATGGAAGGTAATTTCAAAAAATACTTTATGTCAAATACACTTCATGAAAAAAGAATTCTTTTCAAGAGAAAAGAAAGTTTCATGTTGAACTTGTTTTGATAAATTTAATTTAAATAACTTTAGTTTTGTAAGTTTTAGTTTGTTTTAAAAATAATTTTGTTATATCGATATTTATATGTATTTATATTCAAATTTAACCATCAAAATTTGAAATTTAAAACAAAATTCATAATTTAAATTAATTAAATTTGTTTCAAGCTCACAGTTCAATTGAGAATTGTCGATTAGATTTTGTTGCTATGGAAACCTCTGGCTTTTATTTTTAAATACACTTAAATGTATGAAGATAATTTTTCTCAATATGATTTTTTTTAATCTATGAAAATATTTTTTCCAGTGATTAATTAAATAACTAATTCAACAAGTAATATATAATACAATATGTATATAATATATTAGAGTCTCTCAAAGTTTATATTTAAATTTATTAAATACCATTTATACGCAATCTAAATATCCAACAGTTTTGAGTGGCATTATAATCGTTTGCATTTGGTGAGGAAAAGGACAGCTCGCCAAATCGAGTGACTCTTTTTTTTTTCATGCCAAATATTCGATTTTTTTTTTACATACTTTCTACTGTGATTTCGCTGCTAATTTTAACTGATCCTTTATTACATGGATATGTACTTTAATTAGTAATACTTTAAATTTTTCATAAAATTCTGATTATCCCCAGTATGGAGACTTTCCTTGTGAGTTATGATACTTTGAAGTATATGAATTTTTGGCATTTCATACCACTAAAAATGGAAAAAATCTGTTTTTAGTACCAGAAAATGATGAAAATTTAAAATAATTCTAACTATGTTAGGTTTTGTACAAGGTTACCTGCAATATAGAAAGTCAGGAAATTTCGAAGTAGTCAGGGAAAATCATGTAAATTTTAAAGTATATAGGAGAAATCAGAGAATTTACAAATATTTCCTAAAAAGTCGTCTGGGGAGGAATTTAGAAAATTAAAATTTGAAATCTTTTCTTTTCCAGAAAGTGTTGCAATATTTCTCGCTACATGGCACTTCTGAAAAATCTCTAGACTTTTGTTGGTTTTAAGATCAAGAAATTCCCCCAAATATGGGGAGTGGGGCGGATTTTCTACATTTTTCATGACATTTTACTAATCTTTGTTGTATAATATTCATTTCAAAACTGACAAAGGTGAAGTTTTTTGTATGTGATAATTTGGATTGTTCAAACATTATAGTATTTTATAAGATTTCATTTTGCAATTATGCTTGGAATTTGGGTAATTAGGTGCAAGAATTTTCTTCTGCGAAAAGAATATAAAACATGCTATTACAATACTTTTTTTTTTTTTTTTTTAATTTTGCTTGTTACTTTGTGTTAATTTTACAAAAATCTATCTATAAAGTTTTTGCAAAACATTATTTTCAAATGAATATTTATGATTAATAAAAATTAAAAGATCTTAAAACACCATCAAGAAATTTAAAATGTGCAAAACTTTATTTTTTAAAATAATTAATGTATTGTTTTATAATTTAAATCACTATATCAAAGCAGATTTTGTGTATATCCATTTGGTTATGCACTTTTTTTTAGATTTGGTCAGGGAAAATTGTGGAAAGTCAGGAAAACTGTCAGACATATTTTGCTAGAAAAATAAGAACCCATTATAAAATAATTTTATGATTGTGCAGCATACTAGCTATTATGTGTCCACATATCAGATCTCCATTAATAAATGCTGATTTATTTATTTATTTTATTTATTATTATTTTTTTGTTTGGGGGGGGGGGGGGCTGTATACAGCAACACTTATCTGTCCTCATATGAGGCCCATATGAATGAGAGGATTAAAACTTCCATTGGCAGAATATATAGCGATTAGCTATAGGGTACATAATTAACATCTTATTCGAACAGGTTACAAATGCTATTATAAAAAAAAAAAAAAAAAAAAATGTAGCCTGTTAACCAAAAGGAACTGTATTTTCTATATGTGATATTCATTAGAAAGTGGTTAATGTATTGTACAACATAGAATACCTGTGATCTATATTTAAATCAATGATTTAGGCTTAGAGAAAAAATTGAAAATAAAATATCACACAATCTTGTTTCATTTTTTTATTATTTACATCCAAAACTTAAAATTTCTACAAGTTACTTTTACACTGTTATATACGCTGTAAAACAGGCCCTATTAAGGAACATAAAATGAATGTATGCAAATGACACACAAAAATAAGAATGGAATAAATTTAAACACCAGAACAATGTCTGCTGTCATATGGAATTGTTTAAACACAAGAAATATACATTTTATGATTAAAAACAAAGTACAATGAATACAAAAACATGTAAAATTACATAGTAAAATACTGTTTGAATTTGTAAAAACCAACATCACAGACACATTTTCATTTATGTGTATGAATTCATAAAAAATTATTGTTGTTTTGCAAATTTTTTTAAATAATAATAGCAGTAGCATTAAAAAGAGCAGAAAAAAAGTAAAGAAAAATCAAATCCTAGTGTAAGGTCTCATTATCTAAAGTAAAAATACCATATTTCTTAATTCCATAAGTAATTTTTTTAAGGAAAACAAAACATACAAAAGTTTTTTTTAACAAATCTTTTAAATGTATTGTATCTTACTTTTAAGTAAGATAAAATACATTTAATTACATTAATTTCAGAATTAAATGTTTAGTCAAAACATTGTTATTGTTACTTCAAGATGAATATTTTAATAAACAAAAGACAGAATTTGTGATTTTCTAAAAGCAACTTCAACAACTTTTTTAAAAACATAAATGTAATATGAAAATAAACCTGTTTTCACATGAAAATGACATAATATTTTTTGAATTGCAGTAGGATAATATGAGTGTAGATGAATTTCTTACCTGTTATCTTATTTGATATTACAACTAAAGTTTCAGAAATGGTATTCCAAATAGAATACAGATTTCACTGATAAAAAGTGAAACAAAATTAAGAGATGCCTGCAATTGTATTTCATGACATTTTAATAATGCTAATATTTCGACAAGGATTTTAAAACTGGAAATGAATAATAAAAAATGTAAATGATAAATTAGCAATTGGAATATTTATTTTGTTAATTTTTAAAAATTTTCTCTGGGAATTGTATAAATGTATAATGATAATAATATCAAATACATTAAATTTTACACATGTGCAAGGAGATATACATATAATACTGCAGGATTCTTGATGCACAAACACAATGTAATGATATTAAACGTTTTCTTAAAATTTTAACTTATTTATTTACAGTTATCATTAGAAATGCTGTTCGTTTAATTTTCAGTAAACTTTATATAATAAATAGACTACATTGTTGATGTCTCAATCATTTAGGTTACAATATTTGAAGCAATGGAATAAAATAAATTTTCAAAGGGTTGATGTTAGCTTAACAAGCTGATTAGTTTGTTTGAATTACATTTGACATGAAATTGTAATCTAAATAACACAAACACTTCTTTTACCATGTGGTTGTGCGTAATATTAAATTTAAAATTCAGATAATTTGAACAAGACATTAGAATATCATCTATAGCTTAGTAATGCTATTTTTTTTTATTTTTGTTATCATTAAAAAAAAAAAATAAATAAAAAAAAAAAAAAAAAAAAAAGTAGTTTTTTTTATAAAATAGTTTTTTTTATAGCTGCAGTCAACTTGAAATACAATAAAAGTTCTTCAGAATTTTTAATGAGAACATTATGATGATTCTTTATTATATTCAATCATTGGCAATTTACTTATGTATGCACTTTTTCTGAAAATAAATTCTTCAGGCAAGAGTGGTAAGTTATTCCTTTCAATATAGGTAGATAATTCTGATTTTGAGCGAAGACGTTTTCCTTCAGGTCTAAAAAAAGAAAGAAAAAAAAAAGATAAGAAATTTGGTAGTTTTTATTATGCAAACATGAATGATACATTTTTTATCTCAGAGGTGGGTATTATTTATATTGATAAAAGAAAGTTTTTGCTCTGTCTGTTTATAGCATAATTTACCGAATGTAGTCTGAAAAATTTGTTGATGCACCCAAGGCTCTGAATTTAAATTTTTTTAATAATTAGCCAAGTTATTAAAAACTTGTCAAAAATTTATTCTTTTTTCTGAAAATCAGCAAACACACCTGTACATGCTTAGATAGAGTTTTCCAAAGCTCACAAGGATAGAAAATGCAAAGTGCATGAGAGTCTTATTTCTTTATTGTTTTTGTTAAGGACCAATGACCAAACCGTATAAATTATAATAAGATAAATGATATATCTGGAATTTTATGTTTTGAATTGGTTCAAAAAAAAAAAAAAAAAAAAAAAAAAAAATTAACATTAGTCCTTTAAAAAAAAAAGAAAAAAAAATCAAATTTATGCTTTTTATTTTTTAACATTTTATGAACCTTGCATCCATTGAACTAAAACAAATATGGAACAAACAATTATACCCATATTTGCTAGCTAAATTTTGGCAAGATTCAGAAGACATTGGAAAAAAATCAGAAAATACTTTTCAAGTTTTATAAAACTTTCTCTAAGGATTAAAAAAAAGCTGAATCTTAATAAATGAATAAATTTCAAAAAGAAACTTGAGAAAAAGGAAATATTCACTTGCAATGTGTATTATGATAAAAAAGAATGACTTGAATACATTAAACAATTACTACAAAAAATTTCTTAGAACATTCATAAATTTCATATCTTTCATATTAAAATACACATAAAACTTCTGCCTCTTAATATTATTTTTTTTTTAACAATTTAGTCAATAAAATATTTTTAATTTTTTCATCACAGACAAGCAAAACTGTAATTTATTTAAATCTTTTAAAATTGACATGAGACAAATATTGACATATTTGCTATCCAAATCATGTCTTACAGCATCAAAAATGAGCTTTTGCTGAAACTGGACACTAATTTTTCTCTCATGCTCTGTGATGTCATGTCAAGGGTAATTCTAAGTTAAAAAAAAAAAAAAAAAAAAAAAAAAAAAAAAAAAAAAACTGAAATTAACAACAATGTTTTTGAAAGTAAAAGCAGAAGGTGAAGTGGGAGGATTTCCCTTCTGATGCAAATTATACATTTTCTGTGACCTTTTCATGCAATTTGCATTTTTTACACACTCTTTTGACAGATTCATTGTTTTTCAATTGCTCTTTTGACAGGATTGGTGTTCTTTACACGATCTTTTGACAAAATTAGCATTTTTTACACATATTTTAACAAAATTAATGTTTTTTCTGCAATCTTTTAATGAAACTTGCATCTTTCACGAGATCCTTCGGCGAAATTAGGATTTAATTTCCCATGATCTTTTATTGAAATTTGTGTTTTTTACACAATCTTTTGATGAAATTCACAACTTTACGGCAATACTTTGGTAAAATTAGGGATTTTTCCCTCCAATTTTTTGAGAAAATTCAGATTCTTACAGTGATCTTTTGATGAAATTCATGTCTTTCCCATGATCTTTTGGCAAAGTTTGGGTTTTTTCAGCAATCTTACAATGAAATTGGTGTTTGTTCTTTGATCTTTTGACAGAATTTGATTCGTTCCTGCAATGCTTCAGCAAAATTTGGAATTTTTCTACAATCCTTTGATGGAAGACTTTTTTTTTGTGACCTTTTAACAAAACTTCTGTTTTTTTTTTTTTTCCCTTGCAATCTTTTCATGAAATTCCCTTCTTTCCTATTATCCTTCATCAAAATTAGGCTTTTTTCCTGAAATCTTTTTAGAAAATTAAGGTTTTTTTTTCAGCTATTCTTTGGTAAAATTTGGGTTTTCCATTCATCTTATGCAGGGCTGTAGCCAGGTAGAGGCTAGGTCGGGCAATGCCCGTTCTAGCACAATTGGCTAAATACCATGAAAATACCTCTAAAATTCCAAACTTTTCTTTGCTCCATTTAAATATATATATATATATATTTAATAGGCTGTAATGTAACAGACACCCATCCCTAAAAATTCTCAATTCAAACAAAAAATTGATTTGTAAAGACTTTCTATTTTTTTCATTCTAGGATCTGTAGGACATTTTTCGTATTGTTGCTTTGTGGATATTTCCTTACCGCTTTCCCAAAGAGTCAAATTACAGGGTTTAGAGATTATCCTCTTAACTCTTTTTCTCAAATTGACCAGCTGATGTCCACGAAAATCATTTTCTTTGTATGACTGTTATACATGAAATTTATTGTAATCAGGTATGGCTTAAACCAGCGGTTCACAACGTGGGGCGCATGCCCCACAGGGGAGCAATTTGAGAATTCTATGAAATTCGGTCATCCTCTAAAAAAATAACTAGACTTTTGTTTTACTATAGAGATGGGCATTATTTAACGTATTAGGATAAATAACAATGTTATTGTTATACAGTTCATTATTTAATAACAGGTTAACGGAAAGTCCCTATTAAATTTATAACACGATCTCAGCAACGTATTAAAAAATAAAGATTTGAAACAACCGTTTTTTAGAAGTATACATTAAAATTATAATAAAAATAAACTTTCCGAAATTTGTTTTCTGCATTTGTAAAAAAAGTGCTTAAAATTGTGCTTAAAAAGAATCATATTTCAAACGCCTATAGCGAATCGGCGGATGCTTTGAACCAGCCAACGGATGAATCTTCCCCTTTGAGCGTGTTATCCAGCAGAGCTGTTTCAGTAGTTATGGTTTCCAAAGCCTTCGGTTCTTTCCCTTTAAGTTCTTTGGCCATTCACTGGCGAGGAAAAACGGTTATTTTATTATTCTTTTTTGGCTATCTTGTTGTACTTTCTGTTATCGCTTCTGTTATTTTATTCCAAGTAAATCGGTATGTTTCTGATGTAACTATTTTCTGCTGAGACTGTAACATTTGGTACAAAAGTGTTTTAAGTTGAAAAAAATATGTTGATAGTAAATATAACAGAAATAACAATTTTATCTGAGTGAATGACATTTTATTAAAAGTGTTTGTTTATTCTTTATGGGTTTCGGAAGTAATGAAAGAGGAAGTATTAAGTGATTTTCAATAGGGAAAGATTCTATGTTGATATTGGAGGGGTGATGGAAGATACGGAGGGTTTACTCGTTTTTGAATATTTAAAAGGGTTATTACTACATGTTCATGGAATTTTTTAGAGGGGGGGGGGGGGAGATTTTGGCAATGTAAATTTTGTTTTCCGGCCAAATAATTTTATTATTTTTGTTTTGCATTTGCGTTAAAAGATTTTATTTCTGTGATTTTATTTTGTTAAAAAAAAAAAAAAAAAAAAAAAGAAAGAAAGAAAGAAAGGAAATAGTTTTCCATAATTTGTGAAATAACTTAATTTTAGTACAGTTGTAATTAATTTGAAAAGTATATTTGTATGAACGAAATTTGTTTGTATGAATTGCATTCGATTAAAAGAGTATAAATAATATTTTTGTGTTCTTGTGAAATTAACTTTGAATATGTGTTGATTGATGTGCGGCCGCTATTAAGTCGCGGATCAATTTTTCTTTTATAATATTTTACAATGTAGTTGAAAAGTGTTTATGAATTCGGTTTGTCTGTCCTTGCTCTAACTCGTGTAAATATAGTCTGATTGCCATGAAATTGATATATGTATTATTAGAATTTAGTATGGCATTTTTGGTTTTGAGAAGGAAGTTTTTGCAGGACCGCTCAGAAGAATTCCATTACTTTGCGGTGAACGAAATTTGTTTGTATGAATTGCATTCAATTAAAAGAATATAAATAATATTTTTGTGTTCTTGTGAAATTAACTTTGAATATGTGTTGATTGATGTGCGGCCGCTATTAAGTCGCGGATCAATTTTTCTTTTATAATATTTTACAATGTAGTTGAAAAGTGTTTATGAATTCGGTTTGTCTGTCCTTGCTCTAACTCGTGTAAATATAATCTGATTGCCATGAAATTGATATATGTATTATTAGAATTTAGTATGGCATTTTCGATTTTGAGAAGGAAGTATGCAGGACTGCTCAGAAGAATTCCATTACTTTATGGTGTATGTTGAAAAATCACTCGCTCTGTATTTTAATAATATTACAGTATTTAAAACATACTAAAATTGATATACATCACTGTCGTGTACTACAAGGATCTTACTAAAGAATATGATGTGCATAGAATCTGTCGCTTATTTATAAGAACATACAAAAGTATTTGGGTATAGAAGAAAATTAAAATTGATTGCAGTTATTGAAACCTATGAACAAAAATTGCTGGATAGGGGCGTAGCTACTGGGGGGACGTAGGGGGTCGTTTCGCCCCCCCCCCCCCCCCAGTGTCGGCAACTTTGATGATAGTCGGCAAATTCTAGGTAGTCAGTTCAGTATCAATCGATACACCTCTAAAACAACCGATTTTTTTCCCAATTTCACATGTTTTTACTTAAAACATACAATTAAAAACACAAATCCTTAGCATTTTTCTTAAAAATTTGTTTAAAAAATTCGAATTTTGTCTCTCCATTTTTCGATTTCGCATGATTTCTAAAATTAATTGAGAAAGAATCACGAGAATCTAGTCTTTCTGAAAGTCCGTAGTTGATCAATAGAGTTGTACTAGATGATCAACTACCACTAAAAAAGATGATGATTTCTGTGAAGACATTCCCATTAGTCTTGGTGTATGCACTTTACCCACAAGTGGTAACATTCACACTTCGGCGAATATGTACCGTTTGAAAAAGACTGTTAATTCGACGAAGGGAAAGTTGTGTTAAAATGTCTTTCACTTACACTGGACTAATAAACGATTGCACAGACAATTACCTCATTGAGCTAGCGGCTAAAATTCTAGGATTAGACGGAACTTGATGATTATATTAAACTGCAATTAGTTTGCCAATGTCTTGATGGAAACTCTCTGCAAAAACTCTATTTTAGTGGTTGACTGGTAGCTTTATTATTGTTTTTTCTTGCTCGCAGTCGTCTATGCTTTAATACCTTAGGGTACAGCACTTGCATATGCCCGGGCTTGGCCCGAAGCTCTTACCTGGCTTGGCAAAATGAAGATAATTTTTCAAACTGGCCGGGCCGATAAACAAAATAAATGGGTCGGTTCAGCAAAAAAATTATACGGGCCAATTGGACAGCTAATAAAAATTAGCGCGTCTACCGGCCCGATATAAAAAAAAATATTAATCTATAGTCTGTTAGAATATCTTCTATTTTTAATGAATATGACTTTCGTAAGAATAAGTATAAATGTTCATCATGAACCGATGCTAACTGAACAACATCAATAAGAAATGTAGTACAGTAGAGGACCTATTATCCGGAATTCCGAAATCCGGAAATGAAGGCGATTGAGAACAGTATGAATCATAATGAAATGAATGAATCATGAATCTTTGATTAAATGTGCGTTTTTCGAGATTTTTTAATAGATTTCATGCTTTTTGGCTTTTTTTTTTTTACAAAAGTCACCTTTTTTCTGCGTTTTTTCGACAGAATTTACATTTTTTAAACGCACATTTTTTCAAGTATTGCTTCAAGTATCAAAATTCATAAAAAGATTCATGATTCATTCATTTCATCATGATTCATCCTCATAAAAAAACGCAAATTTTTTCAAGTATCGCGAAAAAAACTCTGCAAATTCATCAAATATCGCGATAAAACTGTACAAATTTCGTCAAAAATCGCGATAAAACCTTGCAAATCTCGTCAAATATCACGAAAAAATCCTGCAGATATCTCACAAACAATGCAAATTTTGTGAAGCGATCGTGGAAAAATCCAGTGTAAGCACCCCCTCTAATTATTTTACGATTTTTCGTCACCTTTGGGGGGGGGGGGGCGGATTAACTGTAATATATATAAAGCCAGTTAGCAAAAAGTCCGGATTTTGAAGAGCTCTGAATTTTGGATGCCCGGATTTGAGACTTTGTACTATAGTACAAGAGTCAAAGTTGTAGCTTAGTGTTTTTTTCCACAGACTTCTCATACAACACACTTTTCATTCATATTTTAGATAGCAGTGCTATAATTTTGTGATTATTTTTAAATTTTCCGTGGTTTTTTTGTTTTGTTTTGTTAGGGGGGGGGGGGTGTCAAGTTTTGGACGGATCCGAAATCCGGAAAGCTTTCGGCCCCGACGATTCCGGATAATAGATCCTCTACTGTATATCCACCGCAGACATCGGCAATCAGAAATGGTGTCTTAACTGGATTTATTTATTTATTTTTTCATGAAACACATGCAGTGCTAAAATCAGGCTTGCTTATTGTTTTATCCAACAAATTCAAGCCGGACCAGAACTGAACTTAATTGTCCTCAAGATGTGTAGTGCAGGCAATATGTTTTGTAAAAATGTTAAATGAGACAATGAACTTCTGTTAGCATAATCTTTGGAAATATACCGTAAGGTGGTTCTCAAATTCACTGCTCAATAACGCGAAACCTTGACACATTTTCTAACGAACTTTCAACTGTAAAAGCTGAAATTTGACAAGTCTGACTATTGAAGTTATTTGGAATCCAATAGCCTTTTCCATTTTTCATAAATTACTTCTTGACGTATGAAAGGTTCTTGTCACGGCTTCAGGTTTTTCTCCTTTTCCGTGATATCGCAACTAGAAATTCATTTCAAAACGCTATCTTTACTTTTTTTTCTCAAAGATACATTGCCTTTACCAAAACATGAATAATGTCATTCGATTACACAGTTCCGAATGAATACACTTATCCATCTCATACATTTCCGGAAAGAAATGGATTTAGAAATGTGTCAGAAAATGTCTCTTTTGGTTTTGAGAAAAGCCTCAATAAATGACGGAGAAATATTTCACAAATCTACTTTTTATTATGTAGCTTCAAAATTATTCTAAACTACATTATTATTATTATTATTATTATTATTATTATTTATTTATTTTATTTATTTATTTATTTATTTTTTGATGAGTCCTAATATGAATGTAATCATTAATGTTGGCATCATGTATATCCTGTCTTGCGAACACATCATAATTTTAAGATATACTGAAAATTTATCATATAAATATGTATGTAGTATTCTTTAAAGGAATCTTAATTGTGTGCTAAGAGAAATCTTTTTTTTTTTTTTTTTTTGTAGAAATTGAATTGCGTCAGATTGAAACGGGGTGTGAACTGTGAAAGTATGAACATGCCGAACTTTAAATTTTCATGATACATCTGTCCGGGTCGGTTCAAAATAACTATCATCCGGGCTGGGCCCGGGCATGAAAATTCCATCCCGTGCAGACCTCTAATACAGTAAAATACAATGATAAATCTACCGATCAGCCGTTAAAATCAGGTCTGCCGGTGGTTTCTACGAAGTGTGACTTTAGAAGACCAGTAAATCTTGTAATTTCTGCTTTCAACTCGATGAGGTGATGGTCTATGCAGCCGATTCCCGGTCTTGATGGTGTTTGTCTTCTAGATACCAACAGCTGACGTGACATAGGTAAAGTTCATTGAAATATGCTGACACAATTGAATCATTTAGTCGATAAGACTAAAGCCGATTATTCAAAAACTGTCTCAGTCTGTAAAATTAAGTGTTTTTTTTTTTTTTTTTTTTTTTTAATGGAGACTAGAAGTTTAAATGGGCCGAAATTTTCAGGCCCGTACCGACCTATAGAAATGAAAATTCGGCCCAGCTTGTACCATTAAAAATTGGCCCGGCCCGTTACAAAAGTTGAAATTTCGGCTTGAGATCCGGCTCATAAATGAAATCTATTGGCCCGGCCCAGTATAATAGTTACAAGTTCGGCCCGCACCGACCCGGTCCAAATAAATTTCTAACAATCATTTATTTTTACTTATACAGAAAAGTTCTGATAAAAAAAAAATTCTCATTTTTTTTTTTTTTTCCTTTTAATATTTATGTTCTTCTATATAAAGAAATGCCGCGAGCTACGATATTTATGTTTTTAATAAACCTCTATTTGTTGTATGTAAATGTTTCAGTTATCATTTATAGTATTATTCCATACTAGAAGATAGCCCGTCAAAATGACATGTTTCCATTTTTAAAAGGATCATAAAACATTACAACAACTTTGGTCAATCCTAGCCACTTTAGGCTTAAACAATTTTGAAAAATACAAAGATTGAATATAAGGGGAAAATATGAAAAAAAGAAATCAATAGAAATCTGCATTTAAAATTATAACAAAACTATCTGGTGGGTGGGGAGGGATTGTAATGAACAAATGGTAAATGCATAAATTTTAAAAGAATAAAGTAAGGTAAAATATCAATTATAAAAGAATACATTGTGAAACTATAGCCAAAAAATACTTTAAAATACTGAGAGAAAATAATAAAAATATCCAAAATGTATAAAAAATTTTCCCACTTTGGCCATTTCCAGACGAATATGAGAGTGTAGCCAAATTATTAATTAAATGGGTAAAATAATGGCATAGCATATACAGCTAATGAATTTCACTCACAAAATTACAATAATTATTTCACAAAAAGCATGCAAATTAACGTGCATTAATAATGCAAAACATGCACTAATAATGCTATTTTAAAACATTTGTGAATTAACTATTTTATACCATTAGCTAATACTTAAAAGAAAATACTTTATAAGATCGAAAACAAATGTCAACAATAAAGAGTAAACAATCGTGATTCGTTATGTGATAATGAAGTCATTCCCGGCTGTAAAAAATAAATAAATAAAAATAAATAAATAAATAAATAAAGCAACACGAATGTAAAAATTCTAACAATATTGTATTTAAAACACACCTTCGCTTTTCTTAAATAAAAAGTTTTAATTAAACACTGTTAAAAATTTGACTGTTTTGCTGCATCGTCATTACAGAGCTTTTATAGAAAATGATTACTTTACCGTATTACACTGCTAAAAATTTGACCCATTTGTTGCAGCTTCACTTCACAGCTTTTATAGAATATCTCTTTTATGACCAATGAGAATGCTCCATATCACAGTAAAGTAACCGCTTTATATAAAAGCAGTGGATTGATGCTGCAGCAAATGGGTCAAATTTTTAACAGTTGCTCCAGCATCACTCCAACGTTTTTATAGAAAACTGTTACTTTGTGCGTGTTATTTACAGTGTATTCTATAAAAGCTGGGGAGTGATGATGCATCAAAAGAGTAAAATTTTTAACAGTGTACTGCTAAAAATTTGATCCATTTACTGCAGCGTCACTCCACAGCTTTTATAGAATATCTCTTTTATGACCCATGAGAATGCTTCATAACACAGCAAAGTAATCGTTTTCTATAAAAGCGGTGGAGTGATGCTGCAGCAAATGAGTCAAATTTTTAACAGTGTGAGTATTGTGTTTGAAATAGGGAAAACATTTCAAAGCACAGTAAAATGTAGTGACGTCATTTACAGCTCAAATTGTAAATATGACAAACGAGAAAGCTCCATTACGACTCTGGAACGCTTGCATTGGACAAAAAAATGATAGCCTTTAAAATCGGAGATAACTTTTCACAATGGAATTTGTCATTGGTCACAATAAGTGTTTTTTTTCGTGGATGGGTTGACCCCGGAATCGTTATACACGGAGGGATTTTGTATACATAATTCCATGTAACGAAGGTAATAAAAACCTAAGAAATCATATACAGTAAAATGTACTACAATGGAATCGCATAGGAAAGAAAAAAAAATCGTTACAGACATGTTTCCATCGTAACAGGTATAAATGTATTACATTTTTTTTTCTCACGTATTATTGTATTAATTTTGCATGGATGAACGAACTTTACAGTTTATTTTATTCCGTCATAAGCAGGTTCTTTTTCATACATTTTACTATATTTTAATTTTGCTATATTTTAATGAGCTGAGCAATCTACGATTCTTTATAAAGAATAAATTTTAATATTTAATTGCAGAATAATGGCAATTTTAAAATATATGCATTTTTATAAAACTTTTTGGGTTAGTTCAAATTTTACTGGCATTTTGAATGGGCCTCGCCACGCCGAGACAATACAAGGGTTTTCATATGGACTGGCTCAAAATTGGGACTGAGTATTTTGCCCGTAAGGACTAGGAAAAATGACATCATTTGCTGCTCGGTATGAAAAAAATAAGATCCGGACAGAGCCTTTAGTAGATCCGAACCCGACCCGGCCTGGCCTAGCCAGGCCGGCCAGTGAGCCGTGAATGAAAACGGGTCCAAATGGTGCACATCTCTGATTGGAGACCATTTATATTATTGACAGGGAAAAAAGAAAATTGTTCGTTTTGATTACTGCTGTGTATTGTTAATAACTATATAAGCGTTTCTTTTATTATTCATATTATATTCTATATAGTATGTTTAACACCAGAATTAACAGTTTAACTTTAATTTATAATCGCCATACATTGTATGCCTAAATATCTTTCGCTGTTGTTCTTAGCGGACTGCCTCTCTGGGACTTTGTGATGATGGTAAATAGAGCTTGCCAGGTGGAGCTTGTTGAGCTCAAACCGATTGGTAAGCCTCCCTCCCTAGCTGAACCTGTGTTAAATATTCATAATTAGATCGTGAGGGAAATCAAGCAGCACAGTGGACATTTTAATGTTACGAAAAGTTGAAACGATTCCATCATTAAACATGACCCAAGAAAAAGATCTAAAGTGAAGCTAGACAGAGGCATTATTTGATCAGTTTAAATCAGTATACTACATCAGTGTATATCTGAAAAATTGTTCCATCCCACAGTATAAATAGTAGCAATCTAACAGCGCTTGATACAAAGAGCACCCGTGAGACATGGATCGTTAGATTTTCCTATTACTACACTTCCATATAATAAAGGTTTTTTTTCTTGTGCTCAATACCTTATATTTTTGTGCTATCGGCTCTTGGACTATTACAAATTGTGGCAGTTATTTAAAAAACTCTTACAGAAAGGTTAAATTAAATATCAGGAGTGTTTTTTACAATTATGTTTAAAATAAAAGCAATGCATGGCATTATTAACAAAAGGTGCTAAATGGTGGGCCGATTTTTTATTTTCTCTCTTTTTGTTGCGAAAGAAGGAGATTAAACATTTGGAGAGGTTATCAATTTTCAATTAAATTTTAATCTTAGGAGCCTACTGCATATATTTAATCTTCCTTTTTCACATCAATATTGAAAAGAGAAGCCAAAAAGGCCCTGATTTAGAGCTTATTGCTAACAGTGCCATCTATCGTCACTATTTTGAACTAAAATCGAGAATCGCGGTATAAAAATTCCTGCTGTATTACATTCTTACATAATACTCCTGTGGGCATTTAATTTTACAGCTATCACCGTTTGCAAGATATTGAATTTTAAAATCAGTCAGTCAAATTTTTGACAGATGCATATACAGATACAAATACATACTTTTAAAGGTATCATTTTTTAAAAGTTAGTCGGCAAAATCGTCATACAAGCCCCCTAATGAATTCTTTTTAAATACGCCCCTGTTGCTGGAAGTGCATTTTCAATAATGGTATGCGTTTTAAAGTTTAACTACTTTTTAAATGTTACTTGGTTTGTACAAATTTTAGATCATATGCAAGGTCGAACAAATGCTTTCAATAATATTAGTCTATTGGCTGAAATTGCTGAATAGAAATTTTCAAATGTGCTATGCTTTTAACAGAGCTAACTTTTAGCATATTATATATAGTAAGCACACATATCTGTAGATCATATACAGTACTGAAAAAAAATCGTATATTTTAACGACTACTCATGGTAATAGCAGAAATCGTGTTTTCAAATGCATTATGTTTTTTTTTTCCAAAGTGCTCAATAAGACGCCATCCCTCCTTAGTAAATTGTCAAGTTTTGTTATAGCATTCTAAATGTGTTGGAAGGCATTTCATAATCTATACTGTATAAATTTATTTATTTTTTTGTTAAAAATCGTGTTTAAACTCTATTTATTACTATGCAGGGTATCTCTTATCATTTACCAATAACTAATTTCTAAACCGTTAGTTTTAGCAATGTAGTTCCAACTGTAAAAATGTTTCAAATTTTCTTTTTCTGTTCATCATATAAAAACCAATTTACATTATTTTTAAATAGCTAAGAAATTACAAACTTTATCCAATGTGTGAGTCCTATAAGCTTTATTTTGTCATGTTCTAACAAGTAAAACACTAAAAATTTATTCTTGTATGCTCAAAACTTACTGAATTATGATACTTAGAATTTTATGAATTTCTAATATTTTAATCACAATAGCTGGAAAAACCTGTTTAAGTGTCAGAAAATGCCAAAAATGCATGAAATTCAAAGTATCATAATTAATTAAGTTTAGTCTTATCTCGCAAAAATTAAGTGTTTAATCACAAACTGATTTTGAATAATACAGCATTTATAATTATCTCAAAAAGTTATTTAAAACGCTTTGTTTGAAAGACCCTCTAATTAAAATATCCGTCAGTTACATGTTATAAAAATAACAGGTTGTTGGAACCTGTTACCTGTAAAAGAATGGAACGATGTAACCTGTTAACGAAAAATAATTATATTTCCCATCTCTATTTTACTAGCATGAAGCAACAAATAATTTTAAAAATCACTTTACAATATAAATTCTCCGGTTTGAAACTTAAAAAAAAAATTTTTCAAATTGATTTTCGATAGAATAAAAAATCAAGCCACTATCGCCAGACGCTGGACTTTTGATATGTTAAGATTCATTCACTAATGATTCATTCATTATATGTTAAAACAAAATATTTCAGGTAAGTTTGTTTCTACTCTAGTGGCAACAGTTAGCCACTTCAGTTGTTGTCAATTTTGCCTGTTTGATGCGGCAGCATGCAACTCATATATTAAAGTATTTTTCTTTATTTTAAATCTGCTCAAGTGAGTTATTTGTTTCATAATGATAACTTAATAAATTTTGTTAGGTTATGGGAACAATATCGCTTCCCTTCGCACATACGTTCAAATTTTCTTAACAAGCTGTTAGTACTGGATTAGGCCTAATTTGCACGAGTTCAACCACGTTGGTTTTACCAGTTCATAAAACAAGAATATGGATCTAGCTAAAGTCCAGATTAAACCATTAGCTGGTGAAAGTGACTGGTAAGTCTGGAAGTATAGAATAAAATTTATTTTGAACTGCCATACAGGTGCATTAGAAGTAGTTCAAGGGACATTAGTTAAGCCTGTTGATATTGCACCCGATGCTGAAGATGCAGATCGTACGAAGTATGAAAACTTATCAGAAAGCAAATACTAGTGCAATGGTAGTTTTAACTAATTCAATGACCGAAGAAACGCTACAAAAGGTAATGCGGTTTGAAACAGCACGAGAAATTTGGACTGAGTTGCACAAATTATTTGAAGCATCATTGGAAAACCAGCTGTACAATATATGCATGAGATTTTTCCAATTCAAATGGAACGAAAACAACAGTGTAGCGGCACATCTTTCAGGATTGAAAAATTTGTGAAACAAGCTTAATTCGGGTCTACAAAATAGAAATGAGCCTGCATTGCCAGAGTTGCAGCTGGGCTACAAAGTTTTGGATATCCTACCTAATATGTATCTTTTCGATCTAGTTGGTTGCTTCTAGGTGAAGAAAAAAGAACTGTGGATGAACTAACAATACAGTTGTGCTCCTATGAAAGAGAATTCAAAAATCATGAAAAAAAAAACACACCTGAGCAAGCTCTTTTAGTAAAAGAGAAAAGAAATAAAAATTCTTTTTTCAACAGAAAAAACAGTCAATGTAAGTACTGTAACAAAAGAGGCCATTGGGTCAAATCATGCCCAAAATGGATTGCAGATGGTAGACCACCTAAGCCTGATTCAAGGACTGCTGGGACTTCCTGTACAGCCACTACCTTAGGCCTAATATCTGTTGAAGAAGAGGTATTTGCTTCAGAAATCCACTCAGATAGCTGGTATATTGACAATGGTGCCTTCAAGCATATAACCATGGATAACAAGAACTTTATTGATTTTGAAAAATTCGAGCCACCACATGGAATTACAACAACAAATGGAAAAGTTCTTACAGCAATTGGGAAAGGTACACTTCAAACTGTCACCATAGTTAACGGCAAGAAACAGTTCAAAGAACTGAAAGATGTATGATATGTCCCTGAGATCAGTAAGAATTTATTCTCTGTGTTGGCCACCCATGACAGATATGTAAACAGTGTTTTTGAATCTACTGCAACAGAATGCTGGCTGAAGATCAACAACATATGTGTCTTACATGGCACTAGAAGTAAAGGAAGAGGACTCTTCAAAGCAGATATGAAAGTTGTTACTCCAAAAAAATCTGTTGAAGTAAATTTAGCTATGTCAGATGATTCAATGCTTCAGTTCTATCACGAGTGTTTTTATCATTAAGACAAAGTCACATAAAATCTATCTTAAATTCTGAACTTGACATACAGGTTAATGTTCAAGGTAATTTATGTGAAGCGTGCATTTACAGAAAAGCCCACAGATTAAGCTTTGGATCTAGGAATAATTGTTCCTCAGCTGGTAAATTAATTTTAGCAGATGTTTGTAGTCCCTTCGACAAATCTTTTAGGGGTTTTCAGTATTTTGTTCTTTTCAAGGACCAATTTACCAAGTTTCGTTGTTTTTACTTCCTTGAACAGAAATCTGATGTTACTAATGCTCTTGAAGAATACCTAGCTTATGTCAAAAATATGGGTCATTCTGTAAAAGAATTGATTACTGATAATAGAGGAGAATTTGATAATAAAGAAGTGAAAGTAATTCTGAAAAAGAAAGGTATTATCCCAAGACTGACAGCTCCATATACTCTTGAGCAAAATGGTGGAAGCGAGAGAGAAAACAGAACTCTTGTGGAAATGGCGAGAACACTGAAGAATTCTAATCCTGATGTAAAATTTCCTCCGGTATTATGGGCTGAACTTAATACTTCAGCATATATACTCAATAGAACAGGAAAATCGTCAGTTAAATGTGTAAGTCCTTATGAATCATGGACAGGTAAGAAACCACGAATAAAACACTTAAGAATCATTGGATCTATTTGCTATGCATACATATCAAGACAGAAAAGGAGAAAAATGGATAATAAAACTACCAAAGTTTTTCTGATAGGATATGATGGTGATGAAAGGTATCGTCTTTGGATTCAAGAATCAAATACTGTCATATGTTCAAGAAATGTAAAATTTAATGAGAAAATATTAAATTGTGAAAAGACTGTTTATTTTCCCTTCACAGATGAAAATGAAATGGCTTCCAAGTCTAAAGATCAGGGAAAGTTAGAAGAAAAATCATATGAAGATATTGAAAGTGAATCTGATGAAGATTATAATAACATTAATGATGACTCAAACCATGAATCGGAGACAAAACAGCTCAGAGATAGAAAAGTTTTAAGAAAACCAAAGCGCTATGAAGACTATATCATGGTAGCCGAAGGTTTTATTGCAGATTTTGAAGAACCCTCAACTTTTGAAGAAGCTATTAAATGTCAACAAAGCAAGAATTGGAAAGAAGCTATGGATTTAGAGATGTCTTCATTAATTGAAAATGAAACATGGACATTAGAAGAATTGCCAAGAAATTCTAAAGCCATTCCATGCAAGTGGGTCTACAAGATTAAGAAAAATCCTGATGGTTCAGTCGACAAATACAAAGCCAGGTTAGTTGCCAAAGGATATATTCAGCGTTATGGAATAGACTATGAGCAAACTTACAGCCCTGTGACAAAGTTGGGTACTGTTCGCTCAATTCTGAGTATAGCAGCTAATGAAAAAATGCATCTTACCCAGTTTGATGTTTGTTCGGCATTTTTGTACAGGAAACTTGATGAAGCTATATACATGCAGCAGCCAGAGGGATATAGTGATGGTACTAATCAAGTATGTAGGTTGAAACACAGTTTGTATGGACTAAAACAAGCTCCGCGCTGTTGGAACAGATACTTTGGTGAATTTTTATCAAAACTTGGATTTAAGATAAGTGAAGCTGATCCATGCTTGTACATAAGAGAAAAAGATGAACAAAAACTGATTGTTTGTTTGTATGTTGATGATGGTTTAGTAGCAGCAACCGATTTCAAAGGATCAAAAAAATTCATAAATGATTTGAAGTCAAAATTCAAAATCACAACCAAACAGGCAACCTTTTTTCTTGGTCTTGAAATTCATCATTTTGAGGATGGAAGTATCAAAATTAATCAGCAAGCATATGCCAAAAGAATTCTTAAAAAGTTTTATATGGAAAATTCTAAACCAGTATCCACTCTTATTCTTAAAGAAAACATAAATGCAGAGAAGAATGATGAACATGGCAGTGAAGTCTTCCCTTATAGAGAAGCTGTTGGTACTTTAATGTATTTAATGATAGGCACAAGGCCAAATATTGCCTTTTCTGTTGGTGTTCTTTCTCATCATTTAGAAAATCCCTCTAGAGAGACTGGAAAAGTAAAACGTGTATTTAGATACATTGCTGGTTCATATGATAAAGGTATTATATACAAGCATAATTACCGTATTTTCGGGCGTATGCGCCACACACACCATAAGCGCCGTACCTCCAAAAATACATTAAAATAAAACAGATATTTGTCAGAAGCGCCGCATTTATGAAAATATATCAAAATGTTAAAAATTGTTAGCCATATCTACTTCCTTAACACTTCATAAACATATGTTATATTGTAATATGGTAATGTAGCATGACTTACAGGTTTATTTTATTCCAATCTTAGTTTTTCATGGTTCTCCAATTCTCCATTTTCCTATTTTTGTTATCCATTTTGTTTATCTGGTTTATTCCATAGTATATCGTATTTTCCAAATCATTTCTGTATTTGTTTTGCTTCCGTTCCGATTAAATTATCGTGCGGTTTTGACGTAGTCTCGCCGATCGCAACTTTTGGTGCTTCTGCAGTTTGCAGGCATCTTAAGTCGCAATCCATCAGTGGTTGTATCTCTTTCTTCATAAGTCGGGAACGTGTTAGCTCAACTCGGTGAAATACTGAAGGGGGGCATTTCACGTCAATACTTAGCGGTGTATTTGAAGAACCGTGTTTGTTTTGACGGGTGTTCAGAAATGTTTTGACTGGAAGGTGTTGTACACATTTTAATGTTGCTGTTTTACCATTTTTAAGGAACTTTAGTATTATTTGAATAGATGAATTCTTCATTATGAAAGTTGAGTGATATTTAGTTACGTTAGTTTTCTCCCGATGAATTATCTTGTTCAAATAGACTTTCGTTCCCTTTTCCTGAAACTTTGTCAATGTTTATTATCGTTTATCAACGCTTGTTTGAAGATGCCATGGTAAAGAAAGTTGAGCTTTCAGCGGCCGGCATTTTTTGGATGATAGTTCAGTGAGTAGTTTGTTTTCATTTGCTACCTGTTACCCATTGTTCCATGTCATGCTGTATAATTAGTTATACTAAATGTTTACTTTAATTTAAAAGAGTTACACAGTGTAAATTATGTTTCATTTAGAGTTTAAATTTATCAGATATAATTTATTTTGTTTGTTGTCATTATATATATTTCTTTATTTAAACATGCTCTTGATTTAGTTAAATAAACGTTAGTTATTTTATACCATTTAAAAAAAATGTTTCTTTAATGACTTATCATACAACACTGTCACAATATAGACCAACACATATTTTCAGGGTCACCATATTTTACTTCTGATCAATTTTAGACTGTTTTAGAACGGTTCTGGTTTCAGAACCAATCAAAAATTGTGTTATATTCCGTGTTTTTTTCACACTTTTTGGCGATTTCTTTTTACATTTGTAAAATGAATTCAATTTCAAATTGTTAGTAGAATGTTGTACATTTTGCATTTTTTTTATGATAAAATTTAATTTGATATCATGCAGGCTTTTTTTTTTCGCGAATTATAGTTTTTATTTTTTGTTTTGCAGAGATTTTTCGAAATTCGAAACAGAAATTCTGTTTAAAGCATTTTTAAAGAACAGTAATTATATTTTCTACAATTTTCATTTTTTTATCACATTTCAATCTGCTGCCCTCCCTCCCAAATTTTTTATTAAAATAAATATTATTTCCCAATTTGCCGTATTTTTTTATATTTATAAATAGCATTAATATTTAATAATAACAATTATTATCTCTATAACTAGTATTATCTTTTCCCAATATAGCAAATTTTGTCCTATTTTCAATGAAGTTTAATCACATTCATCAGCAATTTTCAGCATTATTTATTATATGTTTCGCGGTAATTTTTGATATCTGTAAAAGGAATCAAATTTAAATTTTTTAACCTAACATTTTGCTTTTCTGCGATTTTTAATTTTTACTTTCTTCTATCTTCAATAGAAGAAAGTATTGTAATCTAAATTTTTTTTGACTTCCGGTTTTCAACAGATTTACACGTTTTAGGGGTCAGAGATACCAAAAAACATGTTTTTACAAAATGCCTGCCTGTCCGTGTGTCTGTGTGTATGTTGCCATTCTACCATCAAAAAGTGTATGAAGTTATGCATAGAATTGAATAAATTTTTTTTAAATGTTTTTAGCTGTGGCAAGCAGATCATACTTCAGTTTTGAAATATTCTGCCAGAAGGGGGTGCTACAATCGTGATGTTTATGTCATTTTCAAAATTGTACTGACTAAAAGTATAAATAAGTTATACATCAAATTGAACCAAATTTTTTGTGTAAGTGTATGACTATGGCTAGTTGGTCCTCCCTGAATTTGAAAAAAATCCGCCCTAAGGGGGGCTGCAATTGCGATTTTTGTGCCATTTTCAATATTGTACCGACCAAAAGTATATGAAGTTATACATCAAATTGAACCAAATTTTTTGTGTAAGTGTATAACTATGATTAGTTGGTCCTCCCTGAATTCGAAAAAAATCCCCCAAAAGGGGGCGCTGCAATCACGATTTTTGTGCCATTTTCAATATTGTATCGACCAAAAGTATATGAAGTTTGCATCGAATTGAACCAAATTTTTGGTGTAAGTCTATGACTATGGCTAGTTAGTTCTCTATGAATTTGAAAAAAAAAAAAAAAAATCCGCTGGAAGGGGGTGCAGCAATTGCGATTTTTGTGCCATTTATTGTACCGACCAAAAGTATATAAAGTTATGCATCGAATTGAACCAAACTTTTTGTGTAAGTGGATGGTTATGGCTAGTTGGTCTTCCCTGAATTTGAAAAAAATCCGCCAGAAGGGGGCGCGGCAATCGCGGTTTTTGTGCCATTTTCAATATTGTACAGACCAAAAGTATATGAAGTTATGCATCGAATTGAACCAAATTTTTTCTGTAAGTGTATGTTATGGCTAATTGGTCCTCCATGAATTTGAAAAATACCGCCAGAAGGGGGCGCTTCAATAGCAAATTTTGTGCCATTTTCAATATTGTACCACCTAAAATTGTATGAAGTTAGTTCTAGAACTGAACTAAATTTTTTGTATATGATTATATTTTGGTAAGGCAAGTAGGATCTCCCTGAATTACAAAAAAAAAAAAAAAAAAAAAAAAAAAAAAAAAAAAAAAAAAAAAAAAAAAATCTGTTTATCATTCTATAGTCTATCGGCTCGTGCAGAGACGGAAATTCGTTTTTACTCCTATTAATTGACTGAAGCAGAAATTTAAGATGAAAATCAAAGCTGGTATGATATTAAATTAAAATTCTTAAAGCATTAAAATTAGTAACTATTTTTAAAAAATATCAAAATGTACGTATGAAATAGAAGAAAGTTTTGGGATTGGCACATCCAACTAGTTATACTTGTTTTCTAATCTTTCACGAATTTTACTGAAATTTTTAAAATTTTTGTAGTGATTCACAAATTATTTAAATTCACGATGATATTTATTGAAAAAAAGGAACATTTTAAATTCCAAATGATTTGAGTACTCGGGAGAAATAATTGTATTACTTTAAAAAGTAAAAAAAAATCCATGAATAAGTTAGAAAGTTTTGTGTTGTTAGGAAAAAAAAAAAAAGATTGAGTAGCAAAGAGAAATAATTAACTGAAAACGAAACTAAAGCCAAAATCTTTTTTTTTTTTCTGACTATAAATAAACAAAAAAAAAAATTATTTTCATTAATAATTAACCAATTTTGTTCAAAATTTCAGCAACTAGCAATAATAATAAATAAATCTGAATACCAAATTCTTATTAAAATATATTAAGTTTTAAGAATATTATAGATACCCGTAAAAAAGTCCACTTTTTGATTCACAGCATAAAGCCCCATTATCATGATATGTTTGTTTATTTAGCGCGGCAACTTGGACATCGTGAAAATCTGATAAGCGTTTCATTGATAATGTTTTGCTATGCAAAAAAGAAACAGTTGAAACCAAAAATATTTCATGGAGCAAAAGATTATTTATTTGAAACAAACACAATACTTCATTTCTCATTAAAATCTTCCTTTGATGTTAGTTTGCGTCGTAAGGAAAACGTAATTTTAAAGAGTGGAATCCTGAAGAATTTAAATCATGTGTCGTTCGGGCGATTTTCAAATTGAAAATGCTATCAGTAGTAATTATCTAATAAGAACACCCGCTTGTTAATGTTATTATATGGAAAACCTTTTTTAAAATATCTAGCTGGCATTTTACTACGTTTATTTTGTTTTATTTATTTACTTGTGCGTTAGCAGAGATTGATCCTTACAAAGGCCGCTTCCTACTTTTTGGTTTAGTATATATATATATATATATATATATATTTTTAAATTAACAATAATACTTTTGTTTACAAAACCATTTTTAAAAGTTAAAGTATAAAAGAAAAAAGAAAAAAACTCTGTAGGCAAAATTGAAAAATTCCTTTTTTTTTTTGCGTTTCTTTGAAGAAATATGCGTTTTTTCACATGCCTTTGACGGAATTTGCATTATTTCATGATCCTTTGATGAAATTCTTTGTTTTTTACTCGATCTTCAGTCGAGATACTTTATTTACATGCGATCTTTTGACAAATTTCATGTTTTTTTGCCATGATCCATTAATAAAATTTTAGTTTTTCATGTGAATCTTTCATGAAATACACATTTTCTTTTTACAGAATTCGAGTTTTTTCCACGAACATTTGCTAAAAATCGTGTTTTTTCCCCTCCGATCCTTTGATAAAATTCTTGCTTTTTCTGCTATTTTTGATAAAGCTAGCTATTTTTTCTGATAATGATTGACAAAAATTAGCCGACCATTTGTTGGAATTTGCGATATTTTTTATGCTTCGAATTTTTGTTCTGATGATTGACTTTTCACAATTTTCGGAAAAATTCCGATCAGAATCACTGTAATAAATATCGCTGCAAGGAAAAAAAATATCGTATCCGCCGCCCCGGCAGAAGCGCCGCACTAAGCATAATTTTAACTTTTAAACTCGTATGTGCCGCGGCACTTATGCCCGAAAATACAGTACAAACCAGGATTACTAGAATGTTACAGTGATACAGATTTTGGTGGATGTAAAACATCTGGAAGGTCCACTAGTGGTGTTGTGATTTTGTATAGTGATGGTGCTATATCATGGCTTAGCCAAAGACAGTCTGTAGTATCAACTTCTACGACAGAAGCAAAAATAATTGCTGCGAATGAATGTGCCAGAGAAGTAATTTGGTTGAAATATTTTTTTACCAGTGTTACAAAATTAGATGGAATGCCAGTGCTTCAAATTGATAATACAGCTGCAATTAGATTAGCGCAAAATCCAGAATTTCATCATCGCACCAAGCATATCAGCATTAAACATTTTTTCATTAGAGAAAAAGTTCTACTAAAGCAATTAGTAGTACAACAGGTTTCTACTGAAGATCAAATAGCCGATATGATGACTAAGGCTCTTTTTAAACCAAGGCTATTGACTCTATGTTCTAAAATAGGACTTTTATAAGAACTATTTATTCCTAGAAGTTTAACTGTTTTAATATTTTTTATATTTTATTTTAACAAGGGAAAGTGTTAAGATTCATTCACTAATGATTAATTCATTATATGTTAAAACAAAATATTTCAGGTAAGTTTGTTTCTACTCTAGTGGCAACAGTTATCCACTTCAGTTGTTGTCAATTTTGCCTGTTTGATGCGGCAGTATGCAGCTCGTATATTAAAGTATTTTTGTTTATTTTAAATCTGCTCAAGTGAGTTATTTGTTTCATAATGATAACTTAATAAATTTTATTTAAACCAATTAAAACGCATCTTATTAGAGATTTATTAGAGAAAACGATGGGTCAATTAGAACTCTATTCAAAAGGCAACATGGTGTGGCTTTGTGCTGAGACTGAAACTAAATATCCTAACTCAACACAATTTGCAAGAAAAATATTGTTACCCTTCCCATCTTCATACCTTGCTGAATGTGGTTTTAATGCAGTAAACAATTTACTACTCTAAAAAAAAAAAAAAAAAAAAAAATTGATTAGACATTACTAAATGAGGGGATTTGAGATTAAAGCTGACAAAACTATTGCCTGATATAAAATCTCTTCGCATCCAACATCAAGCACAAGGATCTCATTAATTTTATTCTATTTACCTTAAATGTTATAATTATTTTATTATATATTTTATTTATTTTTACTGCCAGCAATTAAAATGACAGAAACATAATCAAGAAACATCCAATTAAAGTTATTTTTGTGTATCGAAGTTCAGTATTAAATATTTGAATATCTAATTTGCTTTTTTTCATTGCTGCATATTATTATCACTATTATTAGATCTGGAAGCAGCTGCACAAACCATCACCTTATTGAGTTGATGACTGAAATTCATGAATTAGTTAAAACTCGATTTGCATACAGGGGTCTGTCCAGGTTTTTTTTCCAAGAGTCCTATTTTTGTGAAATTAACTGTTATTTTTGTGAATTATTTTTATTTTTGTGAATTATTTCTATTTTTGAGAAAAAAGTAAATTCACAAAATATTAGTTAATTCATTTCCGCCCAGTCTTCGAAATTGGGTCATGTTTTAATTTTTCAGAAATATTGATGGAAATAAAAGAAATAAACACATACAGTAGAAACAAAAAAATAAGGGAAATCAGAGAAAACTCAAAGTACAAACACGTAAAGCCCGCGAAGCACGTTTCATGCACGAAGCGAATGCAGCAAAATAAAAGCAGGTGTTGCCAAATTAGGAAGTGAAATCATAAAAAGATACGATCGTCACACTTACTATGCTGCTGACGTCATGTATCAGCCAATCGGCACTCGTTCAAAATAAGGATAACAGAGAAAAAGAGTGGAAAGCAAGATAGCAATAAACGAAAAAGGCTGTAGTTTGTTTACGTTGAGATAAATAATACAATAAACACAAAAATCTAGATTTTTGCAGAAATTTACACTTATTACGCTGTTTTTTGTGAAAGGGCTGTTTTTCTGAAATATAATTCTGTGAAGAGTCCGTTTTTCTTAAATTTATTTTTGTGAAAAGTCCATTTTTCATAAATTTGTTTTTATGAAGAGTCCGTTTTATTGTCATCGAATTTTGTGAAGAGTCCGTTAACAGACTCAATTTTTGCCCTGGACAGACCCCTGGCATATCAAAATGCAACAGGTCTACCAAGTCATATCTTAGTGGAAAACACCTGCAAACCTGATTTTAGTGGTTGACTAGCAGATTTACCATTTGTTTTCTTGCTCTTCTACGTTTTCATACTTTTGACTGCAGTAAAGCACAATGATAAACTTACCGATCAACCACTAAAATCGGGTCTTCAGTGGTTTCCACCAAGATATGATTTGGCAGACCAGTTGCATTTTAATATACGAATCGAGTTTTGTCTAGTGCTGAAACTTCAACAATCAACTCTATGAGGTGATGGTTCGTGCAGCTGCTTCCTGGTCTATATTATTAACGACTGCTTCCTGAATACATTTCTTTCTTTTATGTTCATTTTTTCATGACCTTTCTTTTACATGTTTACATTTTCTTTTCCATTCTATATTTAAATGGCTTTTTTTTTTTTTTTTTACTTCTTTAAATGGAATAACTGTTGTGAAAAAGTTAATCTTTCATCTGTATATTACTTAGGTCTCGCGTCCCTGAGAAGTATTCTTAGTTTTCCTGCTTAGCACATCGATCGCGATCGTACTATCGCCAATGCGCAATGTCTAAAGTAAATAATCTCGAGTTCCTTCTATCTTCTTATGTAACTTCCGGTTGCAGGAAGTGTTTATTCATTACGTACGCATTGTGTCATCACCATGTGCCATTCCTGATTGGATGCTGAGACTGCGCATGCTTTCAGCTGCTTGAAAGCACTATAAGTATTGTTGAAGAGCTGAGTCTCTCTTCTTTTTACTTTACAACAGGGTTGGTAAAAAAAAAAACGGGTTGTTTTCAAAAAATCCCTAAAAACCTGGTTTTTTTGGTTTAAACCGGGTTTTTAAAAATATATTTTCCTATTACATATACATGTATATTTATTGATAAAAATAAACATTGATGGATATATAAGCAATATAACTTAATTTAAAAATAATTTAAATTAGGTAATTACAATTAATTATGTAGAAAATTGAAATCATTTAAACATTTTTAGTAAAAGCTATGTCTTATGTTCCATGAATAAAATGCTCTACATAGTCAGGGCCGTGCTTAGGACTTTGGCGGCCCTGGGCGAAATATATTTTGGCGGCTCTTTTTTCTGAAATTTTTTAAACGGATATAAAATATTATAAACTGTACAAAATGTATGACAAGAGTGAAATTAGTATGAACTTTTTAACACAAAAAATTTAAAAAAAGAAATCGTAAAAATTATTACCAAAATAATCAAATTTCGCTTGCACATCAGTATTTATAATAATCCTTTTAGTTTACCATTTTTTTACTTTTCATGATAAATACGTTTACCCTTAGCACGAACCTTATTTCAAATGAAGCTTCTAGCATGATTAGTTTATTTACAGGTACAGTCAAAGTTTTACCGTTCTGTTACGGCTATGGAGAAAAATCATTTCAAATGAATACATTATGTCAAATATATTACAGATTATATGCATTTATGCATTTACAACATGCACTAAAATATGCGGTAAAAAAAAAAAAGAAAGAAAAAAGCTGTTATTTATTTACAAGGCCACGCAAAAGAATTCCATTACATAGTGGTAAAGAGGGGAATTGTGTGCGACATATTTTAATTGTATTAAATTATTTCATACATATAAAATTGATGTATGTCGCTGAGACTTAACATATGTTATACGATATAATCATGTATAATACGAAGTGCACAGCATTTACAGGATACACACAAAAGATTTCAAAGTATATTTTTTTTGACGTACTGTAATGTATCCGATGACGGCCGGTGGATGGATAAAATGTTCTAAGTTTCTCTAAATCTATGCATATTATGAATAGTATATAAATCCTACAGTTGATACACGGGGCAGATCGCAAGCATTACTGAATATGGACGTAAATTACTTAAAGATGCTTTTTAAATAGGTTATGCATTTTTATGCTAAACTGCATTCACTTTACTAAGAAATAGTTGTAGAATATGGATAAAATAATATACATGGCCACGCAAAGAATTGAATACATGACGCCTATGAATGACAATTTCTGAGAATGTGATTTCAGTAATTTTACGAATGTTTTAGTTTAAAATAAATTTTAGCTAAATACTCGCATGTAATAAAGGTACTAGGTAAACTATAGGGCTGAACAAAAGTATTCAAGTTTGTTTCTATCTATTAGTATAAATTGCTGAAAGAGAAACTTCAACCTGCTAGGCATTTTCTTTCTAAATTAAATTTTCCCATTATATAATAAATATATTACCGACAGATCAAATACAGAGCTATTCATAAGTATTGGAATACATATTTGGGTATGGACAGTAACATTATTTCTTTAAATAACGAAGTTTTGTTAAAGATTTCAGGAATTGTTTGAAAGTGTTTTATAATCTATGCTTAACGCATGATTTTTCTTACTTGTTATTAACTGTTGCCGATTTTTTTAAAAAAAGCAAATAATATTTTCCACCTTAAAAATTATATCTAGAAGTTCACTTTAAAATAGGAAGAAAACATTAAAACAAATCAATTATTACGTGTGAAACAGATTTAAGTTCGAGCATTATGACATATTAAAAACAATATATTTAAAACGTTGCGTGTAAAATGATTTCTTATGGCGTCTAATAGAAAACTTTTCTTCTATAAGTTATTATAAAAGCTCAATAGACAACAATAATTTTCATTTAGCCATTTTGAACAAGCTAATTTTCAAATGAACGACAGATTTTACATAATCAATCATGAAAACTGTCGCCAGGTATTGTGACATCATTGACTTCGGCAGAAAAATCCTACTTGAACTGAAAAATCTCCCAGTAAATAGTCAACAGGGAATGAATGGAAATTGGATTAGAGAAAATCGCTACTGTTCGCGATGATATAATTCAATCTTTGATAGTCAGGCCCTTTGTTTTAAAACAATGCTAATTAGCGTGGTCTTAGAGCTTACAATATCAGGACGGCAGTTGCGAGCATAATCTGACAGAGGACCATATTAATCCAAAAGCAAAAGAACATAGACTGGAGAAAGAATCCCATATGTCACGTAATTTTATCTTTGCTTCAGAAATGATTGTCATTGCCTCCATCTTATTTTTTCTGAATAATCCTAACAGGTGTGAATCCCCTACATCCCACATTCAAGCTTCAGTCGGCAAATTTAGCACAGATAAATTGGCAATTAAACTCAGAAAATCTTGAAAATTGTTGGTAAAAAATTTACTGGTATCGAGTCGAAAACATTTAAATTTGGAAAAACGATGCATTCGGCCTATTCTTTATCAAGTGAAGGAAGTAAGATTTCTATTCAGTAACAAAATTCAAAGTTCTTTAGTTTAGTAAGTAGTTCTCTCTATTCCTTATGTATAAGTCTGTATCAATAAAACAAAGTTAATCTCTGTCTACATGCGTGTATGTCAATCTGTGTGTGGTGGCAGAAATAGGCACGTACAAGGATGAAATATTTGGTAAAGCTAGCCCAAAGTGTCTCAAGACACAACTGAAATTTTTGAACTCTGAATTTAAAAACTTATAATTATTATATTTGTTAATTAAAAACCAAACTCAATTTCACTTAAAACTTACCTCGGTCGTTGCAAGAAATGAAAAGCTGCGGCGCATGATCTAAAGGTGCATTTATGCATTTGTTGAAAATAAAGAACGGGAAAAGAAAATTTCTGAGGAATTTTGTAACTATGTATTAACTTACATTGTCCAAACCGTTTAGTTAACTTTAAAACACAAGACACATTCTGAAAGACCGTACTCCTAAGTCTCAAATGATGCAATCAATTAAAAAAACTTACAACATTCTTGAAAATTTATAGCACTCTTGAAAATAAAAAAGTGGTTTTAGTGAAAAATGTTTTTTACTCTTATTTCAATGCCTCACCAGGATGCAGTTTTAGAAGTACTGACAAATCAAAAATATGTGCTTAAAGGCTGAAACCTTCTTCTAATCGATAATATAATTGGTTTTAAAAAAAACCAGAATTTTAACCCTTTCTAATGTACAATGATCACAGAGACGAAATCTTTTCTTCACTAAAAGAAACTAATCGTCCGTGCTTTAATGCAATCTTTTTAGAGCATCCCAATAGATCAGATTTAATCACCTAGAAAAATTTTGAAAACTCCTGATATTATAAATATTCTATACAAAATTATATTAATGAAAATTTCGACGAAGTATGTAAAAAATTGAATGTTTCGCCGCGGTTTCGCCCTTTTATAGTGCAGTTTTAGAGTTTCCAAGAAACCAAAAAGTATACTATGCGTTTAAGTAAAGTTTTGAAACGCATTAAAGGTTTTTTTATATTTTCATATAGGATGAAATCTTATAATCTATAGTGCAACTAGTTGTAAAATGTATGAATTTTACGATAAATCTTTTAAAATACACTGACGAACACAAGTCACTTTGCGCCTAACAGAAACGATATTTCCTGCGTTAAAAGTAACTAAAGTCCGCAGTTTAACAAAATAAAACGTTAGATATGTATTTTTTACAAAATGAAACATGGTATATTTTGATAAAATTAGTAAAAATCTGAGTGTTTTGTCGCGGTTTCATTCATTTTCGGTATGCAAGGACTCTAATAATAAAATTAAGCAGAAAATAAAATGCAAAATAGCGGATACTTTCAGTCCAATAGTTTTTCACTTAAAAATATAAATTTAGATAGAATGGTGTCATAAGACAAAATCCTACAAATTTGAACTCAATTTAAAGGTCATTCATCACGGACTCGGGTTACGTCTGTCAAGTCAACATAGATTCTTCATAAAAACTGTTGAAATGTAGAAACAACAACTTTTTTGCGGCCCCAAATTTTGGCGGCCCTGAGCAAATGTCCGGCTTGCCCCCCCCCCCTTAAGCACGGCCCTGTACATAGTGAAAAATTGATACCTTGTAAATCTTTATAAACAATCTTTTTTGATTACTAGTACTATAAATAAATATATGGTGTAATTTCATAAATATAATAGTATATATTCCCATGGCTATTCAAAATAATTTCTTTGAAATATTTGTAATCTGAGGTGTCTGATTTTTCTGTTGGAACACTACATGAACAATAATTATTATCTTTTATTGGAAGTAAAGCTTTTTTTATAAAGAATTCCTGGAATATTTTGAATTTAGCAGTAAAATCTTTACATGTTTCAAGAAGTATGTGTATTGTCATTTGACACTTCTCCTCAGATACTGCCACATAAAAAAAAGGAGGGGGGGGGGGTTGGCAACAGCAAAATAAACAGAAGTACTTATTTACCAGCTTTTTAGACTACTGAAAACATTGATCTTAAACTGGAAAGTAGATTTATAAAAGTTGTCATCCACTAAAACATTTAAACAGCCATTAAACTTAATATGCAGGCTTTTTTTCTAAGTTATGTCACAATATGTATTACTTCTAAATGTCTAAACTAAAAATTAATAATATACAGTGTCTCACATAAGTGATGGGACACTTGTGCTTTACAAAAGGAAACAAATCAAATAAATTAAAAAAACATGTACACATTTTTTCGTGGGTGTGTTTCATACTTAAATTTAGTAAAGATTATTACATAACATACATTTTGTCAAAATATTAAAATATTAATTTAATAAAAATACAAATGTTTAGAACGGAGCAAAAAATAGCTCACATAAGTGATGGGACACCATTATATATGCAACAAAAATCGTCTGAAATAAGCAATAAAAATATTTTTTGGGGTTTTATTTTTACTTAAAAGCAATTGGCAATAATTTATAAAATCGTCTGCAGTATTTCTCTCCAGTTTGTTTTGGAATTTTTGTGTTTTTTAGCTCTGTGTAGCCATGATTGCTAAACGAAAAGAAACTTCGCCTGAAATTCGAAAATTAGTTATTAATTTGCATATTGAACGTGGAAAATCTATTAGAAAAACTGCTGAAACAGTTAACATGAGTCGTTCAACAGTTTTCAATATCATTAAACGATATAAAAAGAATCATATGATTCAGGATAAAAGAAGACCTGGCCGACCATCAAAGCTATCCAATGGAATAAAGCGAATTATCGTTCGAAATATTAAAAAAAATCCAAGAAATAGTGCTTCAAAAGTTGCTGCTGATTTACAAGCATTATCTATACATATAATAAAACAGTAGGACCCGGTGTGTCTGTACATTGAAGATAATTGACAAAAATGGAGTCAGGGCGATAAAAGAAAACCAATGAAACACAAAAAAAATTTTTTTGAATTTTTTGTCTGTCTGTCTGTCTGTCTGTTTGTTCGAGGTTATCTTCGTAACTACTGAATGGATTTTTATGCGGTTTTCACTAATGAAGAATGCACACTCCCGGGCAGTGTATAGGCTTTGTTTCATCAAAATCGGACAACAGACAAAAAAGTAACAAAAAGAAACTATTAGGTGCGCTGCTCACGTTTTTTAGTACATAACGTTTTTTAGTACATATAAAATCCAATAGATGTCACTGTGCGATTTTAAAACGCGCTATCGTTATGTTTTCGCCAGTCTACTTAAGTATGAGAAAGTTTCAAGCTGGCTGTCGTTCCATGTGGTTTAGTCGGTAGAACGTCAGTGCGCCATACTGATGGCCCGGGTTCGATTCCCAGCATGGAATTTTTTTTCACTATGTTGGCATTAACGCCTATAAGCAATTAAAAGAATTTGAAATATTGTATTCAAGGCGAATTTTCTCTCTGGGAAAATTTCCTTGCATTAATATGTCAGTGTAATTTTTTTTTCGATTTAATTTTTTTTTTCGAAACTTTGTTTTTCTTAAAAAATTACAGTAAATATTTGATATTTCCCAACGTTTTTTGAATGATCGACTTGCTTTTTTTTTTTTTTAATGTATGTCTGAACCTTATCTAACTACTTCTTCAAGATTTCTTTAGATAAACCGACCAGCGTAGCGGGCGAAGGCCGCTAGTATGGAATAATTGTTAATCCTGAGACTATTAGAAGGGTAATTCGATCTGCTGGATATCACGGTAGAGTAGCCAGGAAAAAATTCTTCGTAAGTGAAAAGAATTGAAAACTCAGACTAGCTTTCGCAAAATCCAACATAAATAAGAATTCTGATTACTGGAATAAAGTTATATTTGCTGATGAGAGTAAATTTAATATATTTGGTTCTGACGGTAGAATCTTGGTGTGGAGAAAACCCAGCGAAGAATTTCGCAAACAGAACTTGGTACCAACAGTAAAACATGGTGGAGGAGGAGTTATGGTATGGGGGTGTATGTCGTCCGCTGGAGTTGGTAATCTTGTTTTTATTGACAGTATATTGGATCAGAACAAGTATATTGATATTTTAAAGCAAAATTTGAATTCTTCAGCATGAAAATTGAACCTTCATAACGAGTTTAAATTCTACCAGGACAATGACCCCAAGCACACTGCTCTGAATGTTAGACTCTGGCTGCTATATAACTGTCCTGAAATAATAAAAACACCACCACAATCTCCAGACTTAAATCCCATAGAGAATATTTGGTAAGAATTGGAATCAAGAATTCGCAAACACACCATTTCTTCAAAACAACAACTAAAATCGGTGCTTCAAGAAGAATGGGGTAAAATCACTCCAGAAATCACAAAAAAATTAGTCGAATCCATCCCAAAAAGATTAAATCATGTTTCAAAAGTAAAAGGAAATCCAACAAAATATTAAAACCTTTTAAAAAGTAAATTTTTTGGATAAATATTTGATGGAAAAGTAAGTGTCAAATCACTTATGTGAGCCTTTTTTTGCTCCATTCTGAACAATTGTACTTTTACTAAATTAATATTTTAATATTTTGACAAAATGTATGTTATGTAATAATTGTTACTAACTTTATATATGAAACACACCCAAAAAATTTTTGCACATGTTTGTTATAGCTAACTAGTCCATGTTTTTTTTCTTCCCAGCTAATTTTAGAAAAATTGTCTGCTATGTAGATTAACTTATAAGAAAAGTTTGATTGATTGATTAAAAATGTTTGTCACTTTACAAATTTATTAATTCATCATTTTTCTAAAGCTTTGCTTGTAGCTTCTGCATAAATTAAAATTTGAGTTTTTCTATAATGTGTAAAATAAAGGAAAACATTAGAGAAAAAGAGAAAAAAAACCAGATGAAAAAAAATCAGCATGGTTTTAAAAAAAAAACCATTTGGTTTAAACCGTGGTTTAAACCAAACAACCCTGCTTTACAATGTGGTGATGTGTACTGCAGTATATCACTAGTTTATGTCTTTGCAAGTAGCAGGGCTTAGTTCATCTGTTATTATGTTTTTAATTAAATAGTTTAGTTTTTAACTTAGCCATTTTTTTTATTCAGAAGACACTATCTTTGTCTTTCTTTACACTTTGAGGCCCGGTGGTTTTTACCAAACCACGCTATATTTCTTAAGAATAACAACTCAATTTTTATATAATAAGAATTACTTTTTAGAGAGAGGGGAGGGGGGTCATCAGGGTTTTAGATATGATTTGGTGGGGTATGGCCTGAAAAAGATTGGGAAACACTGGCTTAAACCAAAGGCTTGAATTTTCAGCTGCAGTTGGGTACTTATACTTATTTCATGACTTGACACAACAGGCAACTATTATATGGTGTTTCATTGTTAACCTCACTGTATGTTGCATTTGGAGGGCTTTCAACAAAACTGGAAATTTCTTTGACAGCTTTCTTGACACTGTTGCAAATTATAAAAGTTTGTAAAATCAGTGTCACACAGAATTGCAATATCTTGAAAGGGTTTGTCAGAGTAAAAAGGTTTTATTATTGCATTGTAAATGTCATCTATAACTATTTGAAATTAATATTTTATTATTTGAATATTTTATATTAAATGATATAAATGTATTTAGAAATGAGAGTAGAATTTAGCAATAGGAATTTTCAAGAAATGATCATTTGATGAATATCTCTATTGTATTTCGTAATCGCCTGACGAAAATTGCCGTTTTATTTCACAATTGTTGACAAAAATTGCTGCTTTATTTAGGGATCTTTTAAGAAAATATCTGTTATTTCATGGTCACTTGGAGAAACTCATTATTGCATTTCACGATTATTTGACGAAAATCACTGTTTTATTTTGTGATCGATTAATGAGAATCAGTACAACATTTTGCGATCATTTGACAAAAATCGCTATTGTATTTCACAATTGTCTGATGAAAATGTCTTTTTATTTTGTAATTATTAGATGAAAATCACTATTGTATTTCACGATTGTTTGACAAAAATTTCTATTGCATTTCACAATCACTTGACAAAAATATCCATTGCTTTTCGTGATTGTTTACCAAAAATTTCTATTGTATTTCACGATTGTTTGACAAAAATTTCTATTGCATTTCGCAATCACTTGGCAAAAATTGTTTTATTTCAGGGTCATTTGGCGAAACTTGCCTTTTGTTTGGCGAAAATCACTACAGCATTTTACGATCATCTGATGAAAATCTCTATTATATTTCGTGACTGATGAAAATGGGTTTTATTTTGCAATTATTTGGCACAAATCACTATTGTATTCTGCGATTAATTGACAAAAATCACTGCTGTATTTTGCAATTGTTTAACAAAAATTGCCGATTTATTTTGCAATCATTTAACGAAAATATTTGTTTGTTGAATTTTTTGATTGTTTGACAAAAATAGTTGTTGTATTTTGGGATTGCTTTACAAAAATTGTTAGTTAATATTTTGTGATCGTTTGACTAAAATCATTGCTTTATTTCAGGATTACTTGATAAAAATTGCAGATTCTAAGAAATTAAAAAAAGCAGAAATCCACTTTTTGGTGGAAAAATGGCATCCCTGTCTATAAGTTATATTTAGTAAATTCTTTTTATTACATTAACAAATATGACAAAAAAAGTTCTGTCAATGTGCAGTTTATACGCTTTTGCTACATTAGTTTTGAAAGGGTTATCTAAAAGATATTCATTCTTTTTTAATATACTGATGGTCCCCTGTCAAGTTTTAGGAAAAAAATCTTCACAGTAATATATGATCCGTACTATTATGCTTACACACCTGGAGTTTCAGGAAAATTCCTCACATATTTTTCTAGATATTTAACAAAATGTCTAAAATCGCAAGTGGCCGGTCACCTTTGGCCATATAGTGTATGTACGGATTGGGTTCCTAAGAACAACACAGCGCAGTAGTTTGAGAACCATGCCATGTATTTAACCTCCTGCTTTTGTATCAATACTTGAAGAGGAAGACCAAAATATTGGCCTTGATTTAGTGCCTATTACTTGCAGCGCCATTTATCACTGATATCTGGTACAAAAACTGGGAATCACAGTAAAAAAAATTCCTGACATCTTACATAAGCCTCCTGCAAGAAATTTTTAATAGCTGTTACCATTTGAAAGTTATTGAACTTTAAAGTCAATCCGTACTTTTTAAGACACCCAGTATGTATTCTGTTATCTCTAAATGACCTTTCAAACTATTAAATTGACAAATTTTAATAATTTTGCTATCAGCAAAAAATTTTGCTTTTATAACTACCTATATGTAATAAGATTTGTGCAACTTCCTTCGTACAACATATGAAAGGAAAAAAAAAACAATATATATTTTTTTCAGTGATGAGACAATGCATAGATATTTTCCTGAATACAATTAAGTATAACTTACGTTATAAAATAAATATCAACTTGTCCTGCACTTTTTCCAGATTTACGAGTTATTACAGCAGTATCCCATCCAGGGGGTAATAATTCTGGACCATATTTTTCTTGATCATTTGGACATCTTGTCTTTTTCTTAATTAACTGCTGATTAGACTGATCTGCAGCTTTCACTATTTGTTTGGATTGTGGACTGCCATTGAAACTGCGTCCTTCATTCTATAACATAAGAAAAAAGGTGAAAAAAAAACACTTATTAATTCTCTTAGAAACAAACAGTATAAAATTTCAAAGAATGAATTTAAGCAAAATTGTCAAACTTTCCTTGAGAAATAATGCCTTGATCAATTATTTTAGATGTGCAAAATATTCTTTTATTGTATTATCACATCTATATATATATATATAATAAATACTAACTTAATCTACCGTATATTCCAGCATTTAACACACACTTTTAACTCTGAAAAATCACTTCATTTTTCCATGTGCATGTTATGCGCCAAATATAAAATGGTTCAGGTTTGGTCAATGGTTCATTCCTCTTCCATTTACAAACAGAACTTTCATTGAGTGAACATTCTAGCTGCAGTGTGATTACCATTTTCTTTTGAAAACGCTATTTATTTACATTTAAATCTGAAATTGTATTTATTTTGCTTTAAAGGAGGCATAGTTTAGACTTTTATAAATTTTACTTTATTTTAAAATTTACAACGAAAGGACATTGATCTAAATCACTTTTTTAGCTCGACTCTGATTGGTTTAACCATGCATCTCGAATCCTCTTAAGAATGTAAAAAAAACTCTTTAAATTCTGAAAGACAATATTTTTTGCTATATATAGCCAAATTTGGAGACATTCTTTCATTTGGCTCCAAATATGTGTTTTGGTTTTCGTAATTTTTATAGTCGATTTTTTGGCCATATGTCACCAATATTTTGTCAAATATCACCAAGTTATTGGATTTTGTCATATTCTCGTGACCCTGACCCGTATTACCCAAAATGAGCCACTAATCAAATTTGATCAAGCATGTGACATAGTGAAATCATCTTCAGGTAATCAAAAACAGTAGAATATAAAATTGAATCAAAATCGTTTAAGCCATTTTTTAGGTAAAATTAGCTTGGCAGCATTCAGCAATGAAGCGAAATGACCCACTAATATAATTTTGTTTAACATGCGACTCAGCCCAATAGTCTTCTCATGACAAAAAACGTTTTGTTTCAAAATTTAGGTAAAAATTGATTGAGTCGTTGTTATATATAATTAGAATGACCCTAGCTCATTAAGACCCAAAATGACCCACTAAACGAATTTTCGCGAGCATGTGTCCAGGCCAAATGGTTTTCTCTTGCTCAAAAACGATATAATACAAAGTATAGTCAAAATGGTGAGTACCATTTTCTATATAAAATTAGCATGACCCATCATGACCAACAAATGACTCTTATAATCGAAATCTCTCGAACGTGTGGCCTAGCTCATTAGTTTTAGCATGCTGAAAAACATTAGATACAAAATTTAGATAAAATTGATTGAGCCGTTTTTTAGATATAGTTAGTTTGACCCTGACCCCTTATGATCCAAAATGACCCATTGATTGAATTTTCTCAAAAATCTGTCATAACCCAATGATTTTCTTGTGCCCGAAAACAATAAAATACAAAATTTAGTCAAAATTGCGTGAAACGTTGTCTAGATAAAATTAGAATGAACCAAAAGTGGCCCACTAATCGAAATTTCTCGAACATGTAACCTACCCCAATGATTTTCTCATTCCAAAAATATGTTGTATACAAAATTTCGTTAAAATCGACCCACCCATTCTTTAGATATAGCTTGACCTTGACCCATTAAGACCCACAAATGACCCTTATAATCGAAAGCTCTCGAATATGTAACTTAATCCATTAGTTTTCTCGTTTCTAAAAATTGTTACATACAGAATTTCGTTAAAATTGATCCTGCCGTTCTTTAGTTATATATAGCTTGACCCAGACCCTTTATGATCCAAAATGACCCAATAATCGAAATTTTTCGAACATGTAACCTAGTCCAATGATTTTATCGTGCCAAAAAAATGTTGCATACAAAATTTCATTAAAATTGATCTACCTGTTCTTTAGATATAGCTTGACCATGACCCATTATGACCCATCATGACCCACAAATGACTCTCATAGTCGAAATCTCTCAAACATGTGATTTAGCCCATTAATTTTCTCATGTCAAAAAACTGTTACATACAAAATTTCGTTATAATCCATCACGCCGTTCTTTAAATATAAATAGCTTGACCCAGACTCTTAATGACCCAATATGAACTATTAAAATTTTTTCTCGTGCCCAAAAACCATAGAATGCAATTTTTAGTCAAAATTGCGTGAGAAAATCTCTAGATAAAAATAGCATGACCCACAATGACCCCAAAAATGACCCACTAACCGAATTTTCTCGAATATGTTACCTAACCCAATGGTCTTCTTGTAATCCAAAACGATACAATATAAAATTTGGTCAAAATCGTTAGAGCTGTTTTTTTAGATAAAAGTGGCTTGACCCATAATGACCCAAAAATGACCCATTAATCGAAATTTTTGGAACATGTGACCCAGCCCAATAGTTTTGTTGTGCCAAAAAACGATTGGATAGAAAATTTCCTTAAAATCGATCCAGCCGTTCTCTAGATATAAATAGCTTGATCTTGACCCATTATGACCCAATAATAGAATTTTCTCGGACATGTGATCTAGCCCAATGGTCTTCTCGTGCCCGAAAATGGTAAAATCCAAATTTTTGCGAAAATCGTTAGAGCCGTTTTTGAGATAAAATTTACACACACAGACGCACACAATTTTTGCTCGCATTATAGTATAAGATTATAATATTCTTACCCATAAAATGACATGTCTCTGACCATTAAAAAACTATACAAAGCAAAGTACTGAAAAAAGTTTGAATAAACACATAATCTATTAAAAAAATTCAATAAACACATAATCTACAAAAATCTTCAATAAACATATAGTTATTGCATAGTATTTTAGAAAAGATTAAATAAATCAAATAAATTATTTCAAGATTATTTATTTTAAGGCTCTGTTATAGCATATTTTACTTCAGAGGTGTGTTTATGGTGCTTATCAAAAACCTATTTAATAGGAATGTACCAAATATTCGGTATCTATTTGGTATTCGGTCTATTCGCCCATGTTACCAAATATCAAACTATTCGGTTAAGTTGAATATTCGGCTTGGCCGAATCCAATACTTAATAAAGCCTTTTAAAACACATTTTTTAAAACTTTTCACAATTTCTACTTTTAATTAGTTATATTTATAATAATTAGAAATAAAATAGAATGTTTTTAAATTATTTATTTGTTGATTGTAAAGTTTAATTTAAGAAAATTAACCATGAGAAGGATTAAAATTATGATTAATTAGGATTCTCCTTAGGAATAAATGATGCGAGTGCAGATGCAAGTTCCTAAGTTTTATTTAGTAAATAATCTGTTTCTTCCTTTTCCCAAATAAAAGTCCTTAAACAAGAAAGAAAAACTTTTGAGATTAGTAATAGCTATCAAGGCTAGAGATGGGAATGCTCGGAAAAAAACTGGAAAAATTGGGAAAAAAAAAGTTTTTTTTACGAAGGCTTTTTTTTCTTTTTTTCAATTTTTCCAAACTGAAAAAAATTGAAATTTCATTTGTAAAATAATATAAGCTACATTCTCATACTTTTAATTTTATTTATTTTTATGTTGAGTGTCCCACATGAAAACTTTAATGTGGGTAATCTGATCTCTCAGCAGAAATCTGTTTGAGAAGACTCGAAAGGATCCTTTACATTTTTTTCTAGTATGAAACACAAGATCCTTTGCGAAATTTCACTTGAAAAATAGACATTTCAGAAAAAAGTTTAATCTCCAAATTGAATCTCTTACAAATGCAGTGATTAAAGGAAAAAAATCTCATGCCATATAGCAGCTGAATCTTATCAAGTTGTATGAATAACCTTATTAAAAATGTCTAAATAAGAACCTAAATATAGTAAAAATTTCTAAATCATAAATTCTGATTATATTTTGTATAAGTATATACAAGAAGTTCACAATTTCACAAAAACAGGATTACACGAAAAAAAATCTAGATATATAATTAAATGCAACTTCTCTTTTTAAAAATTAATTTATGTGCAAAAATATTTCAATGATATCATGCCAATTAATGGGAATGGTAAAATTAAAAATTTATCATAATATTTGAAGCATACATTTATTAGGATGAGCGAAGCGAATCCTCTACTAGGCCACTCAAATTACAATTTGTCGTACACTTTACAAAAAAACTACTCAATATTTTAACTTCAAATTAAACACAAAAATAAATTATGATCTGTAGATTTGCACAATATAATTTTTTTTACAGTAAAACGTTAAAAAATTTATTATTTTAATTAATTTATTTTACATGCATTTCCAATACGGACGCATTTTAGGAAATTAATAAAAAATGAAACGCTTATATTTTCAGAAAAAATATAAATCATGGAGTAAATAATTATAGATAGATTCATGATT
This sequence comes from Maratus speculifer, assembly GCA_964019185.1. Classification (NCBI taxonomy): domain Eukaryota; kingdom Metazoa; phylum Arthropoda; class Arachnida; order Araneae; family Salticidae; genus Maratus; species Maratus speculifer. Next base: position 382,450,957 of record OZ025289.1, read on the forward strand.
AATTTAATAAATAAAATATGTTTTCATTATTCAGAAAAATCGTTTGCACAGATGACACTTAAACATTTTTAAAAAATTGTATTGTGGATTTTTTTTTTTTTTTTTTTTTTTTTTTTTTTTGTAAAGTGGCAACAAAAGAATTGTAAACAAATAAAATTAATTGTTAAATTTGTTATAAAAATGAAAAATTAAAAGAATTAAGCGTGAAGTTGTTGCCTCGATTCAATCTCTTTATAAATGTACTAAAGCAAAGTTGGCCGATTCAGAAACGACAAATTGACTTTAACCATTTCTTACTTTATCATTTGGATCTAAAGTAATGTTACGTTCTTATTTGTAGACCGAGAAAGGTTTAGTGAACGGGACTTTAGACTTTGTTGCACGTAATAAAGAAAATCACAAGCCACCAGACCAGATATCGCGAATAATCATGGAAAAATTTGAATACTACAATAATTTAACTTATAAGAATTGGTGCGTAATACCAATTCCCCCAATAATTAAATTCTGGAAAAATGGAAGCATAAATTGCTCAAGGAAAGAATTTCTTCAGCAGTTAGTTTTTGCTGTTACAATTCATAAATCCCAAGGTTTAACATTAGATGAATCAGTTGTAGATATTGAGGATATATAGACACCAGTTGGCTTAAAAACGTACGTAACGTTGTCGAGAGTGAAAATCCTTCAAAATTAAGCATTCAATAGAAATTTTTCGTACGAAAAATTCTACAATATCGAAAATTCTGATACGCTAACATGTATAAAAATGAAGAAATTAGAAAAAAAAGTTTTACAGTTAAAAATTCATAGTATCCATGAGAGCAGATTTCAAATGTTTTTCCAGAAAATAGGATTTTGACGAAATAACTTTCTTCAAGCTCTCTTCAAATATATTATTCTAAAATAGATATCAAAGATTATTTGATGTTAATTACAAAGATTGGAAACATGCGTATTTCAAACATTTTTAAAAAACACCAGTGGTTACTGGAAATTGTAAAAACATCTTTAAAAGAGCTTTTAGTTGAAAATTTAAAAATATTTTGTAAAAGTTTGTTTCGAAAATATTTTATTATGCCAGTCTTACTTCATAAACAAAAAATTAAAATGCGCCAAAACATAAAATAACGTTTTTGTCTAATAAAGATGCAAAAATAATATTAAAAAATATTTTTACTTTGAAATATCTGTTTTATAAAATAATGCTTCGCGAATCCAAACAAAGCATGGCTTTTGCTAGTTATTTTCTTCTATCTTTACAAGAAGTAAGTATTGAATTCGTGAAAAATTTGACTTCCAGTTTTAGGTGTATTTAAAAGTTTTAGAAAGTCTGAACATGATTTGGTGTTTTTTAGAAAATATCTGTCACTCTGGGAGACTGAATGTGACAAAAATTTTATGGGCATTATCTCAAGAACTGATGCACTTAATTTCACAAAACTTTAGATTCAGTTACACCTTGACATAAACTCGATGTTTAGTTATTGGTGTATATTGCCCAACTGATGGTGTTGCTATGCTGCATTATTCATGATTTCCATCATAGTTCAAGAACCAAAAGACGATTTTTCATCAAACTACAGATTCTGCCAGTTCCTGATATATATATTAATGTTGTTCAGTTTTTGGTGTAAATTGCCCTATAGGTGGCACTAATATGCTACATTTTTCAAGATTTCATTACAGCTGATTAACTCAATGTTTTTTCAAGATGTTGAATCTAAAATTGACCTCCACTTTACCTCCATAATATACAGTAATGTTGCAAAAGAGTTAGCATTAGAAAAGTACTGTTGTGACGATCCCCAAATTAAGATGGGTAGACACGAACACGTGTTAGAATAAAATAGATTCTACCAAACTTCAACATAAACTAAATTTAAATAAATCTTAAATCATCATATCAATAGTCGGATCGTATAGTTGATTAATAAATAATATCGTTTGCAAATTCAAAATCATTCTAAAAGAAAATAAGCTGCTGTGGGAAAAGGTAAATAATGACTTAAATCATGGAATAAATTATAACATACATTTTATTTAAATTTTAAATGAGAATTAAATTAACATTAAAGAAATACAAAAATAATACTAGTATTTAACATGTGCTAAAAATAAACATATGAATTATGACACCGGGGAAGAATTAAAAATAATTGGCACCTTTTTGACGTGACAACGTCTTGTAAATTGGTTTGCCGGGAGACACTTCAAGAAACTGCGTTACGTTACGTTACGCTCCGCTCACGATACGCGCTCACTTTTCTCTTAACTTTTTCCGGTCACTTGTGGGACCATTTTCTGAACGTGAATGTGAATTCGCTGCAAGGAAGGGGCGGTGCTTAATAGGAATTTTAGATAGTATCAAACTAAGACGAAATACGTTATGTATTAGTTATTAGTATAAAGTACAAAGAAAATAAGTGTAGTTTATTTCGTAATTCGGTGGTATATTATGGAAAACTAATGATATGTGATTAGTGAAAGCCATTTTACTTTAGTTATATTCTGCTCATTGAAAAATTCTTTAATATGCTGTTTACAAAATTCAACATTTGACATCAATAAACATGAAGTAAAATGTGTTTAACAAACACAGTGTATTGCAAGTTATTGTATGTATATTTGTATATAAATACGTATGTATGTGTAAAGGTAAAAATAAAATTTTGTTACTATGAAATTCAGTGCGAGATTCTTTGTATAAATTAATGTTTTAAATATAATTCTTTGTATAAATAAATGTTTTAAATTGTTACTATTATTTCATCCTTCTTCCTACTATACGAATGAATATTCACATTAAAATTATTTTACAACTCAAAGTCGTTGTCACGTAAAACTTTCGCCCGTATACCGACTTTACAGGCAACCAATTTTTTTTTTTGCGAATAATGTGGATGTCGCTAGTACTAAAATTCATACATATTGTATGTATGCATGAATTTTGTATTCGGTATTGCTCATATCTGCATACAGGATATTCCAAAAAGAGATCCAAAACTTTAATGAAAAATTCTAGTCTCATAATAGTAGAAAAAATGATAGATTGTTTGACTCGAATGTTTCTCTACAAACTTTTACTTTACTTACCAACGTAGATTATAAGATATCTAAAGTAGAAGGCTCCAAATTGGTCATAATTAATTATTTTAACACGCGAGTTACAAAGAAACTTTAATAAAGAACTTCTTTTTTTTTACATTTTTAACATTGTTAATAACTGCCTGCAAACTATAACAAATATGAGTACTCTTCGATCAGGATCCTAATGGAGAGACATTCTGGCCGGCTCCTTCCTTGAAACGCATCAGGTATATCTTCCGATGAGACTTCCGCTTGCAGATCCTCCTCCCGATCGACGATCGCTAGCTCACATCTGCCGTACCGCAACCTCAGACTTCCGAAGCCGCACGTCCTCCAGTCAGAATTCCTCCAAAAGTCCCCCGTTCGCTCCTTCCCGTCACAATTGACGAATTCTCTCTCCACCGTCGCCGTTTCGCACGAAGTCGCTCGTCTTCCAGTCACTCGCCGAACTCTCCAAAGCCTCCAAAAGTCTCCTCGAACTCCGTGTGTCCCCCTTTTTATCCACGTGCCGACTCACTTCATTTCCATCGCGTAGGCAAAATAATCCACTTGATGTCCGATATGTATGTTAGATATTTGGGTTGTTCAACAAAATTTCTCATTTATTTAAACAAATGAACGGCATTGCCATTTACAATTTTTCTTTGTTATAAAAATTTTTTTATGAAAAGAAAACCAAATTGTCCTTCAAAATATCGGACACCTGCCGTGTATGAATACATTATTCGATGTCCAGACCATGTGCGTCTCGAAATATGAAATATCTTTGTATATGTTCAAAATACACATTACTAAAAACTTCCAAAACAAACTTTATTATTATTATTATTATTATTATTATTATTATTATTTTAAATCAGAATTTCACATATATTTTAAATATCTTTCGAGCAAATATCGATGTATCGGCCGGTGCCTTGCCGACACAGCAAAACCCCCTCAAAAATATTAAAATATTATTAAACATTAAATATATTTACCAGATATTATATGGAATAATTTGTAAATTATTTGATAAAAAGAGATATATCCTATTAGCAAGCAAAACTAAATTATTTAGATAAAATAACCTATTATTATTATTTATATATAATTTTAAATTATTTTAGACCCAAAATAATCAACATAACAGTAGAACTGCGATGAAAAAAGAAATCCATATTTTATTACAAGTAAATATGTCAAATTATACTTTCCTTCTTCATTAAACTTTGAATTTTAATAGTTTTCTAAAGCACAGTAGAAGTTTAATTCTGTATGTAACTGCTTTTGTTAATAATAAGCAGGCTTTGCTTCTTTCTTTTTAGTTTGTAATATAAAGTGAAAAATAAATGGAAAAAAAAATGTTTATTATTTAATATTCTCTAAGAAAATATTATTTGGGAAAAACAATCATAAAAAATCAATTTTTCCAACTTTTCCATTTTTTTCTGAAAAAACTCCGGTAAAAAACCAGTTTTTTTCCACCATTTATATTTTTCCAGAAAATTTACATCTCTAATCAAGGCAGACAATTTTTGTTCATGAAAACATAATCATAATCAACTTATTGAATCATAAGTACATTGTATTTCATCTCAGTCTAGGTCAAATTTGTGTTTTCGTTTGTTGCATTAACAATAAATAAGATACCATAACTATATTTCCAACTCACATGCTTTGATTTCTGTAAGATATGATATGGGAAAAATGGAAAATGCTACCATTCATAAGAAAAGAACCATGAGCTAGGCATTCTTTTATTCAGAATTAAATGGAAAGTATTTATATTTTATATTGAAAAAAATCTGCCATTGAGTTATTTAAAAAGAACAAATATGAGACTGTACAGTTTTAATTCAACTATTTTTTCATTATTTCTCTTTGATTTCAAAATGTTTGTTTCAGTTCTTAGAAGAAATTTAAAATTTTATTAATTGAAAAAGTCTGATAATTATGCTTCTTAAATAAAAAAGGCAGATTCTTTTTCAATACTGAATGTTCTTAAAAAAAGCTCTTGTTTATCAAAATGTAAAATTCTCTTATTAAATATTATGTAATTTTTTTTTTTAAAGTAACATTTTATGCCTTTAAACTTTGAAATATAAAAAGTATTTGGAAAGCCGAATATTCGCTATTCGGCCGGCCAAATATTCAGTATTTGGCCCAACAATTACTATTCGGCTAGCCGAATATTCGGTATTCGGTTCAGCTGTCAGCCGAATATTCGGCATTCGGCCGAAATCACTATTCGGTACATCCCTAATATTTAATTATTATTTTATTTGATTACATTTATTAAGCTGCTAAAGACTGATTCAGGAATAATATATATATATTGCAATCTTAGATACTCTTAGGAAAATTTTGCAACAAACTCATTTTTCCCATGAGAGAAATAAAAAATAGATGAATAAAAAGCAACTATATCTCATGTTCCAAACAAAATCGAACTGCTATTAATTACTACAATTGTTGAGAAAATCTAAATCTAAATTTAATGAATAAAAGGGATATGTGGTAAGTCAATATTATTCTTTTAATTAATGGCTATATTTCTAATAATTTTATTAAATACATTTTTCAAGAGTAAAAAAGTAAAATGCACAACAATGTCTGTATCAAGTTAAAATATGTATGCATTAAGATGTAAAAAGGTGATCTCTTATGTGCAACTTTTTTTCTCTGCTCTTCAAGAAATCAGTATATCTGGGTTTGAGTTTGATCTTAGGCTGCTTTCATGCCTTTTTCTATTTAACAACAACCAAAGACTTATGGAAGTAGAAATTAAACAATCAATCAAAGTAACTGGAATTAAGTGCTGAAAATATATAAATCATTATAAAAGGAGCATAATTTAAACTACAATGGACATTATACATTAAGGAGGAGCGTAAAAAACTTTTTTTTCGAAATTCTTTTCTCCCTAGAGCGGAAAAGTTGTGTAGTGGTATCATTAACATACTCAAAAAATTTCAAAACATTCAAAAATATCTTCCGGTTCCACTTTTGGTTCAAAATGTGCAATTTTAGACGAAAATGTTGTAAATTTTCACATTTCAGCAATAATTTCTGATTTTTTCTTCGCTATAGAGTGGAAAAGTTGAAAGAGTATATAAGGAATATGAGTTGAAATTATTAAAGTAATTAAAAAAATATTTTCTGGTTCCACTTTGGGTTCTAAATATGGGAAATTTGTCGAAAATGATACAAATTTTCACATTTTTGTCAATTTTTTATTTTTCGATTCCCGCTGGCATGGAAATGTTCTAAGAATATGTAAGAAACATAAGTAAAAAACTTAAGAATAATAAATAAATGTATTCCGGTTTCCTTTTCAGCATCTAAAAATGTCAAAGTCGCCAAAAATTATGTAAATTTTCTCTTCTCAGGGACTTTTGTCTTATTAGTTTTCTCTTCTCGTCAGCGCGGAAAATTCAGGAAATAATATAACAAACATAAGTGTAAAAATTTAAAGTTATTAATACACATCTTCTGGTTTGACGTTCATTACTTGAAACTTTCAAATACATGGCATTAATCACAAAATCATAGTACACAAAAATCATAGAACAATTGAATTAAAAGCGATCTGAGGGAAATTCCCCTAATAAGTTCAGCTTTCTGTTTGTTTGCTGTAATGTTACTGCTGGTTTAACGCTCTGCTCGCGATAGGTTCGTAATGAGGATATTCAATTTTAGCTTCTATATTTTATTGAAAAATAATACATCTGAAAATGTTTACAAAACTTTAATTTTTAATAATGTGTTGAACTAATAGTGTGCATGGAGAATATTACACAGAATTATTACAATCAAGGCGCAGTATAAGGGATTTGTCTCACTCCATTTTTTGGGATCATACAGGATTAAGAATTGGCGTTCTACCAACTTATGAAGATATAATGTACTTTTTTGCTGGTAAGAAATGAACCGAAATATAATTAAAAATCGGACCCACCTTTGGGGTGATTATGGGATGAAATGATTGAAGCAGTCTGGCAGGCTGCCTCAGTTTCAATTGTTTTTAGGCAAAGAATAGTCCAAATGATTGGTTCCTATAATGATAAGTACAAGAGCATAAAGGAGTTTGATGCTAAAGAACAGACGAATTCAAAATTGAAAATTTTCTTATTGGAAGGGAAAAAGACGTATGTTTGAAATTTTTTTTCACAAGTGTACATCTCTAGAAGGATGTAAATGCCCACGTGATATAAAAATTTCTAAATTGGAAGACGTTTCTTGAGGATCAAAGAACTTCAAGGCTGTTGTCAATATACCCAATTGATACACTCGGAAACATGGCCCACAATATGGAAACTGAGCAAATGAACGACAGGGCTTGAAAAAGAATAAGAAAGTTTCAGAAAACGGTATAAAAGAGGAAAAAACAATCACTACTGCTTCATCGAAGACTTAGAGTTATTTAAATCTTTTAGTCTTGTTGATGAACAATTGTGTCACCATCTTAGTGATAAAACTTTAGTGTCATTGCAGTCACACATAAATACTATATCATGAACAACCCGTTGTCCTGCCCTAGCTAGAACTTGAAACTTAATGGGAGTGTCCGACCGAGTTGCAGTATCAGTAACAGGCGCACTTCTTGAAGTGTTAGGAGTTGGTACTCATGACGACATGTCCAATGATAAAAAGTTTATTAAATCCAGTTGATTTTTAAATCACCAGATTTTAAAACATTCATCTTTTATATAAACATTTCACTATTTTTTTTTAAATTTTACTTAAGAAAGGTGTTATAACAAAAATAAATGACATTGACATGTTTCGGAACCATCAAATAAGTTCCATAATCAAAATAAAAATAAAATTTCAAAATATTTCACGGTCAATACAAATGACACGCGACAATGAGATATATAAAAAATTCAAATATTGACATGTTCAATGTTATAGACAGGCATAACACAAGAAGGGAAGGAAATAAATATTGCATGAAATGCCAAGTCCAAGATTAGAGTTTCATACCAAAATTAGAGTTACCAATACCTTGAAAAGATTGTATTTTGACCGTTGAAAAGATCAAACGTTTATTCAAAGAAATATTGAGGGAATGCTCCATCACCAAAGAGTGTTTGAAGAATATTTGACACTTATAGAAGAACCTGACTGAGATTACATAGGGAAGTAAGGAACCAATAACCTCTTTTTCTATGTTTCTTGTATGATTTTCCATACTTTCCGCTCCAGTGAGAAGAGAAAATTGATAAGAAAAAAATCCCTGAGATGTGAAAATTTACATCCTTTTTGGCGATTTTGACATTTTTAGATGCCGAAAGGAAAACCGGAATACATTTATTTATTATTCTAAAGTTTTTTACTTATGTTTCTTGCATATTCTTTGAACATTTCCATGTCAGCGGGAATAGAAAATCAAAAAATAAAAAATTGACAAAAATGTGAAAATTTGTATCATTTTCGACAAATTTCCCATATTTAGAACTCAAAGTGGAACCAGATAATATTTTTTTAATTACTTTAATAATTTGAACTTATATTCCTTATGTACTCTTTCAACTTTTCTGCTCTATGGCGAAGAAAAAAACAGAAATTAAAAATATTGCTGAAATGTGAAAATTTACATCATTTTCGGCTAAAATTGCATATTTCGACCCAAAAGAGGAATCGAAAGATATTTATTGATTGTTGTGAAATTTTGTTAGTATGTTAGTGATACCAATACATAATTTTTCCGCACTAGGGAGAAAAGAATTTTGAAAAAAAAGTTTTTACGCTCCGCCCTATTATACATGTGAGCCACCCACCAGAATTAGTGGTATTTTGATGAGTTGTTCTAGCTACTGTATTATTTGAATGTCAGTTTCCTCAATCATAAATAATGCTTAAATGAAATCTTGCAGATGTTCTTGGATAGAGAAAAACAACCTTTTGAATTTAAATTACAATATATTACATATCTACTGCAAAGACAGTGAATATTTTTGTGATATTTTCATCAAATAAATGTGAATAAATAAGTGTTATCCCGATATTTAAAAGTAAACACAGCCAGCAGATGAATTTTAGACTGTAGCTTTTGCAAAGTCTTTTAACATAACATTTGCTTAAAGCCCATTAGCACATAATAATGAAAACTTACAATATTAGAATGATAATGCTTAGACATTCCAGCAGTAGGATATTCAAAGCCTCTATTATGTACTATTTTCTTCTGTACTTTCCTTTTTAATATGACCATATCTCCTCTTGGTGATTTATTTGAGTTACTTTGGTGAGGTCGCCTCCTAGCTTTCTTAGGTTGTGCTAAATGAACCTATTTGAATAAAAATATAGTTGTTTTTACTGTTCATTCTTTAAATTCAATGCAATATAAGCAAAGAAAAAAAAAAAAAAAAAAAACAAATATAATCAACAATTTATTTTTTCGTATACCATTGTAAAAAAATAAATATATTTATATATATTCTGTTGACTACATAATAGTTATTAGGGAGACTATTAAGGTGATATTTTTCATTAAAACTATAGCAAAGTTCCCAAACTTCATTTCATGACCCACCCGAGAGTTTTACGCCTGTCAGGTGTACCCCCACCTAAACGTGAAAAGTAAATCTTCAACTCGACATGAATCTGCCAAAATAATTTTTGGCAATCTGCAACCCAATCCCGATCCATAATAATTTAACCCTCAACCTGCCTGAACCTATGATAAAAAGGAAAGTAAATTATGCTTTAATAAAATTATGGAAAGTAATCTACAGCTGTATCTATAATACCAATTTTATGTTTTATATAGAAAAATGGACAAATATATACACTTTAATGTACTGTTATAATAAAGCCTCCAAATAGTGGATGTCTTTTATGTCAAGTTGTCTTTAGTTTTCAGATCAGGTTCACCCCAGACTATTTCTTGCAGGTCATATTTAGATTTTTTTTTTTTCCAAGTCGGGTTGTTGGGATTTTCACTAAAAGTTATAGCAGAGTTACTGGGTCAGGTCAGTGCAGATAAAAGCAAGTAACCCAATCTGATACAGGTCTCTAACCCAGCCAACATCATATGTATATAGACCATTCTGTATGATCTATCCTGAGAAAATCTATCTATTGTTAATGCACATTTAGAAAAATCGATAAATATATTAGAAAAAATGCATTGTAAAATTCAGTGTAATTTCTGGCAATTATCAACCACAGAGTCTGTTTTGGGATTACCACAAGCTGTTCTTTATGCAAAGTTTAATAAAACATTTTCATTTCATAAACTTATTTATCTATACCTTTCAGCCTTTCACAATATTATACTTAGTTTTTGTAAAAAATACAGCACATAATTATGCAGTAGTATAATTCTTCTAGGCATTTCATTAACAGTACAAGCTAAATTCTGATAATTATTTTGTTTAAGGAAGTAGAAGAAAATAAATGCATCAAGCCCTTCTCAATACTTTAAGAATGTTAAAAGAAAGAACGAGAAAGTGGTTCATCCTTGTTTCAATCATATAAAATTAGATGGTGATAAAAAGAATGGTGCATACTTGGATTACTGATAGCATGATAAAAATATTTGATTGATTTTAAAAACAGATTTTATTCAATACAATAAAGAATTTTTTACTGGCATCACTGCAGACAATTGTTTTTAATCTATATTTTCTTTTTTTAACAGTATATATTTTATATGAAATTATTATATTTAATATTAAATATATTTAATATGAAAATATAGTATTGATAAATTATTCAATTATACTATCGAAATAATGCAGAATAATAAACCTTATTAAGTTAATAATTATTCGTATCCTCTCATAAGACCTTGATAAAAAATGAGATCATAAATCTGAAATGCTTCTTAAAAGATTTTTTATCTTCTAAAATCACCACAGATGTTGGTGACCAATATTCTTATTTTATTATATCAATGGATTTCGATAGCAGAATGACTACCCAAAGTCAAAACAACATTTATAAGAAGGGCTGATTGTTTAGTGACACAATATTTAAATAAAGAAATTATTGATAGCATGTTTACTGAGAATCACAAAAGTGACTAAGAAAAATTGAGCATTTAACATTTTGGTAGTTTATCTATTTAGAAATAAAGAAAAAGTAATCTATAATAATAAAGATAGAAGTTTGTCATATATGTGCTTTGTTTCCTAAAGATTGTGTACAGAACTGCAAGATTGGGAAGTCTTAAGAACCTCATATTCAGTTTTCAGATTCATTTTTTTTTAAATTATTTTTTTCATAATTACATAATATTAATTGAAAATCATAATGAAAATTGCAAAGTAACAAGCTTCTTTTGTTCTATCAATTGTGCTTGTGCCTTTCTATGCTTTCCTTGGATGCAGACAAAAGCAAAGAGTTCTTTCAAATGTTTGAAGCGTTTCCTGCATTCTGAAATTGTAGTCGTTAGCCCCCTTTTCTGAATAATCTATAGAACAATAAACTAATAAATAAATAGATAAATAATAGTAATAAAAAATACTGTATCTCCAGGTTTTAACTGTAACTTTTGTTTTAAAAAAGATTTACTATTTCCAAAAACAGTTTTAATGAAATTTAATTCGTGTTTGTTAATTTTTGAGCATTTTGAAACTACTGGATCCACTTCCCAAAGAGAAATATAAAAACACTTATATGGGTATCTTTCCTTTTCTAGTAGTGTATTAAAAAGAAAAGGAAAAAAATAATATTTAATATTAAAAAAATCTTTGAGGTTGATTTACAATTTTTTTTTTTTTTTTTTTTCAACTTCTCTGGATTTTTTTTATCCAGTTTTAAAATGCTTCATCTATTTCTCAGACAAAAATACAAAAAATATTAATGTTTGCAGCTTGGGAAAAAAAAAAAAAAAAAAAAAAAATCCGGAAGTCATTTTATGAATTTACCAGACTTCCTTGTTGTCTCTCAGTACCTATGAAGAGGATATTTCCTATTTTAAGAGAATTGTACGTTTGAACATTTTTGCATGGGCTGTCATTTCTGCTTTACAAAACAACCTACATTTTAAATACCATTGTCAATGATCTAGAATATATATTTATTTTATACTTTTAAAGTGTGTTGGAATGGTGCATGTTATCTATTATTTATGTTTTCTCAGAAACTTTTGGTCAGAACTGAAAGTTTAATATATATCTGAATATTAGAAATTAAATTGGCAATTACTACTATGGGATCCTCTTACTTCATTTGGAAAGATTTTTGTTCAGTAAATATAAAAACATATAAATTCAAGCTTTGGTTGTAAAAACAGACTAGAGTGTGTATAGAATGCCTGGTCTAATATATCAAAAACAGCATGAGTGTATGTGTGTGTTAGGGAGGGGGGGGGGGGGACTAGGTCTGTTATAGAAGGATTTTTGTTTCAGAATATAAAAACCTTCACTGATTTGAGATATATTTAATGCTATTATGATAGTCCTGAGCGTCATCATGCAAGTCAGCTAATTCCTACTAAGCATTACCTAAAGTTAAATCTATAATAAGATGTGTAAAGGAAACTATGTAAATATAACTCAAGTATGACTTGAAAATTTAGGTTTATTTAATAATTCAACCATTTTATAGGCTACTTTTTATTACTTTTTTTTCTGATTATGTAAACTGATTGGTTCTGAAACCAGAACCGTTCTAAAATGGTCTAAAATTGAGCAGATGTAAAACTTTGGTGACCTTGAAAAATATGTTGGTATATATGGTGACAGTGTTGTATTTAAAAGTCATTAAAAAAACATTTAATTGGTATAAATAATACTAACGTTTATTAAAAAAACTGAAAGCATGTTTAAATAAAGATATATGAATATATATAAATGATAAACAAAGATAAATTATATCTGATAAATTTAACCAAAAACATAACTCTATATTGTATAACTTTCTTTAAATTAAAGTCAACAGTTAACACATTAATACATTTAATTATTTAGCATGACAGAAAAACAATGACTAAACAGGTTGCAAATGAAAAACAATTTACTCACAAAGTCATTATTGGAAACATGCCGACCACTGGAAACTCAATCTTCTTTTATTGATGAAAAATGGACGTTGACAACATTTCATAAATGAGAACGAAAGTTCATTTCACTAAGATGATTTACCGAAAATATACTAATACGACTAGACATCATTCAACATCAACAAGAAAGATATTCAAATAAAATCAAACAATAATCAAATAAAATCAAAGTTCATAAAAGACAGTGAAACGGCAGAATTAAAATGACTATAGTGCTTTCCAGTCAAAACATTCTCTAACTCCCCGTCAAAACAAATAGTGTCCTTTTAAATACCACCGCCGGAAGGAAAATGAAACGCCCCTTTGCGTTCTGCAGAGTTGAGCGAACGCGATCCTGTCTTGTGAAAAAGAGACGCAACTATTAACAAGTTGCGATTTGCGATGATTGCAAATCGCGATCGGATGGTAGGACGGCAGCATTCATGAATGCACACGTCAAAAATGTGAACAACAGCACTCGTATTCGATTGATTAATCGAAGCAGAAGTAAAACGAATACGCAACTGATTTGAAAAATAGGATAGACTATGGAACAAGTAAACAAATAAAGAGAACAGGAAATTGGAAAACAGGCAAATAAGAAAGATAAAGATTGGAATAAAATAAAACCTGTAGGTCAAGCTATAATACCATATTACAATATATATATATGTTTATGGAGTGTTAAGGAAACAGATATGGCTAACATAAACCTAAAAAAAATTCTAACGTTTTAAATTGCGGTGTTGAGAGATGAGATGTTTTCAAGTTTGAATAGTATTAAACAGAGTCAAATCAGTTACCTCCCCCCCCCCCCCCCCGGTCAAACAAAAAAATCAAACAAAAATTAGCAAGAAAATAAAGAAAAAATCAATGAGCACTTCACCTCTTCAAAAGATACTTGTGTGTATGACTGCTGCCCAAGAAAAGTATTTGTATATGGCACAGATCGCTGATTACTGCTTGGTCTTGATGAATCTGTATTAGTTCTTGCTTTTCTTGCTGTCAAAAAATAAAAGACACACAAGAGAAAAAAGTGATAAATCATAAAAGACACTATATAAAAAATAAATAAAATAACCCTAAAAGAAACATATATATATTTTTACCTTAAACGGACAAGAAATCAGTCAGATGCTTAAAAAGTTATAATCAAGAAAGAAAAAACTGGAAATAATAATAGAAACTTGTTTTATTAGTAAAGAGGAAATATTTACATACACATATATATTTTAGCAAACACAAATCATTTTAATTAATATTTTTAGTAACATAATGAAATTTCTTCATTTGATATTACTTAATATTACTTAGAACTGTAACTCAAGATTTTCAAACATAAGTAGACTAAAGAACTGTATTTAACAATAATCCAGTAAAATATATAATTGAAACAACTCCAGTATTAATCAGAAAATTTATCTTTAAAAAAAAAAAAAAAAAAAAAAAAAAAAAAAAAAAAAATCTCATATTTTTTTATTTATTTAGTTATTGAATCGGACATATAAAGTACACAATATTATCACAAAAGCAATAAATCAGAGTTAGGTTTATTTCAGAAAATACTGGAAGAAAGGAAGAAACCAACAGAAAACAAAACAGATGGTCAGGATTGAAATATTTTAACTATGTAAAAAAATTAAACTGAGAGTACAATTATATGATATCTAATTCAGAAAAAAAAATACATTTAAAAATATTATTTTTGGATAAATAAATTATTTTTTAATAAAATTCAAGTTTAGCAGTCATTTACAGGTAATGGATTTATTTCATTTTACAACTTTAAGGGTTTTAATTATGACATTTATTTAAAAAGGGGAAAAAAATCTACCAACAAAATGTTTAATTTTCATGTAAAAATACATTATTTTAAACTGTGTAACACAGTAAATAAACAAATTTGTAATTTTTTACATGAACAACAGCATTGATATATGCATCTTGCAAGCTTATCTCAATGTTGATTTTAAAAGACTAATATTCTAAAAATATCTATGAGTATGTAGAAATGCTTTTAAACTCATTTCCCTCTATAGGACTTGTAATATTTTTTTTTTTTTTTTTTTCATTTTTTACATTCATGCATTTTAAGTTGAAAAACTGATTGCAGCATCCTACTGCTAAAAGATTTTTTGGTTATATTATGCTGAATTGTAGTAAGAAAAATAAGGATTTTAATGAATTTTTTTGATATAGTAATTATTGTAATTACTTATTTTAATAAAACTGATGTGAATTAAAAGCACCATTTTTTATTTAAATGAGTCTCATCGTACCATTGGTCTAGTTATAATTACTATATGATCTATACTATTTACTGCTACATGGTTCATACACTTGAGAACAAATAAAATTCAAGCACTTTTCAAGCACTTTTCAAGGACTGTTTTAATAGATGCATTAAAATGGCTTTAGAATAATATATCATAAAGGAAATAGTCACCATGTTACCTGTGTATTTAAATGTGTGTTTAATTATTCCTTAATAAAGATACTTTCTAAATTTTCATCTAATGAAGTTTTATTTATGAAATATAAAAAGAGAAAAAGGATAAAAAATATTAATTAAAAAGTAAATTAAGATTAAATGTAAATCTAGATTAAAATGTAAAGTCTAAAGGATAAAAAATATTAATTAAAAAGTAAATTAAGATTAAATGTAAAGTCTAAAGGGAAAAAAATGTCCTTGGCTGATAAAACTTAGTAAAATATAAGTCCAAAGTCAATTTGAGTTAAATGCTTTGTAAATCTTTTAAAGTATTAATAACATCCTGCATCTTTTCTTCTTTTTCTTTTCTCCGCATGTAAATTTTTGAGCAATGCCACTATCGCTAAACATACGTCGAAATATTTTTTCAATGTCTTCGTTTGATTTATACGAAAAATGATGTTTAATAGTATGTAATGTCCACAAAATTTCTGCGTCAAGGATATCACGATTCAAAACGAGAGACTCGATCGTCCGTGGTTGAGGATCAGAAGCTTGAGAATTAGAAGTCTGAGGATTAGAAGTCGATGGTTTAGGAATGTCTTCCGATTTATCTTTAAAATGCACCTCATTTCTCTTTGCCGCTGCAATTTTAAATGCCACTAAATCTTTATGTTTTTTAAAATTTTTTGCGTGGCTTTTGAGAGCACTTTCACCCATTGAAGAAATGACAAGACTTTTATGACATAATGTGCATCGTGCAGAATGCACAACTTTCATGTCCCTTTCGAGCCACAGTTTATATTCTGGTTTTTCAACCCATAAATCATTGAAAACGCACTTTCCTGCCATATTTCTTTACTGATTATATGACTAATGAAAGAAATTAAAAAATAAAACCAATCGTAAAAATCATATTGTAAAATCACGGAATAGATCACATTAAACAAAGACGCCTGCGAAACAAAAACTAACGGAGACTTGTAAAAAGCGCAAAATTGTTGACGTCAAAAATCCGGAAAGCACGACTAACGAGAACCAATTACATCGACTCAGCAAAAAAGTCTCCAGTGTGCGCGCGGAAAAGCAAACATATCTTCCCATTGAATAAGTGAAGTTATTCCGAAGCTAATGCATTCTGATTCGTTGTCCTGAGTCGAACTTCCCAGCTGCTAATGTATAGTAGGGTGGATCGAAAAGTATACGAAAAAATTTTTGTTTAGAAATCACTATCGGCGCGGCGTGCAAAAGTTGCCTTTTATGCATACTAGTTTACAGGATTTTTTTTATTAAAAACCATTCATATCTTCCGGTGCCCCAAGCGCCCCAAAAATTATTAAAAATTGAATTTTTTATGATTTTTTTAATATTTTTTGTTTATTTATTTTTTCTTAATTATTTTTGGCGCGGGGTGCAAAAGCTATCTTTTATCTATCTTAGCTTACATATTTTTTAAAAATAAAATTCATTCATATCTTCCGGTGCCCCAAGTGCCCCAAAAATAGTTTAAAATTGAAATTTTCTTGAGAAAAAGTATTTATTGTTTTATTTTGTTTTATTTTATTTTATTTTATTTTACTTTTTGAAATTCATTTGGCACTGGGTTGGAAAATTGTTATTACAACACTACATAACTCTGCAGTTCCCATATATTTTTTTTAATCAAAATCAATTCACATCTTTGATGCACCAATTATAATTAAAAACTGAAATTTTTACAAAAATGTATTAAGAATTATAATTTACGAAAAATACTTCCAAATTTTGAAAACAGTTTAATTAATAACGTATAAGGTTATAAATAACATTAATTTTACAATAATAAGCGACATATAAATTTAAAAATCAAAACATTAAATCATAAAAAATACAAAAATCGAACTTACGTAGAGAAAAGTTTTACATCCTTCAATTTAGAAATTTACATATTTTTAAAGTTTGTACTCTTTTTTGGTATCATAGTGTTTTATATGGTTTCTTGATTTTATTCTATTCAATATAAAACCGTGTCTCTTTTCTTGACCAGATACAGTTTCTGATGCCTCAGACACTAGTCGAACGCATCTTTCAACCGCTTGGGTATAGCATGCATATTTTGACCATTCATTCGTTTTTACAACTTTTATCATATTCTCAATTTCTTCGCAAGGCACATTCATCAAAAGAGGTGGTTCAAAACGTCCAACTCGTTGCCAGTCAATTAGTTCAAAATAATCCTTCGCTTTGAAGTTTATTTGGGGTACTTTGAAAGTTCTCACTTCTGGTGATTTTCTCTTTTTATTTCTAGCATAAATTAGCTTTCGCATTGCTAAAGATCTGATATGCTCTCTGTTATCTGTGATCATTGACAATAGCAAATTTTCAAGGTAGCCCCCCCCCCCCCCCCAAAAAAAAAAACTATTTTGTTGAATAACAGCATCTACGATCTTTCTTAAATTGGGTTCCAAATATCTAGAACATGTGATAAGTTTCCAAATACGACGCACTCCTTCAGTTATGGATGGCTTTGTTCTGATATGGAACCATATCGGTGCATATACCTTCATAATATATGTTCTAAGAGTAATGAGATTATCAGAAGGATTTTCTGTAGCCACTTATAACCTTAAAATTCTACATGCAGTTGTTAGCCATCTTGACTGATAAACTGGACCAGGTTTCATTAATGTTAGATCAGAACCACATTCACCATGTGATGTTGCTATGCAAATATTTGCTGGTCATTGCTGAGAACTCTTCTATCTATGTTGACCTCCAAATAATAAAGTATAAAAAGTTTATTTTATACATTTAATAAAATACGATAAACGATTTCTCATCATCTCGATCTACGTTTTACGTTAGATAAATTATTCTTTAACTGTTAATTTTACTTGTATTTTCTAGCTCAAAATTTGCATGAAACTCGATTTTCGGCAAATAAAGTTTTGGGGCACTGGAAAAAATTTATCAAAGTCGAAAATTATTTGGATGCATGCTAATATACTATAAAATGCACCTTTTTTATCCCGCTGATAAAATAATTTAAAAGAAATTAAAAAAACAAAAATTATAAATTTTTATAAAAATTTCAATTTTTTTACTATTTTGAGGCCGTTTGGGGGCACCGGAAGATATGGATGGATTTAAATTTAAAAAAAAGATTTAACTAATATATATATATAAGGCAACTTTTGCAACCCGTGCTAAAAGTAATTTTAAAAATATTAAGAAGTAAAAAAAAATTATAAAATTTATAAAAATTTCAATTTTTAACTATTTTTGATGCGTTTGGGGCACCAGAAGATATGAATGGATTTCAATAAAAAAAACATATGTGAATTATTATGCATAAAAGGCAACTTTTGCACCCCGCGCCAAATCGATTATCCGAATTTCGATTTTTCGATCCACCCTAATGTATAGTAAACAGTGACGTAAGCGTCTGCCTCTCTCCTCTCATCTGGCAGGAGAAGCACATTGGCGAAAAATCACACTCCTGGCTATTATAGAAAAAATGCATTACCGACAGCTTAGAGGGAACAGCGTGTGCATAGTAACAATTTCGTCGGGTCACAATCTGCGTTCTATTTTTTCCCCACGACAGTTTCCGCATGCATCCGATTTTTACAGCCAAGGAAAGATGCCAACAGGGTTGTTAGGAGAAGAGAAGGAAATTTTTGGCTGCAAGTGACTCAATCATTGGGAAAGCAAATATACAATTGAAATAAATTGTTTTAAAATAAAGTGTATAAAGGTTTTTTTTTTTTTACTTTTTTAGAAATTTTAAAATTTAAGGACTAATATTTATTATTTCTAATTTTCCAGCACTTTTCATTCCTTGAAAATGAATCTTTCTTTTTCCAGCACTTTTCATTCCTTGAAAATGAGGACTTTTTTTTGCAGCACTTTTTCTATTTTTTCCAGAGCGTACGAACCTTGTGCTAGTTTCAAAAGTTTAAATAATTAAAAAATATGCTCATTAAATTGAAAATGTTATCATTTAACTGATTTTGTGTATTTTGGATATTTTTTTTCTTCATTTAGCCAATGTTTGAAGATCTTTAATAGGAGTAGTGTGTTGTTTTAAGTAAAGAAATTAATTATGCCTGAAAAGTAATGTATTAATTATTAAGTTTTGGAAATTCTAAAATTTTGTACTGTCATCAGGAACACATCTTTGTACACAAAATTTACAATTCTGGCATATCAGGATGTGGATTAAAAATAGATTACTTTCATTCATCTTTACATTCAAAAG
The DNA here is from genome assembly GCA_964019185.1 of Maratus speculifer. Taxonomy (NCBI): domain Eukaryota; kingdom Metazoa; phylum Arthropoda; class Arachnida; order Araneae; family Salticidae; genus Maratus; species Maratus speculifer. Next base: position 382,470,691 of record OZ025289.1, read on the forward strand.
CCATGATGTGTTAAACAAACAAATTTCATAAACTACCAAAAAAGGCTCAGTCTACCTGGTACTGTAATTATTGATTTAGCATATATAATTAAAACTATAGGAAGAAGACATTTATTGCTTTTTTAAAGCTGAAAGTTATATGGTAAATTCTTAAGAATAACAGTTTCTTCCACTTGGAAGAAATATATTTCTTCCGGCCATTTTTTTCCACTTGGAAAGGAAGAAACTTGCCAACCCTGCAATAAATATATAAATCTACCATGTAAAGATATTTATAATATTTCAGAAATAGTTACCTTTTCTCCTGTCAAATAGTCTGATTTACATAATAAAGACTTGTTCATGTCACAGAAAATTGCAGAAAAAGCATAACAGAGTTCAACACAAATCCTCCAATAAGATTACCATTGGAATAACCGATCTTTGTTTACAGTTTTATCTTGCTCATACAATATTGTCAATACTTAGTGCAGGGTTACACAACTGGTCAAAATTTTGATGGAGGATTGCAGCGTTCTCTTTGATTTATTTCATGCATTACAGGCAAATGGGCTTGCCTTCTTTATTATGTATGCCATTCAAATAGTTATGGATAATGTCAGATTTTATTTTTAAATTTTGATACTCCATTATAGTACACACTTTGAAATCCTCAACTTAAAATCTGTACCTGCTGATGATAATGTCAACAGAGCTTTTCCCCTTTTCAACAACAAATAAACAATTATTATATTTATATGTCAAAGTATCAAACTTTATTTTCCTATTTTGAAATTAATCAATTAAAATATTTTTAATTAAAAGGCAGATTTAGAGTATGTTTTTTAAGCTAAATTATTTGTAAGCAAATTGTAGATACATAGCAATAAGCAGAACATATGTGGGAAAAAAAAAAAAAAAAAAAAAGGGAAATAATACAACATGTAAACATAAATAACTGAGAAAAAAAGTTATGCTTCTGTGAAGTAAAAAGATAGGAGCAAACTGAAAACAAAATAACGACAAATATTATGAATAATTTGAATTAGATTACTCAAACAGAGAAGTTATTTAGCTATTACATATGTCTATTTAATAATTATATTAAATAGAGTAAGTATTAGTTAAAAAATGTAACTAATTTATATTTTGTGAATGATTTTACTTTTTTGGAATTCTGTTTGTTAGTGCATTGGGGAATATTAGATGAGCATATAAAATAGTTCAAAAATCTATAACTGAAAAAGAATATCTGTTCGTCACATTGGATTATTTTAAATTTATTTCAGAAAATATCAACTCACCATTGAAATTGGAAGTTAGTATATTTAATTAACTTCAGACCTGCCAATCTTTGAAAATAAGAAATCGTAGCACAAAAAATTCAAATTAAATTGGATGTTGGTTGGCTGGTTGGTTTGTTTTTTGTGCCTACTTTTTGACATTCGTAAAAGGAATAAAGTTTTAGTCTTTCAACTCAATATAGTGAATTTTTTCCTCTCAACATGTTTATAAGATTTTTAGAGTTTCTGTTCATTTCACAGCATTTTTTTTTTTTCTTAAACATATGAAAAAGGAGCCCAATTACAATTTTTTTTAGCTCAGTGCAAAAAAATTTGACGAAATTCAAGATTTTTTTTTTTTTTATCTGTGATCATTTTACAATTTTCCCTACAATCGCAATTCAAATTTTTCTACCATTTATTTTTAAATTATTATTAAAAGCTGCAAGAATTTGACAAAATTTGCATTTTTTACTGTGATATTTTGAGGATTTTTGTGTTTGTTATCACGATTCTTTGACGAAATTAATTTTTGCAATTTTTCAATGAAATTTGCGTTTTCTTACTGATATTTCAGTGAAATTTGCATTTTCTTTCTTGCAATCCTTTGATGAAATTTATTTACTTCTGCAATCAATTAATGATTTTCTTTTTTTAAATGGTCATTTGTTAAAATGCATGAAAGTTTCTTATGACCGATCAATAAAACTCATGATAGTTTTGTGTTATCGATCGTCAAAATTTGTGACCAGTTAACAAAATTCACTACTTGTTTCTGAGACTTTGACAAAATTTGAAATATTTTATCCCTTAATAGTTTATCCGAATTTGTATTATTTTTGTGCAACAAAATTCACAGTTTCTTTCTTAATTCTTAATGAAATCATCACTATTTATTTCTGTGATTTTTGACAAAATACTTGATATTTTTCCTCAATCGTTTGAAGAAATTCTCAAGTTTTTTTAGCGACCTATACACAAATTAATTAAAAAAAATTTCATAAAAGAAAATAATTTGCAGACTTCCAAGAAATTTCAAAATATATTCATACAAGAATCATAGGTTTGTAGAAAAATTTGAAGGGGGAAATACTGCATAGCAATTTTCATTAAGCAGGACTTTCCTTTTTTATGTGCAAATTGTGCAATTCCACACATTTTTTCAAACCTTGCTCCTCAAAGGGCCCCCCCTTCCCCTCAAAAAACTGTTTAAAAATGGCATCATGTATCTAAGGATGGAAATTTCTGCATAAACATTTACAGAAACATGATTTTGTTATCAAGAGGGTTTCATGTCAAGTAGTTTATTTTGCAGTCCAGATTTTTTTTTTTTTTTTTTTTATGCGTGAATTTTCAGACTAATGACAAGATGTTTTCACTCTCTTCTATCTTCAATAGAAGAAAATATTTGTAATCCAAATTTTTATTGACTTCTGGTTTTCGACAGATTTACAGGTTTCAAGGGTCAGAGATTCCAAAAAACATGTTTTTACAAAATGTCTATATGTCCTTGTGTCTGTGATCGCATGTCGCCATTCTAACATCAAAAAGTGTATGAAGATATCCATAAAATTGAACCAAATTTTTTGCGAATGTTTTTGGCTGTGGCAAACAGGTCTTCCTTCATTTTTGAAATATTCTGCCGAAAAGGGGCGCTGCAATAGCAATTTTTGTGCCATTTTCAATATTGTTCCGACCAAAAGTGTATGAAGTTATGCATCGAATTGAACTAAATTTTTTGTGCAAATGTTCAGTTATGACTTGTCGGGCCTTCCTGAATTTGAAAAAAATCCACCGGAATGAGGTGCTATAATCATGATGTCTGAGCCATTTTTATTATTTTACCATCAAAAAGTGTATGAAGTTATGTATAAAACTGAATTAAATTTTTTGTGTGTGATTACTTTTGAGTATGGCAAGTAGATCCTTCCTAAATTAAAAAAAAAAAAAAAAAAAATCTGCCTATCATTACATTGTTTATTGGCTTGTACAGAGATGGAAACTCGTTTTTATTCCAATTAACTGACTGAAGCAGAAATTTAAGATGAAAATCATAGTTGGCATAAAATTGAATTAATAACATTAATGCATTAACATGCGTAACTAAATTTTAAAATATTAAAACATATGTATCAGATAGAAGAAAGTTTTGGGATTGGCACATCCAACTAGTTTTAATGTTCAGAATTGAATGCTTTCATATTTTGGAAGTTTTGAGAACAGAAACACTCTTGAAAAATATGTTGCACAAACTAAAACTCTAAACTTGGGGGGAAATGTGTTTGTGTTAATTGCAGCTTAAAACTGATTTTCATAGCATAGTAGTTTATAGGTTCAAATCATAGCAACTACTTTTTTTTTTTTTTTTTTTTTTTTTTTTTTTGTAGCAGTTGGAAGATCTGTAACTTATGTATTTTTAATATATTTTGCATGCATATTAAATCCATTTCTAAATCTTTTTAATTTTCCATAAGTAACTTAAACAACTGGTTTCAACAAATTAAATTCCTGTTATGACAGTTTCATACTTTGGATGCTCAAATAAATAAATAAAACAAAATCTACTATGCATTATAGGCTTAATATTTTATAATATGGAAAAAAGCAAAAATAGCTGTCCCATGCAAAGCATTTAAATATATTAAAAAAACCAAACATTCTGTGAAAGTTGAGATGCTGGCAACTTCGACAATTGCTTCAGAAAGAAGAAAAATTAAATTTTTTTTCATACTAGTTTTGTAGCAAGACAACTTGTTATACTGTGACAAAGTTTAGCAATTTTTGATAAAAAATTGAATGCAGCTAATTTATAAATAAATTTTATATTGGTTAGTCAGGGATACATATTAGAACAAGAAGTATGTTTAATTATCTTTAGATTCTGCATTTTGTATCTGTTCATTCTTAAATTTTTAATACAACTATTAAGTGTTTTAATGTGACATTTCATTTCTCTTATACCATTTACTTTCCAATGTTTAAACAATAAAGGCTTTTAATGAATGCTTATTAAAACTGAATTATGATTTCTATCTATATTTTGAATTGTTATGCACTAATAACAGTAAGTTTTTAAAAGTTATTTTTTCAATTAAAGATTGTCTGATAAATCTTCTTGTCACTGTCAGTAATAATCTATGCCATGGGCAACACGGATGATTTAATCCTTCAACAATCAAGCTCTTTTGATTTAGATGATCTACAATAAACATTTATTATGATGGTTAAAATTTAGATTCTAAGCTTGAAAATTATATCATCATTAAATGATGACCATTCATGAATAAACTGAAAATTCACTAGCTACAATAATACAAGACATTTAAACTGCAACTATCATTTTTCAGCTTTGTATTTTCCCTGTGTAAATTTTATTTATTTATTTTGAGAGAGAATAAAAAGTTTTTTTTTTTTTTTTTTTTTGATACAACAGACATAAATTTGAAAGTTTTGACAATTTGGTGTGATACAGGATGTGACAAGAAAACTAAATGGTAGTAGTTTAATACAAATAAAATACATTTTTCACTTTCCTGCATTCACTGACACAAATTTTAAAAAAATAATAACAATAATAAATAAAATTCAAGGAGATTGTTTTTATAAGCCCTTCTGAAATCATATGCTTTTGAACACTTTATGCTTAAAAACAATGTAATATTCTAATTTTAATTTAATTATTAATGCATTAGCAACCAGAAAAACAATAAAACATACGTCTTCCTTTCTGCCATCCTCTCTTTTTCTTTCTTTTAAGAGTCCTTGCTAAAGCATATTGTGGGAAAGCTTGAGACATTAAATTAATACTATCTCCAGTATCAGAATCATTAATATAGCTACAGTAAAATAAAAATAAACTTACTAAAATAGATTGCAAAAGATGGAAAACTTTAATACATAGTGATAATATAAACATAGTATGACCATAGTTTCATAGTATAATTTAATTACATACATTTTACATTAAACATAGTAAAATTTTAGTACATAAAATGCTGTATAGCTTTTTTCATATTTTATTTATTGAACCTAAGGGGGAGGGGGAGATACTAAAAACTTAATGCAGTAAAAACCTCTTAATAGCTGAATTATAGAATTTGTCTATCATTCAGAGGTAATAAAAAAGCATGCAAATATACAGCTGCTGGGGATTAAAAAAATATTCACTAAATAGAAGTGCTCATCAGGAGTACAGAAAATGTTTCTACTCTCAACATTTCCCCCAATCCGAATGAAAATTTCCCCAAAATTTTACGGTATGTTATAGGTAAATGCTGTATTACCACGGATGTCGAAAGCTTATTTTTCCAATATTTCTGAACTTAGGCACGAGTATGGAATGCAGGGATGATTCTGAGAATAGAAAAAAAACTTCTTTTGGCGAAATTTCTGATTTTTTAGCGAAAATTGCTGTTATTTCGCCTTCTTTCACAAAATACACAATTGTTTTGTGATATTTTGATAAAATTTGCAATTGTTTTACAATCTTTTGAAAATTTCACAGCTGTTTCGTGATCTAATGACAAAATTTATGTTTATTTCGCAAAACTTCTTTTAACAAAACTTGTATTTTATTTTTCGTATTCCTTTGACAAAAATCACTGTTTTTCATGTTAACGAAATTTGCAGATTTTAACCATGCTTTGATGAAAATTACTTTTTTTGCCTTTTTTGATGAAATTCGAGGTTGAATTGTGATCATTTGACAAAATTTGCGAGTTTGTGATCTTTTGATGAAATTTGCGGTTATTTTGCAATTTTTTGACAAAATTTGGTGTTTTTTTTGCGATTATATGGTGAAATTTGTGGTTCTTTCACCATCTTTTGACAAAATTTGCAGTTATTTTGCGATTTTGTGATGAAATTAGCATTTATACTGCAATTCTTAGACAAAATTTGCAGTATTTTTATGTTTGAATTTTCAGATTGATGATTGAATTCTTAAAAAAATTTTTGGAACTGAATGCCTTAAATTTTTAGAAAATTCGGAACAGAATTGCCCCTGATATATAATACACCTTATTCAGAGATCGATTTTGTGAAGGTTGCTATACAGATCTTTTTAATTGTAGTGAAATTTTTCCATCTCGGGCAGTTATGGAATTCATTGTTAAAATAAAAATCAGTTGTATATGTTTCTGCAAAATTTCCCCAGATGGCTAAAATTTCCCCCCAATCCTAAACTGCTGGATCAGACATATTCTGAACCTCTGGTGCTCATTATGCAGAGGCGTCTGTTATAAAGGTTTTATACTATATATGTAGTTTCAGATATGAGTAAATCAGTCCTAACGTTACTTTAAATTTTCAAATAATCTGGCGATTCTATTAATTCTTTCAATGGAGTTATTCTGTTATGTTTGTGATCAGAAATGCTCTAATGACTGGAAGATATCAATTCTGAAAATACTCAATAATTACTGGAATTAAATTTAATCCATATTCAAGTTTTTTTTTTTTTTTTTTTTTTTTTTTTTTTTTTTTTTTTTTGGGGGGGGGGGGGGGGGTAATTTACAAAAGAAAAATAAAGAATAATAAAGATACACATGATCCACAACCCTCAAAACCTCATAAACCACTAAATTCACAATGTTAAATCTTTCAGACCATATAAAATTTTAATTCATATAAATTTTTGAAAAATATAAAAACATAAATACAATAATGGTCAGAAAATTTCCATTTTATCCATAGAAATCACTTCTGTTCAAGGCCATAGGCAGAAAAATACTTCGGAGGGGGATTTAGGGTCATGCAATTTTAATATTGACTTATTTTAAATTTGTTTTTTACTGATAAAATAGGAGAAATTGTTAAGATTTTTTTTTTAAATTTAGATATCTTTTTATAATTAAAAAAACTTTATTATTATTATTATTATTATTATTTTTTTAAATAGAATTATAATTTCGTTTAGATACTTTTTGAGTGGCGTATTATAGAGTGTCAACAAAATTAATGTTTGACACTTTTTACATACGTTTTCTTACCAAAACTGCCTTCTCAGTATTATACGAACAACTATGAAAATTTAATCTCAGTTCCCAGGCATTTTTCAATAATTTGTGCTAAACAAGGTCTGAAGATTTGAATTCAGGCTGTTGTAATCAATTTATTTTAAAAGTGTTAATATTCTGCTTTTACAGAGTCCTATTCTAAAAAAATTTTAATGAACTTAAATGATTTCTTAGAAATTACATTAATTTTTTACCCTATATTAACTGGATTAAACAATAAAGATATATTAACGTTGAATTTTAATTTTTCAATCTGGACCTTTCAAATTTTGTCTATTTTGACTGAGATTTAATGACATGTTTATAGTCTTTATCACTAGCAAAAGCCATGCTTTGTTTGGATTCGTGAAGCATTATTTTATAAAACAGATATTTGGAAGTAAAAATATTTTTTAATATTATTTTTGCATCTTTATTAAACAAAAACGTTATTTTATGTTTTGGCGCATTTTAATTTTTTATTTATGATGTAAGACTGGCATAATAAAATATTTTCGAAGCAAACTTTGACAAAATATTTTTAAATTTTCAACTAAAAGCTCTTTTAAAGATGTTTTTATGATTTCCAGTAACCACAGGTGTTTTTTAAAGTTGTTTGAAATATACATGTTTCCAATCTTTGTAATTAACATCAAATAATCTTTGATAGCTATTTTAGAATAATATATTTGAAGAGAGCTTGAAGAAAGTTACTTCGTCAAAATCCTATTTTCTGGAAAAACATTTGAAATCTGCTTTCGTTGATACTATGAATTTTTAACTGTAAAACTTTTTTTTCTAATTTCTTCGTTTTTATACATGTTAGCATATCGGAATTTTTGATATTGTAGAATTTTTCGTTAAGGAAAATTTCTATTGAATGCTTAATTTTGAAGGATTTTCACTCTCGACAACGTTACGTACATTTATAAGCCAACTGGTGTCTATATATCCTCAATATCTACAACTGCTTCATCTAATGTTAAACCTTGGTATTTATGAATTATAATAGCAAAAGCTAACTGCAGAAGACATTCTTTCCTTGACCAATTTATGCTTCCATTTTTCCAGAATTTAATTATTGGGGGAATTGGTACGTACCAATTCTTATAAGTTAAATTATTGTAGTATTCAAATTTATCCATGATTATTCGCGATATCTGGTCGGGTGGCTTGTGATTTTCTTTATTACTTGCAACAAAGTCTAAAGTCCCGTCCACTAAACCTTTTTCGATCCACAAATAAGAATGTAACATTACTTTAGATCAAAATAATAAAGTAAGAAATGGTTAAAGTCAATTTGTCGTTTCTGAATCGGCCAACTTTGCTTTAGTACATTTATAAAGAGCTTGAATCGAGGCAACAACTTCACGCTTCAATTCTTTTAATTTTTCATTTATATAACAAATTTAACAATTTTATTTGTTTACAATTCTTTTGTTGCCACTTTGTAAAAAATCCACAATACAATTTTTTTTAAATGTTTAAGTGTCATCTGTGCGAACGATTTTGCTGAATAATGAAAACATATTTTATTTATTAAATTAATCATGATTCTATCTATAATTACTTATTCCATAATTTATATTTTTTCTGAAAATGTACGCGTTTCATTTTTTATTTATTTGCTAAAATGCGTCTGTATTGGAAATGCATATAAAATAAATTAATCAAAATAATAAATTTTTTAACGTTTTACTGTAAAAAAATTTATATTGTGCAAATCTACAGATCATAATTTATTTTTGCGTTTAATTTGAAGTTAAAATATTGAATAGTATTTTTGTAAAGTGTACGACAAAATGTAATTTGCGTGGTCTAGTTGAGGATTCGCTTCGCTCATCCTAACAAAAATTTCAGAGGGGGATCAAACCCTCGTGATACCCCCATTGGCTACGACCTTGCTTCTGTTTAATATAACAAAACTATAAAGACAAGGGTTAGTCAGAAAATAAGCTATTCTAAGCTGCTAAGAATAGCATTTCTACCCCAGACACAAAGTACACGACTTACTTTATTTTTCCGTACAGCTAACAAAAACATAGATGTGTTTGTCACATCATAGGCGTAATCTGACGGGAGCAAGGGGGTACTAAATCGTATATGTAAAATCTAAAATGTGAATATACATTAATTTTTAATTTTTATTAACCCCCCCTTCCCCCCAAAGATCACTTTTAGCTATGGCTCTGAACCCAGATCACTTGATATAACGCCACTGGACTTTTTCCTTTGGGGATTTGTAAAGGACAATGTTTACAGGAGGAGAGTGTCGAACATTGATGACTTAAAAGCCAGAAGTACAACTGCAATAGCCTCTATGGATGCCGACATGCTTGCCGCTACCTGGCGTAAAATTGACTATCGACGATATTCTCCGTGTGATGAAGGGGGCACACGTGGAAGTTAATTGACAAGGGTCATGAAACTTTTTGAGTCTATCTAACCATTTATGTTATTAATTTTAATCTATCTTTATTATTTTATGAGCTATTAAACATCAAAATGGGTCCCAGACTGATAAACACCCAGATAAACACCCTGTATTTATAAGCTTTGGTGGGTACTGACTAATATTTGACTATTCACTAAAATAAAGAAGTACAAGAGATGAGCTTCTATGTGTCTTGGGGGAAATTATGCATTATGTGCACTAAAAAATTGAAAATAAGACAAACACAGATAAAAAGAAGCGAGTAAACATAACATAATCATGTGTAAAAATAACAAATGTAGTGCGGTCGATTCTGACATTTCTCATTGTTGTCTGTAAAACATCGAGGCAGAAAACTATTGAGTTTATGCTTGTAATTGCTCAGTAAAACTATGCTCTTACATGTAGAATACACTATGTAAGCACTTTTGTGGGAAATAATGCAAAGGATGGACATGGAGGGAGGGGGGGGGGGAATATAATTAGGCTTCAGTTTTTCAGTAGAGCTGTTGCAATGGGCTACGGTGAATTCCAACAAATATATAAACATTGACTAAACACAAAAAAGTACTAGAAATGAGCTCTAACACAAATTATGTATTAATTTGGACATATATGTTATGAAATGTCATATACATCACATACAGTTATGATGTCATATATGTCTTATAATTTGGTGATAAACCTTGGTTGTTTGGCATTCCATCTTATATCAAAGTCGCTAAAATGAAGAAGCAGCAAATTTTTAGCGAAATATCTAAGTTAATTTTTTTTAAAGTAAAAATTGAAAGAAGACAAATTGCAGTGGAATGGCTATTTCTGCTAATTTCTGGAAAAATCACAAAATGTATGCTTCATTTTCTTAACCAACTGAACCTTTTGGATAAAGCAGTGGTTTCCAACTGTTTATCACTCTTACACAAATTGACAATGTTTCCTTCTTTGTAACATTGATTTACCAACATTCATTATCTTTATTCATATGCTTTGAATTAGAATTAGGTGTAACAACATAAAATTTCGTAGGCAGCGGGAACAATAAGTTTTCTGTAATTATCATTTTCTTACATTGTAAAGAGAATTTTGACAAGGCTTTATTCCTTCATCATTTGCTTGGCATTTCACTTATTTAATTTCTTGCATCATCACATTTCACATCATCAGTAATTTTGTGACCCTGTAATATGTTCTTGCATTTCCAACAAATTACAGGTTAAATTTCATGGTTAAGAGTATATTATAGTCTTTAAGAGAATATTCTAAACTTCCATGTGCAACTTTTTTTATATATGCAATGAATAACTATGTCACCATTTTCAGGTTTAAGAAGTAAAATAATATTTCTACCCACAGAATTGCACTCATAATATAGTAAGGGATAAAGTGTTGAATACTTTGACAATAGGACAATTTGGCATTTTACAAATTTGTCTTTATAGTATGAACTATGTAGAAATAAATAATAAAATTTTGTCTGTACTCAAATGTAGTATGGATGTAGAAGAAACTACTGAGCTTCGTTCTACAAGGAGACCATCCTTAATTGAGGAGAGGAGTTTGTGACAAGGGAATGGCAAGGGGTAAGAAGAAATGTGACATCACACTTTTCGTAAAAATAAAATCATTAAAAATCAGCAGATTAAATTTTGAAATTATTTTGAAATTAAGGTATTTGGTGTACATAAACTAAAGATAAAATTTAAGGCCAAATAAACTAATAAATTCCATTTCAAATTCTAAAATACTACTGTTTTCAATTGTCTTTCATATTAATAATGTATTACTATTGTACATTACTTATAATTTTGTTGCAAACCTTAATCTTATTTCATACAAAATAAGTAAACAAATCATTTTTATAGTTATTCTCACAAAAATCATTAAAACACAAAGTTAAAATGTAAAAATAAAATTTGAAATGTGATCTATAACATAGTGCTTTGTTTCTGAACTGCAACTATATGTATCTATAATAATAAAGAGAGAAGTTTCTGAGTGTGTCAGCAGAGTTCTGAAGAGACCGTTGGACATAGAGTTACAAAATTTGGAGGGAAGGTACCCCTGTATTTGAAGTTTTGCCCTTCGAAGCCCAATTTTTGATTGAATTTTTAGTGTTCTTTTTATGTTTTGAGGTGATTTTTCCACATTAGTGAAAGGAATATGGTTTCCTTCTTTTAACCCAAAATAGTAAATTTAGTTCTCTTTTCAATAAAGCTTATTCGGAATTTGTGCAGAGATTTTAGAATTTTTCAATTTGATTTTTAGTTTTTTTTTTTTTTTTTTTTGGCATTTTGAGGCTATTTTTTGACATTGATAAAAGGAAAATTGTTTCAAACTTTCAGCCTAATTTACTAAATTTTGTCTGCTAAGATATAGATTTCATAGATTTTTAATGCGATTTTCAAAGTAATTTGAAATGATTTTTCGAGTTTTTGTTCTTTAAGAATCTATTTTTTTTTTTTTTTCATTTTTGTCAACATTATAGTTTTTTTATGCATCATGGTCTTATCTATTTTTAAACTGCATGTAAAAATGGCAAAAAACATAAAATTAATGAATCAGCAAAAAAGCAATTTGTCATGATAGATATCATGACATGTTTTTGTTCCCTCATTTTTCCGCATATTTTATCTAAATACGATGTTTAAAATCCATATTTTTACATAATCTTTATTTTCAGTACAATATTTTTCTCTCTTCAATAATATTTTATTTATAGTTCCTCCTTTTGTACTTAATGAGCGCATAGCATATTTGTCTTAGTCATTGCATTTCAGAGTTTTACGATTGTTCAGATTTGACCGACATATCGCATTATTCATGCCGTACATCCGCGCTTGTTGTACGGGAGAATTTTTCCTCCTTACGGCGGATGCCGTATGCAAGCATTTTTTTTTTTTTCAGTTTCGTTATCGCTCTTTTGGCGAGAGCGCTCCTCCTTGTTGGCCAGCTTCTTGGCGTGTTTTTGTTTTCTCCGCGTGCCGATCGCGCACAAAAATTTGAAAAGTTAGTTCTGATGGATTTAAATTTTGAATATTAAAGATTAGCAGAGATTAAAATTAATTAACACAATGAAAGCTTTGCTCTTAGTCCCTAAATCTGTAAAAAGTTAAAGTCCGAAAAATTAAATAACTAAAATACTGTATGTTGATGAAATAAATACAAATAAGTTAAAAACAAAAACTAACGTTTATTTAAAAAGAAAATAAAGATAAAAGCAATATAATTAACAAAGGTATTTATATCTATTAAACAATTAAAACGGAAAACTAAATATAAACAGACTTCATGGCAAAACAACTGTGAAATAATTACTTGATGATCCGAAGCATATATTAGCATATCTAACCACAAACACTGCAAGAACATTCATTTAAAGTAAACATCACTTTCGTTACTATCCTTTCCTCAAAAACAATAGCTGGTCTCAAAACAAACAGACGAAGCAGATGGCTGACTTAAGTCCAGCTTTAAAACACTTCCTAACAGCTATCTTGAACATCGGAAGAAGAATGTAACGAAATACTGCAAGGCGGTCTCTTGAAAAAGTTGGGTTAATAAAATAATTAACAAAACTGAAGAACGGCATGCTGCCAATCACGTAAATGAAACGAAAACTAAAAGTCAAATCATAACTCTCAAACTGAACAGGACGAACGTAATCACTTCATACTGAAACATTAAGACAAGGATGTATGCTATTGTCAAAGTATTTATACTAGAAGGGAAACTAAAAGAAACTCATTACGCATACAAAAGGGCAGGTGAAGCAATGGTCAAATGGGAAACCATTGTGACGAAACGTCATACCGGAAGTGAGCGGTAGACAAATGACGTCACCTTGTGATGGTCAAGAAACACGTCATTACAGCTTCCAATTGCATACGAGTATGACGGGAAAAATAATGAAAATAACCCGGGAGTTTTAAAGGTAAATTGTTGGAAATAAATGTAAGGTAAGTTAAGTAACTATTGTTTATATAAATGGGAACTTTAATAAAAAGATATTAATAAAGTTAACCAGATTTAACGAAAGGAAACTTGTTGAATGAAAAAGGGTAAGAATGGTATTTTAATAAAAAGGTAAATAATAGACTGTAAATATTATAATAAATGAATAAACTTTAAAATAGGATGAATGTAATTAGGTTAATGCAAATAAAGATAGATTGACTACAGAAATGGCTATATGGCCGGAAAGTGGCAAGAACAGGGTGTGACAAATTTCCTGTCAAAAGCCCCCCCCCCCCCTCTTGACACTTGAACGGCCTGAAAAAGAGCAAATGCTCACAGAACCACCGAGAAACATGACTTTACAACCATAGACATGCTTGTTCTACAAGAGCCTAAAATAAAAGTATGCATCCACCATTTCCTCAATCTAACAAAAAAAGATTCATATGACCTGCAGCAAAATCTTACCAAAACTTTATCTTAAGCAGAATACTTTAAAAATAGAAAATATACTCCAGATCGCCATGTCAGATGTTGCTTTAACATTATAAATCATAAACATAAAAATACATATAATACACAAATTACATATAAGAGAATACATATAACAAATATTAGTACAAATTTCATTTTTTTTTTTTTTTTTTTTTTTTTTTTTTCAGCCCCCCAAAAGTATTCTTTAATATCCTATGCATGCTGCAATTTATTATATCAAAAATATCAATTCAATGATCAACATTAAAAGTTTTAAAAAATTGAAGCTAGAAAATCTTATAGTTCCTAACATTACAAATAGAACTGCTAGTGTAAGCATCCATCTAAAACATAATCTTTAAGCTACAGATAAAAAATTTATATTTGAAAAACTTAAATACAATCTTTGTAAAAATCCATATTTGAAAAATTTAAAATAAATTTTATACAATTTTGAAAACATTTATCTATGTGGCAGCCTCAACAAATCCCAAGCAGTACATACATATTAAAGATAACAGTAACTCATCCTTTTTCATTCTGATCTATTCCCCAAGAAAATACTAGGCAAGCAAGAAAAACAAAAAAGGTAGATTCCAATAGGGCCCTTTATTAAAACCTACAAACAAAAATTAATGAAATTCAAAAATAAATTACTGTAGTATACTGTTCAAATTAGGGATGCACCGAATAGTGATTTTGGCCGAATACCAAATGCCGAATATTCGGCCGACAGGTGAACAGAATACCAAATATTCGGCTAGCCGAATAGTAATTGTTGGGCCGAATACCAAATATTCGGCCAGCCAAATATTTAACTATTCGTCCAAATACCGAATATTCGGCTTTCCAAATACTTTTTATATTTCAAAATTTAAAGGTATTAAAATGTTACTTTTTAAAACAATTTTACATAATATTTAATAAAAGAAACTTACATTTTGATAAACAAGAGCTTTTTATAAGAGCATTTAGTATTGAAAAAAATCTGCCTTGAGTTATTTAAGAAGCGCAATTATGAAACTTTAATTAATAAAATTTTCTACGAATCAAAACAAACATTTTAAAATCAAATAATGAAAAAATGGTCGAAGAAAAATTTTACAGTCAGATAATTGTCCTTTTTTAAATAACTCAAGGCAGATTTTTTTCAATATAAAGTACAAATACTTTCAACTTAATTCTGAATAAAGGTATGCTTGGCTCATAGTTCTTTTCTTATGAATGGTGGTATTTTCCACCCTTTCCATTATATCATATTTTACAGAAATCAAAGCATGTGAGTTGAAAATATGTTATCTTATTTATTGTTAATGTAATAAACGAAAACACAAGTTTTGACCTAGAGTGAGATGAAATACAATGCACTTATGACTCAATAAGTTGATTATGATTATGGTTTCATAAACAAAAATTGTCTGCCTTGATAGCTATTACTAATCTCAAAAGTTTTTTTTCTTTTTTTTTTTTTCTTTTAAAGGACTTTTATTTGGGAAAAAGAAAGAAACAGATTATTTACAAAACAAAATTTAGAAACTTGTATCAGCACATAATTTATTCCTAAGGAGAATCCTAATAAATCACCATTTCAATCCTTCTCATGGCTAATTTTCTTAAGTTATACTTTACAAACAGTAAATAAATAATGTAAAACATTCTATTTTATTTAAAAATGCTTTTGTTTCTAATTATTTTAAATATAAATTAAAAAATTGACAGTTAAAAGTAGAAATAGTGAAAAGTTCTTAAAAGGTTTTATTAAGTATTGGATTCGGCCGAATAGTTTAATATTCGGCTCAACCGAATAGTTTAATATTCGGCCTAACCGAATATTCGGTAACATGGCCGAATAGGCCAAATACCGAATAGATACCGAATATTCGGTGCATCCCTAGTTCAAATACAAAAAAAAATTCCTCAAGAAGTAAATCTCCAATCCTCAATATATCCAGCGATCCAGAAAACTTATAATATAAACAAACAACAAAAGAAATAATATGTTGTTGAAGTTTGACCTCTTCCATAAAACCTTACAAACATGCTGAGATCCCTGAATCAAATGAGCGCCAATCAGTCAATCCAAGGATCCCAGCCCAAGCAGCACTAATGCCGAGGCATGCACATACTCAAGGCTCCGGGACCTACCTGTGGCCACAGGATTTCATACACACCACACATTCTACATATACACCCAGATATACAGGTCTGAAGAAACTCTTGAGGACATAACTTAAAAACCAGTCTCAAAAATTCTTTATCTAACAAAGCAAAAATCAGTATATATAAAAAAATTTCTATTTAGCTACATTTTTTTTTTTTTTTTTTTTTTTTTTTAATAAATTCAGGGGGTAGATGATCAGATCTATTCGAAATGAGAGAGTATCAAATAAAAATAGGTATCCGGTTCTGACAGTTACATGAACCGACTCTTAAAAATTTAACTTGATTTTAAAAGAAAAATTTAGCATTCTAACTTTCAGCAAAAAGCAATTCATCAAAAAAAAAAAAAAAATAAAAAAAAAACGCATGCTCCCGGGAGTTACGAGGGAGCCCTCATCGCTATTTGATGCTTATCTCCGAACTGACTTTTCAAATTTTTGTGCGTGATCGGCACGCGGAGAAAACAAAGGCATGCCAAGAAGCTGGCCAACAAGGAGGAGCGCTCTCGCCAAAAGAGCGATAATGACAGGAAATATGAGTATATTTCCCTCCTATTCTTATTCCTCCATTCAACCACTCATGCTTTCATCTTATTCTATCTCTAACTTTTATCATTAAAGTTTAAAATTATTTTTAAAATAAATTCTATTTTATTTTTTCCATTTATTAAATATCTAAGTTTAAGTAAATTAAAGTTTCAGTTTAAACATTCTTTTTATTTATTTCAATGTTTAAACATCAACTTAAAATAAAATAAATCTTTACTTCATTACTTACTTATTTATTACATGCTGTCAACTTCATAACAATTAGCGGTATTCGAGCTCAGCGTATTCCCTCAACCTGCCTTGTCAACAAACGCCGAAATTATCAGAGTTCAGACTGACAGATTACCGGGAGCATCGATAGATGGCATAGCGTGTCTGCTATCTCCGATGCGTGCCTCTCCTTCACAGCGGCATACCATTGGTCCGTTTTCCCCGATCCTTCTAGAGATCGGATGTGACGTATGATCAGAGGGAGGAAGTCACGTGAAGGGGAGTTGCCCAAGACAGGAGTCTGAACTATTTATATTCCCTGCGGAACTTTCGTTTTTTCAACTTTGACGGCGGCCAGTATTGACGTGTTTGAAGTATGTCTTTTTTTTAAATGTCCGTTTTAAAAGCGCTAGTAAGAAACATGAAGCGATGAATATTCTTAGGGAAAGTAGTGGATTATATTTTAATGTTTTTATCAAAACTAAAATAGATTTTAATTAGAATTTGAATCTTTTATCACGACTGCTACTATTCTGCTGTGGACTTGGACTTAGTCTCGGAGCTCGTATTAAAGGAATGGAATCTTCCGAGCGAGATGTTTGGCTGCAGAAAAGAAGACCATGTGAAAGTGTAAACATGGGAGGTCAGCCACCGGCAGTAAAGGTTCAGAAAGGCCCTTTTATATTTTTCAAATCTTTTAAATAGTTTTTCAAAAATGTTTTTGATCTCTCTTCTTTAAAGTCTTTTTCGTTCCAGTTTTAATCTGATGTCATTTAAATAAATCTGGCCAACTCACTCAGTTATTAAGTGAATCTCTTTCTATGAATGTTGTTAGACGGTTCCAAAGGGACCGGGAAATATTATCTTTCTGTCTCCGCGTCACGATATCGATATAGGCAATGGTGGTCTGGGATCTAGGACATGGACGACCATGCCGGATACCTAGAGTTGTTTATTGGCGGTGACGTGTGAGATTCTTTTGGTTTTTCTATCTTTCCTGAACCCAAAAGTCGGTAACCGCTGCGTGGTTCGTTGGAAATTAACTTTCTAGATGGGAGGTTCATTTAGTTTTTCTTTTTCTCCTTCCTCCAAACAGGTGTTGTGGCAGAACACTAGTTTAGGAATACTCACTCAGTGGCAGGGAGTGTTGTATTAGGGAAATGCTAAAGTGGCAGTTTAGTATTTCATGGAGACCAGTTAATTATAGAGTTGGCTTGACTAAGGTCTTTTGATAAATCTTTGGGAGAGAGATTTAACATGTAAAGCTTAAATAGAATATTTAAATTTCTTCTTGGTCTTTGAAGTGGCGTCGGCATGTTTTGAATATGTTTGGTCAATATGATGAATTGGGATGGATTGGATAAAGTATTTAAACAGTTTTTCACTTTAAATAGATAATGCTTTTTTTGACAATTTAAATTAACATTTCATATATTTAAAGTAAATTAAATTGAAAGTTAAATTTGATTTAAAGTTAAGCTAAAAATATATTTTACATACATTTTTATATAATTGAAATAGCTTTTTCTTTTTGGTGCTCTAGTTCATTAAACATTGATATAGAGTAAGCAATGGTTGTTGGATTTTACATTGTGAAGAACTTATGTCATGTTTAAGAAATAGATTTTAAATATTACTTTTTCTGTTTTACTTTTAATGTTACTCAATAAAAGTTATTTGTTTTTAAACTTGCTTAGTTATTGTATTAATACACTTTTACATAAAAATTCTTTTTCATAGTTAGAACAAATTTTATAGGTCTATCTAATTCAGCTTTCGCTCCACTAGCGTGGAGACTCTGCAAACACTTTTTAATACGATAGTAACACCTATCTTTGGTGTATACTATCAAAAGGTTATGGGCCATTTAGAAGCCCTTCCTTAAAATACTTCTGTTTGAAATTTTTGTCCAGTTCCATCTTTGATATTTCTTATGACCGTCTTTGGCTCTCCATGTAAGAAGCTATGTAAAATGTAAAGAAGCTTTGAGATGGGGGGGCTGTTGGTGTAAAAATTTGCTGACGTTTTTAAAGATATGTTTCCTGTTTAAAAATTAGTGGTTTTGATAAACGAAAGTCTTGAAATTTTTGAGTCTAGTAATGAAGGGTTAAATATTTTCCTTTTTCAAATTTTGTTTAAAATTTTTTTAGTATAAATTAGAGAATTGTAATTTTGAAAAATTTTGGATTTAATAGTAAGGATTAAGAATTTTTCTTTTCAAATTTTTCTGCCTTTTCTGAACTTTTTTTTTTTTCTGCCTGGTGGTTTGGCTGTAAAATGATTATCTGCTATACTGTGATATCGACAGAATATCTTCTCTGCAGAGTCATCAGTTTGAAAGTTTTCCCTGTGCCATGTTGCCCAAGTTTCTTGATGCCATCTACTTTGGTGACAGATAAAAGTGCCATCTGCTGCTGAGCTAGAATAGGATAGTGCCACTTCATGTGAATCTTGCAAGATGTGTGATCCTTGTTGTGACGAGTCTGCAGGTATAGAATCGATCAATTCAGTGTGAAAAATCTTGTGTCAAGTGTGGATAGTTAGTGATGATATGATATGAAATTGATATGAAATTTTTTTTTGTGTTACCATGCTGGTTTGACAAGTAAAGTCCCACTGGAAGGAATTGATGGGTGAGTCTTGCATTTCCTATTTTTCATTGATAAAGAATTTCCAAGATATGGCTGGATTGAGCGCAGTGGTCGCCGTACTGGGACCACTGTTTTCTAATATTCTGCTTCATGTGATGAATGAAAGTAAAGTGACATTTTTGTGATACGTGTGATAATGGGACATTTGCTTATAACTGTAAAAATGATTTTTTTTTTTTGAACTTTTAAAACATCAGTTTTTTTTTTTTTTTTGATCCATGGAGATGTACAGATGAAGAATTTGTAGAAAGAGAGTGGAACCGTCTGTAAAAATCTAGTTTAAGACAATTTTTGAAATTATTTTTAGGTTTTAAATATTAAGTTATAGAAATTTTATTTAAGATGGTATGAAATTGTTTTTAATTGAGTTTTAAATGCTGTTAAAGATGTTTTTAGAGTTTAATATTGAAAAAATGAATATGGGATTTTAAAGATGAAATTCTAATGAATTTTTGCCTGTGATATTTACAGGTACTTTTAAGTTTTAGGTGTTAAATGTTAAAGCTAAATGAATGAAATTGAGATAATTTTAAGATGTGTCAATATAGCCAGAATTCTCAGATTATTGAAGGCTACAGATCCAGTTCTTTTAAAAGTTTAAATATAGATTAAGAATGAACTTTTTTTTTAAATGATATGTTAATGAATTTAAAAGATAAATGTTTAAATACAGATTGAAATTTGGTTTTGTTGAAACAATATGTTAATGGATTAAATGATTTTAAGTTTTTGATTTAATTCTTTTGAGGGGAGGTTTATGTTAATATAATTTATATTTTTTAAATTTTTTTTCAGAAATTATTGTTCAATGAAAATCAATTTGAATATGTTAAAACCTAGGATTTCTTAGGGTTAACTAGAGTGTAAAGTTTAAGGATTGTTACCCTTGGTATGAAATCATGAGGGTCTGCATAAAAGGGTGCAGTTGGATTCAAATATAAAAGATTTTCAAGTTTAGTTTAATTTTTACCTCCTCCATTTATTTTTGTTTAATATATGCTTTAATTTATGAATTAAATATTCTTTATAAGTTTAAAGTATGTTAATTTCTTTGATTTTAATTTCTGAACCAAACTGTCTTTACATATTAAAATATATTTTTAAAAAGAAATTAAATTATGTTTTTAAAATGAAATTAAATTATTTTTAAAATGAAATCTGTTAAGCTGAATAACCTATCATTTATAAAGGGGGGAATTTTTGAACAGCTTTTGCTGCATGTATTGAAAATGTGAGATTTTTCTTTGCACTTACCTTGTGTTATGCTAATTTTTATAATCTCAATAGAACTGTTGTGACTGTTAGCTGGTTAAGTGTGGTATTTCTGAGATATGGCTATTTTTGATTTAAAAGTGGTGTTAAGTTTTCTAGGAGCTATTTGGGATGAATAAAGTGGTTGCTCATTTGTTTGGATAATATAGAGGTTGGTATAAGTTAAGTATTTCTTAGTAAGATGTGAAGAGATGTGGTTTAAATTGTGAGATGTACTTCAGGGGGGTGGATTTGTTTTTGAAGGTCTGTTTCATTGAATGGTTACCTTATTTGGAGAATACCTGATTATAACTAGTAATGATTGGAATCCTTTTAACAATTTTTTAGTTGCTTCCCTTAATGTTTGGCTTAATGATTGAAGATTACTCAAGTATAGTAGTGTTAGAAATTGAGTTCTGATATATTTTTTAAGGAGTTGGGTACTGAGGAAAGGGGAGCATTTATTGTGATATGTTTTAAGGAGTTTCAATTGACTTTAAGTAGAACTACTGGCTTTTAAGTTAAATTGTGTAAAGAGGCTAGTTTGTTTTCTAATAGTTTAAGGTTGTAATTTAGAGTTAGTTTTTCTCTTGTGACTATTTTTTGTATTCTTTGAGTTGCTGTAGTTAATCCTGCTCTGTTTGCTTTTGATAAATTTTGGAGTAATGCTGGAATAGTTAATATACTAGCTGTTTATAATTTTTGAACTTAATCTGGTACTACTTATATCCATGTCTTATTTGTTGTGTATGAAAGGTTGGTATGGAATCTTTGGCCAAAGTAATGAGATTGTATGAATGCATGCTTTTTGCATATGGTGCTGAAAGGGTTATTTGAATGTGATGTTTAAATGGATTGTCGAAAAATAAATTTTTTAAATTTTTTTTGCTGGATATCTTGGATATAAAGTAGTTACAGTAGACTCCCTCAAATCCGCACAGCTTGGGACCAGAGGTTGTGCGGATTTTAGAATTTTGCGAATTTCTGGTCGTTGCTTTGTTTACATTTTTTAAAGAGTAATTTGAGTGCAATTAGAACTATAATGAATGCTTACAATATAATAAAATATTAAAGTAAGTAATAAACTAAAATAATAAAAATTTAGATAATTTTTAAAATGATTAAAGTACTAATAGCGAAGGTCAAGTTAATAATCAATAGTGTATGATTAAATATTCATTATAAAGATAAATGTATTTTTCCAAAATTATTCAACAAAACTTGCTTCATAAAAGTGCATTACTAATTTACATCAAAATCATAAAATAAGAATTTTTTTTCAAGTTTAGCCTGGCTTAATAACCAAAAAATGTTGATTAATTCATAAATATATTTGGTAAGAAGATTCTGATTACCAGTGATATCAGCAATATCTTGAATTTTTTCCAAAAATATTTATTATTTCTTCAAGAAAAAACATGAATAGAGTATTATTAAGAAAATTAAAAATTAAAAAGTACATGGAATTGATACAAAACTAAAAAAAATCAAATTTTGCCCTAATATCTGTACTGAAAGTTTCATTGTTTACATCCATAAAATATGTGCAGATTTTAGAGAGTTGCGGATTTCTGGTTTGTGGATTTGAGGGAGTCTACTGTATAAGAATTTTTGCCTAATTTTTTGCAGTTGGCAGAGCAGGGGGATTGACTTTGACATAATATTTCTTGAATGGTAGAATTAGTATTAGAAGTGGATTTAGATCGCCTCTCCTGGAGTGCATTATGCTTTTGATCCGAGATGTTGGTTTTTGATATGGGAAAAGTGGAACTTAGTTCTCTTGTATTGGGATAAGTAAAGATATGGTGATATTTGAATTAAAGATATGGTTAGTAATGTCTTATGGTATTTGTGTTAAAACTATTGTTTAATAGAGTGTGAGGATATCTGAATTTCAAATTTAAATATAAGTGTAAGAAATTTTGGGTTTTTAATGTGTTAGAAAATTTGAATTTTCATGTGTAAGAAACTTGGATGCTTAAATATAGAATTTATGTATTCATATCGGAAATTTAAGTATTCATGTGTTAAAGATATAGATTTTGAATTATTTGAGATATGAATATTGATTTTGAATTATTTGAGATACGAATATGGATTTTGAATTGTTTGAGATATGTATATTGTTTTTGAATTAGTGTAAGAAATCTCTGTATATAGATATGAATATTTGAGAAATAATTTTTAAGGTTCTACTCTACTTGTGAAAAAAGACTTGTGATATTGAGGTACAGAAATTTTTTTGGAAAAATTTTAGATAATTGTGTAAGACAATATTTTTAAATGAAATTGATGTAACTGATGTTTTTAATTGAAGTCTATTGCTAATGATATATGTACAGAATGCCGTCAAATGTTATGTGATGTGATTTTAACTTTTTATTTATTTTTAGTGTGTAAATATGGACTAGAGCCCAGAAATTTTTTTTTTTAATTTTTTATGCTTCATGACTTTTGATATATAGAAATTTAGGGGACATTATGGACATTTTTTTTCTTGCTGAGTCGGTTTGCGTAGCTTGTTTGTCAGGATTTGGAATTGCTGGATTTTGGAGTTGACATTCTTTAAGTATATTTTTTTGAGTTGGATGTTTATGTGATGATCATGGAATACCAATGTGTAGGTTCTTGTGAAAGGTAACCTCTTTCTGGTATGTATTGAGTTGGTCTACTTTAGTTTCATGGAGATAACAAGAGGGGGGGGGGGGCTTTTGACAGGAAATATGAGTATATTTCCCTCCTATTCTTGTTCCTCCATTCAACCACTCATGCTTTCATCCTATTCTATCTCTAACCTTTATCATTAAAGTTTAAAATTATTTTTAAAATAAATTCTATTTTATTTTTTCCATTTATTAAATATCTAAGTTTAAGTAAATTAAAGTTTCAGTTTAAACATTCCTTTTATTTATTTCAATGTTTAAACATCAACTTAAAATAAAATAAATCTTTACTTCATTACTTACTTATTTATTACATGCTGTCAACTTCATAACAACTAGCGGTATTCGAGCTCAGCGTATTCCCTCAACCTGCCTTGTCAACAAACGCCGAAATTATCGGAGTTCAGACTGACAGATTACCGGGAGCATCGATAGATGGCGTAGCGTGTCTGCTATCTCCGACGCGTGCCTCTCCTTCACAGCAGCATACCATTGGTCTGTTTTCCCCGATCCTTCTAGAGATCGGATGTGACGTATGATCAGAGGGAGGAAGTCACGTGAAGGGGAGTTGCCCAAGACAGGAGTCTGAACTATTTATATTCACGGCGGAACTTTCGTTTTTTCAACTTTGACAGCGGCCAGTATTGACGTGTTTGAAGTGTGTCTTTTTTTTAAATGTCCGTTTTAAAAACGCTAGTAAGAAACATGAAGCGATGAATATTCTTAGGGAAAGTAGTGGATTATATTTTAATGTTTTTATCAAAACTAAAATAGATTTTAATTAGAATTTGAGTCTTTTATCACGACTGCTACTATTCTGCTGTGGACTTGGACTTAGTCTCGGAGCTCGTATTAAAGGAATGGAATTTTCCGAGCGAGATGTTTGGCTGCAGAAAAAAAGACCATGTGAAAGTGTAAACATGGGAGGTCAGCCACCGGCAGTAAAGGTTCAGAAAGGCCCTTTTATATTTTTCAAATCTTTTAAATAGTTTTTCAAAAATGTTTTTGATCTCTCTTCTTTAAAGTCTTTTTCGTTCCAGTTTTAATCTGATGTCATTTAAATAAATCTGGCCAACTCATTCAGTTATTAAGTGAATTTCTTTCCATGAATGTTGTTAGACGGTTCCAAAGGGACCGGGAAATATTTTCTTTCCGTCTCCGCATCACGATATCGATATAGGCAATGGTGGTCTGGGATCTAGGACATGGACGACCATGCCGGATACCTAGAGTTGTTTATTGGCGGTGACGCGTGAGATTCTTTTGGTTTTTCTATCTTTCCTGAACCCGAAAGTCAGTAACCACTGCGTGGTTCGTTGGAAATTAACTTTCTAGATGGGAGGTTCATTTAGTTTTTCTTTTTCTCCTTCCTCCAAACAGGTGTTGTGGCAGAACACTAGTTTAGGAATACTCACTCAGTGGCAGGGAGTGTTGTATTAGGGAAATGCTAAAGTGGCAGTTTAGTATTTCATGGAGACCAGTTAATTATAGAGTTGGCTTGACTAAGGTCTTTTGATAAATCTTTGGGAGAGAGATTTAACATGTAAAGCTTAAATAGAATATTTAAATTTCTTCTTGGTCTTTGAAGTGGCGTCGGCATGTTTTGAATATGTTTGGTCAATATGATGAATTGGGATGGATTGGATAAAGTATTTAAACAGTTTTTCACTTTAAATAGATAATGCTTTTTTTGACAATTTAAATTAACATTTCATATATTTAAAGTAAATTAAATTGAAAGTTAAATTTGATTTAAAGTTAAGCTAAAAATATATTTTACATACATTTTTATATAATTGAAATAGCTTTTTCTTTTTGGTGCTCTAGTTCATTAAACATTGATATAGAGTAAGCAATGGTTGTTGGATTTTACATTGTGAAGAACTTATGTCATGTTTAAGAAATAGATTTTAAATATTACTTTTTCTGTTTTACTTTTAATGTTACTCAATAAAAGTTATTTGTTTTTAAACTTGCTTAGTTATTGTATTAATACACTTTTACATAAAAATTCTTTTTCATAGTTAGAACAAATTTTATAGGGCTATCTAATTCAGCTTTCGCTCCACTAGCGTGGAGACTCTGCAAACACTTTTTAATACGATAGTAACATCTATCTTTGGTGTATACTACCAGAAAACGAAACTGAAAAAAAAAAAAATGCGCGCGTACGGCATCCGCCGTAAGGAGGAAAAATTCTCCCGCACAACAAGTGCGGATGTACGGCATGAATAATGCGATAAGTCAGTCAAATCTGAACAATCGTAAAACTCTGAAATGCAATGACTAAGACAAATACGCTATGCGCTCGTTAAGTACAAAAGGAGGAACTATAAATAAAATATTATCGAAGAGAGAAAAATATTATACTGAAAATAAAGATTATGTAAAAATATGGATTTTAAACATCGTATTTAGATAAAATATGTGGAAAAATGAGGGAACAAAAACATGTCATGATATCTATCATGACAGAATTATTTAGAATATTCACAGTAATTTGCATGTATAAAATAAGAGATGTCTGTCTATCTGCCTGCCTAACTGTGCTTTACGCCAAAATTATGACACCCAGGTCTCTGAAGTTTTTGTCAGGTGTATGATGCTAACACTGCAAAGTGCACTTTGCAACTGGATTTTTAAATTTCGGTTCAGCTTTTTTTTAAAAATAAAACTTACTGGGGAAGGGGATATTTGCAGCTTTCCACCAATTCACGGCAATGAAGCAGCCAGATTTGAGGCTATTTGCAATTAGCCACCAATCCGCGGCAACAAAGCAGACAACCAATGAAAGTTGGCGGTAAATATGGGATGACTGCATTTCACGGCTGAATACTAACAACAAATTGCAAATGCATTTGTTAATTATTTCTGTTTCAGTGATTTTGTTTTTAATGATTATTTACAATCGATCTTCAAAATCCATCCATGACACCATCCGAAGTATGTAGTAAATTAGTAGTATCCTTTTATGTTTTCTCAGGGTTTGTTCAGATGTGCACCGCATGTGCGTATAAGATTTTGCATGGAGTAGTCTCACTGAAGAAAGGAATTTAAAAATACATATTGAATAATTTTGCGATTTAAAAAAGCGACTGCATTTCCCCAGCTGAATGCTAGAAAATAGTAGCACATACATTTGTTAATTTTTTCCTGATGTTTGGCTGACTTTTTTTTTTTTATCCTGATTGATTTACAATTGATCTTTGAATTCCATGTATAGCACCATCCAAAAAAAAAAAAAAAAAAAAAAAAGTAGTAAATCAGGTAATTATTTTTTTTTTATGGTTTGTTCAGATGCTCAATGCGTACGTGCTCAGAAGATATTTCATGGAGTAGGTCTCATTGAAGAAAGGAATTTTAAAATAATTCAAGTATTGCCTTTTTTTTTGTGGTTTAAAACAGCTAAAATCAGTGACTATATTTCTTTATCCTTCCAAAACATGATTTTCGTAACAGAAATACATACCTGTGTTCATTCAGATAAAATTAAAAATATTCTAAAATTAAAAATATTCTCCTGATAAAATTTTAATTTTTTTTCTCTATTTTAGTATGAACGAAGATTTTAAATACTCGCAAATTGTTTGAAAACATCTATGGTCTGTGGCAACGCTGGGCGGATCAGCTAGTATATCATATAGAGTGATATGTGACAATGGGGAAAGGGGGGTCATAAATATTTAAAAATAGTATGACATTATTCATGGACAGCCCCAAGGTACTTTATTTATTATATTATGTAATTAGTATTTGTATAAAGATACATGCACATACAAATAATTTTCATTTTATTTCAACAGTAAATTTATTTTAATAAAAGAAAGTTGTTTCTCTGTGTCAGTTGGTGGTGGTTAGCAAAATCTATTACACATTATGAATTAGAATAAGGCTTACATCACTTATTGTAAAATTGATAATAAACATTAAATTTATGACCTATGAATGCATGTGCTATGAGAAATATTGGAATAAAAACACTCTTGCAACAGTAAATACAGTTACGTGCTTTTACATATATTCATATATGTTAGGAGTGCACAGCCTTCAAGAGAAGGGCCACTTTCAAATATGTCTCAGTGATCGAGCGCCACATTAATAACATGGAGAAAATTCAATTTCGAAGGTGATCTGTGACCTATAATCCAAAAAAATTATGTTTTCAGGGGGAAATGGGGGGATATCTCTTTAGATTCGCTTAATCAGTCAAAATATCCAATCCACTTGGTAAGGATATATCAGCAGCTTTTGCATTTGTATATATAACAGATATAGGAAGGTTTATTCTCAATATATAATAATATTCCTTGACTTTATTCAGGAAAGTAAATTTTGTTTCATTAAAAGTGTTAAAAAGACAAAGATAAGTGGCTGATGCTGGAAAAAGATGTGAACTTTGTGAACGAAGGAAAGAGAAGAAGTCTATTAAACAAGATTTTTCTGCACCTCATTACTGAAATTCCCGATTTTTCAACTCCCAATCAACAAAATTTCCGGTTCTTTATGTCTGATCAACCAAATTTTGGCTTTTTACAAAAGTGATCGACAGAATTAGCAATTTTTATGAAACTGAACGAGAAAATTCGATCCTTCCATGGGTGATCAACAAAATTTGCGAAACTTATGAAACCGATCGAGAAAATTCGTGATTTTTATGAAACCGATTGACAAAATTAACAAATTTTACAAAGCTGATCAGCAAAATTCACTATTTTTTTCCCCATAATCGACAAAATTCGTGATTTTTCTGCGGCTGATCGACCAAATTATCGATTTTTATGAAACCAATTGTTAAAATTCACGATTTTTACGAAACTGATCGACAAAATTCACGATTTTTATGAAGCCGATCGACGAAATTCGTGATTTTTACAAAGCTGATCAGCGAAATTCGCAATTTTTATTCACAAGATTGATAAAATTCACGATTTTTTTGCGGATGATCGACGAAATTATCGATTTTTACAAAGCAGATGGTCAAAATTCATGATTTTTAAGAAGCTGATCGGCAAAATTCATGATTTTTATGAAGCTGATCAAGAAAATTAAAATTTTTCCCTGCCTGATTAATAAAATTCGCAATTTTTTCGTGCTTCATCCAACAAAATTAGCAATTTTTACCAAGCCGACCGATGAAATACGCTATTTTTATTTAGTCGATTGATGAAATTTGTGCTTTTTCCTTACATGATTGATAATATTTGCAATTTTTCCATGGCTGATCCATGGCTGAAATTTTTGATTTTTACGAAAACAAAACACAAAATTCGTGATTTTTAGGAAGCCAATCGACAAAATTCGAGATTTTTACAAAGCTGATCGGCTTAATTCGCGATTTTTCTTCACATAATCAACAAAATTTGCAATATTTGCCAGCCGATCAACGAAATTTGCGAATTTTACTTCACTTGATCTAGAAAATTCTTGATTTTTTGGTCATTGGATGGACAAATTTTGCAATTTTATTTGAGCCTGATCGATGAAATTGCAATTTTACCACGTGTAATCGACAAAATTCGTGATATTTCCATGTCCGATCAATGAAATTTTCAATTTTTGTGTATTCAGCTGACGAAATCTGCATTTTCCCCGCGCCCAATCAACAAAATTTGTGATTTTTAAATAAATTTGATTAAATCTGCATTTTTTTACATGGCAAGATGAAATTTGCGATATTTTTCTCTTGATAAATTTACAAAACTAACGATTGCTTCGCAGCTGATCAACGAAATTTTCAATTTTTCCACGCATCATAACAAAATTCGGATTTTGCCGTGCCTTATCAAAGAACTTTGTGATCTTTTTGTGCCCGTCTACGAAATTCGCGTTTCTTTTACGTCATAAACCGATAAGTTTAATTTGCAACTTTTCGTGTATCATCCACAAATGATTTTTACAAGATTTTTACTTGCTCCATCAACGAAATGTGCAATTTTTCGCGTCCAACTGACAATTTGCAAATTTTCTGTTCCTAATTGACAAAATTTGCAATTTTTCCGTTCCTAATCAACAAAACTTGCAATTTTTCTGCGTCGGATCGACTAAATTTGCTATTCTTTTCCGAGCCTCATGGGCTGATAAACGAAATCTGCGATTTTTCCGCATTTGATCAATGAAACTCGCAATTTTTCCGTGTCTGATCTACACAATTTACAATTCTTAAGTGACTGATGAAATTTTATATTTTCCACAGTAAATTAACGAAATTTACGATATTTTTTAACGACTTTTGCACAAAAATTGTAATTTTTTCTAGTTGTAAATTGACGAAGTTTGCAGGCCACAGGTTGTGCATCCGTAATACATGTGATAATTAGACTAACAGTGTCTCAAAATTTAGACAATAATATATTGATTTTTTACTTAAGGAATAAATTTGATCATAAAGGTTCTACAATTTATCTGAAACAAAAACTTATTAAAAATTAATTATAATGAAATTCTAATTGAAAAAATGAACTTCAAGCATTCATATCAATTTAATACTTACATTTCTTCTGGATTGTAACTAAATTTACTAGTCCCAGGAATTGTAGAATTACTGGAATAATCATGCCTTTCAGGATCTATCTTATTTTTAATCAAAACATAAGGCTCTTTCATTGTCTTTTCTCTCAACAAAGTTGTTGAATCATCAGTAGCAGTTTCCTTTCCTATTTCAACACCTTTCATATAACCTTTATCATTATAAATTATTAATTGTTTGCTTTTATTTGGCGACCTTGAATTACTGAGTGAAGGGAAATCATTAAAATCATTTTCAGATGATACCTAGAAATAAAAGCCACATAAAATCTTACAACAATAAAACAACATTACATTAGTACATGGGTTACCTTTTATGTTTTTATAATTGACCAATAGGAGGTGCTACTGAAATTTGTCTTATATTTGTAAAATTTATATTTTTCTTATCTTGGAATCAACGGCATCTTAGAAATTGTCTGTGTATTTTGTTAACAGTGAGTGTTCTAAAGAAACAAATGAGTGAAAAAAAAGGAAATAACTTGTGATCCGTTGGGTGATTTTTTATTTTTTTTTTTATGATTTTAAGAAAGGCCTCACTCAACAAGAATGCTTAGCATCGCTTTGTGAAAGTTTTGATAATGAAGCATCTGAGAAAAGACTTTATACCGTATTTTCGGGTGTATAGTCTGCGACTTATACAAGAAAAAAACCTTCGAAAAAGCCGCTACGGCTTATTCATGGTGTGGGTTATACAAAGTTTTTTTTTTTTTAAATTGGAAATTGTGATATTTTTTCTACAATTTTTAAACCTTAAAAAATTTGAAAAAACATGAAATTTATAAATTTTTTTCGCTATGCCGCGAAATATACAGAGTTCTCTCATGTTTGTAAAAGCTTTTTTTATTATTATTATTGTTTAAATACAGTTATTTCTGGGTTTGGAAGAACTGTCGCAACTATCGCCAATATTGCACTAACTGGCAGCGAGAAATAATGACGCTCGGACGCAATTTGCTCTTGATCTGGGAGGGTAAAAACAATAGTATAGCATGTTACTTATTTTAAACGTACTTTTTGCTGAAATAAGTCGTTTTAACGTTAACTGAAATCAGTTTTTTAGTAGAGATGTGTCATTTGTTGAGGAACGATTCAAAAGGAGCAATTCCGGCAGTGGATCTAAACGAACGATTCAAAAAAGAAATGAAATTACGGAATCGGTTCGAAACTCCAAAAAGGGCAAAATCCTCGGACTCGTTCCGAAAAGGTTCGATTCCTCGGACTTGTTACTAAAAGGAGCAAATCCTATGACTCGTTCCATAATGAAACGACTCTGAAAAGGAAGGATTTTTCGGAATCGTTTCGAAAAAGAATGACTCCTCTGAACGATGACGTAAATCACACATTTTTTTTTTTTTTTTTCAACAGTGCAGGGTAGATTATTTTTTTAAAAAATAAACTAAAAATGATCTTAAACTAAAAGCTGTCATGATAGGAAAGGTTCCAGATTTTGGATTTTGTACTCTATAAACACAACGGGGTGCTGCAGCACTGATTCGCTAGCAAACTATTTTCCGATATTTTATTCATAGATTTTTTTTAAGGTCTTGCGTATATGTCGACCCCCCTCCACTTTGAAATTCTTTTTTTGTCTAAAATTTCTCGACTTATACGCGCGTATATACTTTAATGGCTTCTAAATTCGAACCCTGATCGAAATATATGTTCATAAATGGTGTATAGCCCACGGACTATACACCGATGCATCTCCGCGGCTTACACACGAACTTTTTTTACTGCACTCCTCGATTTAAGAGTGCGGGCTACACACCCGAAAATATGGTAACTTGTTTATAGAATTTCGTTGTGGTTGTATGTCCATCAGTGCTGAATCTTGGGATGGACGACCAAAATCAGAAGTGATTACAAACAACTTCGATGCTGTGTGCAAGATGATTGAAGAATATCAACTGGTCACATATCGTGAGATAGAAGCATACCTTGGCATATCATAGCCTGTAATACATTTGATTTTGCACAAACATTTAGCTATTAAAAAGATGTATTCCACATAATTTGACTGAAACAAAAAAAAAGGCTCATGCAGATTGGTGTAAGGAAATGCTAAAAAAATCCAAATTTGGAACTGCAACATCCATATACAACATTGTTACAGGTAACCAAACTTGGATAGATTCATATGAGCAGGAAATTTAACAATAATTCACTGTATGGCTGTTTTCAGATGAACCAAATCCTACGAAAGTTTTTCGTTCACGAAGCACTTCTAAAAAATGATTGCTTGGATTACAAGACATACTGCACCCATTTCTTTAGAGGATTGAAAAACTTAATGCTAAACAGTATACAGAAATTTGCCAGAAGTCATCAACAAAATCCGGAAAAACAACAATAAAAAGAATATTGCCCAGTTAAACTGGTGGCATTGAGCTCACAGGCTACACATACTAATTGTACATAACAGCCCTATATTTTCAAGGATTAATTTCGTTCGATAAGTAAATTAAGAGGGAGAGGGAACAGCTCCCTTCATTTCCCCATTTTATACTTAATCATTGAACCCCTTAAACTAATCACGGATATGCTTTATTATATAAAAAACTGATAAATCTGCATGAAAAACCCATCTATATCAATTAAGGGGAGGGGCATTAACCCCCGTTCCCCCTTTTTATCTTATCTAATGAACACCTGATACTAAACACAGAGGTGCCTTATCAAAAAGATCCTATATCTAAATTTTGAACGAAAACTGATAATTCTGCATGAAAAACCCATTTATATAAAATAAGATCAGGGGCATTAGCCCCCGTTACCCCTGTTATATATATCCGATTGAACTCCAAAAACTAATCACGGAAGTGCCTTATCAGAATATACATATATCCAAAATTTCAAGGGAATTGAATATTTTTTTCATGCGTTATGCACATACAGAACGGATGGGCACATAAGCTCCCAGGCTTTGATAGCCTGTGAGCTAAAAAACATTGCATTATTCTTCATCGGAACAATGCCATCTTCCATACAGCACGTGAAACGATTATTTAAAGGATAAAAATATCGAATTAATGTCTCATTATCCATATTCTCCCGATTTGTCACTTAACTTTTTCTTGTTCCCTAATGTCAAACAAAAAATGTGTGGGGCAGCTATTTTCATCACCTCAAGAAGCTGTTGATGCCTTTTAAAACTATATTTCTGAGACATCCTTTTCAGAATGATAAACTGGTTCAAGATTTGGTTTGAATGGATGGAAAAGTATATAAATCTTAAAAGCAAATATTTTGAAAAGTAATAAAACAGTTTGTTCCTGAAAAATTCTTTTTCTTCCTACTTGTAGTAACTTAAAAGGCAACCTTTGTACAGAACACATACAGTATATCAACTAAAATTCAGTGCACTTCCATTAGTTTGAGAACTACAACAACTATATTCATAAATATGGTGTCAGGGTATAGTAAAGTCACTATACGCTACAATATAAGAGTGC
The DNA here is from genome assembly GCA_964019185.1 of Maratus speculifer. Taxonomy (NCBI): domain Eukaryota; kingdom Metazoa; phylum Arthropoda; class Arachnida; order Araneae; family Salticidae; genus Maratus; species Maratus speculifer. The sequence goes on from OZ025289.1 coordinate 382,504,274, forward strand.
CTACAATTCTACTTAGGAACAAACAGCAGAGATCCAATTATAACTCAAAAATGACACAAAGTATGGGGGGGGGGGGGGAGGGAAGCCATAGAATGTCCTTGATTAAGTATAAATTATGCTGTTCATGCTAAAATAACATACTTGAAATGTAAATTTTTTATATCCAACCACCAGCTTAAATATGTTACTAACTGCATGGCATTAATGTATAGTATGGTATAGCATTAATGTATAGCAAAAAGCAGAGAAGCATTTTTATTAATCATGCAAAAAAACTGGTGAAACCAGAAAGAAAAGTAGAGCTCTATCTAAAAAATTGTTCCCTTTAAAATTCGCAAATAGTTTCAGTTTAAAAAAATGCATAGAAAAGTAATGGAACCAGATTATCTGTAAAGCTCATGAAATTACCCAAATTTTTGTTGATAGCTGAAAATGTGGACTGAGCTTTACTGGTGCCTTAAAATTAATAAAGGGTAAAGAGGCATTTTTTACACATTTCATATTAAAATCATACATAACCAGTTTACAAACTTGGGTTCATAACTATAGGTTACTGGGTGATTTGGTAAAGAATGAGAATCTGACGGATCATTTAATACAAAGTGCGGACTAAACTCTATTCTATATCTTCCAGAGGTCTTTCATGAATTGAAGTTCAAAGGTCCAAGTATATCCGAAATCTGATCATTTACAATTTAACAGTATACTAAATATTTGTATTCATATACAAAATAGTTATCTACATCAATTCTTCATGTGCAGCTGATACAACATTCGATTTACTACTTTGCCTAGTAATGCTATTTTGAATGGATAATATGATTCTGAATATAAGGCACCAGTAAAGCTCAGTCCACATTTTCAGTTATCAACAAAAATTTGGGTAATTTCATGAGCTTTACAGATAATCTGATTCCATTAATTTTCTGCATTTTTTTAGACTGAAACTATTTGCGAATTTTAAAGGGGACCTATTTTTTAGATAATGATTTCATAGCTTTTTCAGATCCTTTTAGGAACTTTATCAATTACCGTTAACTAACAAATCTAAACTATTATTAGTATTAGTTTAAAGTTATTAATAGACATATTTGTTTGGCGAAATACAGGAAATACTGGCAAGTTGGCTTTAATTTTGGGAGCCAGATTTGGCGATATATTGCCAAGTTGGTGAAAAACTTGGCGACATAACCATTCCCGCTCAGATGGTAGTTGCACTGCAGTTTCTCGGCATTTAATCAGATTTTCTTATGATCATAGGTGTCATAAGATTTTCATAGCTTCATTTTCATATTGTTATTTTTATAAATATAGAAGAATTTTTTTTCTAAATTATCCCTTTTTAAATAAAATATCAGAATTGTATCAACAGTTTTAAAGTCGAAAACACTCAAATAAAGGTGCGATGTTGTTTTAATACAGATTTAGTTACAGTTTATATATATGTTTATGTTTTCGTTTGCTAAGCACCCTTGCTACAATTGTTTCTGCTAGAAACTTTTTGATATGGAACTGTGCTTTATTTTTATTATGTTTGTCTGCAATCTTTAAATTTGATAGTAAATTTTTTGCAAGATTTCGCTCTGCGACCCTTTGACCTGTTTTTAAAAATGCAAAAATTTATTTGTAATAATATTGGCTGTCTATCATTAAATTTGTACAATACCTTCAGCGCTTTATTGTTTTTTCCACTTGCCTTTTATTATCTTGTATACATTTGGATCGAGAATGCAGCTTAACCATCCATTTGGATGGTTACCAGTACCATTTGGATGTACCAGATGGTCGCCAGTACCATTTGGATTTAAAGTGGAAAAATTACAACAATTTTTTTCTTTGCAAGTACTTATCAGAAGCTAAAAGCTTTTCTTCATTTTTTATCTGCCATTTTTAGCTCTCCCATTTTTTCTTTGATGTTTGGTGTTTTTCTCTCTTCTGTTTACACCAAACTCTATAATATAGAAAACAATCTTCTTTGTTTTTTTCTTGCCATTTCCTAAACTTCCATTTCTTGGCTCTCTCTTTACAGGGCATCTTATAAGTTACTATTTTTTACCAATTAGTTAATAATTACAATAATTACTTCATAATAATATTTCACAATGCTATTTGTTTAAGCATAACAACAAAAAAAAAAAGCATTGATTTAGACAATAATATTTCCTGGAATATCAACATTTTAAAAAATTGGTAATACTAGGTTATCCCGTCAACCAAAAAATTATTGCCAAACTAGAAGATTAAATACCAATAATAGATGATCGTGAATGTCACATTCAATGACATTAAATACGATTCATGAATTTAAAATGTCATTAAGTGATTTTTATTTCTTTTTTTATTTGATTTTTTATTAATATTCTACTAATTATTTGTTTTTCTGTTATTGAAAATAAAAAATATGTCAATAGGTATAATTTGGCTATTAGTTTGGTGATTTGTGTAATTTGGCGAAATTGGTCGACGGGATAACAGAGTAGTACCAAAAAATATATATCAACTTCATCGTAAAATATGTCACGCTTATTATTTTATAACTGCTTCAATAAAAAATAAAATGAATATAAAGAGTAACGAAAAAATCTTTATTGCCAGAGTGTTCATCTTTTAATAAAACAATTTATTTATCGAAATGTGACTTTACTTACGCTATACGATATCCATGACAATAAGTAGGAAAATGCAATAAATAGAAACAAATGATTTAGTATTTACTGAAAATTTATTTTGTACGACTTAATATAAAACTTCAATTTCACAGATGATAGAAATAAGGGTTGATTTCAGAAAGTTCAGATTCCATTTCCACTCAGAATGAAACATCTTTAGAAAGGGGCAATATAAAATGATGACACATCTAGGAAACTACTTTTTTACTATATTTTTCTTTACTTATCCCTTTGTATTTGAAATATCTGTATTATAATAACTGTTTTGACTTCAAAAATATTCAAATGAAGGTAAAAGTTTTTTAAACATACATTTAGTTACAGTTTTTATATATATTTATTAAAAATGCATTTTTTTATGTTTCGAATGACATCAATTCCAAAAATATATCAATAGAAGCTGAATTTTTATTGACCTATAAAAAAAAAGAACATGTGTTATAATTTCTTTTTTTAATAGCAATTAATAAATCTTAAACTGATAACACTTAGGATGTGAAAATATTACTTTTGATAAATTTCAAAACTTTAACTGATTGCATAATTGATATGTTTCTTATATAAATGTGCTTTTGGTGTTAGTTAGGAATCTATAAAAGAAATACTACAGTTTTCAATTTTAAAAAATGGTTTCAACCTATAAACTGTAACCTAGGCAACCTGGGTTCGATCCTTTAGTACTAATAAAAGAAAGTTTTGTTTTATCTGCCTATATAAGTATGCATGTTTGTGATGGCTAGGAAAACCTAGTGTGAATAGAGGTGTGAAAATTTGTATGAAGATAGTCTAAGAATGGCTGCAAGAGGTCCATCAAAATTAAGACTGAAAAAGTTTCTCAGTTATTAGGTTAACTAAAGGAGATAAGATAAAGTCCAATGTCTCACATTTTACAGCTAAAAATTGATCTTTTGCAGTAAAAGAAAACAATTAGAAATTTTTGCTCATAATTTTTTTTTTTTTTTTTTTTTTTTTTTTTTTTTCAAGAATGATTTTATTTTCACAATGTTTTAGAGTTCCTTTCAAGATTATTCAGGTTTTTAAAATTTTTCTATATCTTTTTTTTTTTTTTTTTTTTTTTTGTTTTGTAGGAGAATATATAGAATGGTTTTAGAGGGGGGAAAAAATCACTTAAATATTAATTTTTTTTTTTTAAATACAACCTAAAATTTAAAATTTTGAAATTAGTAATTTTTAATTATTATTCTATAATTGTGCCTCTATAGTTAAAAAATAAAAATTGTATTTAATCCTTGGACTTAAAGAAAAAATATACAAAAACTACAATAATGCATCCAACAGCAATTAAAATTCATTAGTTTTTATTTAATATTCTTTTAAAATGTTTCCAAATTTTTATAAATGTCGGTATAAAAATACGAGTTTACAAACCAATCTCATTGTACTGCAATTGAACTAATTCCATTTTTCTTGTTGGGTCCACTGGACCCATCTGGTAGGTGGAAGCTTAAATAATTATTTATCTTTGACTATTTTCTAATTTAATACAATTTCCTTCAAATATTTTGAATTATTTTCCTGCTATTTATTAACAGTAGTTTTTTGTTAACTTATTCAGATGTTATTTTATTTTATTTGTTAGCTATATGTGATGGTAAGTACTAGAATATTTTATTTAATTTTAACCTTACATATTCACATTTATTTATTTTTAATTAAGTATTTTTGTCTTCTTAAAAATGTATCAAATGTATTTCAATTAATATAAATAGAGACAAAATTACTTTGTTTACATACTTTTATATTTTACTTACCCATCATACGTAGTATAGGGTAAGTCTTGCAATCGTTTTGAAAATGGAAAAAAAAATTTTGACGGATTTACACGTTTTAGATAGTGGAGATTCCGAAAAACATATTTTTAGAAAAAAAATTTTGCCGCCCGTCCGTCTGTCTGTCTGTAAATGCTCTATCTCCTGAACAAATTGAGATAGAGACTTGAAATTTTGTATGTAGTTAGTATGTAAGAATGGGACGAAGCCTATTTAATATCAGTAACCTCGATTATCCAGAACTATTTTTTTCGGACTCTCGAAAAATTCGTTCGGATGAAAGGTACATAAAAATTTTCGAATTTTTTTATTCTAAGAAATGGACGTAAAAGGCAATAAAATAACACACATTTTGCATATAGAATAAAGTCGATCGGATCATTAGTTCTTGAGATATTCATAATTCTGTTTTCCACATTCTTCGATTTTTCATGCCCTGTATTTCATTCAAATTTCAATTCAGAGGTATATTTTAATTGGAAATGAGACGCTTAATCCGACGCAGTTAATTGTTAGTTAATAGAATTATTATTTTTAGAGTTATAAGGATGTTTCTTTTACGCAATTCGGTACTACTTGAGTAGTTTTGCGTTTTATATAATTTGTCGAAATTGGTAATCAGCAGTTCTTTAATATAGCATTACTATGTATATAAACAATATTTAAATTTTGTTTATGAATTGCAATGCATTGTATAAATAGTTTTCACATGTTTTATTTTCATATACATATCCATGATGGGTAAGTATTACGGTGGCCCCCAACGACTAGTTTTGTTTTACATTAAGAATTTATTGTCTTATTATACTTAACCATGCATTTCTTCTTGTCTCTTAGAATTGAGGACAAGAAGAGGCAGAAATTCGTGGAAGAAATTTATCTTATTTTGTGCAACAGACAGGTGTTGGTATAATTCATATCATATTTCTTAAAAATATTTTTTTCTTCTCTTTAAATGAAATACCTGATGACTATAAGAATAATAAGAACAGATATTTTTTCTCTTCCAAGAAAGGGGAGAGGTTTATTGATAGTACGTTACCTTTGTTTCGATTGCACTACTGGCATTTTCTACACTATACTAAAGTATATTAATAGAACAAACTCTTCTTTCGGATATTTTTTATAAAAATAGATTATTAATTAATAGTTATAATTATTTTCTAAATGTATTTCTACTACATTATTTTCTTTAATCCATTGCCACCATATTCCCCATTATGAAAGAAAAATTAACTCTGGAAATAGAAATAAATTAAAAGGTCTTAATATTCTATGGTAGTTAGAAAAAATTTAGTAATGAACACCCTAAAAGAAAGTTTGTATTTAGAATAAAAATATGGCATTTTAACAACTAAAAAATACATAAACTAAGACATATATACTGAATAAAAAATTCTATAAATGTAAAGATGCTCTATCTTACAATAATAACAAGTTTAGATAAGAAGACAAAGAAGAAATACTGTCCAATTAGGGTACAAAAAAAGGTGTCTTCAACATTGAGGTATTATAATCAAAAGGTAAAACTTTTAAAGTAAATTGAAAATGCAAACTGATAAGATACTTGAAAATATTAAAAAGCCTGATATGTTTGGAAATATGGAAACAGTTTAACCATACAATGTACAAAAAGCCTGAGAAATGTACATTTTGGTAACTCTAGCTGACAGAAGTTGTAGCACTAGAGAAAAGAAAATGAAGGGCTACCCACCTGCCTCCATAGATAGATTAAACAATTAAAATCATTTTGAATCAAATAGTATTTTTTATTTTTAGATATCTAATATATGGAGTTATAAGTGATTACTGTTTCCAGGCTAATTTTTCAGACAGCAACATCTTGAAAAAAAGAAAAAAAATTCAATTTAAAAAATCAATTTTTACTTTATTTCCTGAAAAAATTTTATTTGGTTTTGTAATTTCTGAATTTAAGTATAAAAAAAGGCATTGAGAATACATCAAAAAGTAACTACTTTGATTTCAAGAACATTATTTAAAACAAGAAGTGAATTAATAAAAAAGAGAGATTTAAATTGATCAACCTCACTAGAATCATCATCATCTTGTTCATGGCAGGCACATACAGGATCCTCTTGTAACTCTTGAAGTAATCGAATTGTTTCACAAGTATGATTCACCGTTTTTTTCCTGTATGAATTTTTTAAGCTTGAATTAAGACGTTTATCTAGGAAAGGAGGGGGAAAAAAATGGAAAATCCAATTAAATAAATTTAACTATACCAAACATTACATCCATAAACACATTCAAAATGATGCAAAAGATTTTCATTAATAAAAAATAAAACAAAAATAACTAATTTACTAAAAAAATTTTAATTAATTTAAAAATAATAAAATCTTTGACTTTTTGACATCTACAGAAACTTTCTCCTTTCACAGAGAATATCAATTTTTAAAACACATTAAATAACATAATACAATGAAACCTCAAAGACAGAAACTATCTATAATGGAATTTTTCTTAAGACAGAAAAAAAAATCATAGTCCCAGTGAAAGAAATACCGTACAATTATACACGCTAAGATGGAAATTTATATAAATAGATATTTTTCTTTGATCCTTGACTACTTAGATTTGGCACATTTTACTGCATTCTTTTGAATAATAATTTAATATTTTAGTAACATTCAAGGATCAAGTAAAAGATATATGAATCTTTTAAATGATAATTCAATTGAGTAAGCGCAATAGCTCAATCAATGATTGTTAAAAGCATTTTAAGGGCATTTAAAATCACAACTTTAATTAATTAATTGATAATAATAATAACAACAACAAGTTGTATTCATGTAAGTCACAAAGCATAACTCCACACTTAACAAAAAAGACATATAAATTTACATTGCAACAGGAGATAATATTTTTGGGGATAAAAAATTTTCACATTTAAACTATTTACACAAACTTAAAGCCAATTTTGCTAGCAATAAACTTATTATTATTTTCCTCTGCCCTTCAAATAGAAATAGTTTCAACTATATACATAATTCTAAAATGTTGCAACAAATATGTAAATAATAATAATAATAATTATATCTAATCTTAAAGATAAAATGGTAAACTAAAAAACTACATAATTAAGATCTAATTATAAATATTTAAACTTAGACTAATTATAGCATCATCATCATAATATATTCTACTGATTACAATGATCAATTAACTTACATACCATGGAATACTATATATATATATATATATATATATATATATATATATATATATATATATATATAAAAGAAGCAAAAACATGTTAAATATATTTAAGTAATGTCTTCACATAAAGTATATTGTTAAGTGTACAAAAGTTTGAAATAATATTTACATAAATATAGCAATAACAACAAAATTTTTAAAATACAAAATTTTTTTCATAAAGAAAAACAGATTAAAAAGAATTTTTTTAAAGTTAAAAATTATTGTAGAACATATGTATATACAACAAAAAAAATCACAAAATGCATAAAAATAAAAGTGTAAAACAAAACATCAAAAATTGATTGTCATAAATTCAAAAGCAAGCAAAGTTTATAAGAAATAAAAAGATATTTACATTTAAGTTTAGTAAACATTGACAAATAAGTTTGGATTAACATTTATTAACAAATATATAATAGTATAACCTTTAAATATATAATAGTCTAATTCAAATCACAATTTATATCCAGTGTTCTTCAAACTTTTAAAATTCACATTAAATAACTTATTTTTATTAATATTCAAAGTTAATCCCCTCACCAGTGAGCAAAAAAGCAAAATTGTAGTGTTGTTTTCAGTGTAGTTTTTTTTATTTTTAATTGCTAAAAAAAAAAAAAAAAAAAAAAAAAAAAATTGTTTTGAACAACATATAAAAAAATTAATTTTGAATAAAAATTATCCCTTGAGATTATTAAACATTTTTTAGTCATTCAAAACTGGGTTACACCTGTAAACTTATATCAATTTACAGTGGTGAGAAGAATAATACTTTTAATTATTCTTTTACATACAGAAACCAGTTATGCAAGATACAAAATATTTAATTTATCATATTAAACTGTTTTTTTTTTAATTTATGGACCACAAAATACAACATGTTTAGAAAAGCAATAATTTTTTCAATTATAAATAACAACTGTTCATTAACAAATATTTCAAACTCTAATATATATATTTTTTTTCAATTATAATAAATAATTTAAAGCTGCTAGCTACATACAATATCTTTTTTTATCATTAAAATTCATTTTTTGTGTATTTTATTAATATATAAATGTTATATAAAATAATGTAATAACAGAGCTAGCAAGTGCATCATACATAATAGATTTCAGACAACTAAAAAAGTTCTAGCAGTAGCTAGGAAATATTTTTGAAAGTTGAATATTATCTTATTTTTACCCAAATAAACAAAATTAAATCAGTTGGACTCTTAAAATTCACACAATACTTTGGAAGTCTACAAAAAACTGATTGCTTGTGTAAATAAATCTGTCTAAGGCAGAATTGATCGGGACAGAGATAATTTTCTAAATTCAATTGTACACAATGTTTAGTCTTACAAGGAGATAGTCAATCTTGATAATCACAGATTTTAATTATTTTAATATCTGCTGTAGAGTTAGTCTCAGATTAAACGGTTTTATACAACAGTCTTTAGTTTTTGAGAGACAGGGGACAAACATTCTAACACAATTAAATACTTACTTTATAAAGAAAGGATAAGTTGATTCAACTCAGTTGGTACGGTGTTCACATGTTGTTCAGCAGGTTCAGGTTTGATATTGGGACATGCTACATTTCTTTTTCTCATAATAAATATACTTGTAATTATAATTTAATAGTCTAATTCTCAATTAAAAATTATAATGCAGTTGATTCCTCCCTCAAATTGCACAGATTATGACCAGAGGTTGTACAGATTAGAATTTTGTGGATTTCTGGTCATTGTTTTGTTTACATTTTATAAACAGTAATTTGAATGCAATAAAGCAATCAAAATTTTACTGAATGATTGTAATATAGTAAAGCATTAAAATAATTAAGTAAAGTAGTAAACTTAAAAAATAAAAAGTAACATAACTTTAAAACTGATTAAAATATTAAAAGTAAACAACAAGTAAATAATTAATAACGTACACCTGAAAATGCATAAAAAAAAAAGACTAGATGCATTTTCCTTGAATTACTCAATGAAACTTTTCTAGTGAAAAGACTCTCAATTAATTAAAATAAAAAAAGCCTGATTAATACATAAATAAATTTGGTAAAAAAATTGTGATTACCAGTGATATTAGCAATATCTTGGTGTTTAAAAAAATTAATTTAGACTCCTTTCATTGAAAATCACAAGTTCACTCATATTATTAAGAATTACATAATAAAATAAATACAAGATGAAATAAAATTTAAAAAAAATTGTAATTTTGCCCCTACATTTGAAATGAAAGTTTCATTATTTACATCTGTAAAGATGTGTAGATTTTAGGCATTTGCAGATTTGAAAGAGTCTACTATATTGTATATCAATTCTAATTTTAACCTATTTACTTTTTTATTTGCAACTAAATAGTTATGTAAAACATCATAAACCTATTAAAAATTTTAAAATAACTTTTAAAATGTATTTCATGTATTTTTTTATCAATGCAATGATCAGTGGCATAGCTAGGATGGGTGACACCTGGGGCAGATGTAAATGGTGTCACCACTCCACCCCTACCCAGATACGGACACACACACAGTACCCCACCCCCTTTTTTTTTTCAAGACACAATTCTATGTTTGTCGTTACAAATACAGTAAAGCATCATTTATACGACGATCACTTATGCGACATTTACATTTATACAACGTTTTAATGCGGTCCCGATTCATTCCTATTCATTTTAATGTAAAAAAATATCATTTATACGACACCCAAAATCGTTTATACGTCGATTTCTCGATTTTTTTTCTTTTGTATTTTACGAACGAGCGGAAGTTGGCAGCTATGAATAACACCAAAGAGCGTGTTTAAATGCACTCCACAGTATAAAAATGTGGGCTGGTGTTCGATTAGTCTGAAAAATCAGCTTACGTGTAACAGATTACACTGGGAGAGGTCATTCTTTTTTTGGGGATGGTCAGCTTTCCCGACTTGTTTTAAGTTGCAAATAGACTATCCTTTTAACTGTTATCAGTATTGGCAACTTTTTAGTTGGCCACACGGGGTTTTTGATCTTTGACTTCAAATGGAAAGGAAATGGTGTTCTGCAAATGAGGAACCTTTTGGTGAAACAAAAATAAAGGTACACATATTTAAATTACTTACTAATTCCCCCCTCCCCCCAGTTTTTGTGGTTATTTGTTTATTCTGGTTTGTTTAATTTACAAATTCAGGCAAGTCATCATGTTAAACATTAAAATTAAGTCAAAACAAAATTAATTCTAGATTTGGAAATGATAATCGATTATACGTCGTTATCGTTTATACGACGATTTTCGGTAGTCCCTTCGGCGTCGTATAAACGATGCTCCACTGTAAAGTTTTTTTTTTTTTTTAGAACTTTTAAGAATTTTATATTAATAAGAAAAAAATGTTTTTTTTTTTTTTGGTGCTCTATATACTTTAGTCTGCTCAAAAGTATTCTTTGATGAAACATATAAGTGAAATTAAGAATTTGTTTTTATCGTATATATAACGGTTCCAAAATTAAGTGACAATTTAAGCACATCATGAGGATTCTAAATTTATAGATTCGTTGAATTATGTATATTTGTGTTAAAAAAGGAGATTCCACATTTCGAACAAATTATTGAATTTTGGCAGCCACCTTCATAGATAGCAAACAAAATTTACAAACCAAAAGCATAAAAGCGACACCTGTTAGACAGAATACACCCAAATCTGATAAAGTTCTATTTATGTAAAAGTATAACAGAATATGAAACTTGACACATTTACTACATACAGCTATCACAAAATTTGTGAAAAATGCAACATAGCAGCGTCAGCTAATGGACGATTTACAACAACTAGAGGCTCTGCCCTCTATGAGCTATGCTTGCCAACTCCCGTTCAGACACAGCAGGTTCTAAAATCATGCTAATTTGATTGACTTTAAAAATATTAGGGAAGATTGAATCATAATTTAAAAAAAATTAGTTTTGTTATTCTTGTAAACAGGTTTCCTTTCATTGGGGAACTTTAATGTTGAATCAGTTTCTGTTTAAGAAATCCAATAGTTGTTTCCGTCTTTGATTAAATAAGATCAATTTAACACTTGGAAACTAGCAAAAGCCATGCTTTGTTTGGATTCGCGAAGCATTATTTTATAAAACAGATATTTGAAAGTAACAATATATTTTTTTATTATTATTTTTGCATCTTTATTAAACAAAAACGTTATTTTATGTTTTGGCGCATTTTAATTTTTTATTTATGATGTAAAACTGGCATAATAAGATATTTTCGAAGCAAACTTTTACAAATTTTTTTTAAATTTTCAACTAAAAGCTCTTTTAAAGATTTTTTTACAATTTCAAGTAGCCACTGGTGTTTTTTAATTGTTTGAAATATGCATGTTTCCAATCTTTGTAATCAACATCCGATAATCTTTGATAGCTATTTTAGAATAATATATTTGAAGAAAGCTTGAAGAAAGTTACTTCTTCAAAATCCTATTTTCTGGAAAAAACATTTGAAATCTGCTTTCGCTGATACTATGAATTTTTAACTGTAAAACATTTTATTTTAATTTCTTCGTTTTTATACATGTTAGCGTATGAGAATTGCTGTAATTCTCTCCGCGTGGGAGAACTTTTTACTTTCTGCGAATGGCAACTCAATTAATGGAATTACTTTTTAACGAAGCGCTCTCTCATTCTCGCAGTGACGTTTTCACGAATAATTATTGTTGTGTTTGCGAACTTATTAAAGTCTTATTTTTCTATAAAATCCTTCTGATTAATGAGTCGATATTATTTAGCCACAATATGACCTTCGCAAAAATATTTATAAAGAGCTTGAACCAACAACTTCACGCAGATTTTTTAATTTTTCATTTATATAACAAATTTAAGAATTAATTTTATTTGTTTACAATTATTTTGTTGCCAGTTTACAAAAAAAAAAAAAAAAAAAAAAAAAAAAAAAAAAAAAAAAAAAAATACATAATACAATTCTTTTAAAATGTTTAAGTGCCATCTGTGCAAACGATTTTGCGGGATAATGAAAACATGGTTTATTTAATAAATTAATCATGATTCTATCTATAATTATTTACTCCATGATTTAAACTTTTTTTTCCTGAAAATATACGCGTTTCATTTTTTATTTATTTGCTAAAATGCGTGCGTATTGGAAATGCATGTAAAATAAATTAATTAAAATAATTTTTTTAACGGTTTACTGTAAAAAAAATTATATTCTGCAAATCTACAGATCATAATTTATTTTTGTGTTTAATTTGAAGTTAAAATATTGAATAGTTTTTTTGTAAAGCGTACGACAAATTGTAATTTGAGTGGACTAGTAGAGGATTCGCTTCGCTCATCCTAATAAACTAATATAGAATGAATTAAGTAAATAGATTCTTTGTGCCCTACTATTTTTGAACAACGCTATGACAAAGTTTTTTTTTTTTTTAAATGAGATATTTCAAATGTATTATTTTATATCTAACATAATTATCCCCAAAGTTTTATTTTATTTATTTTTTTTTTTTTTAATATTTACGTTAGAAAGAAATATTATTTGAACTGTCTTAGAACTCACAATTGTTAAAAAGACCATCTCAAAATAGAAATAAATGTCTCGTGTAAGTATATTTTTTAATTTAATTTGTTTTGCAAAATTAGTGTTTAATCATTTTAAAAATGATATAATTTCTTTTACTTACTGCTCAGTGATGTAATTGTAAAAATAACAGATGGTAAATGCTCTAAGCAGAGGGTAAATACTCAAGGCAGAGAGTATACCTTAGAGAGTAGAGCCTTTTTTTAAATAGAGGGTATTCAGTGTTCTTTTAAAAAATCCAGAAAGTACACAGCATATATCTTCTGTATACTTTCCACTACATCCCTGTATGTTGCCTTTAAAGCATATTGATTTTGTTATTATTATTTCTTTTTAAGTCATGTGAAAATACTTTTCTTGCTAGAAAGGAAATATTTTTATCTGCACTGTTTCAAATTTAGCAACAATAGTTTAAAAGATTGCCCAGAAATGTAAAATAAATTGTCATGTAAATATATATTTTAATTTAAAATGTTTAGCAAGATTATTATATAGCATATGACATAACTTCTTTAATTTACGACTTTTAACATATTGTAATGCATTTATTATTTTCTTTCTCTTTTAAAATTCATGTGTAAATATAAGTTTTTATGACATAATTTCAATATTTCTTTGCTTTCAAGGCTACACGATACCTTTTTACAAAAAAAAAAAAAAAAAAAAAAAAAAAGGAATTAGTCACATTAAAAATAATTAATGATTTTGTTTGAGACTAAAAAAGAAATTGATTCAAGTAAAAAAAATAATTTTAGCAATTGCCATTTTTTTTTATTTAAAAATTTTTGAAAAATTTGAAGTTTTTAAAAACTTATGATTTTTTAATTTTTAAAATTTTTTAGCTATTTAAGTGATTTATGTTCATTTGATTATTGGGAACAAAAGTTAGTATGGAATAAATATTAAAAAATAAATAAAATTATAGTACAAAATCTGAAAAACAAAAAAAAAAAAGTGAAAAATATTGAAAAAAAAAAAAAAAAAAAACAATAATATAATTATAATCCTCAGACTTAAATCCATACTAATTATTCTAGTACATATATTAAGTATCTAAAAAAAAAAAATTAAGGAGTACAAAAAAAAGCCTTAGGGAATATTAAACACTATCATCAACAAAAATAAAAGTGTGAGAAAAATGCAATTAAAATTTGTAAAGGCATAAAACAAAAACTAAAAATGTAGAGCTGTACAAGGTTTTCACTGTCGCTTGCTATTGCACCAAATTGAGACTAAATTCTTTATTTGGCGAGTAAACAAGCGATTAGATTCGCCAAATTGCTAGTGCTCAAGCTGCTAGTTGCCATGGTAAAGAGGTAGCTTTCATATTCCTTACTTAAAAGAAAAAAAATGCAAGTTATATTATTCTAACATATGAAAGCTTAAATTAGTGGAACAGGATTATAGAAGATTCAATACTTGTTTTTGCCAATACTGAATATGAATGGGAATTTCAAGAAATTAATCGACTTATACAAGCTGGTTTTACTTAAAGGGATTTTTATTTGAATGTGAAATTCGGCATATAATGAAGTGCCTCCATTTTAAAACAACATGATGGGTGAAACAAACCAATGAGCTTCATCGAGATCTTAGTAAGTCCTGAGCACATGCTCACTCACATCAAAATCAGTTGACATATGTGCATGCTGTTGCAGGCAAATAGATTTTTCAAAATGTCACCCATTTTAGAAATTCAAGTTGTATATATAAGCCATTTTTTAAGATAAAACAAAAAATGCTCCGGAATTCTTGCATCAAGATCAAGCATTTCAGAAAAAACATTTTTTCTATTCCCATTTATTTTTTGGACATAATTATAAATTTAAAAGTTTTTTGACAATTTTAAATGGCTGTCATTTTGAAACAAGATGGTGGATGAATTTATCAATAAACTTCGTCAAGACATCAGTTTGTGCAATGTACACATCATCAAGTTATATCCAAATCAATTCATAAAGGTGCATATTATTACATGACAAAAATCAGATTATTTCAAAATATCAACCACACTGGAAATTCAAAGTGCTACAACTCAGCCACTGTTTAAGAAATAGACAAAACAAAAAATGCTCTGAATTCTTTGCATCAAGGTCAAACACATAAGAAAAAAAATCTTTTCCAATTTTTAATTTTTTGTACCTTATTTTAAATTTGAAATTTAAAAAAAAAATTCATATGGCCTCCATTTTGAAACAGGATGACAATGAAGTTGGCCAACGAATTCAGCCAAGACATCTTGTACTATCTACACACCAAGTTACATCCAAATCCGTTTATTAATATGCGTGTTATATCACAAAAATCAAATCATTTCAAAATCTCAGTCACATAGAAATTCAAAGTGCGATAACTCAGCCATTTTTTAAGATATGGACGAAACAAGAAATGTTCTTGAATCTTTGTATCAAGGTAAAACACATAAAAGAAAACTTTTTTTAACTTCTAATTTTTGTGTTCCTAGTTTGAAATTATTATTTTTTTTAATTAAATGGCTGAGATTTTAAAACAAGATGGTGGATGAAACTGGCCAATGAACTCAGTTCAGATATCACTGTGTACTATGTACGTACCAAGTTATATCCAAATTGGCTCAAAAATATGTGTGTTTATCATGTGACAAAAATCAGACTGTTTGAAAATCTAAGCCACACTAGAAATTCAAAGTGCTACTCAGCCATTTTTTAAGAAATAGACAAAATAAAAAATGCTCTGGAATCTTTGTATCAATGTCAAACATATAGAAGAAAAATATTTTTCAAATTTCTAATTCTTTTGTGTTTAATTTTAAATAATAAAGGAAAAAAAAAATTAAATGGTTGCCATTTTGAAACAATATTGCAGAGGACGCTGCCCAGTGGATATGGTTAATGCATTAGCATGTACTACGTACATACCAAGTTTCATCGAAATCAATTCAGAAATACAATAGTTACAGCATGATAAAGTTCAGATACACACACACGCACACACACACATATATATATATCAATATCTACATGAAGGGTGGTCTGGGGATCATAATCGGTGAAAATATACCAACATTTTCTGAAAGTGCTTTCCTCCGGATGACTGCCATAGGTAGTTTTTCACTTTTTGTAATGAAAACTACATAACAGCTCCAAAAAACTATGATGTTTTAATAGTTTTTTTTTTTCTTTTATTCTAAACTACATAATTATTTTTATGAATTTTTATTTGAATGTTGAAAGAAATCGTAGTGTTATTAAGTGTATTTTCTGTCTTACAAACAAATTGTAATTTTAAAGTAGGGGGAACTGGGGTACATTGATACAGTTTTTTTCTAAGATTTTTTTTGGTGTC
Source organism: Maratus speculifer (assembly GCA_964019185.1). Lineage (NCBI taxonomy): Eukaryota > Metazoa > Arthropoda > Arachnida > Araneae > Salticidae > Maratus > Maratus speculifer. The sequence continues at coordinate 382,520,839 of OZ025289.1, forward strand.
AAGAAAGGAGAAAATTCAAGTTTTTTTTCCATGAGGTGACAGCAAAACTTGTGTAGTATGTTATAAAAATGTACAATCATTGTTTTATATAGTATTTTTGCATGTAATTTTAAAAAAATCAAAAAAAGTCATTTGTATCAATGTGCCCCTTCCCCGGGGCAGATTGATACGTTTAAGAAAAATGACGACAAAATAATACCAATGCATATTTTGCATAAAACATGAGTTAGAAAATCATTTTATATTTATTTATAAAAATTCAAATCACCCACAATTTATTTTTAAGCAATATTAAAGCAATCAAAATTAAATATATTATGACCTGATGTTCTGGCTGTTTCTTGTCTTATTGTTGGCTGTGGTTACTTTGTCATATCTAGCACTTCAACCCCAGCATTATCTTCTTTCTTATGAAAGATGAAAAAATTACCAGTTTTTCTGTTTATAAATAGGTTCATAAACAGAAAATAAAGGATAATTAGTATATTAAAAATTATGTTTATAATATAAGTATCATTTTCTTTTCTGCAGTTTATTTCTCTTACTTAACATTTCTCATGTCGAAAATAATTTTTTCTCTGGAGAATCGATATAAATTCGAGATTTGCTACAATGCCGTCCTTTTCTTTTATTAGTTCTACTAGCACTAGATGCTGAATAAGTTCCTACGTCTTCTGTTTTCAAAAATACTATAAAATGTTCTAATATAAAGAAATTAGAGCTATTTCACTTCAATAAAAACTAATATTAGAAATTTTTCGTGAGAAAAAGGTTAAATTAAGGGGACAGTACACCTTTAAAAGCCGCAGAAAACGTAAAATTGTATCATGTGCTGTACATTTTTTAAAAAAAAGAGTAATGTCTCTGGAAACACAAAAATTTCAAAATATCTTTATATGGTATTGAACTTTCTTTAAAAATTTTTAGTTTAGATATAATACAGCAATTTTTTTTATGGGGTCGATTTCGAAATGAAATTTTTAAAAAATTACGACGTATAACATTTCACTGCGCGCAAGATATCTCATGCAGTTTTCATGCAATTTGCATAAATTTGATCTTAAATTAAACATAATATCTTGGACTACAATTTGAACTAGAATGTTTATGAATGGCTAATTAGATAGAGAGAAATTAGATTTTAATTATAGAAAATAAAAAATATTTATGAATTTTGGCATACATTCAACCTTGTAATTTTTTTCATATTGAACACAACTGCATAATTCTAGTTCATTTTCTTCATTATATGTGCATGTAGGCAAGGTAACAATTTTAAAGCTATACTTTGAACGGTTTTGGAGATATCATGCGCGCAAGTGTAAAAAACATCATTTTGAATAAAAGCCGTTTAAATATTAAAATGTATTTTACAAATATAAAACTCATAAAAAAAGAAATAAAACTATTAATAATATAACCTATTCAGTATTAAAAATAAAATTTTATGCTTGTTTAAATTGATAAATAAAAAAATAGTTTGTAAAATGGAGTAAAATGTAGGAATTTGTGTACAGGTTTGCGACTCGCAAAAAATACAAAATTCGATTATATGGTTTGCATTTTTTTTTTTTTTTTTTTTTTTTTTGCAAATAATAATGTCCCTAGATGTACAGAACTTTCAAAATATCTTTATATGATATTGAACTGCATTAAAAATATTTAATTTGGATATATAATGTGCAAAAAATACCAAAGAGTAGGTTTTAAAATGATTAAAAACAAAAAAAAAAAAAAAAACAAAAAAAAAAAAAAAAAAAAAATGACGTCGAATAAGCGTTGAACAATCGCTTACTGCATGCATGATATCTCATGCAGATTTGATACGATTTGCATAATTTTTTTCTTAAAATAAACATAATATTCTAGACTATTATTTAAACTTAATTTTATATAAATGGTTAGTTAGAAAAATAGCAATTACTTTTGAATTATAAAAAACAGAAATCATTATTTTTTGCACACGTTCAATCTTATAATTTTTTTCCAACTAAACACAGCTGCATAATTCTAATTTATTTTCATGTTTATATATCTATTTAGATAGGATAAAAATTTTGAAGCTATACTTCGCATGATTTTGGAGATATGATATGCACAAGCATGCAAAACTTCATTTTGAGAAAAAGCCGTTCATTTTTGCACACAATCAGACAATAATTTCTTTCAAACTATACACAGCTGCATAACTTTAGTTCCTTGCCATCTTTGTATGAACATTTAGGTAAGGTAAAAATTTCGGAGCTGTACTTCAAATGATTTTGGAGATATGCGCAAAAGCGCAATTAAATACAAAATCGGAAACGAGGGCTTGATGCTTGGAACTTATGGAGTGATGTTGACATTTTCAGCAATATCTCGCTAAATAAGAATCGCACAATTAAAATATTGGTATCAAATTATTCAGAATAAAATTATCTTTATAAAGAAATAAAAATTGAAAAATCGATTTTTTGACCATTTTAAAGGTGTACTGTCCCCTTAAGGAATGTATGGTAAAAAAAAAAAAAAAATAATAAAAGTAATGAAAATATGAACTATTAAAGGATTTAGGCTGTATCAATGTGCCCCGTCATAAACTGTATCAATGTGCCCCATACAGCGATTTTGAATAAAATGAGTCTCAAATCCAACACTTCACAATATATCTAACAATAAATAATGAGGAACTGATAAAAAGTAGCTGTACTTACCAGGGAAAGTATTCATTTTGGTTGAAAATACTGGAACAGTTGTATAATAGCATTTCAATTGTACAACTCAAATTTACTTTTGAACAACAAAAACAATAAATCACCCGTCCCATTTCATCAAACTGCTGAATCATTCCAAGATTTTCTGTATGTAGTTGAATACACTAGCATCACCTTTTAGAGCTGTTGTGAAACTTCCTGTAATGACCCTGTGAGCGGTAGAGGGGGTGTATCAATGTGCCCCATGTATCAATGTACCCCAGTTCCCCCTACATTAGAAATTTATCCCATAAATTTGTATGCAGTATTCTTTAAAGGAATCTTAATTATATTTAAGTAAAATCTGAATTTTTTGTAGAAATTGTGTCAAACCACAGCGGGCTTGCTTTCAGAGATTTCTGTATGAACTGTGAAAATATGAACTGGTCGGGCCAAAGTAATTTTCGTTAGGGCCAGGCAATGGCAGATCTGGGGGGGGGGGGGGGCAATGTGGCGATCGCACCTCCCCCCTTGAGCCCAATAAGGTATCTGCAGAATGATATTTGATGCCCGCACAGAAAAGTTGTTGTTCCTAAACTCTAGACCGGCGTGACCAGGGTTGGGTTGCGCAAACTTTAATTTTTTATACTGGGACTGAGTCAGGTCTTCACACTTTAAGAACCGGGTCAGGTTGGGTCTTATTTTTTTCTGCAGAGCTGGATTGAGTCACGCTGTTTTTTCCAGGTCGGGTCTGGCATAGACTTCCTTCCTACTACAGGTATACACGGCCCAAAATTTTCAAGCCCAGGCTCCGTACGGTATAAAGGCTAAACGCTCGATCTACGATCAACACAGCCCGTATGCTGTGGAGGTTCTAAGGAGCGGGGAAGGGGGCGAAGTCCCTCTCCCTTGGGCTAACAAAGAGTTTACAAAGTGACATTATGCATGAAATAATTTGGGGCGAAGCTTGAGTCCCTCACGACCTGCCACGGTTTGCGTCAGTGTAAGTCCACGAGACTTGGACTGGGTAAAGTTTTTTCTCATTTTGAATCGGGTTGTATCCTGATCTTGCTTTTTTTTGGAGATTTAGTTGGGGACAGGTTTCTTTTTCTTCCAGACTGAGCCTGGTCTCGATTTCATTTTTCCTAGAAGTTTGTATTGGACAAAATTTCCAGGTCATGGCTCGGCCCGGAATAATAGCTAAAGATTCAGTCCGTCTCTGATCTAGATAGTATGATAAACATTATTGGCCAGATCGCAACCCGTGCAGCTAAACATTCAGTATGTTTAGCTGCATGGGTCTGAATTTCTTCGAAGGATCACGTTCACGGATAAAAGCGAATTTCTTTAAAGGATCACGGAAAAACGCTAATTTCATCAAAGGATAGCGATCAAAACTTGGTCAACCATTCTCGCAAGAGTAAAAACCAAATCTGTAGCTGACTCTAATCCGAAATGTATGACAATCTACCCCGATGCACTAGGTGAAGCTAAAAAGTAAAAGTCAACCCGACCAATAGCAAAATATAGTTGATAACCAGACCCAGACCTGACCCGAAGCAAAAAATCAGAAATTAACTTGACCCATAGCAAACAGTAGAAGTTAATCAGATCCAAATGCAACAAAAAATAGAAGTGAACCAGACATCAAATTTTGTGAAAAGATCACGAAGAAAACATTAATTTTTTTAAAGGATTGTGAAACACACACTCATTTTGTCCCAAAAAGAACGAACATTTTATGAAAGGCCTCACTCCAATCAATTCGGGTCAGTCTGAACCCTTCTCACAAAAGGAAAAACCAAATCCTAAACTGCCCCAAATCAGAATCATATGTCAAAGTGCCCCAAATGCGCTAAGCACAGCTAAAAAGTAAAAGTCAACCTGACCAACAACAAAATGTAGTAATCGACCAAACCGAAACCCAACCTAAAAATAAATCAGAAATTAACTCAAAATGCAGCAAAGAGTAGAAGTCAACGGGACCCAAGTAGAAATTAACCTGACCAAGAGGGAAAAAATGGAAACCAATCAGACCCAAAAGCAAAAAATCAGAAATTAACTTGAACCGCAGTAAAGAGTAGAAGTCAACTGGACCCAAACATGACCCAAGTAGAAATTAACCCGACCAAGAGAAAAAAAAATGGAAACCAACTGGACCAAAACCCGACCCACAGCAAAAAAGTAGACAAAACAGGACCCGCATAAAAAAATGAGCTGCATCAGACTGGAGTTTCCAAATTTCTAAAATCACCCCCCCCCCTCCCGCTTGAGGACTTTTCAAAATGTACCCTTGGGGCCTGGAAATTCCAGCCCATGCAGACCTCTACTGGAGGGTCAGTTTTCTAATTTAGCTCCTAATTAAGCTACAGCAATTATTGAGGTCTATTTTTGACCTGAGATTATTAGGGAGCATTCCTCCCATGGGAGGATGGAAATGGATTTTTTTTTCAAGTGTCATATACCTTTTAAAGCTTTTGACCAGTACATTACTAAGAACTTATTCCTCTTTCCTTAATTCATTTTTTCATCAGTAGAAGAAATTTTAAAATAAATTTGCTCATTACTACCCCATACAATTTTCCAAAAATCATGAAAATTAATTACATAAGAAATCCCAACAATTAGTAGCTTACCTCCCCCTCCCCCTATTTTCACACAGTGAGCAGATACTTATTTCCAACAAAATCAAGTGAAATATATAAAATCATACAAATATTTAAGGTTCATTTAAAAATATTACCATGAGCCTGGACAATGCCGGTCAGATCAAATAAATTAGATAATCAGCAGATAAATTTAAATGGTTACAAATTATCTGTAAAAGGTTAAAAAATTGTAGGAAATTATTATGAATAAAACAATTTTTAAAGACTACATCTTAGTGTAGAAGCCTTTGGGGAAACTGAACAAAGTTGCTACATATATTGTAACAGAACAACAGTGTTTTCAGAATTAAGTGACCAATCTCTGTAAATTACATATGGCCATTCATCATCAAACACATCAGTGGCGCCAATTTATATGAGCCCATGGGGAGCGAGCCCATCCAATAATTTGATATTTCCATCCACTCATTATTAATTGAGAATACCCAATATTTTTCAAAAGTTGGCACCACTGAAACATTACGCATTAAACATTTATGAACAGTGGCACAGCCAAAGGAGTGGTTTTGGGGTTAAAACCCCTCCCAGAGCTACGAAAGATCACCATAATTGCCACGTATATGAATCAAAACCAAACTTAATATTTAAATGTTTTGGCTAATTTCATAATCCGTTGCTTTATTGAATCAGATTTCATTTAATAAAAAAGATTTAAATAAATGGCAAAAACTCTACTTAAAACTGTGAAAGTGCATATTACATGATTAATTAATTAAAAATTGGTTATTTGAACTAAGATAACTTTTCTGAGACGTATTATGCTGAAAGAATGTATTATACAGTAAATATTCCAATTAGTACTGGTAAACACCTTTATCAGAAACTCAACCCCCCCCCCCCCTAGAACCGAATTCTGTCTGCGCCACTGTTTATGAATATAAAAAATTATATATGCAAAGAAAAATTAAAATACAAATGGATTGTAGGAAATATATGTCTTGTATAATGTACTAATAAGTAAAATACCTCATTTTTAAAAAAGAAAAAAATAAATGAAACATTTTCAGATGGGCTCTATTCCAATAAAATGTAACAATTATTATAAAAAAATTAAATAGTATGTATAAAATATTGCTTTAAGGATTCATATAATATATTGAAACAGAGATGGAATTTCTTATGATTTGATGTGATATATAAATAGGTAGATAAATTAGTATTGAGATAACAATCTCGAAAAGTTAATATATAAATAAAGTTAAAATATATTTTGAACTTACCTCAATTTTCTACATCACTGTCTTTCTCTCCTGAGAAACTCGTAAGCTAATCTTCAGAAGATACCAGATCCTCACTACCATCAAAAAAATTCAAAATGCATTTTTTTTCTTTTTTTTTTGGGGGGGGGGGGGGCAGGAAGGTTGATAAGATCTTCTTTCATGTTGCGATAATTCAATATCAGATGAAAAGCAATTCGCACACACACACACACACACACACACACATATATATTCCCTCTTTCAATCAGCATTGTTTCACGAACAGCATTAGCCTTCTTTTCCATACAAAATTAGACCTTTTTTGAACAGACATTTGATGCACATGTCAATTAATTTTCAAAGAAATGTTTAGTCAAATCCCAATTCTTGTGTGTCACATGCACAAAGACGATACATAAAATTTTTGTAACGGCAATACATAATAATGTGCATGAAAGGAATTTTAAAAATCTTCCTTCATTTTCAGTAGAAGATACAGTTCTTATGTTTAAATAAAATCAAAACAGAATGTTAAATATGCATTTATTAATTCTAGATCAATGATTCTTCTGTTTGTATTAATTGAATTTGTGATTTACTTTTAAAATGGATAAAATAAACAAATGAAAATAATTGCTAAAATTGCTAACATAATTATTTTATATTCTATTTTAAATTGTTATTCAACTGAATGAGAAAAATTTTAAGGCAATAGATGTCCTGCTTATTAGAATATCTTTAAGATTTTTTTTAAAAATAAAATAATGCATTTAAAAAAGTAAATAAATAAATAAACCTTTAAGTAATAAAAAGATATTTAAAACACAATAAAAATTTAATTCATGATATAATAATCTTGAAAATAATGTAATAATATCGTCTCTCCTAATTTATAATTCAAGACAGTTTTCATGTTTATATTACACTGAGATGTTAATATAATATGTATTTACTGATTGTGGATCCATTTGATGTTTCCTTGTATTCTGAAAATAATTTAATACATATTTCATTTATAAATTAAATAAAATAAACTTTTGAAAGTTTTTTTTTTTTTTGGAGGGGGGGGGGGACTTACTATATTATTTTACAAACAATCATTCAACTGAAAAAGAAATTAATATTCAATTACATAGTTTTATGTATTTGCAGATTTTATAAAATTTTTCTATATAAATATCATGCAGATGAAATTAAAGAAATTAAGTTTTTCTAAATGACGTCTACTTAACTTTTATGTAGATAAATATTTTAATAGCTGTAAATAGGTAAATACTATGTAACAAGATAAAAAATTTGATTCCCCTATTATGGCAACATAATATTTCTTAAATGAACTTTAGATATATTTTAAATTTACACTGAAAAAAGGAAATTAGACGTCCCAAATTAAATTAAAATGCAAATTGTAACATTTTTCTTAAATGTCCTGTTTTATCTTTTAACATAACCTATAAATTATCCTGGCTGAACCAAATTTAACTTTTTAAGAGAAGATTGAACAATCTAGAACTAGTTCTGTATAAAAACCACCAAGCAAAAAAATTATATAGCTTTTTTAGTGACAAATTATTAAAAAAGTCTGCTTAAAAGAAACACAGATGAAATTTGTTAATATGAAAAGCAAGATAATTATAAAAGTCTTGTACTAACCATTACTCATAATAAGTGTGAACAGAATAAAAATCTTAAAAACATATAAAATTAAATTATTTATTACGATTAACTGTTTTAACTATCAGCAATTCCAAAGAATGTGAAAGACGCAAGTAATGCAACTGATGACGTCCCCTTTTTTATAAATAAAATGGGCTAACATTACAATAGTCATTGCAATTTCTGAGCCATTGATTTCACATATCCTTTTTATAAACAGAGCAAAAAGAAAAAAAAAAAGAAGGGGGGAGGGGGAGATTAAAAAGGTTAGTTAATATGGACAGTGACCTGATTTAAATACAATAAAGGTTTAATTTCTTTTTTTCATTCAAAACCTCAGTGCATTCTCCTTTGCATTTTCTTGGGTAAAAGGTATTTCCTTGAAGATTAAAATTTTGTCAGATAAAACAGATAAATGACTACATTTTGCAGATAGTTTGCATAGCAGAAATGTTATTACTGAGAGAGACCAGTGTTCTATAAGAAAAATATTTCTTTTCTAATTCTAACCAACTTTTCACAGAAAATCACACTAAAATAAACAGATGCTCATATTATTCGTGATCTTGATTTGGTAGTTAAAAAAACTGATAATTTTAACCTAATTTAAATGGTGAACTATACTTCAAGCTGCTAATCATTCAGTTTCTGAATTCCCCTCGGTAATGTTAAGTCTATGGCTTTTTGACTCATATCTATATTCAAAATATCTCCTCAGGAAATCAATATTTTTAACTTCTTTTTTCTGTGTTCTCTTCTTAAAGGATGTCTCTTTTTTTCTTAGTTTTCAAAATACAGAAGAACTTCTTTTATCTGAAACTTTTTTAACCAAAATTCTCAGTTAACAAAAATCCATTTTTAAAGCTCTTTTTGTTTATTTACAGTCGCATTCCTTTTGTACAAAATTAATTTTGAAATCTTTTCTATTTTTCTAATTATTATATTCCTTATGTGCAAGTGGTCTTTTCCAAACTACGAAAAAATATAAATATTTTTGATCTCCTTTGTTAGAGTTCTTTGAATTTAACTTAAGCTTCCGTAAACTGCTAAGTGAAACATAGAAAACAAACAATTTAGCAATTCTGATTATTTTGCAAAAGGTTTGGCATGATTGAAGAAGCAGAAAGACTGTGATACCGGTAAACTAATAACATTTAAAAAAAACTTTGTGATAGAGCATCAAAATAAAAGCAATCAAAACTGTGACAAACAAATTATTGTTTCAAACCATTGTTAAGTATGCAAAAGGTAATTTAAAATTCAGGTAATTTATTCTTGTTTGTTTCCATTTTTTGATTGCTTTATTTTCATTAAGCACTTACTACAATAATAAGAAATATCACACATATTCCTGCTTAATCTTAAAATTGAAGCATTTTTGAATACCTAAAGATTACAATTTTCTGAAAGATGGTCGATTCCTATTACTTTGGATAATTGAGGTTCTATTGTACTTCTAAAATTTACGCTTAATTTCACATGAAGTGTTAAAATTTTACTCCCAGTAAGTCAGTTTTTAGAACATAAAACAATAAAATAAGCGTAGATAGTAGAAGTATTTTGACAAAAAATGACATCTTTTAAAAAGAGGAGGGAGGGGGAATTTAAAAAATATTAAATTCCTAAGGAGATATTTTAAATATAAAAATGCAGAAAACACCCATAGATTTAATATTACTATGGGGAATTCGGAAGCTGAGCGACTAGCAGCCTTAATGTGCAACTTGCTCATTAGATGAATTTAACTGCACATTCAACAAGAAAGTATGAATAAATAAAATAATAAAATATTTTTTGTTTATATATTTATTTTAAGAATAAATAAACATTATTGCAAATTTCTAATTACTTTTTTATTAAAAAACTGTTAAAAAGAATGTCTGATTTTTTTTTTTTTTTTTTTTGGATGTGTGGGAGGATTTAATATTTTCTTTTTGAACCTCTGATTTTGTTCCTTGAAGTTTTTACTGTGAAATACAAAGTATAAGTGAGTTTTATCAGTGGAAGGAGCTCTGAATGGTAACATAGTACATTTGCCATTGAAAAAGAAATAAAGCAATTTAATGTTGCTGAAAGTCAATTGAACAATGAAAAATATTTAAATAAAGTTGAAGAAAGGAATTCTTTTTAGTTTATTTTACTCTATAAGAATTAGAAGCTTTGTGCTTATTTGTTCAAGACTAATCCATACAAAATTTAGATTTATGTAATTAAAGAATGTAGGATGAGATACATGAAGCAAGGGGAAAAAAAAAAAAAGGCTAGAAGAGTAAAAAACACTATGACTGTGTGTTTATGCACATAAAGTGGTCATAATGAAATTAGTGTCTGCTCTGTTCAAACAACTGAAATGAAATATGAGATATAGTTATTTGTCTAATTTGTATCATACTCTTTTATGAGCTTAAATAAATACTGAGTTCATAGTTCCAGCTATAATGCTAATAAAAACTTGGCTGGGATGTCAACTTTATGATGAAATAAGGAATAAATATAATATAGTTTCTTGAATCAGGTCTCAAAAATAAAATACTTAAAAATAATGTTCATGAATTTCAGTCGCTTAAGAAGATCTTGTAAAAAAAGCAGTTTATTCAAAAACTGAGCAGTCTTTATAAGAAAAATAAATACATGACTGCCATGATTTTATTTCTCTTATAAAGACTTGATTTCAAATAGTTGTTTTAGTAATCTTCAAAACTAAAAATAGAAGAATATTTTGGACAATTTAGTATAAAAATGGTTGCATATAAAGTATTATCTCAAATGGACATGGTGCTCAGATTAAGATAGATAGTGATTTTTCTTTTACAATTATACTCACTTTTTCCAGATCAGTGATACAACACACACAAATTCAGCAGTTTTTACAATATTATCCAATTATTATCTAACAAAATTATGAAAAGTAACTCCATTCTACTTTGACATTTGAGTTTGCTGCAGTTTTTGCATCAAACCATTATATAGCGTTTGTTAGTTGGAGGAATAATAGTTATACTCCTAACATTTGATTAAACTTGATGATAGATATGAAAACTGAACATATTTCAGCTATTGTTTGAAATATACAATTGTAGAAAAACATAATTTGATAAACTTAAATAGTAATTTCACTAAAAGCTAAATGACTTCATGAAATGGAGAGTACAATTTGTCTTGCTAAATATGCAAAGTTCGAATTCTATAATCAGTAAATCTTTTGTACCAAGATTGAGATGGAGAATACAAATCCAGGGGTGATTCTGAGTTTAAAAAATGTATCTAAAATTCACAGCAACTTTTCTCAAAGGTTACAGGGATGGGGGGAATCTCTCTATATTCTATCTTTTTCCAGTAATCATTTGATGAAATTAATGTTTTCCCATGCTCCTTTGACAAAAATCGCATTTTTCTCGCAATCATTTTACGAAAATCTCCTTTTTCCCATGATCATTTAACAATAACAACTTTTCATCCACTATCTTTTAATGATAATCACATTTTATCTGCAATCTTTAAATGGTAACTGTGTTTTACCCATATTCTTTTGATGAAATCACATTACTCACACAATTTTTTTTGACAGAAACTGTGTTACTCCTGCATTCTTTTGACAAGATCTGTGTTCTTTTCCACAATTCTCTGAATTTTTTTTTTTTTTTTTTTTTTTTTGGTTTAAGATCATTTGACAAAATGTATGTTTTTTGGCTCATGATCTTTTGACAAAAATCACATTACTCTTGCAATCTTTAGATGAAAATCGTGTTAATTTGAGGGAAGCAAAAATTGTTTCAAAACTAATATTTGTTGAACTTTATGTTCTTTTTTACATGAGATTTTCAGTTATATTTTCAAGCTTTTTGATTAGTTTTTTCCACTAAACATAACGATTTTATAATCCGAATGGGTCAATTGAAAAACCCAGAAGACCGGGGTACACCCAGAATACAATCAAAACTATTTTGAGCAATTGTTTTTGCTTAAAAAAAGTTGTCTTAGTCTCCAGGAGCTCGAAACAGCAACAAATGGCAGCCCTGTAATAATTTCATGTAAACTTATCTTTGCAGGAGAAATATATCAAAGAGATATATTTCATGATATGATATTATTATAGTTAAAACCAGAGCTGCGGAGTCGGTGGGTAAAATGGCCGACTCCAACTCCGACTCAGACTCCAGAATTTTTAACGACTTCGACTCCGACTCAGACTCCTGGCTAGCTAATGTACTAATGTTGATGCTGATTAAAGTTATGAGGGAACGAAAGAAAAATAAGGCAAAAAGTCATTATTTCGGTATTTAGTTCTTAGAGCTTTGGAAAAAAAATATTTTCCGTTTTACAAATTCTTTAATTTTACGTACCACAACCCTGAAAAATTAAATTACCGAAATCTAAAAGAGATAACAAAACGGATATTTTACTATTTCGGATCCGTAGCCTCGAAAAGGGGAAATCTGTACAAATTTTACATTAACTAGTGCTCTCCAGAGCAGAAAAATTTCAATGGGAAGGAAAAAAAATAGTCAGGTGTGTTAATCTTAGAACTTTCTTCTATATCACACATGTTAATACTTCCTGAAAAATGCAGCATAGCAGCGCCACCTCTTATGTGATTTACACCAAAATCTAGTCAACAAGTTATATCAACTTCTAACTGAATTTGAAGTTTGGTGAAAATCAGTACATTAATTTCTGAGATAGGGCTATTGCTGAAATTTTAAAATTCTGCATAACAGCACTACATGTTGAGTGATGTACATCAAAAACGAATCAGGATCAATTTCTATCAGATACTAACTGAATCTAAAGTTTAATGAACATCCATGCATTAGTGATTGAGCCAGAGCTATTTCAAAATCGTAAAAAAATCAGCATATCAGCGCTACCTGTAGGGCGATTTACACCAAACACTAAACCATACTAATCTAGATTACAAACTAATCTATACTAATAAAAGAACAAAACGCTCTGTCTGTGTGTGTGTCTGCGATGGCTAGCAAAATCTACAGCACGTACAAAGCTCAAAATTTTTTTGAGAGTAGCCCAATATCTCTCCTGATGCACCTGAACTTCAGAATTTCAAAATTCCAATTATTAACTGAGTAATTAATTAAAATCAAGAGGTCACTCTCATAAAAAATCATCTTTTTCCCAATTTTTTTTCTCTTTCATTTGTTTACGGTTGGCTGGTTGTGTAAAAATTTTCGCAGAAGTAATAAGAAAGCTGAGACAGAATTAAAGAAACCCATGGAGGAATAAGATAAGTGGAGGTGAAGTAAGCTCAAAAAAGGTTTGCGATATGAAACCATTTATCGCTCAAATTTAATGTGGCAAACAAAAGGACGTGGAAGAGATTTTGTATTATAAGACGAATTGAAAGAAATGAATTACAGTTGAAGCATATTTCAAGAGGAAATAGCAAATTTTTAAAATGGTCTTAGTTCTATTATTATTTATTAGAATAAATATTCGCTTTTAAAATGAAGGAAATTGGAAAATTAGCAATAATTAAATATCAAATTAAAATTAAATAGGATATTGAAAACATTTGATACGAATTAAAAATTGTATAACTAAAAGTTTCCTTCATTAATGTAATTTTCAATACTTTATAACGTAGATGAAAAATGTTTATGACTTAATAATTGCATGTAAATAAATATTTAAAATATAATGATGAAAACATTCTTTTAAAATCATGTATGAAAATTTAAGTAATAAATATTAATCTAAAATATAAATTTCTGACTGCAGACGATTTTAATGTACTAACAAAATAATGTTATATTTTCAAGCAAAACGTTAAAATAATTTTCTATATTGATATTTAAAACACATATGATAAAATAATTAATAAATTTTTACCAGTGAAGCGATAAATTAGTTCTTTTTTTAAAAACGAGAGAAAAAAAAATACAGGTTTAAACCTGTTTCAATTGATAGCGAAATTTTAAAATGGAGGGCCAAAATCACAGTCCGGTGAAATCCAAACACCTCATTGGTCATTGAGCTGCGTCCTTTTCAGGGAACAATCTCTTAGCAGTTGGGTAAATGTTGTCATACTCCTTTTTCCGAGAAAAAATCGTAGCGGCAGTTTTGAAGTAAATCTTATCTCTTTTCATTTATAATCTAAATTTTTCAATCTCATTTTATAAAATGGCATCAAAATATCTTAATTGAGTTAATTTCGATGGTTTATCTTAAATAAGAACAGACGGTAACAATCGCTTAAAAAATACTTTCCCCCTCACCTTTTTCAAATGGAGAAACAAGTTCGTGATTTTCACCCTTACCACACGACCAATGGGGTGGCTGGATTTCACTTGACTGTGATTTTGGCCCTTCACTTTAAAATTTCGCCAATTGATAGGCGTGTCAAAGCACGTGCTTTTGTTGGTACTTAATTGGACTTAATGTAGGGTTAGATCTTAAGCATCATCTCCAGAGATAATACCTCCACTCTATTAATTTCTTTTTACTCTAAAAAAGAAACCAATTTGAGATTTTGACATTTCAAAAGTGACTGTTTTTTCCCCAAAGACCTTTAAAATTCATAGACTGGCAAAATGTCAGTTTAACTTAGGATTTTTGAACATAGCTATTACGTTAGATCGTTGGTACTTCGTACATTAGAATGTATTTGTGGTTGGCTATGGTGCAGTTAATATATGTATATGTATATATGAAGCTTTTTTAGCGGTTTTTTTAAATCATTGATTAAATTTGAATGCATTTATTTAAGTTAAAATTTTATTAAGACTTTAATTTGTTTTTAAAACAAAAATGAAATGGCTCTTTGACGTACAATTGTTCGAATAGGCAGACGATTCATACACAGTAATAAATTATCAAATAGCAAAATAAATTATACATAAAAAATAGTCACTAAAAGAATAGTAGCAAAACAATGTTTAGGCGTATTAACACATAACCCGATCTCAACCAGAAAAAAACAGACTATACTCCGAGCCAAGCAAAACAAAAATTTCATGAGCATAAACGCGACCCGAACCTAAAAATTCCATTTGAAAAAAAAAAAAAAAAAAAAAAAAACTATGGATTTGATATTTGACCCGAATCAAATCTGAATCCCACAAAAATATTCAAATGAAGCATACCCCCAATTCTATCAAAGAAAAATAATGTTCGTGTATATGCAACCCGACCCGAAACCTAAAATTTTTCACTGAAAAAACCCAAAAAATGACCAGAACGAAACCTGAAATCGATAAAAATATTCCAAAGAACTATAACCTGATAAGAGCAAGACAAAAAAACTTCCATGAACATAAACCTGACTCGAACCTAAAAAATTCCATTTGAAGAAAAAGCCTGAAGTTTTATGCAAACTACATCTGAATCCGATCAAAATATTCGAAAGAACCATAACCGGATTCGAATAAGAGAAAATAATTTCCGTGGACATGAAACCGATTGGAACCTAAAATTCCATTTGAAAAAAATACCTGAAATTTGAATCGACAAAAATATTCCACAGAACCATACCCGGACCTGAACAAGACAAAAAAATTTCCATGAACATGAACCCAATCCGAACTTAAAAAATGAACTAAATCTGAATCTGACAAAAATATTCCAGAGAAGCATATCCTTATTCGAACAATGCAGAATAATTTCCGTTGATGCACAACCCAACCTGAACCTAAAAATTCCATTAAAAAGCCGAAATCTGAATTGAACGACATCTGAACCCGAAAAAAATATTCCAAAGAACCAAAACCCGATCCGAGCAAGACAAAATAATTTCCCTGGACATGAATCCAACCAGAACCTTAAAAATCAATTTAAAAAAAATACCTGAAATCTGAATCGAACCAAATCTGAATCCGACGAAAATAGTCCAAATAACTATAACCAGATACGAACAAGACAATATAATTTCCATGGATATAATCCCCATTCCAAACCAAAAAATTTGTAAAAAAAAAAAGAAAAAAAATCCCGAAATTTGAACCAAACATAATCTGAACCTAACAAAAATATTTCAGTGAAGTATAACCTCATTGGAACTAGGTAAAATAATTTCCATATAAGTACAACCCGACCCGAACTTAAAAATCCCATTTGAAAGGGAAAAAAAACCCCACGAAATCTGAATTGAACCAAATCTAATCTGAACACAAATATTCCAAACAATCATAACCGTATCCGAAGAAGACAAAATAATTTCCATGAGCATGAATCCAATCCGAGCCTAAAATTCGGATGTTCTACAAAACATAATGCGCTCCGTAGCGATGGAAAGTGAAACTAAGTACTTAGCGCGAGATGGTTAAAATATTTCGTTTATAGTTAATGTTAAATTAGAACTTGGTTACGGTTAGATAACAGTTAGGTTGCAATTACGTTCCGGTGACCCTTTTGTTATTTTATTTTCCGGTTAGGTTACAGTTAGGTCATGGTTAAGTTGCAGTTAGGTTAAGGTTAAGTTGCGGTTAGGTTGTGGTTAGATTATGGGTAGGTTATGATTAGGTGACGGCCAAGTTACATTTATGGTATATTTAACTTGCAGTTAGGTTACTGTTAAGATACAGCTAAGTTACAGACAAGTTATGATTTCGATACAATTAGGTTACGGTTAGGATTTTGTTCATAGAATGAACATTACGCATGTTTGATAAAAAATATACACCTATTTTTGTAAAATGGCTCTGAATTTATAATATTATATACTAACCTTTTAGCGAATCATCGAGAATCGATTTCATTCACGGTATAGTCAGATTTAAGAGTGATATTTAATTAGTTTGAAATTCAAAATATTTCACTTGGGATAACTATGTGAAAAAAGTATTTAGTTAAGTCACTTAACAGTAATTTTAAGGATAAATATCAACACGAAATCGTTGGACACATATTCCCTCCTGCGTTTCCCATTGCAGTCATTTTAGGTATTTTTGCAGCTAAATATTAGTTTTTTTTTAAAAACCAATTTTTGACACAGTCAGGGGGCACGTATTTAATATAATGTACAATGTAAAAAATTTGACCCTTTTGCTGTATCATCACTCCCCCGCTTTTATAGAATATATCTCTTTTGACCTATGACAATGCTCCAAAATAGGCTGAAGTAATCATTTTCTATAAAAGCGGTGGAGTGACGATGCAGCAAAAGGGTCAAATTCTTAACAGTGTATTAACACATATTTTGAGTTGAAGATAAAATCATAAAAATTTCAAGTTCGTTTAACATTATTATAACGGACCCGGGCAACGCCGGGCGGGTCAGCTAGTTAAATATAAAGTTTGGTGAAAATTCGAGCATTTGTTTTTGAGATAGCGCTGTTGCAATATCATGAACAATGCAGTATAGCAGCGCCACCTATTGAGCGATTTGCACCAAAAAATTTGCAGCACTTAATTATATCAAGGACTAACTGAATCTAAAGTTTTATAAAAATCCATGCATTAATTTTTAAGATATAGGGTCACCCGGGGTAAAATGGGTAGCCGGGGTAAAATGGGTATATTTTATTTATTTATTTTATTATTTTACCACACAAATTTTTAAAATAAATTAAAATTATGAACAAAGTGCTTACATATCTGGCAATACTTAAACCTTATAAAAACAAACTGGCGACGCATATAATGGGCTTAGCAACCATTTTGTTTTTCAGAAGATAGAACAAAGTGTTTTTAGTGGTTGAAAAACTTCTTTCCAGAAAAATATTCAGGAAGAATTTTAGGAATAAACTGTTTGATATTTACAGAAGAAGGATTCTTCTAACTGAAAACTGTTAAATTAAGTAAATTTATTTACTCACAAAAATTTTATAGCGTTTTTTGTCATATGGGGTAAAATGGGTATAGGTCAAGATATGAATGTATGAAGATTGATCAAAGTTGAAAGAAACGTTTGAGGGCAAATTGTTATTGATCCTATGTTTTAAACTGAAATTATGCTTTGTTATATGAAATTCGGCTATTACTTATATCATCAATTTATCATTTATATTATAAATTAGGCTATTTCGGGTGACATTATAATACATGCAAATTGACTAAATGTACAGGAACACAAGGTAAGAAAAATATCGCAAAATTAAATTAAAACACATTTTCTAGTACTGTCGAGGCTATAAAAAAACTCAGAGAAAACGCAAGAGAGTACAAGCATAGGTAGGAGAAGTTTTAACTACAGAGCAGGTAGCTGCAAGTCTAAAAAAGTACAAACAGTTAAAAGAATCGAAGCAACCCATAAAATAGAAGTTAAATCAAAGGTTTTCACTGCAATTAATCCAGTGATTGGCAAAATTGAGTCCTAGTAAAAGTTAATGTAAAGAAGTATGTTCAAGAATTCACAGGTCTTATTGATATCCCTGATGAAGGTGAAAATATTGTGAAGTTTGCAACAAAGTCATCTGCTGGATTATTTTTATATCTTTCCTAAGAAAGACTATGTTGCTGATGTGAACACATCCTAATTGCCAGAGAGCTATCTCAACAGAGCTGCAATAGTCCTTGCCAATATACACTTTGCATGTAAATTTTTATTATGTTATACCTATCTGCATAAATTGCTTTTGATTAAACATTGATTTTCCAGTGTAATTTAATTTCTCATTTTTTCCCTACAGATATTCATGCTGATATCTATCTGCTTTTGAATTTCATTAAATAAAAAAAATACTTTTAAAGAGAAACACGATTCACAGCATGTGCGTAAACTGATGTGGTGAAGGATAGGATTTGTCAGTACTCTCATCTTATTTACATTAGTTTCATAACAGTGCTTTTATATGTCAAGAAAAAAATGTAAGCAAATTGAAGTGGGGAGTTTTTGCAGTCCCTTACCCTCACCTTCCAAGTTTACACATGATTCAGAGGATGAAAGTACAAAACTTTTAAATGGTTTACACATTAATTATAGTGTATTTAAGTATGTTTAATTTATTATTCAACTTTAACCAGCATATACCCATTTTACCCCGGTGCATACCCATTTTACCCCGAACCACGAGGTAAAATGGGTATACACCGGGGTAAAATAGGTATAGTGTTTTACACAAAAATTTTTAAAAAAAGTAAACACAAATTATGTTTAATTTAGACCTAAGATACACAATGTCAAAATTATTGAACAAAAACATGAATTTATTTCATAATATTTCTGCTATGAAACATTAAAATTAAAAAAGCTGATTTTTATACCCATTTTACCCCGGGTGACCCTAGCTACTGTGGAAATTGTGAATAATGCAGCATAGCAAAGCCACTTGTCGAGTGACATACACCAAAAATTAATCAGATCCAGTTTCTATCAAGATCAAACAAAATCTAATGTTTTGTGAAATTCCATCCATTAGTTCTTGAGACAGAGCGCTCCAAAATTTTTGTCGCATGCAGACTCACGAAGTGACAGACACTGACAGACATTTTCGAAAAACTATCAAATCATGTTCAGTTCAGGATCTTCTATAACGTATAAATCCATCAAATGCCGGAAATCGAAATTTTTCAAGAATCCAATACTTTATTCTTGTAAAGATAGAAGAAAATAAAATTGAAGATGAAAATTTTACTAGTTCGCAAATAATCTCTGATCTACTAGAACTTTTAATTAAAAACAGCTTAAATCTCCTGTGTACGCTGGACAGTTTATTGGGACTCTTTAACTTGGGTAGACTCTTTAACTTGTCCGATATAATCCAAAAATAATAATAAGAATTCCTTCTATGGATTTAAAATTACATTTTATTGGTTTAATTTCACTTCAAACTGTCTAAGAAAAAAGCTGGAGTCGGAGTCGAGTTGTTTTTTACGACTCCGACTCCGACTCCTTTTTCTCAAAAATGGGCCCGACTCTAACTCCGACTCCACGACTCTGACTCCGCAGCCCTGGTTAAAACAATCAATTTCATGCTAACTGAAATAAGATAAAATCTAAAATCATAGTTGTTAAAGTGAAATTCAGTAAGATTTTGTTTACAATAGTATGTATCTTGATAAGCAACACAGATTTATTATTATATAGAAAGTGATTAGATTATTTATACACACACAAAAAAAGCTTCACTTTTTAAAAAATTAATATTTATTCAAACTCCAAACAGAGCTACTACAGATTTTTCATTTACAATCTAAGATAAATACTGATAATTTAGAAGACTTAACAGAAGTACAGATACTTTTGTTTAAACTGCTATTATGCTTATAGGAAATAAGTTAACAACAACAAAAAAAAGTTTTAAACTAAAATTAATCTGATTATTCAATTATTATTTATGAATGTTTAACAGTAATTTTTTAGTCCGCTAGCAATAACTTGGCTGGAGACATTAATGGAATTTGTGATACTGCAAAGAAAGAAAATTGTTAAAAGACACAAAGTGTGGAGGTGCTTTTTCTCCACACTTTGTGTCTGTTAACAATGTTACTGTCATTTAACAATCAAACAATTTAACATTTAACATATAACATTTAACAATGTTACTGTCATTTAACAATGTCTGTTAACGATGTTACTGTCATTTCCGGCCTATAATCAGCGGATTATCTGCCAAAAAACCTGAAAAATTTTAAGTGCAGATTATCTGCTGAAATTTTTTTTTAAAAGTAGAATTTCACCAAAGATATCCAGTTTCTACTAGCAGTTATAAAAATGTAAACAATTATCACACAGTTTGTTATTGACCGTTCATGGAGTTGCTCGTGATTGGTTTGCATATGACATACACATACTAATAGGTGTGGCTTCCGATTTTTATGCTATATTTTCTTAGCCTTTTGGCAACATGTTTCTATGAACAACAAATGTTTCTCAACTCATTTCATTCAAAAATGGCAATCTCAATCCTTTAGCTGAAAAAAAAGAACTATGAAATAACAATTTTAAGCAGCAAAAATTATCCTGCAACACAAATTATAAACATTACCAAACAGCCATTAAAAGTTATATTACATTGCAACTAGGATACGATAATGATTAAATCAATTATATATCGATCGTCATAAACAGTAAAACTGATGCAGATCGCAAATTTGTTTCCTAACATGCAGGTATATCAAAATTAATATTGAGAATATTCATATTGAGAAAACATATTATTTAACACTGAAGAATTTAAATTGAATGTTATTAAAAAAAAGGAAGATGTTGAAAATGATTTAAAAACAACAATTTGTATAGAATTATTTGTATTCACAAGACATTCAACATTTTAAATATAAGATTCAAAAATTTTATTGTAATTATCATTTAAATACAGCGACTAAATAAATAGGGTAGTTTATTAATACTGCTTTTGAATATTGAAAACAATGAGTAATCATTGTACAGTCCGGTAGATAATCAGCAGATTATCTTCTAAAGTTATTTTAAAAAGAACTAAAAATCGCAGCTGCGGATTATACGTCGTCGCGGATTATAGGCTGGAAATTACAGTACTTAAAACTAGCTAGTTGCTGGTAGAGATTGAATGAGGAAGTAGTTATCTTAATGAAAGAATAAATTTACCTAAATTTGTATTACTTTGCATTTTGTCATGTTATCGTTTGCAGACTAAAAGTATTTATTAAAAAGTATTCATAACTGAAATCTATTTTTTTCCTTATCTGAGCAAAACATTGCCATCAGCAATTTTTTTCCTTTTTTTTTAGAAAAATTCAAAACACCAGCCTTATTTAAAGAAATGAAATGCCTACATAAATAGAGAAGATACAAACAAATTGAAAAATAAGACACAAATAATTTTCCTACATTTTATTTAAAATACAAAAATTGTCTCACAACATCAAATTGAAAGGAAGGATTTACTATATATATAGATAAATAGACATAGTATGTTATGCTCTTGGGATTAAAAATAAGAGTGTAGCGAGCACACCCCTTTTTTTTAGTATCTCATCTGTAAAGAAAAAAAAATCTGATAAAAATATTTATAAGACATTTCCATATCATTCAATTAAAATATGTTAGTTAATACTAAGACTATTCCACCATGATTTCATTAATTTAAACACAAAATTGCTGACCAATGACATTATGTAAAGATCAGTGGTCATATATACAGAAACCATTCAAACATAAATACTTATATATATATATATACCATACAATATACTAGACCTAAAAATAATTCTGTAGAAGAAAACCTGCACAGTGTATAAGAAAAAGTATAGTAGTAATTAAAAGAATGAAAGCAGTATTTGTGATATACATACTCAGAAGAAATACACATACCGGGTGTCCCAAAAATGACTGATGGATTTTAAAATTCAATAACTTGCAAACGGTGACAGCTATTTAAAAAACTTTTGCAGGAGGGTTATGTATAATGTTAGGAGTTTTTTTACCGTAATTTTTTATTTTAGTTCAAATTTCAAACAATAGGTGGCGCTGATGGCGATTGAAGGCCAGGTCGACGCTTCACTCAGTACTGATCACCTGGCCTTCAATCGCCGTCAGCACCACCTATTGTTTGAAGTTCGAACTAAAATAAAAAATTTCGGTAAAAAAATTCCTGACATTATACATAACCCTCCTGCAAAATTTTTTTAAATAGCTGTCATCGTTTACAAGTTATTGAATTTTAAAATCCATCAGTCATTTTTGGGACACTCGGTATATAATACAGCATGAATAGTGACAAATTGTCATTTGTACCCAGATAAGGAAAAATTATCATGAAATTATTTCACAATTTTAACTAAATATAATAAATGTTATGGTTTATAAATTTCAAAATTAGCAAGAAGTGCGACATTGATGCACACTTCTTGCTAATTTTGAATGTACACGAGAAGTGTGACAAAAAAGATTTCATCAGCATATTTGCCTAAAGTAGTACATTTATTTGCACTGCAAATTCTATGTATTAAAGTTTGCATGTAACAAATGAAAAAAAAAAGTATAATATAAAGTAATTTATGATGATGAATGATGGCGAGTAGGGATGCACCAAATATTCGGTTAGGCCGAATATCAAACTATTTAGCCAAGCAAAATATCAAAGTATTTGAACAAACTGAATACTTGAAAAAATCTTTCAAAATACATTTTTGAAAACTTTTTCCAATTTCTAATTTTGACAGTCAACTTATAAATATATTTAAAATAATTAAAAGAAAAAATCATTTACATAAAATAGGTTATTTTCAGATTATTTATTTGCTAAGTATAACTTAAAAAAATTAATCACAAGGATTAAAATGATGATTAATGGTAATGATTAATTAGGATTTTCATAGGAATTAAAGCAAGTTCCTAAATTTTATTTAGTAAATCATCCATTTGATATATATTCACAAATAAAGGTTTTGAAAGAAAATAAAAAAAACTTCTGGGGTTGATAATAGTTATCAAGACAGACAACTAGTTCAGGAAACTAAAATGGTAACCTCTTTATAAGTCATAAATGCATTGTACCTCATCTCACTCGAGGTCAAACTTAGATTTCAAATTGCTACTTTAACGATAATGAAGATATGACTATATTTTGAACTGAGTTGCTTTGATTTCCGTGAAATATGACACGATGAAATGAACTGGAAAATGCAACTATTTATAGCTAAAGGACTATGAACTAGACATTCTTTTATTCTCAAATATTTCAGCTGTAGGTATTTATAATTTGTTACTAACCAAAATTCAGTCATTTTTTGATATCATCATATTTAATACAAATAAAATTAATATGAAAAAAATCGCCTTAAAATGCTCCTTCCATGTGAAGACTGAATATTCTGTGTTCGTCCAAAATCACATTTCAGTGCATCCCTAATTGAGAATTGAAATATTTTTAGAAGTTTAAAATTCTATACACACTATATATTACACAATTTCATTCTTCCATGTTCAAAATAAAATAAAAATTGTCTTTCACAGAAAAAAAAAAACATGAAATAAGGAAACAAGTTTATAAGTTGTTTACTTGCTTCTCTCTTAATATCTATTTCTTTTACTTTCTTTGTTGAATTTTTTACAATTTCAATATCATTAAAAAGAAAAGGATTCCTTAACTCATCCTTTTTCCAAGTGTACTTTCCAGTTTTGTAGGTACTATCTTTTCTCAACGTGAAATTAATTTGACTTCACAATTACCAGAGATACTTCTTTTACTGAAGTCAAAATCTTCAATATTCAAGTTCGATTTTGTCCTGGCTAAATATGCTGCAACATCTCTCCTTGAACGCAATTTAATGCCATCTGGGCTATAAAATATAATGTAAATAAAAAATAAGTTTTAAAAAAGAAAGAAAAAGAAAAGAGAAAATAAGATAAATTTTTAATATTGGTTAAACAAAACATTCTATTTTTTTGCAGCTGCATAATTTATATAATTAAAAAGATCTCATTATAATACATTTGGCAAAGTTATTGCTTCAGACTTTGAACTGATAAGTGTTGACTAAGATCTTCAATTCAACAAATAAGTTATTATCTATTCATCTTCCTTAAATTCAAGTTGTTAATAAACTTTTTTTGAAGTCTTTTCACACATACACACACACAGAAAGATATTTTTCTGTACGTCTGTCTAATTTTCTTTTCTACTTGCCTAATAAACATGAAGTGTCCAATGTACACTTTTTCTACAAGACTTTTTAGGATATGTTCTATTTCTTATAACCAGAATTATTTTTCACAATCCCAACAGAATATAAAAAGATTCAGGAACATTGCAGAATTGTAAGAATGTTAACCTCTTGCACTCTAAGACAGTTGCAGTGTATGTTAAAAAATTCATATTATTACAAAATGTGGCTAGTGACATACATTTGCAGCACCATCAGAGCACAAGAGGTTAAGCCTTTCAATAACAAGAGGCATATCTTCGCAGGTGGCAAACAATAAAGGGCAACATCATTCAAGTTATGCAACAAAACTTGTGGTAGAGATAAACACATTTCTTATGCAATACAGTTGTAGATATAAAGCACTATGATGTAGAAACTTTATAAAAATATAAATTTTAGGATTAAAGAAAAAAAAAAAAAAAAGATAAATTATAATAAATTAAAAAATTAATTATTAAGATGGTTATCTCAATGTTTTCAATTTAGGGAAAAGAATAGGAAACCTAAATTAGAACTAGAAAGGGGAAGAGAAGAAATACATACAAATATTTTAATTTAAAAAACTAGTAACCAGGGGTGCAGAATAAGTCCAATCTAGCGATCTGGGAAACCAGGTCCAAGCATGAGTTAGCATAAATAGATAAGAGAGCTTAAGTATAAAAAAAATTGGAATTTTTTGGCAATAAGCAGCAAAATGGCCAAACAGAACTAAAAGCACCCCTGCAGGCAAAAATGAAAAGTAAAATGATGGTAAATGGAATCAATATTTCTTGTTCATTTTTCTTTGTCGTTTGAGATCAGTTACATATTTTTTTGTCCCATTAGTACAAGACCTCCTACTGGAACACCTTAAATGTACCCCTGGGAGGGACATGGGAAGTACATAATATAAACATGAGATCATAGGACTTTCCAATGACATATGACACGACAGATGCTGGCTAAATTTAGAAAAATGCCTTCTTGCAAGGGATAAGGGGGGAAGAGTCCCAAGAGGTACATAACAAGGAATATTGGTCACAGAAATTTCCAATGATACTTTACATGAGGAATGTCAGCAAAAATTATTAAAGCACCCTCCAGGATTCCAATGATGACAGCCTTCAGAATACCCCTCCCTCCTATTTACAAAATTTTCATAGATCATAAAAAATATTTATCAAGTAAAAAATTCCAATCTGATTTAAAATCATAAAAATGCTACAATTTCAAAATAATTCAAAAAGGCTGATTATGAGTCAGTCAGGACAAATTATTTTATATATAGAAAGATTAGCAATTTTTAAAAAGTGCTACAGAATAGATTTTCACAGGAATTTTATTGTTATTTAGACACCTTTTCAATGATAGTTTTAGTATTTAGCATATTTTTCTATGTTGTTCAGTTATAAAATAATGGCGGGAAGAGCCTTAATCCTTTATCTACTGAATTATTAATTCATGAAAATTTTATATTCTAAAGCATTTTTGTGTAGTTTTTTAAAACTAAACTAAGATTTACATAATCATTTAATTAATTTTTGAAGGATTTTAGAAGGATTAATTAAATTTGAATTTACAGGGATTTTGTGCAATATTTATAACCCCACTCAAATCTTTTATTTTAAATTGTTTTCTTAGTATTTTGTAGAATTATAAAATGTACAAATATGATGTTCTTACAATATAAATGTAGAAATATTTCCCAATTGAAAAATCACCATCCCCCTCCCTCAGTGCCAAGAAAATTGAAAAGATACAAACGCAAAAGAAATCATCCTTTTAAAATTGTTTGTTTTGTATAACCGTCCATTAATACTTTTGGAACAAAATAAAGTAATGTATCTGTAACTCATTCAAAACAGTATTTTAACTAATTGACATATTAAAAGAATTTTATAATAAATAGTTTTAATGGTATTTGTTAGCCATACCCATTTCCTTAACACTCCATAAACGTAAATATATATATATATGTATTGTAATATGGTAATATAGCATGATTTACAGGTTTTATTTTATTCCAATCTTTATCTGTCTTATTTGCCGGTTTTCCAATTTCCCGATCTCTTTATTTGTTTACTTGCTCTATAGCCTATTCTATATTTGTTGTTGTTGTTGTTGTATTGACCAAGATATTGGCCCGGTGAGCAGCTTTACATTTCTATATAGCTGTCTTACTCCGCTAAGCTTCTTAAAATACCAAAGTCTCTAAAATCAACTTAATCGCCATACAGATATCTATACAGAAATTCGCACAATTAACTCCTTCCACACCACAAGCAGAAAAACACAGAAAAACCCAAATCCAACCTCCTATATTACACCAAACTCCTTGCTCCGACATTCACACATAAACGAAAGTACAGGCTAACTCACAACGCAACACTACTGCCCTCCAAAGAAACCCCACCAAAACCACATCTCCATCCTTGACCGAGCACCAGCCTAAACATTTCCGACCCACCTAGGGCAATGCATGTATATTTCATCCAGGAATTTAGAAAGCCACATGAGATATTCTCCCCCTTTTCTACCAGCTATCTCAAAAATATCCGTATATGACGCATTTCCCGAAATATGAAATTTTTTATACAATCTTAAACGAGCATCCGTGAATTTTTTACATCGGATTACTAAATGTTCCTCAGTTTGATCTTCCTCTTTACAAAGATTACAATTCGCATCACCCCCTTTGAGAAATTTTTTTTTCCGATCCAGAGTAAACACCGTTTTGGTTAAAAATCTGGTAAACACTACGCCATACTTCCTGATTAAGTTGTGGTGAGGATAACCTATATCAACATAATTCCAACAACGCCTACTATTGTTCTTTTGATAATGTTCCTACTCCCAATCCATCTCTTTCAATTTATTATGTTTAACCTCCATTATCCAATCTTCTGGAGATATCCAAGGGATCCAAATATTACTGTAAGGCCCATTCCTAGCAAGGTTATCCGCGATTTCATTAATTTCTATCCCTTTATGTCCCGGAACCCAAATAAAAGTAATATCATAGTTTTCTAACTTTTTGTTATTAATTTCATCCCTCAAGCAGGTAATTATAGCAGCCGATTTACGATGTATATTTTTTAAAGCCACTAGAACACTTTTAGCATCAGTGAAATAAAAGTAATTACCCCTGTCCCTGGTATAATATTTTATAGCCACCAGTAAAGCAATGGCTTCGGCAGTAAAAATCGAATTTATAGTAGGGATGCAAAAAGCCAAACGACTCCCAGTGTGATGGTTCACCATACTTATAGACGTGAAATGATTATCCTTTGAAGCATCAGTACCAATAAAAATAGCCTTGTTCTTATAAGTTTGAAAAAAGTGATGAAAAGAATTCTTAATGACCTCATCAGGGAAATCTTTATTTTGAAATGCCCATGTATTGATGAATATTTGAACCCCTTTGTCCAGTTTATTTCCCCACTTATATATCACCATTTCATTGACATTAGTATTATAACTATTGAGCCTATTAATTTCTTTGTACAATAAGTCTTTAGACAGGATATCAGTGTACTCTTTATGTTTGTATTCCGATAGCGTCCGTTTAATCGCTAGAAACTCCCTACGTAATTCATTCCTCCATACCCTGCTCTCTTTTAATAAAATTGGAATAGGGCACCATTTGGATAATCCAGTAGCCCACCTGAGTCCCATATTTTGAATAACTTGAACCTGACTACTTTCTTTTTTAGTGCAGTGCATCAATATTCTCGGGTTACCATCTAAAACTGAGCCAATGATACTCTTAGATATTTGTATTAAGTATTTTGTTTCAGTCCCCCAACTAATGCCAGCAATCGCTTTGAACGTGTTCAGTCTTTTACATGTTTTTTCTTTTAACAGTACTATATGATCTTTTAAATTACCTTGTTTATTAAAATACACTCCTAATATTTTAATTTTTTCCAAAAACCCGACTTCTTGCCCCCGTATCATAAACTTATCATCTTCAATTTCATTCCACTTTCCAATTTTCATGATTTGGCATTTGCTAGGGTTGACTTCAAGATTCCACGCCCGAAGCCAAGTAATAACTCTTAAAATATTGTCCTGTAAAACCCTTTTTAACCAATGAATATCATCATGAAAACCGTATAAGAAAATATCATCAGCATATATTACGCACTGAATCACAGAATCGAATATTTCGAAAATATCAGCTAAATAAATAGCAAAAAGAAACGGGGACAACGGGCTACCCTGCAGAAGACCCCTATGATAGTTAAAAAACCTAGAAAAACATCCCCTCCATTTAACCCGAATCCTTAATTCCTGTATCAGATTCCGAATTATAATACAAAGATCAGCCCCCAAACCTAACTTTTTCAATTTAAACAACAATCCATCCCACGACACATTATCGTAGGCACCTTTGATATCTAAAGCTATGAAGTACCCCTTCATCTTAGATTGCCTGGCCTTCTTAATATCTCTGAAAATTTTATAAGAAGCAGCTTCACAATCTCTAAATGGAATAAAGCCATAATGATTAGGATGGAAGATATTATTCTCAATGCTCCAACTGAGTAATATATTTAGAATTAATTTTTCAAAAATTTTTTTGCTAGTGACAGTAAGAGCTATTGGTCTATATCCATTAATATCGTTTTTATTTTTCCCAGGTTTTTTAATCGGAAGCATTATGACCTCTTTCCAAATTTCCGGTATAGTTTTTGTTATCAAAATCTGATTGTACATTTCAAGAATCTAATTCAACACCCGTAAATTTAACTTTTTGTAAAAATTCATTTTTATCCCATCAGCTCCCGGAGTAGTAGATTTGCTTTTCTTTAAAATATCTTGTAATTGATCCAAATTAAACTTTAAATCTATCCCATCCTCCCCAGAAAAATCAATGGGAATGCCCTACCTCACATACGAGTTCTGAAACACAACAGCAAGCGAGTTAGCTTGAGAAGAAGCATCTGGCGGACAGTTTGGGAAATTAAAATCAATGTTTTCTTCAACAATGTGATCTCTATTAAAACTTAAATTTTTGGCCCCCTACCAGCCTTTCTAGCCATAGTATCCCAAAAGGATTTATTATCCTTCTTTATTTGCTTTTTAAGTTTAGCATTATATTTTTTGAATTTGCACCACAAATCAACTTGACAAAGCCGAATCGCCTTCCGATGATAATACCTTTTAAGTGCTAACAACCTCCGAGTAACGACACTCCACCACGGAGGAAGAGTCCCCCTATTAACAGGAACCAAATCCGTACGTCCTCCGATAACATTGGTAACCTCTTTAGTCCATAAATCAAAACCATTCTCATAAATCTGACAATTAAAATTATTTACATCTAGTCCCACCCCTTCCCAATTTATATGACTCCAGAAATCACCCCTCCCGATTCCCCCACGATGTAACTCCTTAAAACAAACTGGGTAGTGATCTGAACCCATCGGATCCGAAACCACCTCAAAAGCAAAAGAGCAAGCCAAATTTCCCGAAACTATAGATAAATCTAAAAGAGAACAATCCCCCCCAACATTAAATCAGTAGCCTGACCGGTGTTCATTAATACAACATCATTACTATTGATCCAGTTTATTAAATTGTCCATTTTCTGTTTTTTCGGATTGTTATGCCAGTTTAAAAAATTAATGTTAAAATCTCCTATAATAAAATAGTAATCACCAATTAAATGTTTGATGTTTTCTAACCAATTAACAGCAGTAAAACCTTTAGGGGCATATATATTGATAATGGTAATCCATCGTTTCTTATACCAAATTTGAATCGCCTGAAATTCATGACCATGATCAATTCTGGGAAGCTTTAAAATTTTAACAGGGATTTTATTATGAACCGCCAATAACAGACCTCCTCCATTATTCAAAGAACCACTCCCTCTATCCGTCCGAAAAACATTTCTGTTTTTTAAAAAAATTGTAGACTTTTGATTGAGGAACGTCTCTTGAAACGCCCAAATCAAACTATTACGAAATATGCTCATACGAAGCCAGGGAAGATTGGATTTAAAACCTCGAATATTCCATTGTATCAAAAAATGTTCCATACAAACAGAAAAACAAAAGACAAAAATAAAACAACAAACTGCAATAACAAACAGACTAATACACAATAAAAAACACTTACCCCAACTTCAGCAGCAAAGTGACGAATTCGATACATCACAGTTCAAAAATCAAAAACAATATCACAAACACCAAATAAACAAACCATCCCTTATATCACAGTCCAAAAATTATGAATTACTTTCAGTGTCCGTTATCATATCCGAAACTTCTGGATTTTCTACATTCTGAGATGCTTCGTTATTACTCTTACTGAGTTTTATTTTTTTTCCTCTAATAGTGTTGCACAATTCTGCTATGAGATCTGTGTTATTATACTTTTTTTTTCCAGTGATGTTTTTCTCCTTATCATCTACTACATTATTTTTGTTAGCTTCTTCTTGTTGACTCAAATTAATACCCGTGAACAGCTGTACAAGGTACTCTGTTAATTGCTGAAATTTTAAATCAATTAAACTGGCCATTTTTTGCAAATAACTCTCGACATTTATTTGTTCTGAATGCTGTTTGACTTTAGCAGCATAAGTTTTAACTTCTTTTGCGTTAAATTGTCTCCTGGCTTCAGCCAATGTTATGTGTTTTTCGCTCTTATAGGTTAGTATCTCTTGCTCTTTTATTCTTATTTCACATTTTGCGTCATCCGCTTCATGATCTTTTCCGCAATTTGGGCATTCGGCTTCAGTTTCGTTACAAGTGAGTTCCAGGTGGTTTTTTCCGCATCTTTTACATTTTTTCTCGTTAGTTGGACATTTATTTGTACCGTGAGTATAGCTTTGACATAGATTACATCTTCGGGGTCTGTCTATGAACATTTTGATTTTGTGTCTTACGTAAAACAATTTAATATACTCCGGTAAATTATGTCCATATATAGTGATCATAACTGTCCCTGTAGGAACCATTCTTCCACCTTGGTTTCTTAGAAATCTCTTAACATATTGCACCTTGACATTATTTTCTTCTTCAATTTCTTCACGTATTTCCTCAACAGTTATCTCGTTATCTATTTGAAATAATTAAAATCTAGTGGTGATATTTTCATTCAAGAAGTGATGTTTTACATCTCTTTCAAAAAGTTTCTGTTTGTTAACTATTTCTTGAGTGCAATCATAGCTTCTTGTTGTAGTAAGCACCTTATTATTTCTAGTAAATCTGAACACATCTATATCTTTATATCTTACAAATTCTTTAATAATTTCTCTTTTTACTTGAACGGGTGTTAACTTATGAAAATTTCCATCTTTGCATTCCGTAATAATTACATATTCCGGTAATTCCGGTATAAATTTTATCTGTCCAGCTGCATTTCTTAAATCATGTACATTATATTTCTTGAAGTCTATATTATTAATGCCTACACTATCTTTGATTTTTATCTCTGTCCCCGACATGAGTCGAAGTTACCCAGAGATTTATTTCTTTTAAAATAAGCCAATACTTAAAACTGGAAAAACAAATACACCTTACCTTACACAAATACCAATACCAGCTATTGAAAAGAAGAGTCAAACGCTCGCAAACAAACTTATAAAAGACAGAACCACTATAGAACACACCACAACTCACACGAAGTATCCAAAACAGCCAGACACAGAAAGCAAGCTAGCTCACCGAGTCCCGAAAATAGAGTTCACCACATGAAGTAGCTTCTATGTTTCAAATCAATTGCTTATTCGTTTACTTCTGATTCGATTGTTCAACCGATTACGAACGTCCACATGTGCGTTCACGGTCGTTTTCCGTCCTCCATCTGATCGCAATTTGCAATCATTGCAAGTTGCAACTCGTTAGTAGTTGCGTTGCATCCTTTCCTTCGCAAGTCAGGAGCATAGTAGCTCCACTCCGTGTATGGTTGAAAGGGGCCTTTCACTTTTGATGTCTAGCGGGGTATTTAAGAGGTGTGTTTTTGTTTTGACAGGAAGTTCGAAAATATTTTGTCTGGAAGGCACTGTAGTCATTTTAATTCTGCCGTTTCACTGGCTTTTATGAACTTTAATTTTATTTGAGTAATGAATCTTTCTTGTTGATGTTGAATGATGTCTAGTCGTATTAGTGTTTTTTTTTTCGGTAAATCATCCTAGTGAAATGAACTTTCATTCTCGTTTACTGAAATGTCGGCAATGTCGATTGTTCATCAATAAAAGAAGATTGAATTACCAGAGGTAGGCACTTTTCCAATACTGACGTCGTGAGTAACTGTTTTCTTTGCAACCTGTTTGGTTATTGTTTTTTTTCTATCATGCTAAATAATTAAATGTATTAATGTGTTAAATGTTGACTTTAATTTGAAGGACGTTATATAATATAGAGTTACATTTTTGGTTAATTTTATCAGATATAATTTATCTTTGTTTATCATTTGTATATATACATATATTTTTATTTAAATATGCTTTCAGTTTTTTTTTCTCAATAAACGTTAGCCTTATTTATACCAATTAAATGTTTCTTTAATGACTATTCCATATAACACTGTCACATATCGCCAACATATATTTCAGGGTCACCAAATCTTTTACATCTGCTCAATTTTAGACCATTTTAGAACGGTTCTGGCTTCAGAACCGATCAGTATTTATAAGTACCGTTGCTAGATAAAGGATTAATTATGTGAAATAGATTATAAAAGATCAGACTTTTCAAAAAGTTTTAGACTGCAGATATTGATGCTATTTTGTGGATTAGAGAGTGTTTAGGGATGGTTTATAGTTTATTACTGGATGAATTTCATTAGTTTGTTTGCATTATTAATTAATTTTTCAAGGGTTGTTTTATTAAATTGCATGTTTTAATATAAATTTTTACGAAATCCTACTGTGAGTCATCAACTAAAAAAGAGGTCATTCCATGATATCTTACATTACATTTTGAACACTTTTCAGTAATTTGACTACTATAACACACACAATTTGCTAATTAAACTTATTCAAAGCTCAATTTAGATTAAAGTTACCTAATTTTAATGTTATTTCTTAAATTTTGGTAGTTTTATTCACTATGGTAACTGCCATTACCGAAAAAAGAATGTAAATTACGGTATTTACTCGTGTATAAGGCACACCCTTACTTTACAAGTAAAAATGGCGATTTCTTAAAATCTCATGTATAACGCGCACCATAAATTTGATATGCTAATGAAGAATGACCAAATGAATTTCAGTAAAAAAAAAGCCGAAACAAACTTTACACCAGACCAGAAAACAAGACGAAAATACATTTTTAGACTTCGGGTTGTAAGAGAATGACGGGAAATAGGAATGAGTGACGGTAAAGAGAATTGCTAATTAACATTTAGATAATGTCACTAGTTCTGTTGTATAAAAAACTACAAGGAGTGAAATAAATATGCAGTAATACTTCAATTAAGTAACATTTTCCGAGTTTTAATATCTTCTTTGAATATTTTTTTGTTTCATATGTACATAGTTCGACTGCATCCAACAGTAAAAAAATATGTCATGTATAAGGCGCACCTAGGAGTTTTGCCCTAATTTTTTTTTTTAAAGTGTGCCTTATACACGAGTAAATACGGTATCATATAAAGTGTAATTTTCATTATCATTTTCTAGATAATTTTCATTGAAATTGACCCTTAGGTAGATTTCATTGACAAATCATATTAATTTTACATTTGAATATTTTTTAGTGTTATATTACTAAAAGCTACCATAGAATGACCCAGAGATGGATCTTAACAGCTGAAATTTTGCCAGCATATTAGAAAATAAAATAGCACAATGATGTTCATATGTTTTCAGCACTGCAGAAGGACATGCCAAGTGAAGATCCATATTGATTTAAACCATAAGGTCAAATTCACTGATACATTTTATTCAAGTTTTGTTTGGAGAAATAGACCAGTGTAGCGGGTGAAGCCTGGTAGTATGTTGTATAATAATATCTTCCAGGGAAAATTATATAACTAACAGTGCAAGTTCTATCGAAATCCATTTCCAAGAATCTTTTAAAGACTAAACTTTCATCATCACTTTCATGGAAATTTTCACCTTAATTCTATAAAAATTAAAAGCAAAATAATGTTATTTACTGAAACTTTCCATGAAAAATTACCTAACAGTACAAAATCATCAAAATCCATTCAGCCAGACTCGAGTTATAAGCAGCTAAAATGATACTATCATTTGTATTTTATGTGTGTACACAAGTTATATAAAACAAATTGGCATGTTTCCATAGTAAAATGAAAATATCAAAACTTTGAAAGGCGTTATTGTGCACTGGTAAAAACTGTGTTAAAAAAGCATATTCTTTATAAAATAAATAAATAGAGTCCACTTACTTATTTGACCCATTATGTAATATTGAACACTTTATTACATATACTGGGACCACGTACGATACTGCATTATTTTACAAAATATGTTATTTTCTTTTGTTTTTCAACTTTGCATCATTTCAATGTTGCTTTATCCCGGCTCCTTTTAAATAACAACACATCAAATGCTGATGCAACTTCTTGTACCTCAATATATCAAAGGGCTGTATATAAGATCTTAGTATCTACATTGTGTATAATAATCCAGTACATCTACCATAATCTATAATACTTTACCACAACATTTTTACTACAATGATGTTCTAAATTACTATCACACCTTTCACCATATGCTACCCGGTTATTCGAAAATTCCTATGGAAGCCCGGTTATTCGAAAAATCTTATGGAACCCCGGTTAACCGAAAATGCTTTTTGGATAACTGGATTTTACTGTATTTTAGAAATAAAATTCCAGTATAAAGAATGTTTTCTTCAAAAACATTAATATTTTATCAAATATTTTTTTTAAACCTAAGTTTGGCATGTTGTATATTAAAAACCAGAAACATACTTTAAAAATTTAATCATGCATATTTTTGCAATTTTTAGTTATTATTTATGTAACGTAATCATGATAGTCAAATTTCTTAATAGATGGATATAGCTTTTTTTAATACTTAAGAGAAAAATAAACATTTTCACCTGCCCCCCCTCACTCCTCTTTGAAGATATATGTGCATGAAAGCTCAATTTTTTTTCTTTTAACTGTTGTCTCATTGAGTCCTTGGCTGTTTTATACGAAGGATAAAAGAACTTAATTTTTTCTTCTTGACTTTTGAAATTTTTGATGATTTTTATTTCTTTTTTTCCCCCCTATAATTTTGTTTAGAAAAAATAATAAACAGTGCAGAACGATTTTCATCTATGAAAGCACTTCCAGATTATCCCCTCTGAAATCACCCACATGGTTTGGTCACTATCATGCTAGTCTGTTTTTGTACTTTTCATAAAACTAATTCACACCTTCAAAATAAATCAAACAGTATTTTCACATCCTAAAAGAAACCTAGCAACATCTCTGATTTTCATATTTATTTATTTGTTATTATTGTATTATAGACACAATTAAAGTTTCTGGCACCTTACCCTATAAACATTTTTGATATAAACTTCTCATAAAAAAAATGTATAATTTGAAATTTAATACATGTAACTCCAGAACTGTAGGGGTCTTTTGTTTAACACTCTATGATTCATTTGCATTATGTTAAGACATGCATGTAAACTAATATGCGATAATATTGCCAGTGATGTAGTCAGTGA
The DNA here is from genome assembly GCA_964019185.1 of Maratus speculifer. Lineage (NCBI taxonomy): Eukaryota > Metazoa > Arthropoda > Arachnida > Araneae > Salticidae > Maratus > Maratus speculifer. Next base: position 382,557,204 of record OZ025289.1, read on the forward strand.
TGTAAATAATGATTGTCAGTGATGTAAATAATGGCGCCATTCACTGAGTGCCAAGAGCCAAGATGCACTGGTTAAGGTTGGACAGGTCTGTGTATACTATTCCAGTTCATAGATTTTTTCCTTTTGAGCCTTTATCGAAAAACAAATAATTAAAAGAAAAAAAAAAGAGACAGAATAGTTTTATTACATAGTTTTTTAATAAATACACTTTCCAATTTGATACATTTTTGAATATATATATATATTTTTTTTCTAATGTGTCAGAAATTAATTAATTTTACATCCGCCTTAAAGTATATAAAATGTATCTACTAAAAATTTAAGTCTGTAAATAAACCAAATAAGTTACACATAATGAAATATCTATACTAAAAATTAGCTTATAATTTAAAAAATTTTATGTCCTTTATTATTAATTAATCTTTCTTGAATTTCCCTTAATTCTGTTTTATTTTTAATTTTGTTTAAATCATTGGAAGTCTACTAATATAAAAATATTGTAATACTAATATAGGTAAGTAAAAATATTGATGATTATTGATACACCAATTAATTTGAGTAATTAAATGCATTAGAAATACAAAATTGCAGAATATGTCAGATCCGGCAATCTAGGATCTGGGAAATTTTAACCATCTGGAGAAATTTTGCAGAAATATATACTATTGATTTTGGTTTTAACAATGAATTCCATAATTACCTGACATAGAAAATTTTCACTATAAATAAACAGATCGGTATGGTAACTTTCACAAAATTGATCTCAAAATAATATATATCGTTTATTAGAAATGATTCTGTTCTAAATTTGCCGAAAAGTTTAGGTATTCAGTACCAAGATATTAAAATCTGAAAATTTGCACATAAAAATATTGCACATTTTATCCAAGAATTAAAGAAAAAATGCAAATTTTGTGACAATATCGCGAAATAATCGCAACTTTTGTCAAAAGATCGCAAAAGAATGGCAAGTTTCATAGAAAGATCTTGAAATAAATGCAAACTTTGTAAAAGATAGCAAAATAAATGCACATTTCATCATAAGATCGCAAAATGAATGCAAATTTCATTAAAAAATCATGCAACCACAAATTTTATAAAGAGATCACAAAATGATTGTGCATTTTGCGAAAAGGGGTAAAATAATGGAAAATTTCATTAAAAGATCACAAAATAATTTCAAATTTCATCAAATGAGTGCAAAAGAACCACAAATTTCATCAGAAAATCGCAAAATAACAATGAATTTTGTTAAAAAAGGGCAAAATAATAGCAAATTTTGTCTGCAAAACTCATCAAAAGATCTTAAAAAACACAAATTTTGTCAAAAGATCTATAAAAATGGAAAAAAAATCGTCAAAAGATCTATATATTAAAAAAAAAAAAAAAAAAGCAAATTTTCTTAAAAGATTGTGAAAAAACATGAATTTCATCAAAGCACCGCGAAAAAGCAGTGCTGGGAATAAATTTCCCCTTCTTCCCCTGCTCTATTGTAATCTTTCAGAGAATTTACAGTAAGTTTTAGATTCCCCCTCCCCCCACTCAGAATCACCTTTATTGCTCACTCATAAGTTGAGAGATATTTTAAAAATAAATTTTCTATACCCAGAGTAATATAGCATTTACTTAATAAAATTTTAGGGAAATTTTCAAGTGGATTGAAGAAAATGTTAAGGGTAGAAGCATTTTCTGCACCTATGTAGAACTAAAAATTTGAGGAAACATGTCAATGTTGCAGAAATGCATAATTTAATTGATTCCAGCTCAACACAGACTATTTACATTTTCGTAGTTCACAGTTCAGACATCTGTGACAAAAATCTATGAAATAAGCCCTGGCAGATTAAATTTCTACAAAGAATTCTCGATTGATTTTTTAGAATAAACACATGTGTAAAAATATATATATATTTAAAACTACATGTCAGCGACATAGTAAAAAAAATTAATGTAATTAAAAAAAAGTTTTAAAAAAATCCTAATTTTGAAGCTCTATAATAATAAATGTCCCCACTGAAAATATTTAATTCCAAAACCTGTTCAAATGTACTGTAAGAGCAACAAAAAAAGCAAGATAAGATTACATCCATTCTTTCGTTCCCTGTTGTTTCGTTTCATTACCTGGTTTGGATTTGATTTAAAACAGGAAATACGTGAAAAGGCATCAAGAAAAGGACTTGCCAGAAATAATTCTTAATCGCTCTTTCCAAGTGATTTCGAATGAAATTCAGCACCTTCAAAAAAGGAAAAAAGTGATTTTGTGGTTTCCTGACAGTTAGCTTTAAACTTTAAGATAGTTTATAACATATCATAAAAATTATTAAAAATAATGGCATGTCACATTTAGGGGGGGGGGGGGGGGCAGAAAAAGAGGATATGAATAAAATCAGAAAATCTAACAAGATGGTCTATTTGAAACTTTACGATAGTTTATAACACATAATATAAATTTAAAAAATGAAGGCGCATCAAAAATTGGGAGGAGGAGCATGTTTTTACCAAGTGCAGGGCTCCCAATACATTTCAGTCCTCAAAAAGGGGGAAAGGGGACCATTTTTATTTAAAAAGTGGACTTTGGGGGACCATTTTTGCTTAAAAAGGGGACTTTGGGGGACCATTTTTTTGCTTAAAAAGGGGACTTTGGGGGACCATTTTTGTTTAAAAAAGGGGACTTTGGGGTGTCAATTTTATTAAAAACGGAAATTTAAAAAAAAAAGGATCATACGTGAGTAAAAATATAGCACAAATTTTTCTAAATAAGAAAGTAAATTTTTCAAATTACCCATAAAATGTTAGATGATTATCTTTATAAGATTTCATTAAACAACATACATAGATTTATTTAAGCACATTTAAATATCCTACTGAAAAAGTATATAAAGCATTCAATATTTCTGTATTCACCTTGATAATTCTCTTTAAAGGTAAAAAATAGTGATCAGTGAATAAAAGCAAGTAAGCCAGTAAATGTGATCACTGATCATTCAAGAGGGTTTTGTTTAATATTTCTTTCAAAACATTCTAACCTTTAATTAATAAACCAAAATTGTTAATAATTAAATGTTAAAAATTAATAATTGTTTATAATGATTAAATCCTTACATAAATGGGGATGATATAAGGCAGTGAGAATGGAGGTAGAGAGAGAGTGAAGAATAACATTATTCATAACCTGGCCTTTCATTTAAGATATTACATGACATATTGTAGATTAAATTTTTTGAGAATTTTTTTCAATAGCGTCCCCTGGAAACAAAAAGGGAGCTAATGATGAGACATGAAAAGATGCTAATTGCTAAGATATGTTGAACAGAATTTTTTTTCTTAATTTTTCAGAAAATTTATGAAATAGTAATGAATGCAATTAAACATTAAAATATCTGCTAGTGGTAGAAAAATTAAGATGGTGGGAAATAGGTGCTTAGGCCAAGAATTTTAAAAGAATATGTGAAAAAAATCAATTTTCTGATTCCCCACTGCACACATACATGCACAAGAAGAAATGCTCCTTATAGTCTGGGGTCAAAATAGACACTAGCAAGATGTTAAGCTTGATGAGATAACTCCTTCGGTCAATACTTCAAATAAGATTGAATCTCGCTGTAGTTTATTTAGGAGTTGAGTAAGAAAATTGCTTAAAATACTTAAGTTAGAGCCTGGAGAAGTAAAAAAGAAACCTAGAAATTTAATCCCACTGCACCCACACACACTTCTTAAAACTTTTTGTGTGTTATAAAAAGTATCTGAGATTTTAAAATCGATGACTTAATTACTTTTCTTAATTTTGTTGTTCTTTTTTATTCTTTGCTAAAATTAATATTCAGATAAGTGCAAACTAATACCACTCATAAATAAAAGGGGCCAATAAATTCATTTTATATAGCCTATAATAATAAATCAGACATAAAATAATGATAATTAGTGGAGAAATGCTTAGATTTAAATAATGTGCCATATAAAAGAATTTCTTTTTCTTTTTAAAAAGTGATATGTGAATAAAATAAAATCTTAATTTTTACGAAAATTACACATTCAGAATTAGTGTAAAAAAATAGGCATATATACACAAGTTTAAAATCTATAAATGCAGTACATGTAAATATTCTGTACCCCCCAGGAACAATCCTTGTCAAACTAGTCGGATGAGGCAATCCTGAAACTTTCTTATACCTCATACATGTTAATACTTCAAAATTCGCTATCACAGTCCCAAAATTAAATTGCAATCTATGCCCATCATGAGAATTCCAAAGATATGAAATTTTGTGCATTAGTTCTTCAAATATGACTCTCGCTAAACTAACACAAATCCCACAAAATGAAGCTTAGGAGCACCATCTATTGAAAGATTAACATCAAAACCTAATCAGTAACAACTTGTGTCAACGTCTAACTGAATCTTAAGTTAAACAAAAATTCGTGCATTAAATCAGATAGATTTACTGCAAAAGTTAAAAAAATGCATTATAGCAGCACTACCTGTTAATGAATTTACATCGAAATGTAAAAAATGTCAATTCATCTTAAGGACAAACTGAATCTAAAGTTTTATGGAATTCCATGCATTAATTCTGGATATAGAACTATTGCGGAAATTGCAACAAATGCAAATTAACAGTGCCACTTGTTGAACGATTTATACCAAAATATAAAAAATGTCAATTCATGTCAAGGACTAACGGAATCTGAAGTTTGATAAAAATCTGAGCATTGGTTCTGGAGATTGATTGCAGAAATCGTGAAAAATGCTGCGTAGAAGTGCCACATGTCAAGCAATTTACACCAAAAACTAATCAACACCAATTTATAGCGGCAGTCAAACGTTTCCGGCCAGCATAAAATTTTTCGTTATTTTGAAAGTATACCCATATAAAGAGGAATTTCAAAGTGATACTCATACATTTTATAGACATATTAGTTAGGAATTTATTTAGGGAACAACAAATGAATAACAATAAATACAACTGACAAAATTAATTGCAACGCATGCTTTCAAAAGTTATCTGCCAGAAAATCACTGTGATCAACTAGATTTACAATTAGTTAGTTGATGTCATACCTTTAGCAAAATGTACCAAGGCACAGCAACTTGGCATAGATTCAATGAACAGTTGAAAATCGTCTGTGGCACATTTTTCCACTCATCTTGAAATTTTTGAGAAAATTCAGGCCATGCTGAATTGGAGTTTTAATAATTTCATATATGTTTCTAAAGTTCATTCCAAAGATTTTCTATGGTATTCAGATTGGGTACTTGGGCTGGCCATTTCAAAAGTGAAATCTTTTTGTGTGAAAGCCACTGCTTGAGAAGCTTTCCTGTATGCTTTGGTTTCTTATCATACTGAAACTAATAGTTGTGACCAAAATTTTGCCTCCAATAGGGCAGCAAATTATCTTGCAAAATATCCTTATACATTGCATCATTCATCTTGCCGTAGATTTTAACAGACAGACTGGCATCTTTTCCTTAAATGCTCTTCATAATGTAATGCATCTTTCACCAAGCTTAGTTCTAAGAATAACACATCTGGAATCATGTCTTTTGTTGTTAAGTCATTGGGCATACTGCCTGCCATCACTCTTAAAAAGATTGAACTTCGATTCATCGGAAATTTTTATTTTATTCCAGTTTTGCGAGACCATGATATGTGCTCTTTGGCAAATGCTCATCAGACCCTCTGATTTTTTTTTTTTTTTTTTTTTTACTTATGAAAGATTTTTTTTAACAGATTCTTCCTTAAAGTCCTTTATCACATATGTGTTTTGACATGGCAGACCGAATTATTTTAGGTATATTTTCACTCCGTCTATTGTGGATGATTGCAGCAACATTTTTAAGCGAGTCATCAACTGCTTTTCTCGTGACAATTCTGTGCTAAGGAGTAGTTGTTTTCCAGGTCTCCCAGACCATGGCAAGTCCTGGAGCTCATGGCCATCTGTATCTTAAAAAATATATATCATTCACAATAGGTTTACCGATTGATAACTTTGCCACAGTCTCCAAAGAGTATTGGTCCTTTAGCGACAAACAACTCACTCTTTACCAACAATAATTGTTGAACTTTTATTTTTAAATTTAGATTGCGTTATTCTTGTTGATTAATTAACAAACATGGCCAATAAAGCATTTTCCCAATAGCAAAAAAAAAAAAAAAAAAAAGTGACGAATGTCCAGAAATTTTTGCACACACAAAATTTCGTATACCTCCCCTTTGCACCAAGTGTCTTCAATACTGTATCAAACTGATCATGTGATTCAAGGTCCTTTGTATATTCCTAACTTTTAGGGTAATTATGCTTCTTTGTTGAAATGTTCCGGAAAACAATTAAAAAAAAACTAACTGGCCGGAAACTTTGACTGCCATTGTATAGTCTCGCTTAACGTTTTTGCAGAAAAGAAATGATATTGGGCAGCTTTTTTTAGCCGGATTGTTGCACTGGCCCTGCGTAACAGTACATAAAAATTTTAGCTTTTTCTTCAATGAAAAGAATACCTTTAAGCTAAAGAAACATATGATAATTTGGATGTTTAAATATTTTTTATTTATAATTAGATATCATTAAACAATTTTAAAATGATATGAAAAATAAATAATGAGAATGGAAAATATATTTCTAATTCTTGATTCAACAGAAAGTTTTCTGTAGAATATACCTTCTTATTTGAAAGAAATTGCACTCCAGTCAAATTAGTCAGATATGGCAATCCCAAAACTTTTACCTATCTCATACATTTTAGTAATTCCTGAAAAATGAAGCTTAGCAGTATTACTGATTAGATGGTTCACACCAAAATCTAGTCAGCAACAATTTATGTCACTTTCTAACTGAATCTGAAATTTGATGAGAATCTAAATATAATTTTTTGAGGTACAGCTATTGCAAAATATTAATGAAGTTTTATGAAAATACATGCATTAGTTCTTGAGATAGAGCTATTAATGAAATTGTGAATAATGCAGCATAACACTGTCACTTGTTGAGTGATATACACTAATAAAAAGAATACTGCCCAGTTAAACTGATGGCATTGAGCTCACAGGCTACAAATACTAATTGTACATTAAAGCCTTATATTTTCAAGGGTTAATTCCGTTCGAAAAAAAAATTAAGAAGGGGAAACAGCTCTCCCCTTTCCTCTTTTTTTATACTTAATCATTGAACCTCCTATACTATCAAAGACATGCTTTATCATATAAAAAATCTATATCCAAAATTCAGAGCAAATTAGATAATTCTTAATAAAAACCCATTTAGCATTTATATAATTTAAAAGGAGTTATCCCCTTCTTTTATACTTAACCATTAAACTTCCAAAACGATTCAGAGATTTGAACGAAATCTGAAAATTCTGCTTGAAAAACCTATTTATATAAATTAAGAGGGGGGGGAGGCATTAGAACCCCTGTTGCCCCTATTTATACTTATTCAATGAACACCTAATAGCAGTCACGGAATCGCCTCATCAGAATGATCCTAATCTAAATTTTGAACGAAAACTTAATTCTGCATGAAAATCCCATTTATATCAACTAACGGGGGGGGGGGGGGGGGGGGCATTAGAACCCCTGTTCCCCCTATTTATACTTATTCAATGAACACCTAATAACAGCCACGGAATCGCCTCATCAGAATGATCCTAATCTAAATTTTGAACGAAAACTTAATTCTGCATGAAAATCCCATTTATATCAACTAACGGGGGGGGGGGGGGGGATTAGAACCCCTGTTCCCCCTATTTATACTTATTCAATGAACACCTAATAAGTCACGAAATCGCCTCATCAGAATGATCCTAATCTAAATTTTTAAAACTTAATTCTGCATGAAAATCCCATTTATATCAACTAACGGGGGGCATGAGCCCCCCGTTCCCCCTCTTATACATATCGAATGAACTCCAAAAACTAATCAGGGAAGCGCCTTATCAGGATATACCTATATACAAAATTTCAAGTGGATCCGATATTTTTATCATGAGTTATCGCGTTACGCACATACGCACATACATACAGAACGGACGGGCACATAAGCTCTCAGGCTATGATAGCCTGTGAGCTAAAAACTAATCAGCTCTAGTTTATATCAAGGTCTAAATGAATCTGAAGTTTTGTGCATTATCTGTGCATTAGTTCTTGAGATACAGTGCCCACAGAATTTTTGCCACATACAGACATTTTCTAAAAACCACCAAATCATGTTAAGGACCTTCTAAAATGTATAAATCCATCGAAAACTGGAAGTCAAAATTATTTCATGAATTCAATATTATCTTCTTGTAAAGATAGAAAAAAGTAAAAATATGTGAAAAGGCATTTTACTCCAACCATTTTCTTTAATATGATTCAGAGTTGTGAACTTTAAATTAATTTTTCTTAATTTTAATCATCTGTTTCCCCATAATTCAATAAGCTTTTTTTTTGGGGGGGGGGGGATGTTGAAGCATGCCAAGGCCTGTTATTGAAGACTAGTCAAGCAGTAGCTTAATATAGTAACTTTTGTGTTCTGCAATTTAATTTTTAAGCATTTTAATGAGATTCTTAAAATTTGCCTGTATTCTGTGGGGATTTTTTAACATTTAGATTCTTGAAAGAAATTCAATTACAATGCTTTTTTATACCCATTATAAGGATTTTTTACACCCACTTTAATAAAATTTTTCTTCTTAGAGTTTTAAGCTTTTAGTGATTTTCAAAGTTTTTTTTATTTTGCGGCGATTTTTTTTCAGACACAGAAAAGGGGACTTGGGGGACCAAAATACAAAAAAGGGGACTAACGGGGACCTTTTTCTAAAAAGGGGACTTTTGGGGGAAAAAGGGGACCATTTGGGAGCCCTGCAAGTGGAATCTAAAAATTGAGTGCATAGAAAATAAGGGATCGCTCAGCGATCCAGAATGGAAATAAGAAACAGTTATGTGGGGGATTGGTGAGCATAACAAGCAGGCGGGCAGAACTCCATTAATCTACCAAAAAAATAGTTAAATACAATACTTCAGTGATTTAATATCTATTATATCACCATCATCTACTTTGAACTTGATATTGTCAAATGTAAGGTTATATGAATTTGACAACAATTATGGATATTTGATTAGTTGTTAAGAAATTATTTTCTTTTCTAATTTGATCTTTGCTAGCTTTATTTCATTTCATTCAAGATTGTTTTAATGAAAACGTCCAGCCAAGTGGGTGAAGGCTGCTAGTATAAGTATATTGAAAAGAAATGATGCAATGTATTCTGGATATATTTTCAATTTTTTTTCTATAAAATATATGTTCTATAAAGTATTTCTATATAATGTATGTTTTGTTTAATGAAGAGAAACTTCTCAATTCTTCAAACAAAGAAAAAAAAAAAAAAGGTAATGTTACATTATAAGTCAAGTTAGTTGAACTTTATTCTCTGAACCATTATTCAATTGTAATAATTTATATTAGATGCATATTATATCCAATATATAGGTTTGAATGCAAACATTCAAACCTATATTGTGTGAAATGTAATTCTTACTAATATTAAAATATAGTTAAGATTTTCTTTGAAAGATACACACTCTTCAGTAGACTTGTGAGAAAATAATGCAAATTTAATATTTTGTTACTTTAAATTAGCTTTTTAAAATTAAAAGTTTAGTCTGAAATAGACACACAGCTTAGAAATTGCAAATTCAAACAAATTAACAAAATGTTGAAGTACTAAATAATAAATATGTATGATATTAAATTTTATGTTAGATATTAAATTTCATTTTATCAATTTTACAAATCATATATCTTACCTGTAAAAATAGATATCAATTTGACCGGCACTTTTTCCAGTTTTCCTTATGATAATCTTTCTATCCCAACCTTTAGGCAAGTTTTCAATATCACACCGAGCAACTGACACACTTTTACTTGTTTTTTCAGTTTCTAAATTATCAGTAACAACTTTGCTAGTTACACTGTTTTCTGAATGAGTATCGATGACAGGTTCTCTTTGATTATTATTTTGAGTTTTTTTGACGACTGAATGTTCAATGTCATTTTCTCTTTCTTCTACAATCTTTTTTTCCCCATCACACTTTGAAGTCATTGGTTGTTCCTCAGGAACATACTTTACAGTGGCCTTTTCTGATTCTTTTGCCTGGGTCTATAAACAAACTTTTTTTAATACTGTTACTAACTATAAAATGTGATAGTTAATATAATGAATAATCTTAATTAAAAATTTATAATGACAAATTGCATCAATGATTTAAATCGGGTGATTGCTTTGAATAATTTAACAGAATGAATTCATTTAAATAATCAAAGGCAATCTCTGAAATTAAGACAATTCATTTACTTAACACTGTTTGTTCTCAAAATCAAACTGGCTAATTTTTGACATGCGGTTTAATTAATTTTTGCTTGCAAACATATCAAATTGGCATATGCTAGTATTAAACAACTATATAATTGGACTGTTTTTTCTGTTTTTCAATAAAGACCGAAGATTTTCAGAAAATGCTGTTAAAATTGGCCTTTTCAATCGAATTTCCAGATGCAATTGAGCAGGAAAGGGAGGAAAGGTAAAAATTGCCATCTTGAAACAACTACTTATAACTAACTCAAGATAAAATTAATTTATCGAAAAATGAAAAAAATGTTCACTTACAAATCACTTTAATAATAATGCCAGTAAGAATGCTTTTAGATTTAAAACTCAGCCAGGAAAAATGCCAAAAAATTCCAGGTTGTGGAGCAGGGAAAAATATTTTTTCAAAATTGCCTTAATGCTTTTTTTTGCTTTTTGCATGCCATTTTTTGTTTTTTATTTAAGTTTGGAGTTAAGTTGCAAGCGTAAGTTTTTATAATATTCAAAGGGCAAGGAAGTATTAAAACTATAAATTACATAATTATAAAACCACAAGAAACAACTAGAATTAGTTTGGAGCTAATTATTTAATATGTAACAATTAACATTAAAATAAATTTTAAATGATATGAATTCTATTGAAAACAGAAAAAGTTAAAATTCTACAAGGAAAAAAAAAAAAAAAAAAGATAAAAATTTAGTCACAATCAACTAGTTTAGAGACAGTAGAACTTCAGGTACATTATATAGAATTTCTAAAAGGTTTTCATTAATTTAGTTATCAATTTTTTTCAATACATGCTGTGGATGGCTACTCATACATTTACCCCAGAAATAATAACAATAAAAAAAGATAATCCGATTTTGAAAAAATAAAACATTCCTAGAGCATTCATAGCATTATGCTGAAAGGGATAAAAATTTAAAAAGAGATATTATTTTTATGAATGATTATAGGTGCCGATTCCCAAAATTTTTAAGGAGTCAGTGGCTCTTAAATCCAAAAAATTCAGTTGCCACATTGTGAAAAAATTGAATAAAAGTAATAATGTTTATATAGGAAAAAACTCAGGAATTCACTGTGAAAAATAACTGCTTAATGCAATGTATACACATGTACAATAAAACAGACTAAATATATTAAATATGTACACTTAATTTAATCATAAAATTCTTATAATTTAGGTATACATTAAGTGTAATATAAATTTCAAACTATGTACAGTTCAAATTGTAAAGCTAGGCAAGATTAATCAAAATCATTATCATAATTTTCAAGCAACTCATTAAATAGCTTTCTTTCATTGGTACTTCAGTATGAATACCAACAGTATCAGACTCATTATAATTTCAATCTCCATGATTTTCATTGTAATCATCATCTCTGTAACTTTTTCATTGTAAAAGAAAAGAATGGAGCTTTAAATAATTTATAAAAATTTGTAAGTGTTTTTAAAGTTTTTTTTATATTTGCCATCTTTTATTTTTTCATTTTAGAATGTATATTTTTAAAATTTCCTCATATTTCTGTATATAAGTCGACCCCCCCCCCCCCTCTTTGAAGCCAAAGAAATGCCCAAAAATTCTCGGTTTATGTACAAAAATATAGAATACTTGTTTCTTTTTTTCCCAGTTAATTGAAAAAAATATATTAGTTACTCTGCCACATAGATTTATAACTTATATGAAAAGTTGGATTGATTAAAAAAAATGTTTGTCACTTTGCAGAACTATTAATTCATCAATTTTTCAAAGTTTTGCGTGTAGCTGTTACTGGCTAAACCTGATTTTATACCAAACTAGTTTATCCTAATGCCCTTCGGACAAACTAGTTTATTCTAATGCCCATAGGATAAACTAGTTTTTCTTAGGCCAAAATAGTTTGGCTTAATGCTCATAGGATAAACTAGTTTATTCAAGGCCAATTCAATTTGGCATGATTTTATTGATTTCAAAGACCATCTCAGCTTTAACTTTCTAGCTTATATTGGCCAATGCAATTTGACGTGTTTTTATTGACCCTAACTGCTGCTCCAATGCCTATCTTGTGCAAAGCATTATTGCCATCACCCCTGTTATTAAATTTTATTCAAGGGGGAATGGAATATTGCCCCTCTATCTTCCCTATTTCATTGCCACCAGAAGTTAAAATATGTTCCATATGACAAATTGTGTCGATTAGAGGTAAAATAAATTTTAAGAGAGGACTGATCAGTTATGCACAGTATAACCTCAAAAATCGGGCATTGTTGGGACCAAACACTTTGCCTTTTTTTTTTCTTTTTTGATTTGATATTTCCAAAAGAATATCTATTGAGATTGTTAATGGTACATCTATACAAATAAAAGAACAAAATGCTTTGATGTCTGTGATGGCTGGTGAAACCTGCGGCAAGTACAAGGTTCAAAGATTTTTTTAAAGCAGCTTAAAGTCGGTCCTGATGTACCTGCTATTCAGAATTTCAAAATTCTAATTATTAACTAATTAATTAAAATCCAGAACTCACTCTCATCAAAAAATCATTTTTCTGCTTTTTTTGCTTATGGTTGGTTAATTGTTGGTTGGTTAAGACTCTATACAATAATTAAAAAATCTGGGACAGAATTAAGGAAACCAATTTAAAAGTGATTGTTTTTTCCCCCCAAAGACCTTTAAAACTCATAGACCGGCAAACATCCAGTTTAATTGAGGATTTTGATCACAGTTGTTGTCAGACTTTAATAAACCAAAAACTTTCTGTGTACATAATATTGGATCAAAAACTTTCTGCAAATTAATTTAATGTTTAATAAAATTACGTATTTTATTATTTTGGCAAGGACAAAATTTGCTTTTATTATGCAATTCATGAGTGTAATTTGCATTTTTTATGCGATTCATGAAAGCAATATCTCGTTTTTTATGCCATTCATGAACGTAATTTGCATTTTTTATGCAATTTGTGGACGTAATTTGTTTTTTCGATGAGATTCATGGGCGTAATTTGTGTTTTTTTAAAAACTTTCTGTTGACGAAAATTGCATTTTTTTATACGATTCATGAATGTATTTTACATTATTTGAGAGATCTATCAACAAAATTTGCATTTTTTGAGCAATTTATGTACGTAATTTGTGTTTTTTAACGCGATTCATGGGTGTAATTCATGCTTACATACACAATTCATGGGCGTAATTCGAGATATTTTACATGATTCATGGACATAATTCACGTTCTTTTAACGCGATTCATGGATGTAATTTGCATGTTTTGAGCGATTCATAGATTTAATTCATGTTTTTTTTCAGTGATTCATAGATGTAATTTGCATTTTTTGAGCGATTCATGCATGAGATTTGCAGTTTTTATGAGATTCATGCATGAAATTCGTGTGTTTTATGCGATTCATGGATAGAACTTACTTTTTTTTGCGCAGTCTTTGGACGAAATTCATGTTCTTCACGCAGTCCTATGTGGAAATGTTCGGTTTTTATACTATTTTTTGTTAAAATGCATGTTTTTTTATGAGATTCTTTTTCGAAATGCATGTTTTTTAAATGTAATTCTGTTCTAATTCGCAAGTTTTTTCAAGGTCTTTAGACGAAATTCACGTTAACAGTAAGTACTTCGTAATAAATTAGAAATAATATTTTAATTTTTTTACTACAAAAAAAAAAGTTATAAAAATAAAATTTGTTTCTTTCCTAAAATTTTCTGCAAAATTCCTAAAATTTTCTACGCACGGCGTGCATTTATATTATACAAGTCTGGCTGTTGTATGTCAGAATGTTGGCACTTCGTACATTAGAATGTATGTGTGGTTAGCTGCATTACATTTAAAAAAAATTACAAGGCTTTTCAAGAGTTAATTTTTTAAAAATTGATTAAATTTTTAAATATATTTTATTAAATTAAAAAATTTATTATGGCTTTAATTTGTTTTTAGAACGAAAATAAAGTGGCTGTTATGTGTATACAACTGTTCGAATCAGCAGACGATTAATACACCATAATAAATTATCAAATAACAAAGCAAATTATACAGGGCGATTATAATTAAAGTCCGAGTTTCAAAACGCTCTTAAAAGCGAACCACCCGTTAGAATGGCATCAAAATTTAACAGCATATTATTGAAGAAGGGGGAAAGAACATGAACCAAAAAAAAAAAATAAATTCCAAATTTGAGTGACAGATGGCGCTGTAAGCGTCAGTATATGTAAATTAAAATACCTGGCATGCGCACGACAATTTCAGGTGTTATAAAAGCGTTGGGTAAACGGCATTTCCTCATTTCGCTTCTCAGACATTGGCCATGAGTGTCTCAATGAAGGATCGTGCTCTGCTTGTAAAGCTTTATTACAAGAACGGTGATTCTGCACCAGTGGCTCTGCAGAAGTTCAGGACTCTCAAGAGTATGAAAAAAGGCCTCAGGACAATTAAAAACCGATTGGAGGGATGCTTTTTATGCGGTTTTTGGCCTCAGGACAATTAAAAAACGATTTTTCCCATCCGATGTGGTACGACCTTGCCGTGGTGGACGGGCTTACGTAACTAACAGTATCACATGCGTACAGTCATGCACACTGAACAATACAGTTGGTTTATATCGTGTAACTTACGCCTTAGTCGTTGTTTTACGATTTGTCCTTTGTAGTTGAAATTCTGATGCTTACAGCGCCATCTGTCGCTAAAATTTGGAACTTTTTTGGTTCACGTTCTTTCCCTCTTCTTCAATAATACGCTGTTAAATTTTGACGCCATTCTAACAAGTGATTCGCTTTTTAGAGCGTTTTGAAACTCGGACTTTAATTATAATCACCCTGTACATCAGAAATAATCACATAAAGGTTGGTAGTAAAACTTGTTACAACCATAATGTTTAGGCTTATTAACACATAACCCGATCCCAACTCCCCAAAAAAGCAGAACATACTCCGATCTGAGTAAGACAAAAATTCCATGATTATAAACCCGACCCAAACTTAAAATTTCCAAATGAAAAAAAAACTATAGATTTGATATCTAACTTGAACCAAATCTGTATCCCACAAAAATACTCAAATGAAGCATAACCTGATCCAAACAAGGAAAAATTATTTTTGTGGACATGTAACCTGACCCAAAACTAAATATTTTCTTTGGAAAAAAAAAAAAAATATATCCCAGAATATGACCCGAACGAAATCTGAAACTGATAAAAATATTCCAAAGAACTATAACCCGATCTGAGAAAGACAAATTAATTTCTGCGAACTTAAACCCGACTTGAACCCAAAAATTTCCATTTGAAAAAACTTGAAATTTGATACAAACCTCATCTGAATCCAACTAAAGTATTCGAAAGAACCATATCAAGATTCAAGTAAAACAAAATAATTTCTGTAAACATGAACCCAATCTAAACCTAAAAATTAAATTAAAAAAAAAATACCTGAAATTTTAATCTAACCAACCTAAACCTGACAAAAATATTCCAAAAAACCATACCTGGGGCCGAACAAGACAAACAAATTTTATGGACATGAAGTAAATCTGAAACTAAAAAATTTCTTTGAAAAATCTCGAAATCTGAACCTGACAAAAATATTCCAGTGAAGCATATATGTATTTGAACAAGACAGATCAATTTCTGTAGACACGCAACCCGACTGAAACTTAAAAGTTCCATTTGAAGAAAAACCTGAAACCTATATTGAATTGAATCTGAACCTAATAAAATTATCCCAAAGAACCATAATCGGATCCAAGCAAGGCAAAATAATTTCAGTGGAAGCACAATACGACCGGAAACTAAAAATGTTTGAAAAAAACCTGAAATATGACCTAGAGGAAATCTGAAATGAGCAAAAATATGCCAAAGAACAATAACCAGATCTGATACTGACTGAAAGCAATTTCCATGGACCCGAACCAAACCTAAATATTACATTTGAAAAAACCCCGAAATATGATCCTAACAAAACCTGAGACTGATAAAAATAATCGAGAGAACCATAATTTGATCCTTATAATCATCAGAAATTTCTGATTAAAAAAAATTTATAACATAAAAAAAATATTCTTTATACTAATAAAAGTACATCTCCTATCAAAAACTCATTTTCTACAATCGAGTTAATAATTTTAATTTGCTTCCTTTTGTATAATTTTAGGTCATATTTTTAATATAAATTATTCTTTTATGTTAAAAAAATGCAAAAATTTCTTCTTATAACTAAGATTAAAAATAGACATGACGTAAGTACATTAGTGTTTCAACATTGCAGCAGTTAAGGTTATTTTCGAATAAGGGCTGCTACTTTTTCACGCTGCTACTTTTTCACATGCATTATTTTGTATTGGTAAACTCAGAAGATTAACAAGTACTCTTATTCAAAAATTTAATGTATTTCTATTGTTCGATAAAAGCAGAGGATTATTAAAATGATGATGTTGTCAAACTTGGCCTTTGAATCAAATTTCCGAATGCGATAGACCAATGAAGATCTCCATGAAACAACAATCATTTATAAATCATTTTTTTCAAATAAAATTTTTAGTTTTGGATTGGGTTTATGTCCATGGAAATTATTTTGTCCTGTTTGGATCCGTCTGTTTCGAAATTGGCTCAGTTCAGATTTCAGGATTTTTAAAAATTGAATTTTTAAGTTTGGTTAAAATTACATGTCTAGAGAAATTGTTTTGTCATAATCGGATTGGGTTATGGTTCATTGGAATATCTTTGTCAGTTTAGGTTTGGGTTGCAATAATGTTCAGGTTAGTCCTAGGTTATATTCAATTTCTGGTTAGGTTACAGTTAGATCACAGTTAAGTTACAATTAGGTTAAGATTATGCTGCTGTTAGGTTATGGTTAGATTACGGATAAGGTTGCGATAAAATAACGACTAGAGGTTACATTTATGTTATATTTAAGCTACGGTAAGTCACAGGTTACAGACAGGTTATGGCTACGGTACAATTAGGTACGGTTTGAATTTTGACCACAGTATGAACATTACGCATGCTTTGATTAAAAATAAACTTTTTTTTTTACGATGGCTCTGAAATTATAATATTATATATATTTAGATTACATTTCAAATTACTACATACTTTTAGCTAAACATCAAGTATCGATTTCATTCACGGTATAGGCATATTAGAGAGTGATATAATTAGTTTGAAATTAAATATTTCACTTGGGATTTGTATGTGAAAAAAGTAAGTAGTTACGTGACTTAGCAGTGATTTTTATGGGTAAATATCAACACTTTAACACGAAAATCATGCAATCGCTGCACACATGTTCTCTCCCGCATTTCCCATTGCAGTCATTTTGAGCATTTTTACAGCTAAATATAAGTTGTTTGTGTTTTTAAACCAATTTCTTACCCAGTCAGTGGTCACATATTTCAGACAATGTATTTCCACATATTTCAAGTTAAAGATAAAATCATACAAATTTCAAGTTTGTTTAACATTATTATTACAGATCCAGGCAATGCCAGGCGGGTCAGCTAGTTTATTAATAATTAATTCAAAGCTAAATGATATTTATTTGTGGAAAAAAAATATATTAAAAAAAATGTTTTTTCAATACTGCATAAATTTTATTAAACAATGAAATCAATTCTAGTGCAATTTCCAAAACATTGATATCAATTTCAGTTGCTTCAATTTTTGCTAATCTTTAAAAATTTATTCAGGAATTTTATAGGTGAACAATATAGATTTTGGAAATATAACATTGTTTCTCTAAAGAATATAGTAGTTTTGTAATTACATTTTTCTAGCGACATTTTTTCTTCTGTTGCTCCTCGTCCTACTTCCTTATAGTTGTTATTATTGCATTATAGGCAGTTCTATTCAGCACAGCTTGAACAATCTCAGAGTCTGCTAATCCACCTCTTTCTCCCTTAAAATGTTTAATTCATAAAGAAGTGCTGTTTCCTCTGCCCCATGAATTGTAAGAGTAATAAAAAAAAGAGGGCATGAGATGGCCTTCATTGTTAGATTTTTGAAGTTGCCGAATTTTTGAGGTCACAGTGTATTAATATTTCAAAGTAAAAAATTAAATTACTAAGACATGATTTTAAAAAAAAAAAAACTTAAAAATTTTAAAGTTTAAATTTAAAGACTTAAGTGGCTGTGATTTATTCTTTCTAGAAGTCTGAAGAAATATTCTTGTCCTGTCAAAACCCTGTATGCATGAAAATTATTGACCTGTGCCTCAAAGATCCATGCAAAAATCTATTTAAGGAACAACTTCCTTGGGTCAACATTTTTTTTTTTCAAAATATATAAACTTTTAAGCTACCATTATTTTACAATTAAAATTCTCTTTAAAGAATAGTACATATACATTTATATAGATGTAGATACTGTACTGTAAAGCCTGCTATAAGAATCTGTGTATGACAAAATCCTGTTTTTTAAATCAGTGCAAATTGGATATAATAATTCATTTGAAAAAAAAAAAAATAATAATAATACATTTGATAGAGATAAGGGAATTTAATTATAAAAAGTTTTTTTCCTCCCTCTCTTATGTGATTCTGTCTCAGAAAATTTTCCTACAGAATATTTTTCAGATTTTAAAGTCTTCAAGCCATATACAAGATTTAATGATATTAGTGATTATTTAGATATTTTCATACAAATAGCGATTCATTAAAAAATCAATGTAGCTTACAATAAAATCATTATCTTTAATTTTATAATCTATGGCTGGGAGATTTAAAAAATTCTATAGAATAAAAACGTCTAAGACAGAGCTGCATAGGAAAAAAAAAAAAAAAATTCATTATAGTCAGATTCTCTTATTAGAAGGCTCATCGTTTGTTGTAAATGCATCATATTATTTTCAAGTAGTATATGGCACCTACTATGGGACACTTTTTATACTCCACTAAACACTAATATTTTACGATTTTTGTAAGATTTTGATCAAAAAGTTTGTCTGTTAAAATATCGAGGATGTAACGATTTTAGTACGATTTATCGAGTAAATGATGATAAAAAATGCATGATTTGCATTGGTTGGATATTTTATTTTTTCTACTAAATTATGTAAAGACGAAGTTTTAAGAAAGGGTTATGGAATAAAGAATCATGATTATAAATAATAACGTAATCAATTGAGATGAAATATTTATCAATTTTAAATGCTAATATTTAATTATTGTAGTGATGAAAAAATTTTGCGTGACGCCCTTAGTCTACGAAATGCTAATAAACAATCTTCCTCTAGGATAGTCTTGATAGGAAAAGCAAAGAGCTGCATTGTATAATAAATTATCAGCATTATAACCAATCCTAAAATCTTTAGTTGCATTAAAAGCTATAAAATAATGTACGTTATTAGCTCCAGGAATATAAATATCAAACCATTCTTTTGTTTCGGGTATTATAATCCAATTGTCATCACATTTACTTTCTATCCAAAAATAAACACCTGGTTGAGAAAATTTAGACGCTTGATCCATTTTGTATATCTTTGCGGTCAAAGTTAATTTTATTGTATGATTGAGACTATGAAATATAGTATAATTATTAGAGTTATCTATGCTATGATTTGTAATAACGGGGTCAAATTTGAAATAATGAAAGGTAGGCGAAAGACAATTAAAGAGTAAAGTACTTATGACAAAATATTGTAGCATTTATTTGGAAATAAATTTTCGATAGATGATATTAAATAAAAAAAATAGTTTGTGTCGAAATGAACACATCTTTGCCAGAAAAGAAATTTGTACTTAAAACCGATATATTCAGTAAATATTAATTAGAGAGTTTGAAAATTTTATAGTTCGATAAATGGTCTATCCGATTATTGTAAGATTTAAAACAAATAGCAGGATTAAGCTTTTTCTACTTCATAATCAATAGCCGTCATTATTTTTTCCTTTAAAATGAAAGATATAACCCCCTTTATCAATATTCATTTCTATTTATGTTCCAGCGATACGTAGGCTGTTATATCTCTAATCAGTCTTTGAATCTTTTATCACAACTCGTAGCGGTAAAGGCCTTGAATATATCGTATTTCGTCGTTCTTGAAAGACGGAAGTATTAAAAAGTAGTTTGACTGTCATCTTCTAAAACTGTCAATAGATGGTAGCACTATAAAATTTTTTCGATTGTACAAGGAACGAATTTATGGTGTATTCCTTCATTTTTGAAAGAAAAAATGCAGGAATTAATAAGAATTTTTCTGATATTTTATTTAATTTGTATAGGAATTGTATATATAATGTATAATACGATATGTATATTTAATTTAATTTAATTTAATAGAAACAAAAACGGATGAATATTGTTCGCTGTCTACTGGATTCATTCATGGAATGATATGCCCAAAGAATACTAATACATTATTGATTTCTGTTAATATAATATTATAGTAATTCAGTTAATGTAATATTAAATTTCAGTTTTTATTGTTTCTATGTAAAGAAAATTTAAGAATAGGCCAGGGACTTATAATTTTTTAGAAAAAGATGATAATTTTTTAATTTTAATAATAAATCCAAACATCTTTTAACTGTATTATTGTCACAAAGATGTTATATTGAAATTTATTTATTCTGATACATTTCTAGCAATTAAGAGACCAGAATTGACGAAAAAGAAAAAATAAATATACATTAGCGAATTAATAAAGACTTATAATTTCTTAGAAGAAGATGATAATTTAAATTTTAATAATAAATCGAAAACATCCTTTGAACTATATTACAGTCCAAATCCTTAATATTTTCTTCGCGAAATACTTATTTTACCTAAGTATGGTAGTTTAATAGTTATATATATTAAAAAAGGTTTCCACCCTGAGCTCTCATCTGTATGGTGGTTAAGATACTGCGACTTTAACGGCATTCTTCATCGGATGCGGAGGTTGCAGGTTCGAACCCCAGGCAAAAACCCGATCGACACGCACCAAGCGTGAAGTAGCCCCCTATATTTCTTAGCGCTTGGTGCGTAGTCGATTGGGGGCATTTTGCTAAAATTTGTGGGGATAATGACGTCATTATCGATATTACAGTCGATTAACAGTCGATAAAGTTGCGTATCAGAGATCAGATGAGAGCTCCCCCCTCCATAGCTAAACTCTCTCTAATTATATAGTTTCAGTAATTAGAGTTGATGTAAGAAGAGCTATGGAGGGGGTAAACATAGATAAACTCTCTCTAATTATGTTTAAATAATTATGAGTTGATGTTGGTGATGTGAATGTTGTAGGAATGGATCACATTTGTGTTGTCACTGGAGTAGCGGTAAACGCTCGCAAACATAGATCATTTGTGATCGGATCACATTTGTGTTGTCCCTGGAGTGGCGGTAAACGCTCGCAAACATAGATCATTTGTGATCGTGGTGTAAAAACACCACCAAAAAAATTTTATATATGTGTAAAATTCTTTAAAAGTTTTAATTATCTATTCTAGACGGGACCTGCATAGACGGAAGTTTTTTTACTCGTTTTAAAAATAGATCACAATGTAGTTTTTTTACTCGTTTTAAAAATAGATCACGATGTAGTTTTTTTACTCGTTTTAAAAATAGATCGCGATGTAGTTTTTTTACTCGTTTTAAAAATTAAATTGACTTGATATCTTTTTCATCAACCCAAGAATTGAATTCGTCGGAATAATTTAACCACTTTACAAGACATTTATTGCCTTTCTTTTTTAATATTTTTTCAATTTTAAACAAGTTATCTTTCCTATTACATTTAACAAATTCTGGCTCATAATAAGTTCCTTTTATTTCGTTTCCATTCAAATCCTTTATTCTATAAGTAATAGGGTCAGTGTTTAATATTTCTGAAAATTTCTTCCGTAAAAGTAGGTTGGTATCCGCGAGTGAAAGCAGTCTGGTATTTCGAAATTCTTATTCTATCACCAACCTTGAATTTTGGTTTTCTTATTATTTTTTCTTGGTATAAATTTTTATAAACTTCGGATTCATTTTCTTCCTTACTCGCTTCGGTAGGCGTCATTTTGATAGACCTATGCTTGGTATTATTATAATTTTTAACTAATTTGTCCAAAACATCTATATATCTTTTAGTATTGTTGGCCGCTAGATAGGTTCTAATTTTTTTATTAATTGTCCTGTTAAAACGTTCGACGCCAGAACATTTTATTTCAACATTTTCAGTTGTAAACCACTGAATATTATGATCTTTAAACAACTTTAAAGTTAACTTATTTACAAATTCGGTTCCTTTATCACTTTGTAATCTTTCAGGAATTCTTTCTTTAAATATCTTTTTAAATGCTTCAGTTACTTCCTGTCGTGTTTTTCTTTTTATCGGAATGGCCCACCCATATTTACTAAAGATATCTATCACTGTCAATAAGTAATTAGTTCCGTTATTATATTTACTAAAAGGTTTGATAAACAATAAATCTGCTTGCCATTGATCATCGATATGACTGACATAAATGCGTCTTCGTTTAAATTTACGAATTAAAGGCTTATGTCTGGTATAAACGTCTTGACTGTGTAAAAAATCTGTAATTTCCTTTTGACTGAAACCCGTTTTCCGTTTTAATTCATTGATCCCATAATAACCACTTTCAGGATGATAATATATTTTTTCTAAGATACTTTTAGGACCTAAGGTTTTCCTAAAAAAACACTCTTTTTAGAACCACAATTTAGACAAATACCTTTCATCATTGGTCTGTTATTTTTAGAAATTGCATTTTTAACATCTTTAGTTTCTGTGTAGTTTTTACATTTTAAACAATAGATATTTGTATTTATAGATCCCATACCAAAAGATTTTTTAGCTTTAATAATCGGTTTTACAATTCCTCTTTCAATTCTTTCTCTAATCGTAATTTCTGGATCTAATTCAGAGGATTACTTATCCAATTACTTAACTGTAGATTAGAATCTGCTTACATATGCATCACATACATTATCTACAGCAGAAAAGACATACATCAAAAGTACTTGTCATTACATACTCACTGCACATAACTCTTTTGGGACAAGCATCTTTCACAGAATTTTTAACCTTTTATCACTGGTTTTTTGTCAAATTGAATCGGGACAATTCTTGGATTAAATAAGCAAAATTTATAATAAAAATTTACTGTTGAGAAAAATTTGAAGCACCTTATGCTATATACTGTTTGTTTGTATACACCCGTATACTGTTTGCTTATTTGAAAGGGGTTAAGATCACAGTAAATATTTTGTTGTACAAGCCTGTAAGTTAGGCATTTGGTGCGATTTTAAATGTCAATATAGCACAAAATTTCAAGAATTTTAGGACAGACTGACAATCATATTTTATGATATTTCAGGACAAATACGATCCTAATTTATATTCCCACTGTATCAAAAGTAATGTCCGATTTAATAATTTGAATTAGATTTAGATGACAGATGGCAAGAATGATTTTAATACATTAGTTCCTATAAAATTAAATTTTTATAATATATACAGAGATATTCTTTCTGCTTTTAGAGACTATGGGAAATTTGATATCTGAGAAGAGAAATTCAATTCTACAGAAACCATTAAAAAACTTTTAAATTGAGAAGTCTAAGCATGGTATTTGAGAGAGGCATTCATACAGCAGTCAGTATGTCGATGAAAGACTTTCACATCTAAAAGTTGACTTTGACCCTATCTTTTGTAAAGATAAAGGTCGCAAAAAGTAAAAAGATTCTTTTATAGTCCTAAACAGCAAAGAATACATTCTGCTGTATTCAACTTTTGAATTTGTATAATAAAAGTTAAATTAACCAATTCCCAAAAATAGATATGCTAAATTTTTTAACTTTATGTTTTCTAAAAAGTATGACATCCATCAAGACTTACCACATCTTTCATCTCTCCCGGTATAACAGAGATAAAATTAGCATCTGGTGCACTTTTCTTTGCTTTTTTAGGTTTTGGCTTGTCTGCAATCTCTCTCATCTCTTCAGAACTTTCCAGATCAATTTCAATGACAGGTTCTTCTTCATTAATATAATGAATTTTTTCAATGATTGAATGATCTGTGGCATTTTCTCTTTCATCTACTTTCTTCTTTTTAAAACCATGCTTTGAAGATTTTGGTGCTTCTTCAGAAGCATTTTTTCTTTCAGACTTCCCAGATTGTTTTGCCTGTGTTTATAAAAACCTTTTTTTAAATTCTACACTATAAAACATAACAGATAATATGATTGACATTTGAGAGGGTGGAAAAAATCTCAACACAGTTGAAAAAGCGGCATAAACCAGTATGAAAGATGTAACCAAAGGAATGGGATTAGTTGTTAGTGTTTTAGAAATGCTTGGCTGAAACAAATAAAAGAACACAAAATTGCTTCTTGATAATGCTATCATTGTACAGCTGGCAAGCAGCCATGTTCAATGATTAACTCATTATCCAAATCCAACCATCTGCGGTTTGTTTCTTTATGTTCTGTGTGTTCAATCAAACTCCTCAGTTCTGATGTCGCCTGGAGGCTATACTAAAAAACACCTTTTAAATTAGCTTAAAAGCTTCCAGAATTGTTAAAATTACATCTAGACTTATTAAATAAATGTGTGCATATTAGAAGCATCAGAGTTTCCCACAGAGGGTTTCAGGAGGGCGCTCTGCTCCTCCTGCCCTTTAGTTTAAAACATAGCGTCCCTTTTGTCCCTCATCCAAAAACTAGCACCCTTCTTGTCCCACATTCGAAAAAAACACAGCTTTTCAGCGATGATGCAGATGTGCTATAGCGGTGTCTGAATCTAAAATCGGTGACTGAATGCAAAAAATAGCTCTTACATGCCCTACAAAATGCATAATTGCGTCAAAAAATCACATAAAAATGGCAAATTTTTTTTAAAAATCACAAAATAATAACTAATTTCTAGCAAGATTTGCAAAAAAAAAAAAAAAAAAAAAAAAAAAAAGGCTAATTTCATTACAAAACCCGAAAAAGCAGCAGATTTCCCCAAAAGGTCGTGAAAAAACTGTAAATTTAGTTCAAAAATGGCGATAAAACGAAAAAATTTGTCAAACAATTAGTGAAAAAAAGAAAATTTCATCAAAAGATCCTGAAAAACCACAACTTTTGCAAAAAATCATGATAAAACGGTAGATTTCGTCAAAAGATTTGCAAAACAACGGCAAATTTTGTCCAAAAATCGCAATAAAATGGAAATTTCTGTCAAAACTCACAAAAAATGCAAAATTTGCAAAAAATGCTAAATTTGTCAAAATATCTCAAAAAAATAAAAGATTTCGTCAAAAGTTAATGGCAGAAGTGAATTTTTCTGTTCTAAAAACAAATTTTCCTATTTCAAAATTGAGTTTTTATTGCTCTAAAAGCAGTATTTCCCGATTCACAATCATTTTCGTGCAAAGAGAAAATTGCACTCGGGGCATAATTATATAATTAGAATTTGCGCCCCCCCCCCCCCCCTTCCACCTGCATGGCTCTATTCACAATCCGTTTTTGATTGTCCAAATCATTCTAAATGTGAATCCTAAAAGTATCCATTCATTAAACAAAAAAAACTCTTTATCCAACAAAGGTATTTTTTTTTTAATATCTTTTTTAATAAATCAGTATTGCCTTTTTTTTTTAAAGAAATGCGAACAAGATTCCACTCCCATTACGAACTATGTGCTTTTTTTTTTTTCCGAGTTTAAAATGTGACAAAATTGGCAGTTTTTCGAGATCTTTTGAAGAAATTTGCCATTTTTTATGATCTTTTAACAAAATTTTATGCTTTTTCGTAATCTTTTCACGAAATTTGCATTTTTCTCGTGATTTTTTAGCAAAATCTGCCGTTTTTTCGTGATCTTTTAACAAAACCTGCTGTTTTTTTGCTATCTTTTAACAAAATTGGCCGTTTTTTTTTGCGATCTTCTTACAATATATTCGGTTTTTTCTCGATCTTTTAACAAAATTTACCTTTTTTTTTTAATCTGTTTTTAAATTTTTTGACAAAATTTTTGGATTTTTTTCTGGATTCTTTGATGAAATTTCTGTATTTCCATGATTTTTTGAACTGATAGAGTCTAGATTCAACTCTATAAAAGTGCCCTTAAAAATCACAAAAAGTGCTCTGAAGAATCTAAAAAGTGCCATTTTCAGAACAGTAGCGCCCTGCCCCTTTTTAAACCTGGGGGAAACTCTGGAAGCATTGATATATAGATTGGTGCAGCTTTGGAGATGTTTTATAATAATTTTAAGCTGGTTTTTGTAGTGCCATGTAAAGTTGGCCTCAGGACTGAGGAAGTAAGGTATGTATGTGTTCACTTTTGAATTTAGTGTAGTCAGTCAAAATTTTTGGTCAAATTAATTATTTACTATTCCCTCAAAATAAACAGGGCTCAGCCAAGATCTGGAAAAAAAGTAAATTGAACCAAGATATGAAAATGGTAAGATTAAAATTTTGAAATTAAAGATTTATTCGAATTGAGAATTTGAGTGTCATAAATACCTGGATAAGAGGCATCTTCCACAGTTGCATCTTAAATTTCAACAAATGTAAATAAGTGAACTTTTGATACTTTTATTTGATTGAGGCATAAGCAAAATAAACAATTTAACTTGAATAAAACTAAAAATGTGATTTTATTAGCTTTATGTAATGATTAGGGACTAAATGTTCCTCAAAACTAAAAAATTATTGATTTAATCAAATCAGTATTCAAGTCCAAAAACTATTATGTTAATTTTATTAAAGGTCGGCTTGAAATAATTGCCATTAAACAAACAGTGATAGAGAGTACGAATTGAAAAAATTAAAGAATCTTTAATAGTATCTTGTTATAATTTCACTTTTGGGATAGGAAATTTCTATGAAGAATGATATTGCTACTCTATTAATATGTATTAAACCTTTATCTACTAACAGTGCTTATAAGTACAATTTACTTTAAACTTTCATCCCATACTGAATAGTACTAACATTCTAATGATACTTTCCAAAATCACTCCTTTAACTCCACTTTTTCAGAATACATAGCAGTAGTAGTTTTAAGTTCGTTATTTTAGCGAGGAAGGAAGCTATTTTTGAAACAGTCGATGTGTTTTGCACTGACATCTTGTACAGATTGTCACATCTGTTGTTTTTTCTTAAGTGTTTATTATAATCTTAGAATACAATTTGACTATTTTAACTGAGTACACTGGGTTTTCAAGAAAACTTTTTGTTTACCTTTCATCTGTGTAGTTATGAATATATATTTTTTTAAATCTGCTTTATAATATAATTACTAAATTGTAGTTCAGTAATGTTTTTTCTGATTTTTTATTTATTTATTTATTTTTATGCTAAAAATGGAATATATAAATTCATATATTACATATGTAGAGATGTGAATTAAAATTGTCGTGTCTGGAATACAAGCGTTGCATAACTAAAGGACTGTTAATAAAATTGAAACCTAAAAATTATTATTATTATTTCAAATACAGTATAGGATCCGTTATCCGGCGTTCGGGTATCTGGAACGCTCTGAAAACCGGAATGCAAATCGGTATTTTTTTTTTACAGCGATGCCACAGACGTGCTATAGAGTGTAAATTATGCAAAAAATTGGCAACGAGACGCCAAAAAATAGCTCTTACGCGTCCCAAGGGTTGCGTAATTCCGTCAAAAAAGTGCGAAAAAATGACAAATTTCGTTAAAAATCATGAAATAACGACTAATTTTCGGCAAATTTTGTCTAAAGATTCGCGAGAAAATAGGTAATTTCGTCCCATAATCCCCCAAAAAAACAGATTTCCCCAAAAAAGATCATGAAAAAATAACAAATATAGTAAAAAATATCCTGATAAAACAGCAAATTTTGTCAAAAAATCCTGAAAAACGACAAATTTCGTCAAAAAATCATGGAAAAACGGCAAAATTCTTTAAAAATCAAGAAAAAAATGACTAATTTTCGGCAAATTTTGTCAAAAGATTCACGAGAAAATGGGTAATTTCGTCACAAAATCCCCAAAGAAGGCAGATTCCCCCCAAAAGATTGCAAACAAATAACAAATATAATTCAAAAAATCGCAATAAAACGGCAAATTTTGACAAAAGATTTGCAAAAAACGGCAGATTTCAACAAAAGATCACGAAAAACGGCAACTTTCGTCAAAAAATCGTGATAAAAGGTAAATTTCTTCAGAAGATCACGAAAAAAACGGCCCATCCTGAAGCAGAATTCTTAGAAATGGATAATGTGTTTGTGGTGTTTTTGCCTCCAAATTGTACATAACATCACTTATCCAACCATTGGATCAAGAGATTCTGAGATCTTTAAAAACTCACTACAAAAATGACTTCTTAAAAAAATGCTCACAGAGTGCAACAAAGGAATTGGGATAAAAAAATTTCCAGAGAATCTTCACAATGAAAGATGCTTTGTTGCTGCTAAAGCATGGCAGGCTGTGGATAAGGATACACTTATCTATGGATGGTAAAATCTGTGGCCATCTGCATTATTTTTTTATGACGAAAATGAGCCTGAGTTTGAAGGCTTCAAGATTTTGAAAGAGAAGCAAATTATTGCTGATTTGTTGGCATATGCCAAAGGCTTTAATTATCCAGAAGCTAAATTGCTTAATTAAGAAGTTGTGGAAGATTGTTTAAAAGCTCATGAAAACATTCCTGTCACTAATCGCATGACTGACAGAGAGATTTGTGTAATGATGACAAACAATATATTGATGAAAGTGATGATGAGAAGAACAACCAGCAGAATGAAGCAGTTGAAAAGGTATCAAATGAAAAATTAGTATTTTATACCAAACAAATTAATTTCAGGCATGCAATAGAGGAGCTACTTCCACGAGCATCAAATCATGTCTCTGTACAAAATACAAGAACAATTAGTGCAAGAGATGCACTATAAGCAAAAGACTATCATAGAAATGTTTGCTAAATCCCAATCAAAAGATTTTGTTTCAAAATCTCAAAATTAAATTTCATATATATCTATATTTTTTCATTTATTATAATTATTTTTTTATTTTGTGTAAATTAATTAATAAATTAAGGTATTTACATGTATTAGTATTCATATTTACCTATTTATTTCACTATTTATGAAATTATTTCATGCATTTCTTATACTTACGGTAAAGTGTTCCGAATTACAGAAAAACCCCTTATCCAGAATGCCCTGGGTCCCAAGCATTCTGGATAACGGATCCTATACTGTATCATCAAACTTGAATTTTTACTCATTCTCCAGGTGAGGACATGAGTATCAAATCTCACCTTATTCAAAATTATATGTATTCTTTTTTTAAACCTGCACTGAAAAAAGCAAGACAATCTGCAAAAAAGATAGTTTTACTGAATATTTTTGGCACTGTAAAATCTTGCAGAGTAGTCTCATATATCTTATGTTAAAATTCCCTGATATTTCCAGGTTAACATTAAAATATTGAAATTTTTGTAGATGATTTCTTTTACAACATTACTTTGATACAGATAGTCTTTACTTAATAAAAATTTACATAAAAAAAAAATCACACTACAAGTTTTTTGCATAATTATTCAAAAATAGATGTTGTAAATAAATAGGAAGATACATAATACAATTATTATTATTATTTTCTAATAGTAATGAATTGATTTCTTATAGAAAAATTGAAAAACAACATTTCTGTTGCATGAATAATCCATTGAAACTAATTAATAACAAGTATGTTAGCACAACAAGTAGCATCAAAATAGTTTTAGTTCATCCTGAGTTTCCTCTTTTAATGTGTTAACAAAAACTAGTTGGATGTGCCAATCTCAAAACTTTCTTCTATCTCATACATACATTTTAATATTTTTAAAAAATTGTTACTCATTTTAATGTTTTAATTATTTTAATTCAATACCATACAAACTTCGGTTTTCATCTTAAATTTCTGCTTCAATCAATTAATCGGAGTAAAAACGGATTTCCGTCTCTGCACGAGCCAATAAACAATAGAATGATAGGCAGATTTTTTTTTAATTCAGGGAGGACCTACTTGCCTCACTAAAAGATAATTATAAACAAAAATTTTAGTTCAATTCTAGGATTAACTTCATCCACCTTTAGGTGGTGCAATATTGAAAATGACATAAAATTCACTATTGCAGCGCCCCCTACAGGTGGATTTTTTTCAAATTCAGGGAGGACGAACTAGCTATACCCATACACTTACACAAAAAATTTGGTTAAATTCAATGCATAACTTCATATAATTTTTGTCGGTACAATATTGAAAATGGCACAAAATTCACGATTGCAACGCCCCCTTCCGGCAGATTTTTTTCAAATTCAGGGAGGGCCAACTAGCCATAGCCATACACTTACACAAAAAATTTGGCTTGATTCTGTTCATAGTATTGTATACTTTTGACTGGCACAATATTGAAAATAACCAAAAATCGCGATTGCAGCGCCCCCTTCCAACAGATTTTTTTCAAATTCAGTGAGGACCAATTAGCCATAGTCATACACTTACACAAAGAAATTGGTTCAATTTGATGCATAACTTCATATACTTTTGGCTGGTACAATATTGAAAATGGCACAAAAATTGTGATTGCAGCGCCCCCTTGTGCCAGATTTTTTTTTAATTCAGGGAGGACCAACTAGCCATAGTCATACACTTACACAAAAAATTTGGTTCAATTCTATGCATAACTACATATATTTTTGGTCGGTACAATATTGAAAATGGCACAAAAATCGCGATTGCAGTGCCCCCTTCTGGTGGAATATTTCAAAACTGAAGGAGGACCTGCTTGCCACAGCCAAAAACATTCACAAAAAATTTGGTTCAATTCCATGCACAAATTCATACACTTTTTGATCGTAGAATGGCGACATACAGACACACACACACACACAGACAGACATTTTGTAAAAACATGTTTATGGCATCTCTGACCCCTAAAACGTGTAAATCCATGGAAAACCAGAAGTCGAAAAAAATTTCGATTACAATACTTTCTTCTATTGAAGATGGAAAAAAGTAATAAAATCATCAATGTCCAAAATTTAAGAATATTTTAGTTTGTATCTTATAATTTTGTCAGTCATTCACAAAGTAATTAAATACAGTCGTCTCTCTCTATAACGAAACTCCATACATCGAATTTTTTGTAGGAACGGTCCCCTTTTCCCATGAATACATTAAAAACAGTCTCTATATAGTGAAATATCTATCTCCATATAACGAATATTTTCATGTTCTTTATTTATTCAGTTTTTAAAAAGCTTCAAAATCACATGGAATCAATTTTCCATCTTTTATTCCTGATTTATCATTCAGTTCTGAGTTTATTATGTTACTCAAATCAAATGTTAAGTCCAAAGAATTCATCCCCTCCCTCCCTCCCACATATTTTTCAACATCCTTCTCAAAACAGTGTCAATTGGATTGTTATGCATATAAGTACGGGATCAATGGGTCAATTAAAGAAAAAACAATTTACAATTGCCTCAAAAAGGTCAAATTTTCTATACTAGAGGATAATGTGGTTCTGAGACGAAGAAGACGTGACTTGAGTAGACTTTAAAAAGAATTAGAAATTAATTAAGGAACGCGGCGGAGAAGTCGAAGACAATGTTGCTCTCTCTGATTTTTTAAAAGTGGATGACAATCTCACTGTTGCACAGTATCCTAATGATAGTGATATTTTAAGGAGAGTTATGAACAATGATGGTGAGTGTGACAACGAAGCATGAGAACGAAAATTCACAACAAGAGAAAAAAACATCACACAGTGAAATGACGAGTTCTTTTGATCTTATTAGGAGAGTACTTCAAATGGGGGAAAATGTTCCCTATACAATTTTTTATTCCTTTCTAAAATTTGAACTCTTTTTTCGAAAGTGTAGCAATTTTGAAATCAAAACAAGAAAAAAATACAGATTTCTATTTCTAAAATTAATGCAAGCAGAGTATCCTTATTTCATTTGGCTTTCAAATAAATGTCTGTTCTCTTTTTTTTTGAAACTGTTTAAATAATTAAGAAATAGAATATTAGGTTAATATTTAGAGTGAAACATTTCAAATTCTTAATTAAACACATCAAAAATAATATTTGTTCAAAATTTATACATTAAATAAGAATTTTAACGTCATTCTCCATATAACAAATTTATCTATATAACGAATTTTTTACTGGAACAATGGATTTTCTTATATAGAGACTCGACTGTAGTTAAAATGTTACTGATAAAGAATGCACAGAAAAGGAAGAATAGAAAAGATGCTATTTTTGAAGGAAAATACTTAACAAGAGATAGTATAAGTGCAAACAGATATCAAACAATGCTTTCATTTCTAAAATATTTTTTGCATAAATATACTTATTTTATTAATGTTGTGTGAACATAAAAGTATAAGACATTGGTTCGTTGCTCTCTTTACCTGCTTTTACTTTAATATTTGCTACTATATCATTTATGTTTCAAAATCAGCAAAATTTCTATTCTTGCAAAATTAAGATATTTATCGCTAAAGATCAATCAGAAAATTTATTTTCTTTCTTTCTTTCTTTTTTCTCTATTTTCAAACCAAATACTGCATTTTGCATAAAACATTTCGTTTTCAATAAAAATGTGGCTGAAAATTCGAACCGGACTAAAACTATCTGTTTTCCAAAAATCTCATTTCTTTCTTCAAAAATTTTCAAATTTACTCATCGATTTGAGCTGCATCCATTCAAATGAGACTATTTATTCCCATGTTCTTCATTGTTTCTAATTATCAGCCATGACTGATTCAAGACATGAGTACAAATTATAAAACAAATTATGCACATATGACTAAACTTTTTCATGTGTTTATTAAAACCTGCAGATTTGATGGAAATAGAATTTTTTTTTGTTTGAAACTACAGAAGTGTTTCAAATACTCTTAAAGAAATTTCTAGTATAACAAAGATTATTTACAAAAATCATTATAAAAGATAAATTGAGATGTGTATACCCAGGATTCTTGCTGTCTTTTGAGCAACATTAGCGATTTGGCCAATTAAAAAAACAGTAGCCAAATAAAAAAATAAATTGGTAAAATAAATTTGATGAGAAATGCTGAAAAATCTAACTTAACTCTTTATGGTATCATTTTTTT
Source organism: Maratus speculifer (assembly GCA_964019185.1). Lineage (NCBI taxonomy): Eukaryota > Metazoa > Arthropoda > Arachnida > Araneae > Salticidae > Maratus > Maratus speculifer. The sequence continues at coordinate 382,590,580 of OZ025289.1, forward strand.
TTTTCAATGTGTTCTAAAACACCATAACTTTTTGTCATTGCTTAGAAAATAGAAATTCTACTATACACTATAAAAATAAGTACATTCTAAATAACTTCTACATGTCTAAATGTTTCAATTATACTTTTAGAAATAAATTTCTATGATATTTTGACTAAAACCATGAGAAAAAAATTGATTGACCAATGATACTTTGCAGTATGGTAAATGCCAAATATAACGCCACATTTCAGCAGAACATTTTTCGATTTGGCGATTGATGTTAATAATTTTGGGTTGTAATATTACTGCCGCATAAATAGTGATAAACTGACAAAAGATAAACATTTATCATATAATCCTTTCTGTGTCTTTGGTTGTCGCTAAACTGAATTGGTGTTGAGTCAGTATCTGTATAAATATAATGTAAATGGCACAGTGCGATTGAAGAAGAAAAGTGACATCAATTGTATAGTAACATAGATAAGAATCTCAACTGTAACCACACACAAATAAAGAGCAGAAATTGAGCACTTGCAACTTGTTCTTTTACTCACTAAATGAAGCATTTTGCCGTGATTTGGAACAATGGCGAGCGTCAGCAAGAACCCTGTGTATACCTGAAACTAAAATATTTTTTAATTAAATGAATTTCGTATTATTAGAATATCTTTCTGCAGCATTGAAGAATTATGTTTCAATATATGTGAAAATAAAAAATTTCGCATCTATGGCACAGAGCCAACTTGGGCCACATGTATAATTTATTAATTATGATGTATATTTAATAAATTCATATAATCAATTAATAATTATGCATATTTAATAAATATGATCAGTTAATAATTATGTGTACTTATGTATATATTAATTACTTTAAAAACTTCTATTTTTAGCATTTTCATTTATATTTCAGGTTGAAAACAGGAAAATCATCAAAATTAGGTTTTGGTTTCAGCCTAAAAACCGGTTTAAGTAGATCCTTAGTTATCGTGATATTAAATTTCTGATATCATTCAGCCCCAGTTATAATCCCTTTAAAGAAAAAGCAGTTTTGTTAAATTAGTTTTACTTTCTTGTCTATCATAATTCAACCATAAATAGCATTAAAAAAATTTCGCATTTTGAAAAATTCATGAATTTATAGATTTTTAATATTCCAAAATTTAAAAAGATCTAAAATAATACACTCTCAATTTTGCAATTTTATGTGAGTTTTTTTTTTTTTACCATCTTTTTGTTTTCGTATATATATGCACTAAAACTTACCATATCATCCATCTGCATTGGTATAGAGATGAAATTTGTATATGATGAACTTTTTCTTGCTTTTTTAAATTTCAGTTTACTAGTAATAAATTTGTTCTTTGCAGGTATTTCAGAATCAATGCCAGTGACAAGTTCTCTTTCTCCAAAGTTCTGATTTTTTTTAATTATTGAATGATCAATGACTTTTTTCCTTTTAATTTTCTTTTTTTTGCCATCAAACTCTGAGGACTTTCTTTGTTTCTTAGAAGCATATTTTCTGCCAGACATTTCTGATTCTTTCCCCTGTGCCTATAAAGACTTTTATTAATATTGCTATATAATAAAATATGACAGACAGTGTAATGAATTCGAGTGTGTTTGCCTTTCACTGCACATTAAGTAGAAATTTATAATGGCAAATTGCAGTAATAGATCTAATTCAATAGTTTATATGCACAGTTGCATGGTTTCTGAAAAATGTCATAGATTTTTAAGTCATATAATGGAAGAAGAGGGAGAGGGGGTCAGCTATGCTCTGTTTTAAACAATTACTGATATAGTTGTATCTCAAGAAATAATACATAGAGCTTGATCAAAAGCTGATTACATATTGGCATATATTGGTCAGCATATGGCACTGACATGCTGATTTTAGGATTTATGCAATATCTATTTCTTGGCATTTGATGGAATTGAACAAAGTTTTATGTGCAAGATGCTTTTTTCTGAAAATTGATGCTCATTCAATTTTGGCTTTCACTGCACATTAGAAGGTATTGCTATTTTGTGTTTGGAGATGGTTTCATAATTAGGTCTACAAAAGGGCTAAAAATATACATTATAGAAGCATAAGAAAATAATCCAAAAGAGAGGAAAAAAAATATTCAATTTGTAACAATTAACATTAAAAGAAAGTTTAAAAGATGTGGATTCTAACAAAAACACACAGTAGTAAATATTCTATAATGGAAAAACAATGATAAAAACTATGTAGCAGGGCAATTCCAATGTCAATATTATTAATGTTTGTATACGTCTGTTTGTTGGTGTGTGGATTTTTGAAACAGGATAAACTTTTTTCACTGGGTAGAATCACGAAAGGTATATATATATATAAAAGAAAAGTTCAGTTTCTAATGCTGTTTAAATTTTGGGTCTTGACAAAATATGGCAGTAATAGCAAAGAAATTAATTAAAAACCTCATTTTTTAATCCTTTTAAGCTAAATTCTTTTCAAAACCACAGGATTTTATCCACACAAAATTTAAAGAGAGTGTGAATTTAGCCAAATTTATGTACTAGCATTATCTTTCATCAATAGCAGTTACTTCCATTCTAGATATGTGATGAAGCCATAAATTGCTCGAGAGAGCATCAAATAAAACAAGCTTTCCGAAATTATAAAAGATATTTTTATTGCTTCATAAAAACTAGATTAAAAATTCATTTATTTTCACAATCTCTATCCGTGACTTCTGTCTGACAGATACTATAAAAAATTTTATGCGAAGGATAAGGAGTTTCCATACCATGTTACAGGGCTTACTAGCAAATTTTTTTTTTTTTAGGTACCTGTAACTTTTTTTACATACAAATTTCATGGTTGGACGTAGAAAAAATCTACTTTCATATTTTTGAAAAATCGTATCCATAACTTAATTAGAACCAGAATTATGAATTTTTATCTAAACAAATAACATTTTTTTTCTTTCAACAGTGCAATTTAAGCAAGTTGTATTATTTTTTTATACTAGAAATTTTTAAAGCTATGGTAAAATTTTTAAAATATTAAATTTTTATAAAACCTTGCATAGAATTTTTCACTGGTTTCAGATGCATAAATTTCATTATGGTGCATTAATAAATTGACAAAATATTAATTTTTTAATAATTAATATGAGTACTTCTTTGAAAACATCGATTCAAGAACTATATAAATTTTTTAAAAATACATGATTTACAGATTTTGAAGTTATACAGTTAAAACCATCATTTGATGCTGAACAATATGCAAATTTTATAAATTTTGGTTTAAAAAAAATGTTTAATAAAAAGGAGTGCTTTATTATTTAAATTAATAATGCAAATTTGTTAAGATTAGAAAATCTAAAAAGGCAATCTGTTTGTTCTGTTCTGAAACCAGCCGTGCTTGTGCAGAACGCCTACTATATGGCACCGTAGGCAGCAGGGATACGGTTTGAGGTTCGTTCGGTTCCACATTTCATATGAAATCAAAGATTCTGATGTAAGGATTCGGCAATGCATGTGCAGCATGCCTGCTATACCATGTTGTAGGCAGCAGGGACACAATTTGAAGTTTGTTCACTTGTGTAGGTTATTAATTTGCAATTAAGTCATACTTGAATCCAAATTTCTTTTTATTATTTCAGTTGGTCCTATAAAAACACTATTAATTAAACTTTAATAGAATTATATTTTAAACAAAATAGGATTAAAAGACATTATTATGACCCCATTATTTTTTTAATAGAGTAATGCTATTTAAAATGCAAACGTTTTCACAGCAGTAATAAAAGGACATGACAAAAGAGAAAATTAGCAATTAAAATTGAATATCAATATCACTTGTAAAAAGTTTTTTTTTTTTTTTTTTTTTTTTAAATCATGTTTTACATAAAATTTGACATTGTACCCATTTAAAAGGTTAAAAAAGGGGGCTCATAATAAAATTAATAATAATTAAAAAAAATCTGACTAACCTCACTGCAATTAACACTACCATCATGTTCAAGAAATGCACAAGCACATATAGGATTTTTTGGTAATTCTTGAAATAATCCAATTGTTTCAAATATATTCTTATCTTTTTTTTCCTTGTACGTATTTTTTAGTTTTGAATGAAGACATTTATCTGTTGAGGAAGGGGGAAGAAGGAGAAATTTTACTTAAATTTAATTACTTGAGGATATATGTATATATACACAAACAAAATTAAAATATAAACAAAATGTATACATAAACATGCATTATTGAAAATAAAGGTGCACTCATTTTCATAAATTAAAAAAAAAAAAAAAAAAAAAAAAAAAAAAAAAAAAAAAAAAAAATGAAAATGAAAATTGAAATAATCAGTCCTTAAAAAAAGCCTTTGTTATCAATTTCACAAAAACTGTCTAAATGCTGGGATATTTAAATACTTAACTTGCACCTTAAGCAAACTATATATTAAAAAAATTACAAGAGTATTTTCTAAATTGATCTATTTACAATTTTGGTGAAAATAATATATGGCTGAATAGTTCCATTAATAACATTCCCTACATTACTTTACTTGTCTTCTTTTACAAAAACTGTAAAAATATACATGAAGGAAGTGTAAGTCATAACATCATCCAAAACTTGTGGATTCAAAGGAAGATGAGCTAGGTTGATTGATGCATAGAAAACTTATGTCAGTCTTTAATTTAAAATTAAAAAAATCACAATGCATATTTGAAACACTAAGACTAAATGATCAGACAGTTTGGACATAAAATGCAGCCACCTTGATGAGGTAAGTCCAAGGTAATTTTAAAAGCAATTACGTAAGAGCTGTATTCAAAACAGCAATTCGTTGTGTGCCAGAGTGGTAAGGGAGTTTTTTTAAAACTAAAAATCATCAGTATTGCTCCAGTTATACAAAATAAAGATATTGTTTAATAGTTTAAATATATTACATAATTAATAATTAAGGTTTTCTTAAATAATAATTATTTCTATAGAAACTTTTTAATTTTTTTTTAAAAAGTCAAATTTCGACTTTTGGGGAAAGAAGGTACAGACTCAAGCCATTTCTTTTCAGCAGTAAAATTTCAAGCAGCTAATGTACTAGTATAAAGACAACATTTGGCACATACCAGTTTTTGATTAAAAAAAAATTTTTTTTTGCTCCACCCTTATATATATGCACATACAGTCAAACGTCCCTTTAATGAACTTTTCTGCTTAACGAAATTTTCAGCCAAATCTTAAATTTGACTATTAACATGCAAATTAATCTTCATATTACGAAAAATATATTCTATGTAATAATGTTCATTTCAGTTTTGTGTGTACAACATTCAAGTGGAGAGATTACTATTATGATGATATAATTTATATTAGTTGATTGTAAGAAATTTAAATTATTTATATATTTAATCATTTCCATTTAAAAGAAGAAATTCTAAAATCATTTCATACAATAAGAAGTTAACTTTAGTTTTACAAAAATGCACAGATTAATTTCAGACTTTTAAATACTTAAAATCCTGCTAAAATTTTTATAAAAAAAAAACAAAAAAAAAACATTTATAAGAAACCTGTACGAAGAAATATTACAGACTTTTATAATTTAAAATACTGAGAGTAAAGAAAAAAAAATACAATATATTTCAGATTTTGTTTACCACTGTTTATTATGTGTTTTTTTAGAGATTAATCTAATTAAATTTCTGTCATGCATCTAATTATATAAAACAAAAGTAAAATACATTTCCAAATATTTCCATTTTAGGTGTACTCTTCATTTTATGCATGTGTATTTTATTATTAAAATTTCGTGAATTGAGTTGCTTTATTTAATGAACTTTTTTCATACTGAAGGGGTTAAATGGAATGATGAGATTTCGTTAAATGAAAGTTTCACTGTATATACTAACAATTTTGATTTCATAATCAGAGTCAATTTTGAGTTTAGTTCTGTATATCTAAAGGAAGCTATGTTCTTTGTGCTAGTACGCCAGAGTTTTTCTATTTGTCTTTGTTCCAAGCACGCTGGTGATTTTATGACCAATAAAGCTGCCTCAACAGATGTGGTATAGATTAGAACTTCTGGTCAAAAATTACTAATCCCTCTTTGACATTTTATCATGATGTGAAATAATGGCTAAAAAATAAGTTTTACTGCAAAATTTAACTTTGGAATGGCCCACTTTGCAGAAAAATATAGCAATAAAGTTTTTTAATTCCATTAATGCCCCACTGCATTTTTTTTTTAATTACTATTGTTATTCTAGGGTACTCCTGAATAATAAAAAAGAATTATGTTGAACCTGTTTTAACAATAAAATAATTGCTGAGTCAATAAAATAATTGATGAAACAATATATTTTTGAAAGTTTTCAAAATGTGATAATTATTCTAAAGAAATTTAATATAAATAAATATTGGTACTACTAGCTTATCCCGCCGACCAAAAAATTATCGCCAAACTATAAGATTAAATGCCAATAACGGATGATCGTGAATGTCACATTCAATGATATAGGTGAAAAATGGGAAATTCCATTAATAGCCAGCTGCTGGTAGATCCAGTTTCATTAGTGGCCACTTTTTAAGTATAGGTCAAAATGATTTTTTTTTATTATTATTTAGCGGCTAGTGAGTGACAAAGTTACAAATATTTAGTTAAAAATAAAACTGGCATTTCACTGAATGGAGAAATATGAATTAGTAATTAATACTGCAAATATAATTATAAGTGATAAACCATTTTTAAATATATATTTATTAATGCATTGTATAAAACAAACAAGGAAATTGTATTTTTAAATTTTAGATATTTTAAATTTAAAAATAATTTGACATTTTTCTTCGATATTTTCTTTGTTTTTACTTAAAACTTAGTAGAATCTAATATCATCAAGATTGGCAAGTGGTAATTATTAAGATTGGCGAGTGTATAAATAAATATAAATATTTTTTGCTCTGGTTGAGATTTCAAAACTCTCCAGATATCTTATTAAGGCAATCAGAGAGTGTCAATGTATTGGTAAGGTGGTGGAAGTCTGCTTGGTGGCAGTAAAGTCAGATGCTAAATTCACAGTATTACTCACCTAGTGGCAAGTGCTAATTTTGTCCTATATTTTAAAAGTAATTGGCTGTAATGTTTCACATTTTTTTTTTTACACCTACATAAACTTTAATCATAAATGTAACAAAAAATTGTACCAGCCAACTATTACTGGTACAATTATTGAGCACATGGCAAGAGAGAAAGATATAAGATACAGCATTTTCCTTAAAACCTCCTTGCATCCAGAGGTAAAAATGGTATAATTTATTTGAAATGCATGTGGAATTAAATTGATGACTATATTTTGTAGGAAAAAAACTATTTCTTAAAAGCATAATCCAAATAAAGAGTTCATGGTAAAAAGCCAAAATACAGAAAATACAACAAAACAAAGCTGCTAAATTTGCTTGCATCCGATTGAAAGATAAAATTAACCAATTCACTAATTAGATATAAACAAAGTAAAGATGCATATATCCATGAAAAAAAGCTGTATTTCACAAATCAAATTATAAAGGATTTTTAAATCGCCAAGTAGCGACTAAGGTGGCGATCGATGGCTAATTTTTAATCGCCACTTTAACAACTTTAATCGCCACGTGGCAAGTGGCGACCGTTAATTTACACCTATATTCAATGACATTAAATACGATTCACGTGTTTAAAATGTCATTAAGTGATTTGTTTTCAACTTTTTATTAATATTCTACTAATTATTTGTTTTTTCGTTATTTAAAATAAAAATAATGTCAATATGTATAATTTAGCTATTAGTTTGGCAATTTGTATAATTTGGCAAAATTGGTCGACGGGATAACAGAGTAGTACCTAAATATCTTTAAAAATAACCTACATATTTTTTTTTTTGCATTCTCTAATTTTGACACCTAAGAAATGAAAGAGCACAAAACACATTAGTAAACATGGTATAGAGTGCATATGAATTGATGATGAGAAATGTAAGAAGTTATAGAACTCAATAAAACAATTTTCACAATATAAGTTGGATAGGAAAACAAATGAAGAAATACTAAGGATGCCTCAGTGATTGAAATGGAGAAAACATTAAAGAGGAATAAGGATAAAATATATTTATTGACCAAATGCTTACAACAAATGTCACATCAGTGACAGAATGAAATGCACACAATTTGGAAGATATCTTGTATTTTATCAACACCTTAAATTGTGACACTAAGCAACAAGATCTTCAAGATCAAGCAACAAGATCTTCTGGTGACTCGATGGGAATCTGGTAAATGCCTCTCTTTAGCTGTTCCAAGAGAAAAAGTTCAAGACAGAAGAGAAAATAAGAAAACCACAGAGAGAACACTTTAGTCAATCCAATGAGATGGAATGAAAAAGGACAGATGAGATCTGAGATACCAAGAGATAGAGAACTACTGCAAAAAAACAATTCAAAGTTCTAGACACCCACTGTGTAATGTAATGGATGCCCATAAACCACATAATGGAACCAAATAATCCTTTGATGACTTTCTGGTATGACTCCTTGCAAATCAGGCAACACCTACTGAAGGAAGAGAAAGTATTTCTATTGTCTATACAAGCAAGCGAAACATACAAGCCAATTAAGTGGTTATAAATAATCTCTTTCTATGCATTCAATGGAATTTTTTTTCAAGTGGTATTTCACACACAGAGTGGCTGTGACCCACAAAATAGCATTATGCATATTAAATATGCTGTAACATGCAAATGTAGCCTCATTCTGTTAACAGGATAAATGTTCTAAACTGTGGATGTAGTAAGTTCTGTTGCAGGAACCTGCATGCAAATATGACATGTTGAGGACGATCCATTTCGTATAGGGCCTGGACTCTATTGAGATAGTAAGGACATAACTTTTCTTCACAAAACACATGCCATACTGCCATATGGCTAACACCTTCGTTAAAAGCAACTGGATGTTTGTATCATTCAGGTCAGTGTTCTAATTCACCAAGAATGGTCTGTATTTGATTTACCAGTCTAGATATGAGCAATGTCTGTCAGCAAGGAATAAGCTACTGCTAAGAATTATCTGTGCCGGCATTGAAATGTTCTTTGACTGGGTACAGCCACCTTGGATATCATTCCTGGTGCAGTATTATGATTTCTGTGGCATTGTTGGCAAACCCACACTTATTAGTCTCTCCAACATTGGAATATTCCTGCATCTCTCTCGATGATTATCAGTTAAATAACAGATTAATCAAACTACACTGTTTCACATCCACTCCAGAGAAAGTGCCCTCTAGCATGTCACCCTTTGTTGTTTGACTTAAACTTGTATAGCGACAATTATTTGTTTTGTTAAGTTCTGCCACCCTTTACATTTCTACACTAATTCAGATACACCCAGTATATGTATTTTTATTAATGTACTCTATCTATATTATATTATATTTTTTTAAGGGTAGAGAACTGATAGTTATTGTTTTTTTTATTATTATTTAGCTTAATGAAAAACAACCTTGTTCACAATAAAGCATGCAATTGCTTCAATAGTTCATCTATTTATTAAATGTTGCAGTAAGTAAATAAAAAACATATATAAATATTACTTCTAATGTTACAGGTAAAAATAGCAAAGTAAAAACCAAAAATTTTAATATGAATTAGTAATTTTAAATATCTAAGTCTAGACTAGCTTAAATAATTTTATTAATTATTATATTCAGTCTAGTTCAATTATAAAATATATTTTTTTTAAAATAGGCTTAAACGTGTTTAAAATATATTTCACCAATTATTAAAAAATTATGCATGCACAAAAGTTTGTAAAAACATTTACACAAATAAAGATTTAATAATAATTATATATATATACATATAAATATACACAAAAAAGACCTCCCTCCCAAACAAAATCAAACATGATAGAGAATGTCGTGAAAATAAAAGAGTAATGCATAATAAACATTTATGAAATCTCAGAACTAGCAAAGACACAAATAGTAAGACAAAACAGCATAAAAGAATAATCATCACTAAATATTTAAAAAGTTCATTAGAAAAAAAAAAAAAAAAAAAAAAAAAAAATCAACATTACATGTTTCAAATTTAAAAATATGACATAATATTATTTTAAAGTAAGTAAATACCTAAACAAGTTTAAATTTAACTTCATTAATTAACAAACAAAATGTTTATTTGTAATTCAAAATAAGAAATTAAGATGAAATGCAAAGCCCATAATATATATTATAATAATAATCCACTTTATTAATAAAAATAAGCAGGGAAAAAAGTTATTTTGAATGATAATCCTGCAATACATATTTTAAATGGGAAATAATAAATCTCATTCTTTTTTCATTAAATTCATTTTTCTTCTTTATAGTTTTTACTGTTTATTTCTCTAGTGTTTTCATATTATAAAAGGGGAAGGTTCTTGTCAAGTTTACCATACTGCATTTTTTAAAAACAATTTTAGGAAATACAAAATATTTAATCTATGGATAACAGTAAATAATCATCAGTGGCACAGCCAAGGGGGTGGTTTTAGGGTTAAAACCCCTCCCAGAGCTGAGAAAGATCGCTATAATTGCTGTTTATATGAATAAAATCCAAACTTATTTTTTAAATGTTTTGGCGCATTTCGGAATCTGCCACTTTATTGAATCAGATTTCATTTAACTAGCAAAAGCCATGCTTTGTTTGGATTCACGAAGCATTATTTTATAAAGCATATATTTGAAAGTAATAATATTTTTTAATATTATTTTTGCATCTTTATTAAACAAAAACGTTATTTTATGTTTTGGCGCATTTTAATTCTACAAATGTAAGTTCAGCCAAATAACTATAAATTTCCTAGGAATTTTTTATTTATGATGTAAGACTGGTTTAAAAAAATATTTTCGAAGCAAACTTTTACAAAATATTTCTAAATTTTCAACTAAAAATTCTTTTAAAGATGTTTTTAAAATTTCTAGTAGCCACTGGTGTTTTTTTAAAAGTTGTTTGAAATATGCACATTTCCAATCATTATAATTAACATCAAATAATCTTTGATAGCTATTTTAGAATAATATATTTGAATAGAGCTTGAAGAAAGTTACTTCTTCAAAATCCAGTTTTCTGGAAAAACATTTGAAATCTGCTCTCGTCAATACTATGAATTTTTAACTGTAAAACTTTTTATTCTAATTTCTTCGTTTTTATACATGTTAGCGCATGAGAATTTTTGATATTGTAGAATTTTTCGTAAGGAGAATTTCTATTGAATGCTTAATTTTGAAGGATTTTCACTCTTGACAATGTTACGTACGTTTTTAAGCCAACTGGTGCCTATATATCCTCAATATCTACAACTGCTTCATCTAATGTTAAACCTTGGGATTTATGAATTATAATAGCAAAGGCTAACTGCAGAAGAAATTCTTTCCTTGAGCAATTTATGCTTCCATTTTTCCAGAATTCAATTATTGGGGGAATTGGTACGCACCAATTCTTATAAGTTAAAATACTGTAGTATTCAAATTTATCCACGATTATTCGCGATATCTGGTCTGGTGGCTTGTGATTTTCTTTAATACGTGCAACAAAGTCTAAAGTCCCGTTCACTAAACCTTTTTCGATCCACAAATAAGAACGTAACATTACTTTCGATACAAACGATAAAGTAAGAAATGGTTCAAGTCCATTTGTCATTTCTGAATCGGCCAACTTTGCTTTAGTACATTTTTAAAGAGCTTGAATCGAGGCAACAAGTTCACGCAATTCTTTTAATTTTTCATTTATATAACAAATTTAACAATTAATTTTATTTGTTTACAATTCTTTTGTTGCCACTTTACAAAAAAAAAATCCATAATACAATTTTTTAAAAATGTTTAAGTGTCATCTGTGCAAACGATTTTGCTGAATAATAAAACATATTTTATTTATTAAATTAATCATGATTCTATCTATAATTACTTACTCCATGATTTATATATTTTTTTTTCTGAAAATATACGCGTTTCATTTTTTATTTGCTAAAATGCGTCCATATTGGAAATGCATGTAAAATAAATTAATTAAAATAATATTTTTTTAATGTTTTACTGTAAAAAAATTATATTCTGCAAATCTACAGATCATATTTTATTTTTGTGTTTAATTTGAAGTTAAAATATTGAATAGTTTTTTTGTAAAGTGTACGACAAAATGTAATTTGAGTGGCCTAGTAGAGGATTCGCTTTGCTCATCCTAATAAAGGGACTCAATTAAATGGCGAAAATTCTACTTAAAATTGTGAAAGTGCATATTACATGAATCAGTTAAGTAAAAATTGGTTATTTGAACTAAATTACTTTTCTTAGATGCTTCATGCTTAAAAAAGATTTTTGGCCACACAGACGCTCTTTGAGTTTAAGTATTATACAGTAAATATTTTAATTAGTACTGATTCTATTAACCGGCGATTTAAATAACCGGCAATCACCTTTATCAGAAACTTGAAACCCCCCTTAGAACCGAATTCTGGCTGTGCCACTGATAATCATTATTATTAATATTTAAAGTTAAAGCACAAAATCTGCTCCAAAAAAAAAAAAATAATAATAAATAAATAAATAAATAAAATAATAATAAATAAATAAGTGTAAATATATAAAAAGAAAATAAAGGTAAGAAAAACAAAAGTAAATAGCATGAATATTTTAAATTGTTGCAGCATCCAAGTAGTATTGAAGTATTTTACTAAATCTGAAATAAAATAGACTCTTGAAAATTCGATAAGTTTGGCAGAATACCATTTGATTTTTAACTAAAATGGAAAGAAACACTTAAGTGATAGAATCTTATGATACAGCTGCTAACATAAAAAAAAAATGTGTGGATATTCAAATAAAAAAATGAGATGGCAACACTTGGCCTACAATGTTTTATATTACAACATTATCATATTATGTGCTGTTAAATAATCAAATTTAAAAAAATCAGCAGTGGCTTAAACAATCAATAAAGTATGCTGATTAGATGCACATTACAATTTAACACCAGCAATGCCAACATCTAGGACAACAATGCCATAATTAGAGATGGGAATGCTCAGAAAAAAAAACCCCGGAAAAGTTAGGAAAAAAACAGTTTTTTTTTTTTTTTTTTTTTTTTTTTTTTCCCCGAAGGCATTTTTATCAAACCGGAAAAATTGAAATTTCATTTGTAAAATAATATATTGTAGATTTTGTAATAATCACATTCTTATATTTATTTTATTTATGTTGAGTGTCTCACATGAAAATTTTAATGTGGGTAATCTGATATCTCAGCAGAAATCTGTTTGAGAAGGCTTGAAAGGATCCTTTGTATTTTTTCTACTTTGATACACAAGACCCTTCATAAAACTTCTCTTGAAACAAGACATTTCAGAAAAAAGTTCATCTCCAAATTGAATCTTTCGCAAATGCAATAATTGAAGAAAAAAAAATTCATGGCATATAGCAGCTGAATCTTATCAAGTTGTATATATGTATGAATAACCTTATTAAAAATGTCTAAAATAGGAATCTAAATATAGTAATTTCTAATTCACAAATTCTGATTATATTTTGTACAAGTATGTACAAAAAATTCATAATTTCACAAAAACAGGATTACATAAAATCTAGATATTTAATTAAATGCAACTTCTCTTGTTAAAATGAATTCCTAAGCAAAAATTATTTCAATAATATGCTGATTAATGGAATTGGTAAAATTAAAAATTTAATATAAAATTTGAAGCATGCATTTATTACTTTCTTCTATCTTTACAAGAAGTATTAAATTCGTGAAAAATTTGACTTCCAGTTTTTGGTGGATTTATGTTTCAGAAGCTCCTGAACAGGATTTGGTTGTTTTTGAAAAATATCTGTCACTCTGCGAGTCTGTATGTGACAAAAATGTTATGTGTGCTCTATCTTAAGAACTGATGCACTTAATTTCACAAAACTTTAGATTCAGTTACATATTGATATAAACTCGAGATGTTTAGTTATTGGTGTATATCATCCAACAGATGGCACTGCTCTACTGCATTATTCATGATTTCCACAATTTCTCTATCTCAAGAACTTATGTACAGATTTTCATAAAACTTCAGATTAAGTTAATCCTTGATATAATTTGGTACTAATTACTTCTTGGTGTAAATCACTCAACAGATGATGCTGTTATGCTGCATTATTCATAGGCGTAGCCAGCCTTTTGAACGGGGGTGTGGGGGGGGGGGCAAATTTTTTAACCTGAACATGTTGGGTACAAACATCTTATGTAATAAAACCTAATAAAACAGAACCCCATAAAACCTATCAAATTTCCGTTTTAGACAGGTTTTTTGCAGAAGGTATAATTGTGTGGAACTTCTTTTTAAAAAAAAACCAAACGCAATTTTTCATTGCGTGAAGAAGGACGAGAAGTTGCTTAAAACTAAATCTGATGGACAGGGGCGTGCGAAGAGAAAGCTGCGCCCAGGGCAAAGTTACAATTTGGCGCCCCTTCCACCCAACTTTTTCTTCTAACAGGCCAAAAATGATGTAATATGAATGTAGTATAAATTTGGCGTCCCCTAAAGTTCCAAGCTGGGGCAGCTGCCCCCTACGCTGCTTCTTTCGCATGGCGCTGCTTTTGAATAAAAAAAAGATATATAAACATAGATAAAACATGATAGATATAAAATAAAGATATCTGTAAACATAAATCTGTAATTATCACAAGTTTTCATTTCAAACAGCAATGAAATACTGAAATAAATAAGCACGACTTTAGTTCCCCCCCCCCCCCCCCCGTCATTTTGATCAAAGTAGCATTAAAATAACTTGTAGTATACAATTTAAAGTGAAAAATAGCTCTTATATTTTCTACTCATGAATAAATAAAATTTCCCCGTTAAAAAAAATGAGCCCGTACGAATGTCAAAATATGATCCCAAAAAAAACGAAATTTAGCAAACCAACAAACCAACCTCCATATTAATTTGAATTTTGCGTAGCATCATTTCTTTTTTTCAGAGGAAGCACAGATTTGTACTTGAGATGAGTTCGGGCTCGATTTTTGAAACCCGCGCCCGAAAGATTTTTTGTACATTGGAGCCCAAGCCCATTCGAGCCCGATACAAAAAGTATACAAAAATAAATAAATAAATAAATAAAAGATTTAATGATATTTAAAAATTGTTTCAAATGTGATATCCCATTTAAAAAAATTTCTTATAAAATTTACTATTAAATAAAAGTTTAAATTCAAGCTTATGAAAAGAGCAATTTGGTATCAAATAAAAAAAGTCCTTCCGGCAATGCAAGGAGGAAGAGGTAGCTTTCATATACTTATTTATTTATTTTAAATTCAGTTATATAAATCAAATATACGAAGCTCAAAGTAGTGGGACACGATTAAGTAAAATCAGATTGTTTCAAAACAAAATCAGATCGTTTCAAAATGTCAGCCATAAGAAAAATTCAAAGTGCTATAACTCAACCATTTTTTAAGATATAGGCAAAGTAAAAAGTGTTCTAGAATCAGTGTTTTAGGATTTAACAAATAAAATAAAAATATTTTTCAACTTTTAATTTTTTCGCATTTAATTTTAAATTTTAAATTTTTTAAAAGGCCGCCATTTTGAAACAAGATGGCGGATAGTGCTGGCCAACGAACTCGGTCGAGATATTTGTATGTACTATGTACATACCAAGTTTCATTCAAATCGGTTTATAAATTCGTTAGTTATAGCATGACAAAAATCAGATAGTTTCAAAATGTCAGCCATAAGAAAAATTCAAAGTGCTATAACTCAGTCATTTTTTAAGATATAGACAAAATAAAAAGTGTTCTGGAATTGGTGTTTTAAGATCTAACACATAAATTAAAAATATTTTCCAACTTTTAATTTTTTCGTATTTAATTTTAAATTTAAAATTTTTTTAATTTTTTTAAATGGCCTCCATTTTGAAACAAGATGGCGGATGATGCTGGCCAAAGAACTCGGTCGAGATATTTGTATGTACTATGCACATATCAAGTTTCATTCAAATCGGTTCATAAATACGTTAGTTATCGCATGACAAAAATCAGATATATATATATATATATGTCAACATTTGAACCGAGGGTGGTTTTGGGGTCTGGGGGTCATGATCGGTGAAATAATACCAAAATTTTTTGGAAGTGCTTTCCTCCGGACGGCTGCAATAGGTAGCTTTTTACTTTTTGTAATGAAAGCTACCTAATACCCTTCATACCTAAAATGATTCCCATATTTCTTGTCCTTTAAAAAGAAAATTTGATGGACATATTAAAGAAGTGTAATGAATAAATGGATAGTGTTTATAGAAATTACTATTTATATGCTGAAGAATAAAAAAAGTTTTCAATTTCCTATAAAAAGAGTACATCTTCCGGGGTGTAGTCGTAAAAAAACCACAGGTTACACGATCGACGCAGAGGGTATATGCTCATGGCACAGAGTATACTCTAGAGAGTACATCCTATGGGTTTCATGAGAAACAGAATGTTATATGGTGTTCCTTAAAAAAAATCCAGAAGGTATACGGCGTATATCCCAGTATACCTTCCACTACATTCCTGTACATTTATCTATAATCAATTCATTTCTCTTAACAATTCCCCATGACTGACGAGAACCTTAAAATCAACGCAAATTAAAACATTGATACAGTTATCTTAAAGTTCTGTTGTTTTTATGGGAAAAGAAGAAACATTAATCGAATGTTTTCAATCGGAATAACATGTAAAATATGTTTACTTACGAAGGGAAATCCTCAGCATAAGCAAAATTCATGATGACAAACAGGAAAAAAAAATCACAATGATGTTATCATATCATATGAAGAACGATTATGATTCGTGCACAATCAAATAATTTGCAAACCTCAAGCATCTAGTCTGCATCAAAAACGAAATCATTTTCTAACAAAATAAATAAATAAATGATCGAATTAAAAAATATCCTCTGCCCCAAACGAAAATCCAACCAGAAGCTAATTTATTATTTATGATTATTTTGATAGGCGCCTTATCAATTAATCGTTGACGGAAATGCAGTAGACATAAATCTCCATACATCACAAATTTTCTTCTGAAGCAACAATCAACTACTGAAATATACAAAAAAAAAAAAAAAAAAAAAAAAAAAAATTATTTTTACTTTTCTTTTGTTTTGATCAAAATAACACTGAAATGACTTGAAAAAGAATAAATAATTTTAAAAGGAAAATAGTAGTTCTTTCAATCTCTTCTACATATAAATGCTTTTTAAATTTCAGAAAGAATGAGCCCGAGCCCCCCCCCCCCCCCCATGCCCGAACACTAAAATGAAAATCGAGCCCGTACCCGCTTCGGACCCGGGTTTTCGTGCTGGGGCTGAGCCTGTCCCATCTCTAATTTGTACAACCTTCCACCCCCTCCGTTCTCCAGGCTAATCACATGGTGCAATTATTGTTTCACATCTGTATTTCCTTTCAATTTTTTTTTGCTCCTATTTAGACTTTAGATAACAAAAGAAAATATATAAATAGTAGTTTCTATCCTTGGCGACATCAAATTGGGATTATAAAACCAACTTTTTTGATTTACTGTGATTAATACAGATTCTAGTAAATATTCTAGTTTTAAAAAAGATGAATAAAATAATCTTCTTAAAAAGAAAATGAAGAAAGAATCAAGGTCTCTTCTTTTATCACATTTCAAAACATAGACTGTTAGTTTTGATTAACTAATTGAACGAACTTTGCTTACATTTTTCTTCTTTTTCTTTTATAAATTTTGATTTTTAAAAATAATCAATCTTGGATCTGCGCCAGCAGGGGGGTGGGGGGGGGGGTCAAACTGAAGATTCAATCAGTTCCTGATATGTATATCAATGTTTAGTTTTTGGTGTAAATTGCCCTTTAGATGGTGCTACTATGCTGCATTTTTCATGATTTCACTGTAGCTGATTAATTGAATGTTTTTTCAGAATGTTTGTGTAATCTAAAACTGTCCTCTATTTCCGTCCATGCCATACAGTAATGTTGCAAAACATGGGCAGTTTTCATTAGATAAGTACAACTGAAATGGAAAAATACCATATTTAATTACAAGTCCTAAGTTCCGAAATATACTTTCCTTCTTGATTAAACTTTGAATTTTAGTAGTAGTCTGAAGCATAGTAGAAGTTTATCTCTATGTGTAACTGTTTTTGTTCATTCCTCGTATTTTCTATTTGAAGTGTATTGTTTTCATAACTTTTGAGTTCCACTCTTAAAAATATGAAATTACCACATGGAAACATTGAAAATGGTTTCTTACTCAAGAATGTCATACTAGATTTCAGGATAAAAACAGAAATTTTACGTTTAATTAAACTTTAAAAAAAATATTTTCCTGGTTTCAGCAAGTAAAAATCTAACAATCAGTAAATACTATGCTGTTTTTCAGCTGCAGACCCGAGTATGCTAAACTAAAACTTAGTTTTGTTTAAATTTAGATTATAAAACTAAATCAAAAATTTTTTGATTTGATAATGGAAGGCTATACCAAAACCAAACACATTTTTTAAAGAAATAAAATTATAATTGTAAGAAAAAAATGTAATATTGTATAATATACATTTTTAAACAACAGGAAAATTCGAATATTGATATTCATAATAATGACAAAACTGCAATAATTTGTTTCTTTAAACTAGTATCATTTACTTAAAAACAATACTTATGTAATGGGATGTAAATTTTAATTTCATTCCTAACTGCAGAGATAATTAATCCTAACTGCTCAGATTTTTATATTAGGTCAATTGGTAATGGTAATTAAACATGTAATATAAAAATTATTTCAACAGAGACATGATATAACAAACAATAGCATTATAAAGCCTGAATGATACTACGAAAATTCTGAGACTGGGGGGAAAAAAACTAAACTTTTAAAAGCAGGTTTTGCTTCTTTTTTTTTTTTTTGTAATGTAGTCATATAAAGTGGAAATAATTTTCTTTTAAAACAAATAAATGAAAAAGTATTTATTATTTAATATGATATAAGAAAATATAATTTATGTGGGAGAAACAATTATGAAAAATCAATTTTTCCAACTTTTCCGTTTTTTTCCGCCACTTCAATTTTTCAGTAAAATTTACATTGCTAGCCATAATACAAATACGCTTAATTATATAGTCTGTGCAAGTAACTATCTCATTCCTTGCATTCAAATTGACTGTAAATTCTATGTTCTAATAATACAATAAAATTACAATAATAATACAATAAAAATTCTATTCTTTTACAGTCAAAATATACTGAGTTATGATACTTATAATTTTAGGAATTTTCAGTGTTTTCTGATATTAAAAACACATATTTTGATTTTTAGTGCTAAAAAATGATGAAAATCTTAAAACAAAAAAATTTGTATAAATAACAATTCTTAAAAACTTTTGTATTAAAAACAAAACATTCTGAGCCTTTCATCAACTTTGAAAGATTGCAGCAAAGTTAAAAAAAATCTTCTGAAAACTGCTAAGTTTGAACTGATATTAAGAAACAACTGTGTTTTCAGAATTTAGTGACCAATATCAGGATATTCCATATGGTCATTCATCATCAAACATAATTTTATAATAAGCTAGGTAAAATAAGATAGATAAATACATATATTAAAATCTTCCTCTATAACACAAGTTACAGTACTTATGTTTATCAAAGCTTCAACGATATTTACTGATTATGCATCAGTTAAGGTGTCCTTGATTTACATTTATAATTGAAAAACATAAGTAGCATTAACTTGTAAAATTACTAACTTAATATTTCTATATTATATTTCAAAAGACTATTTAATTGACACAGTAAAGTTTTTGCAAATATCCTATGTGTTATTAGAAGAATCCAACTATTGCTAACGTAGAAACTAATAAAATATGCCTGTTAAATAAAACAGCAGGAATATAAATAAGAAATCATTGGTCCTAAGAATAAATGAACTGAGTTAACATGCGTTAATTGTAATATCAACTGACAGAATATTGAGCCTGATCAATTATACTATTAATACCTTTCAGCAATTTTTACAATACACTATATTGCCATTGATTATGGGACACTTGCGATTTTAGACATTTTACTAAATATCTAGAAATATACATGAGGAATCATCTCGAAACTCTTAGTGTATAAATATAATAGTATACATCATACATCTCCGTGAAGATTTTTTACCGAAACTCCATAGGGGACCGTCAACAAATTAAAAAAGAATGAATATCTTTTGAATAACCCTGTCAAAACTAATGTAGCAAAAGCGCTCAAACTCTAGATTATGATTGAATGCCTTATTATAATACACTGTGTTCATTTTTATGCAAATAGCATGCATACTCGCAGAGTAATTAAGGTTTTTATAAAAATGGTCCCAAATTTTTCCAAATTTTTTCCTTATAATTTTCAGAGTTTTTAATATAAAATAATATTTTTTTTAGAAAATATGACAAACAACATTGCACATAGTACCCTGTAATCAGAATTAAAAAATAATGAAAATTGTATACAAAATGAGTTGGTTTACTAAATAATTTTTTACTGTGCATGCGTCAACGATATCAAAATTTCATTTGCATATTATGTTAGCTAAATGTATAGAGCAACTTTTGTGAAAGTCACAAAATCATAACTTGAAAATTCTGAAAATAATCGTCAATTGAATAAGTTGAAAATCCGTTATTCTCAAAATGAAGCAAAAACAAGAGGGGTTGTATCCATATATTCATTGATTAGTGTCAATATAGAATACACAATACGGGATGTTATGACTATTTTTGGATAAAATCCCTCATTTTTTTGCTTCATTTTGGAAACAACGGATTTTGTCCTTTTTCTATAGACGATTACTTTCAGAATTTTCAAGCTATAATTTTGAGACTTTTACAAAAGTTGCTCTATGCATTTAGGTAACATAATATGCAAATGAAATTTTGATATCTTTGACGCATGCGCAGTAAAAAATTAAGTAAACCTACTCATTTTTCATATAATTTTTATTATTTTTTAATTCTGATTACAGGGTACTATGTGCAATGTTGTTTGTCATATTTTCTGAAAAAAATATTTTATATTAAGAATTCTGAAAATTATAAGGGAAAAACTTAGAAAAATTTGGGGCCATTTTTATAAAAACCTTAATTACTCTGCGAGTATGCATGCTATTTGCATAAAAATGAACACAGTGTATTACAATAAGGCATTCAATCATAATCTAGAGTTTGAGCGCTTTTGCGACATTAGTTTTGACAGGGTTATTCAAAAGATATTCATTCTTTTTTAATTTGTTGACAGTCCCCTATGGAGTTTCGGTAAAAAATCTTCACGGAGATGTATGACGTATACTATTATATTTATACACTAAGAGTTTCGAGATGATTCCTCATGTATTTTTCTAGATATTTAGTAAAATGTCTAAAATCGCAAGTGTCCCATAATCAATGGCAATATAGTGTATTATGATTTAATATTTCTGTGGGTTATGGGACAGAAATCTGTCAATGGATTTTGAGTGCTTTGATTCAAGCAACCGATTTCTTTCTTTAAAATAGTTTGTTTTTACTTTAATACAATTTTTATATTTGCTATTATTTGAATGCATTCTTTGTCTATTTTCTTTCTTTTCTAAAAAAAAAAAAAAATAATAATGCAAGGCTCCTAGCAAAACATATTTAAATTTTTCTGACTAAATCTAAAAAATATCTCATGATCAGGCATACAAGAAAATTCACTATTTCCACAATTTAAGCACAAAATTTTTTTGTGGTCCCCCCCAAACAAAAAAAAAATCTCTGACTATTTTGAATTTTTCTGATTTTTTATAACTTTCCATGTCACTGGGGAACTTTGTAACAAATTAAATTCTTTATTTCTAGTCGAATCATTTTTGTCTCATATTACTGTGATCAAAAAATATCCAAAATGCTTCTATAGTATCATTAAAAAAATACAGTACAGTTACATAACAATACAATATAAAATATATCTATAGTAGATAAGGTCTGCAAACTTTTATCAAATATATTTATGACTCCTATAAACATCTTCAAACAGACAGGAATTTATTTCATTTTATTATCTTAAATATGTGTGTATATATACATTTTATGGAAAGAATTTTCATTCTGCTGATTTTCCAAAATGGAAAATAATTGCAATGAATATTGAGGAAAAAACATGCATTCAACTTTGTTTTCAGAATAAAATTTCTTGTACAAATGCATTTGAAATGTTTGTTTACAGATGACTTTATGAAAAACAACAATAGTTATTTAATTGGTATAAAATGTTTAAAACAACAGAGAATCTATTATGGATGATCCACGATTTGATATACCATCCACTTCTATTGATAATCAAGGTCAGAGAATTGGTGCTTGGTGATGATCATTTGACAATAAGATATGTTACTGAACAAATTCATATATCATTTAGTTTCAGCTAAGCAATTTTAAAAGATCATTTAAAGTTGTGATGGATCACCTTTCAAGTTGTTCCAAGAATTTTGAATTTGTTCTAAAAACAACAATGTAATCAAGTGGCCTGTGAGTTGCTTTCTCAATGAGATTTCTTTCTAAAACATATAATTACCAGTGATGAAACTTTGATGCATACTTTTGATACAGAAATAGTTTGTCAATCAAGTGAATGGCACTTTAAAGGTGAAGGAAGACATAAAAAAACATGATCTACATTCTTCAAATTCGCTCAAAAATAAAGATGAGGTTGGCTGTTTTCTTCAATTGCTGTGGTGTTATGCATTATACTAGATGCGCAACTAAGTTTCAGGGTTTCACAAATAAATGGTGCTAACGACACATGTAGACGACATACATGTCTAATGTTATTTTTTTTAATAGCTTAAACATCTGTTAACAATAAACTGTTATAGTACCAATACATATCGCAATGCAAAAGTATTTTTTCTAATAACAAAGATGTTGAGTATTGCACCAAATAAACAGCGTTTGCAGGAAGTTTTGCTTTTCTGCTTTAATCTGAAAAATATTTCAGCTGAAGGACATAGTTTGTCAAGGAGGCCTACGGGGAACATGCACCATCGAAAACAACCTGGTGAAAATTGTTTAAATGGTTCAGAAGTGGCAATATCTTTGAAAAACAAAAACAATTGTGGATGCTAATCTGCAAGCTTTATTGGAGGGAGATAATAACGAAAAACAAGATTAACTTTGAGAAGCATTAAAAATGATTAACCAAATTATTTCCAAAAGCTTACATGTCATGGGAAAAATTTAAAAGGAAGGGAAATATGTGCCGCACAGTTGACTGAAAGACAGATGAAAAATAGAAGTTTGTGTTTGGTGGAAAGAGAAAAAAAAAATCTTAAATTATAAGCTGCTGAAACTGGGCAAAACTGACAATAGGCATAGTTACAGACAAAAACTGCTAAATGTGAACAATGCATTGCAAGAACAATGGCCAGAATGGGACACGAGGCACAAATGAGTGATACTGACGCTCGGTAACATTCCATGCTATCAAATTCCATCATTCAAGACACCACCAAAACGTTGAAATCTGATCTGCTAACACACCCTCCATCTTCATCAGACCTAGCCCCTTCCAATTATCACTAGTTTAGGTCGATGGTTCATGACTTAGTTGGAATACACTTTGTTAATTTTGAAGAAGTGCAAAATTGATTAGAAAAACACCTATGGTCAGAAGACCTGTCGTATTGTCATCCGATATTTATAAATTGTCAGAGATATGAATAAAGATGCAGCTAGAAAGGGATGATGTATTCAATAAATCATTTTTTGAATTTCTCTTAAAATTTTTCATTTTCTCATGATACCCAGAAACTTAGTTGCGCACCTAATAAATTTCTATCAACTAATTAGACAAATAAAAATTATTATTTAAATGTTTTATGCTGTTTGCATGAATAAGTTCAAAGGAAATGGCTTGAAATGTGATGAGTAAACATACAGGGTTTTGCACTATGATAATGCACTTTCTCACAGTGCAATTGTTATTTGCGAGTTTAAACCAAATATTCAACAGTAGAGGTTCCACAAGTTCCCTATTCACCTGATATGGCATTACGTGACTTATTTCAACAGTTGAAATTGTATTTTCATAATCACCATTTTGATCACCATATGGTTTCTGATATTTATATTATAAAAGCCAAATGTATCTGTGCATAACACATACATCATTTTTCTAATGGTAACACTTTCTGATGAAATTTCGCTTTTGTAATTTTTGCAACATCACACTTATAAAACTTCCAGAGATCAGACATTTTCAGTCTTTATACTGTCGTATAGTGTAAAAACGTACTTTGAAATGCAATTTGTTCAAAAACTGTATCTGAATTTGCTTATGAGACATTAATTTTTTTGTAGTTTTTAATACAATTTTTCTAAAGGTGGCAATTTGAGTACTCCATTTCTGTGTGAAGTAAATTGAATATAGCCATAAAGTAAAAAGAAAGAATAAAAAGGATATATGGTGGCTGGGAGTGATGCAAAAAATTTAACCCTGAAATCTACTACATTAAGCCCAAACACAACCCTCCGTGTGCTTTCACAAAAAAGAAAAAAAACTTTTAGTACTACTGTTTTCAGTTCATACTAAAATGAAATGCTATTTTAGAATGCTTAAATATAAGCAGATCATTTTTATTTAGAGAAAAAATGCACGGCTGATGTAAAAAAAATTGGATGCTTGTTCCATATGATTGGGGTTTTTTTTTTTTTTTGGTTGAATGAATACATTTAAATTTGAACAATAATGCATATCATATTGCAAACTGTTTTTACAGTATACCTCACATCCATCTATCTCTTTCCTCCATAGAAAATAGCAGATTACCGTACATTTTTGTTCCCATATTTTCATTACAACTTAAGAAAATTGTAATTAAAATGCCTTTACATCAAGAATCTTGTCTACCATAAACTTCGGTTTATTTCTTTTTTATACCTCAATTAAATTACTTATAGTTTATTGCAAACATACTTTATAATAGATGCATCAATTTTTCTTTACAAAAATGTATTTTAAAGAATATTCACATAAGGATGCGATTTGATTGATCTGTGTGAAATAACATTTTTTGAATTTTGAAAAATCTTTATAAGAGGATTTCTTATAACACATGGAGCTATAAAAAAAAAAAAGTCATATGAATGATTGTATAATCAATATGCCTTGCTAAGTTTCTTAAATGATGAAATAGCTTTTTGTTGGATTTTTGACGTCAGACGCATACTTTTTCTATACATGTTCTTTAAGACTTGGTCATAAAAGTCGAATGCTTTAGTGGATGCAAATGACGTCATTATATGTATATAAACAAGTGTTTAAAGTCTTAAAAATGAAATATGTTTTGTAGAAGTGCATCATTTTCACTCCAGTGACTTTGAAATTTGTCAAGGTAGAAATGCTTCACTTTTGAAAATAATATAATAGAAATCATACAAAGATTAAATGCAATATTTTAAAAATTAGCCCATCTTTTTGGAAAAGCAGTAACGTGCAGAGTGTGTCATCAGACTAGAAATCTTTGTCCAAGATACAGCAATTTATATTAAAAGAACTTGGCGATTCTCTCCAGGTTTAATTATCTTCGCCGAGTTAGTCAAGCACACAAACATGTTGGTAAGAGTTTCAGATTTAAAATATCAGGTTTCCCACATTTTTTTCAACTATAATGAAATTTTATTGTTATTCTTTAAGACATTTTTTTATCAAAATAACACAATATGTTAATATAATTTTTTATAATTTTCAGATAAACTTTCTAGAGCAGACAAGTTTTTACTTCTTTTTGTTACCTGAAAGGAAGAAAATGCAAAACAAACTTACTTAATTTTTCTTTCTCTTTAATTTTTTTTCTTTAATTTTTGGAATAATTATATTTTTTTATGTAATTTATTTTTTACTTTATTTGTAGCATCATTTTTATTTTCCAAATATATTTTCAGAAAAGAAAAAAAAATGTGCAGATTTTACATAGAAAATGATGAAATGAGATTTAATAATTTACCAATATTTAAAATTTAAAATGCAATTGAATATTTGGTTTAGCATCATATATAAAAAATGAGGTACGTATGTTACATGGAAAATATGGCATCTTCTTCGCATGTTGAAGTGACTTTAGGCAATGTTTATGTAGTTTAATTTATAAAACAAATTTTAAATTTATCATAAAGTTAATTTTGGAACAAACATTCTTTGAAAAAATGCATGTGCAACATATCTACATTATAACAAAAAAATGGGTCTGTGAGAGTAGTACTGATGTCATTTTTCGAATGGCAACATTTCATGATGAAATTATTTTTTTCAATTTTTATTGATACAATTTTTTAATCTTCCAAACATCTCATATTTTCAATTTTTACTCTGTTGTGTAGGAAAATAAATCTACTTTCAAATGCAATTTGATTGATAATTGTATCTCATTTGACTCGCATATTACGACTTAATATATTTCAAGCATTTCATTTTAATCTCTATCATGTATCTCCATTAAAAAATACCAATACCCAATTCTATAAATACTGTACCGGATAATTTTTCATAATGAAATTAAAGTTGCATGAATAAATAAATAAAAGAATAGTGAAAATCACAGATAAAACTGGTTAAAAAACAGAAATTTAACATGCAATCAAACTATTTAAATTTTTACACTGTCAAAAAGGAAAAAATATATATATATTTTGAAATGTAATTTGTTTGAAAACTGTATTTCAGTTTACTGATTGGTTGTTGTTTAAAAAGAAAATCAAGTGTGAATTATTTCTTGAATTTATCTCTGTCACGAGAAACTCGATTACGAAAGATCAATCTATTTGCCCTTAAAATAATGTAAAGAGTTCGGGATTTGTTTCCAGTCGATACGCTATAGGAAAATTAAATTTCCTCTATAAATAATTAAATAAAATAATGTAAATAAATACAAGTTTAACAGACATGTGATCAAAATGCGTGCTCGAATCATTCAAATGATCAGAAAGAAAAATACTGCCGTACGAAACAAAATCTTTGGTTGATAAATTCCGACATGTGTCTAATATGACTTTTGACAAATTCAAAGCTGTATTTGATTGATTCCATAATTAATGTTTTTTGTTTAACTCTTTAAGCGGCCTAGTCGTGTTTTTCCGTCATGTAATATTTTAATTTAAAGGCTGATTTAACACACGATCGACATTCATGTTAATTTTTTAAATTGTGTAAGATAAAAAAGACTTATAAAATTACCAAATACAAATTTTCATACCAATACTTTTTACAGTTATTTTATGAATTACACAGGAATGAAAAAATCTGCAGGACGTTTATAGGATTTAAAAAAAACTTTAGAGTTAGTTGTTGGCAATCTAAAAAGCTTATTACATGTAGAAAATATATTTCCATTTTCATCCTTTCAATTTTAAATTTAAAAAGATGGTTTTTATCTTTACTATGTTGCCCGAGTTTGATCTACTAGTCTTAATAAATCTCAAAATGTACTGGAAATACTATGAAGGGGAGTCCGAAAATAAGTTTCTCCTGGCAACTGTGAATAGAGGTGTGTATGAAAGACAAAAACATAATGAACATTAAAGATAAGACGTAACTTTACTTTTCCACATAAGTTCCAAGCGAGTTGAGACATTTGTCATACCTTTTTGTAAACTTCAAAAAGCACTTCATAAGGAAAAAAAAAAAAAAAAAAAAAAAAAAAAAAAAAACAGGATTCTGCATCATTCTGGCCCCGGTAGATATGGAGAGAAAGTGAATTTTGAATTTGTCATCAAAGGAGGGAAGGCAGAGCAGTTGTCTGCTATGAATGGATACGTTGAATATCAGAAGCAAGAATGCATAAGTGCAACATGGACTTTTATGGCCCAATGTAATGGTGAAATAAATTATGTGGAGATGGTGCTGCCAATTCAGTGAGGGGTGTCAGCAAATGTTGGACAGACAAAGACCTGGACGGATGTATATGGCCACTACAACTAAAGCAATGTCTGATTACAATTTTGAAAAGAATACTGTTCCCACACAAGCCATTCAACACTTCTTTTATATGCCGAGTCTTGTTTTTTTCCTGGAGTGCTTTTAAAAGCTTATAAAGGGGTATGATAAATGTCTCTATTCACTTGGAGCTTATGTAGAAAAATAAAGTTACGTCTTATCTTTAATGTTTCATTATATTTTTTATCGTTCATGCATTTGTCTGTCCACAGATGCCAGGAGAAACTTATTTGACTCCCTCTCGTACTATTGACTTTCAATGTTTCCTTGTATTACATGAATATCATGTGTTTTATATATATGTGTGTGTGCACTCCAACATAAGTATAGTAATTTATACATTTGCAAACTGTTATGCAATGAAGTTATATATAAGAAAACCAGGGTTGCCGGCTTTTAGAAGGGCCAAAAAAAGCCGTCCGGCTTTTTTTGGTTTTATCCACTTAGAAAAAGCCGGCTTTTATTTTTAAAGTGTTAATTTGTATCGAATCCATATTAAACGTGGATTGTTTTATTTTTAATACATTTTAAATTATTTACTACTAAAAAAATGATAAATTTCTATTTTTTCAAATAAATATGTCTTTATAACTGCCAGAAGTCAACTGTGAAGGCATTATGTCTGAAAAATATAAATCTTGGAAAAAAGAAAATATACTCAAAAAATGTTTTTTGAACTTCTATATTCCATAGTTCTTATATTACACATTCTTAAGAATTATATTTAATTCAATTATGACAAAATTAAACACATCAAAGCATTCATGGAAACATTCTTACAGGTCAATATGTAAAGATTAAGTCATAAAATGAACAATGTTGAAAGAGAAATTTGGAAGGATTCAGTATTTGAGGAGAGTTTAATACATAATTACATAAAATTAAAACAACAACAAATGTTCTAATAAAATTTGTTGAATTAAAATTTTGAATAGCTCTGTGTTATTTACTAGTGCATATATGTCCACTTGCATGAATTAATATATTCATGCATATGCTAATTGTGAATATATTATGAAATAATGCATAACTCGAAATACTATTTTCAATAGCGAGAAATGGTGTTTTTTTTATATGTATGATTTTAAATGTTTATAGGGAATAAAACATGACATTTTAATAACTCTTAAAATTAATTAAGTAATAAAACAAGTAACCAAGTAACCATAGTCCTCTTTAATTTTATAAAGCAGTAAAAATGGAAAAACAAGGGTAGGATTAATGGCCAATGTAAATCAGAAAAAGCACTTGGTATGGCCATTTTATAATTTAGCTGACATATTTGCAATTCTGACTATAAACCACTGGCAACTCCATCAATGTGTTATTCTAGTATTAATATCTTCATTATTGAAAAATTGGGTTATATAACATAACCCAATTTCTCATAATGAATCATTATTAAAATCCCAATTTTTCATTTTAATAAATAAATTTATTAAAGTCAAAGTGAATTAAACATCATTAAAATTAGTTAAAAGACACTTAAAAATGTATAGATTATAATTAAAAGGCTTCACTGTGTAAAAGCCAATTATGGCCAAAAAAAGCCGGCTAAAATCAATAAAAGCCAACCGGCCTGGCTTTTTTTAATTTTAGCCGGCTTTTTTGCAACCCTGAAGAAAACTAAGTACAGTTAAACCTCGTTAACATGAACACACTTAATGTGAATTACTTTTAACATGAAATGTTTTGTAAATCTCCTGTAAACACTAATACAAAAATTTGATACTGATAACATGAATTACTGTTAACATGAACACAATTTTGATTCCCCTTGAGGTTTATGTTATCAAGGTTCAACTGTACTTATAATTTGAAAGACCGTTTTTGTTAGATAACATACAAAATAACATAATTCAGAGCGAGAAGAAATCTTTGTCTAAAATATTGAAAGTAACAAAAAATCTGAATAAACTCATTTACCTTCAGAGATAGAGAAAATCATCAATTTATCACTTGTGTCTCCTAACATTAAATTTTCCCAATCATTTTTTAATAATTTAAAAAAATAAAATATATTTTTAACCCTCTGGATCCCAAACTGCCTGAGATATTTTGAGATATTTTAATTTGTATAGCTTAATTCCCACCAGAAAATTAAAACAGCAATTTTTGCTTTAGTTAATAGCAAAAATTAAAAAAATAAATAAATAAATAAATAAATAATTGATTTGGCTTTTTCTGAATTTTAAACTTATTTCATGTTTGTTTCATTTTTCATTGTTCAACTCAAATCCAACACATTTTTTTTTTTTTTTTTTTTTTGAATTATGTTTTCTGTGATAAACATTTAGATTGAGTGTTAGATACATGGGTAGTTGGTTCAAAGCATTTGCAAATAACTGTATTCCTAAACCAATCTTCTAAGCTGGAAAAACCTGCTAATATACATG
This sequence comes from Maratus speculifer, assembly GCA_964019185.1. Classification (NCBI taxonomy): domain Eukaryota; kingdom Metazoa; phylum Arthropoda; class Arachnida; order Araneae; family Salticidae; genus Maratus; species Maratus speculifer. Next base: position 382,620,985 of record OZ025289.1, read on the forward strand.
TATACAGGACAATTCATAAATATAAAAACAATAGGCTATTTCCTTAAATATTTCTCCAAGACACATACTTCCAATCACAAAGTTTCATAAAAAAAAAAGGGTGCAAATTATGGTGACATAAGTTGCAGCTAATAAGGGGGTATATTTCAAAAAATGGGGAAATTAAATTTTTAAATGGCCCCTGTAGGATTAAAAGTTGCAATTAGGAAATCTTTCCTTATCCATTCCAGAATTAAATAAAAAAAAAATTGCATCTTCATATCTGCAAAACTCACAGAGCTATGGCTGTTTAAATAATTCATCAGATTTAAAGGGATTAGACAAAAATTTAAAAGTGTGCAATTAAAGAAACAGTGTTAATTTAAGACTTAAGAAACATGCAAAAAATACTTTAATTGAGATAGAATTTTTATTTACTTGTTCTTTTTTTTTATGATTAAAATATAATATGCAAACAAAATCTCAAGTTAAAATTTCTAATAAAGTTTTAAAAGAGTTAAAATGATTAGTATTTTTTTAAGTGAGATAATTTAAAACCATTATAATTAACAATATACTATTCATTGGATTTCATTTTTTTTTTTTTTTTTTTTTTTTTCATTTTATTCAAGAGGAAAATATAATTTTAGCTTTGTTTCAGGATATTTTTTAATACTAATTTTTAAAATATTAAAAATAATTATTTTAAAAATGATGTAACTTATTTTTTTAAAAACCAGTTTCAAATGTAAATATTTTTTCAAATTTGCCAAAACAAAATTAATGTAAAATAGTCCATAAAGATATGTATGGAGTTTGCACTTTTTTTCCATTAATGATTCTTGTCTTTTCTAAAATGAAAAATAATGCGAGAAAAAAAAAACATTATGCAAAAAAACACTTAAAATGTTTAAAACTTTTAAAGTGTTTAAATGCATGCAAAAAAGCAATTTTTTCCTGTAACTTAAACTTCCGATTCAGACTTTAGCTTGTTCCTCCTCCTTTCTGTACTGTTTAAATGTCTCTCAGTTTTTTTAAACAATGCTTTTTCTAACTTGCCGATTAAAAGTCTATTCTGGGGCTGGGTCGGGCCAGGCCTGGGACCTTGCTTTTTCTTAAAGTCTCGTATAGGCCGGGTCTAATGTATTTTTTTATAATGAACTGTGACTGGCTTCTTTCTTCCTATGCTTTGCACAGAGCAGAATTTTCAGTCCCGGTCTCGACACAACCCATATTAAAATCACTTTTTTTTTTTTGACTGACCTAATTCATGCAAAAATAAGTAAAATTCAGCATGGCTTAAATTTTCTTTACAAAAAAAAAAAAAAAAAAAAAAAACATTTTAAAATTGCAAAATTAATGTAATAATACTGGAGAGAAAAATAGGCTACATTAACACCTACCTCCTAAGAAGGTAACTTGTCTGTAACAAACTTTTTTCCCTCCCTATGGGTTGGTTTGGGACTGGATTGAAATATTTCGACCTGTGCAGGCAATTAACATAAACTCTATATGCTGCTATTTTATGTCCAAAGGAGAGGCACTATCTTAAATTGATTTCGATTAAAGTACAATTTGTGAATGATTCATATTTTGCATTAAAATCCTGCCAAGATTTCGTCACTCAGAGACATGGTTAAGTGGTGGATTTTGTGAGTCACAAATTTTTGATTTTAATATCTGTTGAGATTTGTAGACATTGAGATGAAATTTTTTTATTTATTCAGGAATGGATAAGTAAAAATCTCCTAATTGGAAATTTTATCCTACCGTGGAGTATAAAAATTTATTTCTTGTATTTTCTCAAATAGACACCCTTCCTCAGAGAGTTACAACTTAGGTCATTAAATTTTGCACCTTTTTTTTAAGGAAATTTTGCAGCAAGGAAATATGTGTCTAGAGGAAATATTTAAGGAAATAGCCTATTGTTTCAATATTTATGAATCACCCTGTATATAATGGGGCATGCAAATGAAAAAGAGATTTTTGCTGAAACGCCTTGTTTCTAATCGTAGTAGGTTAATGTATCTGCCAATAGATGGCATGGAATGCTAGGATGCATGTGTGTGCGTCCTGATTTAAAGTCCAGATTGCAATGTGCAAAGCATCCCTTTTTTGCATCGCTAATTGCTATTTTGATCATAGAAGTTATTTACTTAGAACCTTATTTCTGTTTCTATAATATAAATAAACCGTTATTTTCTTACATTACATTCAATTAAAAAATTTACACATAATTAATGACACACTACTATTACTGACAATAATGGCATACTATTGCTGTAATAACGACACACTACTTTTGACAAAATTTAATACATCTGTTATTCGGTATACTAACAGTAAAATTGAATATGGTGCTTAAGGGATTAATGATTAGCATAAGCTCATATACTTTTGTTTTGTTTATGAAATGCAACTTAAAAATAAAAAATTCATATTAATAAATGATATAGCAATGGAGCTAGGGTAAATTACAAATAGGAAATAATTGATAAGTTTATCCTATGGAAGGAGGAGGGATATAAAAATTTATTTTGTATTTTCTCAAATAGACCCCTCCCCATGGAATTACAACTTATGTCATTAAATTTTGCACCCTCTTTTTTTTTTTAATGAAATTTAGTAGAGTCAAAAATCCACGCAGCTTGGGACCAGAGGCTGTTCAGATTTTAGAGTTTTGTAGATTTTGGATTAAATGATTTATTTCTTTTAATTTACTTTTTTTTATTTCTAAGAAGAGCATGTAAAAATTCAATCTAAGCAAATCAAAATTTAAATCCTTTTTATTTACCTATACATCGGCATTTTAATATCCAAAATTATTATTTGTTACATCTTTTAAACATTTCTTATACAATTCTTTGATTAAAAATTTCAGTCTTCTCTTGTTCAAGTTTCTTTTGAATTCTGTAAATAGTCGTTATCTTCAGTTGGTCTATACAAACTTAATGCTCCAACACTTCAAAATTTTCTCCTGAAATCAAAACTTCAAAAAAATTTTTTTTTTGAGATTCAGTTTCAGTGGATTTATTATTAAAAAAAATAAATAAATAATTTCTCTATCTGCAATATGATTTTAAGACTTCATTTTTATTATTCATCATTCAACAATTTCTTTTTCAAAAACCTGTGAACCTGGGTTGGAATTCTTTGCATAATTCAACAGAGCTAAGATGCTTTAGCTTGCGGTAAAGTCAAATGAAAAATCTTTATCTTCATTCTTATTTTGAATAAAGAAAAAGCCAAACAATATTTTAAATCATGCATTAATTAAAAGCTTGCTTGAAATATAAAATAAATTCGCTATTTTATTCAGCAGCTGTAGGTTTCAGTGGCTGCAGATAGTACCACTACTAAAACTTTTCTGCATTTGTTTACATCTCTCATCAATTTCTATTGTTTTACATTTTGTTATATGTAGGTTTATGTGAAATAAAAGTATTTTATTTATATAATATCCTGTGTCATTACTATTTTCCAATGTTAATTTTTTTTTTTTGCTGTTAAATTTGAATAAAGATTATAAAAAATACTTCATAATTGCAAATTTCATTGTTTGCATTTTGAAATGCAAGCAGATCTTGGAAGTTTGCAAATTTTTGAAACTGTACTGTATTTGTGCGTAGAGGCAATATTTAAGAAAATAACCTACTGTTTCAATATTTATGAGCCACCCTGTATATAAAAGGCATGCAAATGAAAAAGATTTTTGATAAATTGCCATTGTTTCTAATAATAGTGGGTTAATGTATTTGCCGATAGATGGCATGACATTTTATGCATTTGTGCATGTGCAATGAACAGCTTTGCTTCAGTTTATTCATTCTTGAAAAGTTTATTCATTCTTGTTTTGTACAATTGGATAAATGATGTCCCCCAGATTAGTGCATAGAATTGCCATTAAATTTATGAGGCTTAAATAGGCCATCAAGAAAATATGTGCAGAGACAAGCTCACTAAAGAAATAGTGTTACTGCAGTATAATGCTAGGTCACATGTGGCCATTAAGACTATAACCCCAATTCCAATATCTTCCCATGTAACTCTCATATTTTCAAGCCCTTTAAAAAGTTGCTGAAAGGTCAACAATTCACAGCTGACAAGTAATACATAATGGAAAACTGGATCCATTAGTAAATCCAGTTTTATAAACCAAAAGTCACAACCAAAGTTTTTTCAACCAAAGTTTTATAATGAAGCCAACCACTCCGAACATATACATTTGACAATGATAATGGTAATTATATTGCGTTGGAATGTTACTTATGAACTGTATTCAGAATGTTCATTAAGTAAATTATTATCAAATTAAATATGTTTACCATTTTAAATATGCATTTAAGTATAACATAGTCTCATAGTTTCATATGAAAGTTCCTTATATATACTTGCGGAAGCAGAATTTTAAAAGGCAGCAATTATTTTCAAAATCTGACCAGATTGCTAAAATTTATCATTTAAATATTTTAGATTAGAAATTAAATGGAAAAAAAAAAAAAAAAAAAAAAAAAAAAACATCGATTGCAAAGCTAATTAAAAAATATTCTATAACATAAAAAATGATCAAAATTAGTTATTTCATGTATATATATATATAGTTGGCAAAAAAATTATTTGTGCACTTCATTTTTTTAAATTATAATGAAATTAAAAGATTTAAGCAAAAAAATACTGTAATACATTAATTTAATACATTATAATAATATAAAAGCAAAAACAAAATTAAACAAATTGTTTTTTTTTTACATTATAATAAACAATTGTACACTACATTAATGTACTATAATTAATGAAAATTTATTTAAATGATACAAATTAATATTTTGTGTGAATTCCTTTAGTGCTTATGACTACCTCTAGATGGTGTGACATAGACTCCACCAACTTTTTTGTAGCAGTCTGATTTATGTTATTCTATGACTTAATAAGAGCTTCTTTAAAACTTTTTTTTATCTGATACATACATTTTTTTTTTTTTCAGATTTTTGCATCCAATAGCATCCACAAATTTTCTATTGGATTCAAGTCTAGAAATTGTGGAGGAATTACCAATTGCCTTCGAGCATTGTAAAGTAACCATGTGCTGGTGATCACAGCAGTATGCTTTGGTCGTTATCCTGCAGAAAGTGAAAAGCTTCCTCTAAGCGTAATTTCTTAGCACTGTTTAATAAATTCTTGTGTGTGACACATCAAAGTATGTTAAAGCCGGCATTTCAATGTCAATAAATTCCAAATGTCCTGCTACATTAGAAGCTACACACCCCAAAACCATAATATTCCCCCCACCATGCTTGATAGTTTGAAGTATACGTTTTGGATCAACAGTTTTATTTTTATACCAAATTTTTCGAATGCTTGGTGGTAAGAAAATTCCGAATTTTCTCTCATCAGAAAAATTACTATTTTCCAAAAATCCAATGATTTGCTTCTGTATGCGAAAGCAAATTCTATGCGTTTTTGCCTATTTGTTTCACTGATGAATGGATTTTTCCTTGAGGTTCTTCCTTTCAAATCTGCATTGAGAAGAATATTTTTTATTGTTTGAGGTATTACTCTAATGTTAGAAGATGTTGCAAGATCTTCAAAAATTTTTTTAACTGAACCCTCAGGGCTGGATTAAGCACTTCTGGGGCCCGGGGCTGCTGGAAATCTTGGGCTCCCCCTCCCTTACGCTATTGGAAATCTTAAGCCTCCTACCACGATACTGAATGTCACCCCCTCCTCAAATACACACACCTTTGTTTTGTTTTTTTAATCCTAAAATACAAATTTTAGATTTTGAATATGTATAATGTTAATAAAAAAAAATTCTTTGTTATCTTTAATGGTGTTTTTAAATTCGCCTTTTTTCCGTGACCTTTTGACAAAATTTGCACTTTTCCTGTGATCTTTTTCTGAAATTTGCGTTTTTCCTGCCACTCTTTGACGAAATTAGTGTTTCTTCAGCGATTCTCTGCCAAAATTCATGTTTTTTCAGCGATTCTTTGATGAAATTTGCGTTTTTTTCAAGCGATCATTGTAGAAATTTACACTTTTTCCACGTCTCTTGGACAAACTTCGCTCTTTTCTGCGATCTTTTGACTAAATTTGTGCTATTCCCACGATCTTTTCAAGAAATTCGCGTTTTATCGGCAATTTTTTGACTAAATTCGCGCTTTTTCTCGGTTCTTTGTCAAAATTCGCTTATTTCCGGCGCCAACACTTTTGACTAAATTTGCGCTTTTCTCGCAATTTTTTTAATGACATTTGCACTTTTTCAGCCACTTTTTGACAAAATTCGCGCTTTCTTTTCGCGGTTCTTTCTCAAAATTCGCCTTTTCTCGGCAATCCTTTGACGAAATTCGCGATTTTTAGCGGTTCTTTGTCAAAATTCGCTCTTTTTCCACAATCTTTTGACTAAATTTGTGGTTTTTCCCACGAACTTTTCAAAAAATTCTCACTTTTCTGCCGCACTTTGACAAAACGTTTTTTCGCCATTCTTTCTCAATGTGTACGTTTTTTTGGCGAATCTTTGAAGAAATTCGCAATTTTCCGAGGTTCTTAGTCAAAATTCACATTTTTTCGTGATCCTTTGACAAAATTTTCGCTTTTTCCTGAGAACTTTTCAAGAAATTCTCTCTTTTTCTGCCACACTTTGACAAAATTCACTTTTTTTTTTTTTTTTTTTTTTCGCTGTTCTTTCACAAAATTTGCGTTTTTTTTTTTTTTTTTTTCACGACCCTTTGATGAAATTCGCGTTTTCCACTGTCCTCTGTCAAAATTCGCGTTTTTTCCCAATGATTTGACAAATTTTGCTCTTTTTCTGCAAACTCTTGATTATATTTGCACTTTTTCTGCGATTTTTTAAAGAAAAACGTGTTTTTCCTTCCTCTCTTTGATGAAATTCGCGTTTTTTTACGATTCTTTGCCAAAATCACGGTTTTTTGGGCCATCCTTTGACGAAATTCGCATTTTTTCCGCGACCATTCGACAAAATTTGTGCTACTTTCGTGACCTTTTTACAAAATTCGCGCTTTTTCTGCAACCTTTTGACGAAATTAACGCTTTTTCCATGGCCTTTTGAAGGAAATTGTGCTTTTCCGCGATCTTGATTAAATCCGTTCTTTTTTTTGATGAAATTTGCACTTTTTTATGTGACCCTTTTCGTTTTGTTTTCATTGCCACTTTTGTTACCCCTGGAAATTTTCAGCGATACAGACAGCAATGACATCAAATGGCAATTCAAGTTAAGTTGCAAAAAAGCAGCGATTTCGCGCAGCTCTTACACCCCTGTAATTGTTTTAAACGAAACTTTGGTGCAACTTAAGCCTCTGCTGAGGGCCCCTGACTGGTTGGGGCCCGGGGCTGCAGCCCCCTTAGCCCCCCCCCCCCTTAATCCGGCTATGCATAGGATTTTTTAAAGCTGGTTTAACAACACTCCTTTTTTTCCCCATTGTTAATTTGCTGAGAAGTCCTGGTTTTCGTTGAATTTCGATGTATCCAATTATATATATAAAACCCCTCCGTGTACGACGATTCCGGGGTCAGCCCATCCACGAGAAAAAGAAACTTATTGCAATTGCGTCCACGTTAGGCTTAACTATTCCGAGCCGTTCACAAATATTCTAATTGTTCAACTTATGAAAATATACATGTAAAAGATTTATTCATTACGCATTTTCTTTAAAACCTACAAAAACTATTTAATTATAATGTTTAAGTTCTAAATAAAACAACCAGCAATTACGAAAAAGAACAAACAATGTAAACAAGTTAAAACTGTTGCCATTTAAGAATGACAAATTCCGTGAATGAATCTTTGACTCCATTGTAACATCACGACTCAGGAATGATTGGGTGCGTTCGGGAGCTTATCGCGCGTGTTCAGGAGACAGGTACATGGAGTGAATATTACAGCGGATTTAGTACTCGGAAGCCAAAATCCCTGAGCTCGCGCGCGCAGCGCGTGTGTCTCTCGAACACGCGCTGTTTACTCTTTATTGTTTATATTTGTTTCCGATCTTATAGAGTGTTTTTTTTTTTAAGTATTAGCTAAAAAATAGTCCAAAATAGGAATTTTTTTTATACATTTTAGCTATTTTTATTATTTTCTCTCAGTATTTTTATATATTTTTTGGTTGTAGTTTCACAATATAATCTTTTATAATTGATTTTTTGCGTTACTTTATTCTTTTAAAATTTATGTATTTACGATTTGTTCATTCCAATCCCCCCCATCCACCAGACAGTTTTGTTATAGTTTTAAATGCAAGTTTCTGTTAAAATTTCCTTTTTTTATATAGATTTTTTTCCACATGTTTAATCGCAGTATTTTTAAAAATTGTTTAAGCCTAAAGTGGCTGATTGACCACAGTTATAATTTTTTTATCATTCTTTTAAAAATGCAAACACGTCATTTTGATGGGCTGTCTTCTAGTTTCTTCATACTTTCTCACTATGCATCCAATAGTTGTAAATGGTAATTTAATATCTTTTCCAAATTCTTGTTGCAAGTTTCAATTTTTATGATGCTTAATAACAGGATTTTATATATCTAGAGGTACCTCTCTAGTTTTTTAGGTGCCATTCTCAATTACTTCAAGAGCAAATTAGATTAATTGTCAGACAAATATAATATGAAGTTAAAAATTAATAACAGCTTCAGTATAAGTAGTCCTTTGAACCATAAACACTATAAAACACAGTATATATCAGGATGGGGAAATGTACAAATACTTCTTTTTTGCAAGAAGCTGTTAAACTTTTCCTATTAGAAAATTATTTTACATCGTTATCGAACTTTTCTGTTGTTTAATTTAAAATGCATGGTAAATATACTGTATTAAAACTATTTTTGATCTGTTTTTATTTAGTTAAAAAATAAACATTTTAGAGTGTACAAATAACTTTTTTTAACTGTATATACAGTCAAAGTTCTATAATCTGCACAAGTTGGGGTCATAGGTTGTGTGGATTATGGAATATTGTGGATTAATGGATTATAGAGTATTATGGATTATAAGTCATTTTATTGTTATTAGACATCATTTTAATTCTATATTAAGCATAATATGAAAAGATAAATATGAAATCTAATAATTTAATATGTTATCTCAAAAATGCCTTTTTAAAGTTATTTTATTAAAAAAATTGATATAAACGTGCATTTAAATAAAAATAATTGCCTATGTTCTACAATGCAGTTTATTTTTTACTGTTAATAAAATAACAGTTACATTTTTAAAAACTGCTGTTTTTATTGTGATTTTCTCATTTTTTTTTTATTATTTGTTTTAAAAAAATCTTTTTTGGATCACGAATTTGTAAATTTCCTTAGCTGTTTATTTCACTGTTTACATTCGTAAAGTAACGCAAATTATAGGAAATTGCGGATTATGGGCACGTGGATTATAGATCTTTGACTATATATATATACAGACTTGTCATATCCCAAATATTATAAAACTACAAAAAAGTGTGTAGTTTCAACTTCACATCAGCCATGAAAAGCAAAATAATACAAATTTGGGGTTACCAACACACATAAAATGAAAATAAAATGGAGAAAACAAAATTAATAATAAATCATAATAACATTACTAAAATGCATAGATAAGGAAAACATGTACCAAAAACCATTGTTTAGATATGTAAAAAGAGGATAAAAATATAAACAGATAATAAAAATAAAAATTTAAATTAATTTCATTAAATTTGACAATACTAATCTAAACTCAATATCTTAATGTAATATAAAAGGAATAAAATAAATAATTAATGTAAGCATTTTATACACTCAGAAACAATATTCTAGGGTCCAAATAGGATTTTATTGTCCAAATTGTTGAAAGTTAGATTCAAGTTAATCCTTAACATTATTTATAAAATATATTAATAGATTTAATTAATATAACTATACAATTATTCATACATATGTGTTAGTTCAACATCCAGTATAAAATATATTATTAGTAAAAATTTAATATATTATAAAAAATATATTTTTTTTAATAATAATTAATGATTGCATATTATCCAGACAACACTTCTTCCTTCTGTATTCTAATATCTACCCACTTATCCATCCTATTATAAATATATATTTTTTGCTTTTTTGTTGCATTTTTAATTTTTTTTATTATTATTTTTATGTTTTAATATATTTTTATATATTTTTTAAGCAATGTGTTAAATATTTTTAAGATCATGTAATTACTAATTGTATATTAAAGAATATATGAATTTTTCAGGAAAACCATTTTTAATGCATCATAAATTAGCTTTTTAATATTTGCATTAATAAGATAAGAACATAAACATTTTGTTCTATATAAATGATTAAGAAGTATATTACGTTGTACAGAATTATGAAGACAGCATTTAAAATTAGTAAATGTATTAACTTTGAAATTAAATTCATTGTGTTTGTCACATAACAATTATTAATTTGTTTTCTTTTAATACAATTTCAAGATAAGTTAATAGTATTGTTAGAGAGCATGTTTTCCGTTAATTCTAAATTAGCTGAATAATCTATTAGAAATTGATAAATATTGGTATTTTCAGTGGCAATTAAAATTATATCATCGGTATATCAATATAAATTATTTTATTATTAATGTATTTACGTTCATAAAGATACAAGTCAGATAATAAACTAATTTACAACTACCTTGTATATCGACTATTTGTAGATATATTTATGTTATCTTGCAATATACAATTATTATAGATAATGAAATTTATTAAAGCATGAAAATTATCTGTATCGATCCACGTTGATAAATTCAAATCTTGATATTTTTAAAATAAAGCATATTATGTAGATCTAATAAATTAATATTAAAAAGATCTTTGAAACCATGTTATTTTGTTTATACATTTAATATTATCCATTATATTGACCAGTTTCACAGCTATTCTTTATACAATATGTATTACTAATGGTTTTTGTTATTGTATATAGTTGATTAAAAATTTTTAATAGAAATTTACTAGCTGTATTATTATATGTATTGCAACCAATTGTAACAGTTCTAAATTTTATTGGCTTCTTATGAAATTTGGGTATGAGAACTAGATAGGGGTAATTAAAGTTTGTAGACTTAATGTTTAATAATTTAAAATAGCCTCTAATTTTATGATTGTTTACAATTATGTCACTAGTCTTTTTGGAAAGAGTTATTAGAAGAAATACTGGATGTAAGCAATTTAATATGATTTACATATAATTGCAGTTATTTGGAGATTTGTCAACATAAGTGATTACTAAGCTTTACTGTGATTTAGTAATTTGCTGGAAAAGATGCTTTGTACTAATAGTTATCAAATGTGATTTAATATATTTTAAAGCCTTAGTTAATTTATCAATAACCAATATGTTCCATTGATTTAAATATTCAATAGGTTTATTATAATAGATTGCAATTTTATAAATAAATACATATATATATCATATGTAAATTGTTTTATTATAGAATTAATACTCAATTTCAAAGGAATTCTATACTTTGTCCCATTAATTTTCTCAGTTTAAAATCACCTACAATATTTAGATTTCCAGTGATTATATGTCCATGATCATTATTAATGTATTTTTGTAGAGAGGGATCATTACATTTTTACAAGGGAACGTACTAGCAGCAGAAGTGTTTTTTGAGAATGAATTATAATTAAATATCTTTCTTCCTATAGTCATTAGATATTTAAAAGTTTTTGAAATTTGAATATTATTAATCGGAAAGCTGTAGTTTTTGTCATTTATTATAGAATTAATATTAATTTTATTCAATATTTTATTAGAAAAAGCAATTAGCATTTGAGTATTAGTATTTTGATATATGTATGACACTTTTCTTATTAACCCTTTAAGCAAGATGATGTACCCGCAACCTGCATATGCCACGCACTCTTCCATCTGAAATACTAGGATGTATGTGTGTGCGTCCTTACTTAAAATCCAGATTGCAATATGCAAAGCATCCCTTTTTTGTATTGCTAATTGCTATTTTGATCAAAGAAGTTACTTACTTAGAACTTATTTCTGTTTCTATAATATTAATAAACCTTCATTTCATTAGATTACATTACATGCTATTAAACAATTTACATGTAATTAAAAATAATGACATACTACGTTTGATAAAATTTAAGATATTTGTTATTAATTATACTAACAGTAAAATTGAATATGATGCTTAAAGTGTTAATAATAGCATAAGCTCACATACCTTTATTTTGTTTATGAAATGCAACTTAAACATAAAAAATCCATAGATAAATGGTATATCAATGGAGCTAAGGTAAATTATTAATCATTTACATACAGTAGATTCCCTCAAACCTGCAACCCTAAAATTTGCAAATCTCTAAAAATCCATACATAATTTGCAGATGTAAATGAAACTTTCAGTTCACATGCAGGGATAAAATTTGACTTTTTCAAAAAATTTTATATCAATTCTATATATTTATACACATATATTTAATCTGCAAATTTTTATTAATATTACTGAATTGATGCTTTTTCATGAAGGAAGAATAAATTTCTGAAAAAATTCAAGATTTTGCTGATATCACTGGTAAACACAATCTTTTTTGCCAAATGTATTTATGTATCAATCAAGCTTTTTTTATTATTATGTTTGGCTAAACCTAAAATAAAACTTTTTTTTTAAATGTGAATTAGTAGTGCACTTTTATGAGGCCAGTTTCATTGAATAAGTTAGGAAAAATGCATTTCATAACTATAATGAATATCATTCATGATTGATTATTTACTTGACATTTGCTTTTAATATTTTAGTTTATTACTGGGTGTCCCAAAAATGACTGATGGATTTTAAAATTCAATAACTTGCAAACGGTGAAAGCTATTTAAAAAACTTTTGCAGGAGGGTTATGTATAATGTCAGGAGTTTTTTTACCGTAAATTTTTATTTTAGTTCAAATTTCAAACAATAGGTGGCGCTGATGGCGATTGCAGGCCAGGTCAACGCCTCACACAGCACTGATCACCTGGCCTTCAAATGCCATCAGCGCCACCTATTGTTTTAAATTCGAACTAAAATAAAAAATTACGGTAAAAAAATTCCTGACATTATACATAACTCTCCTGCAAAAATTTTTTAAATAGCTGTCACCGTTTGCAAGTTATTGAATTTTAAAATCCATCAGTCATTTTTGGGACACCCGGTACTTATTTTAATATTTTACTATATTGTAAGCATTCATTATAATTTCGATTACACTTTTAATTGCATTCAAATTACTATTTATAAAGTATAACATAGCAATGACTGGAAATCAGCAAAATTCTAAAATCTGCACAACCTCTGGTGTCTGGTCCCAAGCTGTGAGGATTGAGGGAGTCTACTGTACTAGTAAAAAAAAAGTTATTTACTTCTTTTACAGAGCTGCACAATATGGAGCAATTAGTGTTACAGTGTCCCACTGCCACAAAAAGCAGGACAGAGGGTAAATAATAATAATAAGAAGAAGAATTTGTAAAGCCTGACATGAAAATATCCTACACCCTGTGAAATCTGTCTGTAAAGGAATTTTTCTTGTTCAAAAAGTATTAAAATATGAAACATGTCTTAAATAGTTTCTTTCTCATGGCACTTCCACCTTAGTAGGTTTTGACTGAAATTACTATTATTTTCATTTAAATAATATTTTATTAAAAAGCTTCCATTGAGAAAATAATGCATAGCCGTGAGAAGTGGAAAGTAACTAGAGTTTTAATCATATAGCCCAAATTTTTAAAATTCATTATACATTAAGATGTAAATTTTGGACAGATAATATTATATGGATATTTTATATAAAAGCGACTTACTCAAATGGGACCTACCAAAATGGAAAAGAAAAATCTCGTCCACTTTCATTACCGTATGCAAGAAGTCAATTAAGAATATAACAGGTTGTACTACAGCAAGACACAGTCATTAACTTTTATGGTGGTATGGCTTTTTCAACAACAATAAATAGAATATTTCAGCTGCTTCATTTTCTTAATTATTCTTTAATATAAAGAAAAAAAAAACAATTTAATTGAAGATTAAAAATTGCTATTGAAATAAGATATGTGTTTTCACAATACAAATGGTTTACTTGAAAAAATATTTAAAAATCAGTTTTAAAAGTATATCTGAAAAAGAAAAATTGCACTGATTACACTATTTTTTAAATGCAATAGATAAAATACTAGATAGATAATAAATATATAAAGTCCAGCTTAGCTTTTATACAGACTTGTTAAGTTCTGAAAGCTAAAAATCAGATTTTATCTCAGAAATCAGAAGATATTTTCGTCAATGAAAACTTATTAATTTTTAAATGTAAACATCTTTAGTGAAAGTTTAAATTTCAACTAAGCTTGGTTATTACTGAAAATTAAAAAGAAATATATCACTCTTACTCAAACAAGGAAAATATATGTACTCATTTGAAGTAGAACACATTTAAACATATGATATTTAGGATGTTTCAACATATTTTTAATTTGACTTAATATTATACAGGGATGCCACTCAGAAAATAGCAAAAAAGAGGAAATTATGCGTAAAGTAAAATTTATGACATTTTTCACAACTTTATGTGTGAATTTTGAAAATTATATTGTTTATAATAAACTACATAAAGAATAACAGCTTTTCTTTTGTTGTAAACTTTTAATTTATAAGAGTAAGTAAAAATGATTTTTTTTTAGTTCACAGTATTTTACATCAATTAACGTAACCCAGCAATAGGTTCAGAGAAGAATTTTATGTATCACATCATTTTAAACCAATTTAAGTAACCCAGCAATAGATTCAATGATTATTCCACGAGTGAAAAGCAAAATTTTGCAGTTTTTTCTTTATTTGACGAAAACAGCTGTTTTATTTCATGATAGTTTGGCGAAATCGCCGTTTTATTTAGCGATCGTTTGACAAAAATCGCCATTTCACACTGCGATCGTTTCACAAAAATCACCGTTTCGTTTTGCGATCGTTCGACGAAAATCGCCGTTTTGCATCGCGATCGTTTGACGAAAATCGCCGTTTTGCATCGCGATCGTTTGACGAAAATCGCCGTTTTACATCGCGATCGTTTGACGAAAATCGCCGTTTTACATCGCGATCGTTTGACGAAAATCGCCATTTTACATTGCGATTACTTGACGAAAATCGCCGTTTTATTTAGCGATCGTTTGACGAAAATTACCGTTTTATTTAGCGATCGTTTGACAAAAATCATCGTTTCACACTGCGATCCTTTGACAAAAATCGCCGTTTGACACTGCGATCGTTTCACAAAAATCACCGTTTCGTTTCGCGATCGTTCGACGAAATTGCCGTTTTGCATCGCGATCGTTTGACGAAAATGGCCGTTTTACATCGCGATCGTTTGACGAAAATCGCCATTTTACATTGCGATTACTTGACGAAAATCGCCGTTTTATTTAGCGATCGTTTGACGAAAATCGCCGTTTCACATTGCGATCGTTTGACGAAAATCGCCGTTTCACATTGCGATCATTTCACGAAAATCATCGTTTCGTTTTGCGATCGTTTGATGAAAATTTCTGCTTTACATCGCGACCGTTTGATGAAAATAGCCGTTTTTTCTTTTAAAGAAAATCGATGTTATATTTCGCGATCGCTTGACGAAAAACACTGTTGTATTTCGCGATCGTTTGATGGAAAAGGCTGTTGTATTTCGCGATCGTTCGACGAAAATTGTTATTTTATCGCGTGATTGCTTAACGAAAATCGCGAATTTTTAAAAATTAAAAAAAGCGGAAATCCGCCAAAAGGCGGAAAAGTGGCATCCCTGATTATAAAAAGGGGGATGCTTTGTTACTTATAAACTTATATAAAACTATAGTAAAGATCATAAATAAGTCTTAATTAAGACTGTTAATAATTCAATACACAGCAATAGTAACAGTATCAAATCTTACAGATTCGTTGTTTATAATGAATCTGAATATAGTTTATCACATAAAATACTACTGATCAATCATATTAAAAAACAATTACATCTGTATTAGAATTTTCATCACTGAATCATAGCACATTTGATTGTAAAATAAAAAAATATTTTAAAAATGTGAAAAATTTGGAGAAATTTGTTAAAAATCAGGAGTACGGAGAAACATCTGAAAATCAGGAGACTTGGAAAATCTGGTATATCTCAATAACGAACAGACAAAGGCAAATGGTTAATGCGTCAAATACACATTTCACAATGCTCTTTTGATTACTACTTACTTAGATTTTTTACATTATTGTATTATGCTAAAGCATGGTTCCCAAGCAAGAACACACACACACACAAGAAAAAAAAAACACTTTTAGATACTAAAGACAGAATAAGAAAATTAGAGAATGTGCAACAATTAATTATGAATGTGACATCAGCAAGATAGTCCTTAACCTGCTTTATAAGCTGGGGGATAGACAGAGAAGAGCTTCAATTTACGATTGACACTCAGTTTCTCACAACCCATATTCTCTTTGCTGAATTTTTTTACTTATGAACTGTGATGGTAGTGATAAGCTCATTCCTATCCTCCATATGCAGTCTCCAAAAAATAAATACAGTTCTGTTTTTTATCACAGTGTTTTGATAGATTTCTTTTTAAATGATGCAGTGCACTAGTCATACTGCAATTTTAAAATTTTATCTTTTTTTTTTAAGGTATTCAGGGTTCATAAAGAGTTGAGAAGAAAAAAACCAAGGAGTACATAAAAAATCCAAGGAGTCCAAAAAATTTTAAGAACTTGCCACTTTTGTTGTTATTTATGTGGCATGCACTTTCACAGCCCCAATACCGCAGGGATTCCGCGAGTTACCCCCCGCGAAAGGGGGGGGGGGGTTATACGCGATCTTCAGACGAAATCGATGCTTTCCCGCGATCTTCAGACAAAATCAGCGATTTATCTGCGATATTTTAGAAAAATCGGCGATTTATTGCGATCTTTTGTTGAAATCGGCAGTTTTTCTGCGATCTTTTGACGAAATCAGCGTTTTTTCGTGTTTCTTTAGAAATCGACGTTTTTTCGCAGATTTTTAGACAAAATTTGCATTTTGATATGATCTTTTCTAAAAAACAGCGTTTTATCCCCGCAATCTTTTGACGAAATTGACGTTTTTTACTTGATCTTTTGATGAAATCGGCGTTTTTTCTTTCAGTGATCTTTAGACAAAATATTTGTAGGTCATCTTTTATCGAAAACGGCGTTTTTTTTCTGCGATCTTTTAATGAAATTGGCATTATATCTGCAATCTTCAGACGAAATCGACGTTTTCCCGTAGTTTTCAGACGAAATTAGCATTTTATCTGCGATATTTGGTGAAATTGTCGTTTTAACCGGTATTTGGAGAAGAAATTAGCGTTTTTCAGCGATCTTTTGACAAAGTTCGTAGACAAAAACATTGACGAAATCGTCGTTCTTCCACGAAATATTGGCGAAATGTGTGCTTTTTCGGAGTTCCTTTCACGAAATTTGCATTTCTCCATAATTGTTTTTTCCGTGTGCAAAATTTTACAATCCGATTTTTTTTTTCTTTCCCGGGAGCAATATTGCTCGTGTGCAAAACCGCAATACAATTTAAGGAGTTTCTAAGGAGTATTTTGTTTATCTAAGTAGTTCTAAGTACTACTTGGGAACGTTTTCATTTCCAAGTAGTTTCTAAGGAGTCCAAGGAGTCTGTGCGAACCCTGGGTATTTTACAAAGGAAAGTTAATCCTCCCTTTCATCCTCTGATGAACTAGTTCTGGTTTATTTGTACTTCTTGTAAATCTTTGGATGTAGGAAGGAGCATTTTCTCTTTCGGGAACAAAAGGATTAACTGTCATTGTAATGAATACTTACTGCATCTGTTTCTGGCGAAGTAGCATGAGGATGAATTTAGCATCTCAAGCATCTCCTGATGTCCAAAGCACCATCTATTTCTCAAGAACTTGCTGACAACAGCAGCAGCACAATGACAATGCATGAAACCCAGTGCATGCATTTGAGGCAGTTTTCACATGTGAATTGAGTAGCGAGATGACAGGAATTGGAAGAGTGTGTTCAAAGAGGCAGAAAACAGAATGAATGTGTCGGATGTAAAAGTAAGGTGTCGACAATTATAGAACTAAAGATGCTTTATATGTTTGATGCTGTACTAATGAAATTATAATTACAATGTGTAAAGATTTTCTCTAAGATGGCTTTATCTTTAGTAAATAATTCATTTGTAAATAGAATTCTTTGTAAATAAGTGAATCCTACAACCATTTTATTTAATCATTGTCGCTTATTTTTGTTTGTGTTGAAAAAAGTCAGATTCCATAGTTGTTTGTTCATTGCCAAAAATAATGAAATTTTATAAGATGCAACACATTGTAAATGACAAAATGAATCACAGTGTTGTGCCAAAAGATATGTGTAAAGCTATGTGATGGGTCAAAGTAGAAATATGAGCCAACCCGTGTGTGACACATCTGATCTCATAGTTCCTGATTACAAAGAAATCCTCAAAGATATCTACAATAATAAACCATCAGCAATTACCATCTTAAAAATAAACATTCATCCAGCACATTGAGATTTGTTACAAGAAACTTAGTAGAAAAATATTGCAAGCATGGGATTCAAATTCACTACTGTTAGAATACAGATAGATATTTCTTGTCAATGTTAATAAATGACATCCAATTTTATTTTAGTTGCAAAGTTGGTTAACACAAAAGATTAAAGAACATACCATACATTTTAATAACATAATTACTGCAGAAAAAAAAATGAAAATAATCATTTGATAAGAAATTATCTTTCCTTGTCTACAAACCAAAATAGTAATATACATTGAAAATTTCAATATGAATATCATATTTTGACATATTTGGCTCTTTTTGAACTTTAACCATGGGTCGATCCAAGCAAAATTTAGAAGCCCCTCACAAAAATTCATTTGATAAAACAGACGCCTTCATAAATACTCGTAAGAAAATATGCTACTTCACAAAATTTCATTGTATACAAACCTACTCTTCATATTTATTTTTATTGTAAGTTAAGTTTTAAAATGCATAATTTGCAAACAAGACAAGATCACCTGAAAAGATAACTTTAGCAAAAGGACTTAGAGATACTAATAAATGTTTGGTTCAAATATGAGTAACTACAATTCAAATTTCAATACAAAATACTATTCACAAAAAAACTATAAAATACGCTGCACTAACATCTGCTTTTACATTACGGGTGCAATTTAACTTTACTTAACAAGAAATCATTCAATCAAATAGTTTAGAAAATGTGAAGGTTTAAATTTTGGAATTCTTAATATGAAAATTTATTGCAATGTGAATCAGGGGTGAAAGTGCACTAAAGCTATTTTGGAGCAATTAAATCCATATTTTGAAACAGCAAATGTTGGATTTTGCAGCAAAAAAGTCCAATTTTTCACAATCTTTGGATAAAATTTGCAATTTTTTTTTTTTTTTTGCAATCTTTCAACAAAATTTGCATTGTTTTTCGCAAACATTTGATGTGTGTAATTTTTTTTTTTTAATCATATTTTAATGAATTTGCATTTTTTTGCGATCTTTTGATAAAATTTGCTGTTTTACATGCTATTTTGAAGAAATTTAGTTTTTTTGACAAAACTAAAGTTTTTTACGAGATTCTCAGATGAACATGGTGTATCTTTCACGATCTTTTGATAAAAGTCAAATGTTTTTCGATGTTTTTGGATGAAATTTGCTTACTTTCCACAATCTTCGCGAAAAAATGGCAATTGAAAAAAAAATCATGAAAAGACTGCAAATTTTGTCAAAAAATTGTGAAAAACGAATCAATGCTTTTCACAATCGTTTGACAACATTTTGTTCAGTTTGGATGAAAATAGTGATTTTTTGACAAAATTTACATTTTTTTCCACAATTCTTAAAAGAATATGGCAGGTTTTTTGTGTTATTTTGATAAAATCCAAATGTTTTTAAAGATTTTTGAATGAAATTTGCGTGCGTTCCGCGATCTTTTGACAAAATCTGCAAGTTTTTGCAATTTTTTAATGAAATCCCCAAAGTTTTGGTGATCTTTTCATAAAATCTGCATATTTTTCACATTCCTTTGATAAAATTCACATTATTATTATTATTTTTTTAATGGAATCTTTTGATTGCGTTTTTTTTTAAAATTTTTGATGAAATTAGTAGCTGAGAAAGTTAAAAATATAATTTTTCCTTGTTTATTGGATTGAATAAATCATGCTTAATTTCATTTTGGTGCTCAGCATGTTTTGGTGCAAATTTAAGAAAGTATGCTATGTCAACACATATATGCACAGTAATTGTATTTTTGCACAGATATGATATAACATTTAAAACCCCGGTGAATAGACTTTTTAGTATAACTAAGAATTACTTTGCTGAATGTACCGTATTTTTAGAATTGCATATTTGAAGTTTCAGAAATGAATTTTGTTAAAAAAATAAGATTTATAATTTTTATGAATTTTGTTTTCAAAAATACATAGTTTTATTTTATTTTTGAAATAAAATTGGACAGCATTTATAAAATTTTTAACTGAACTATACTTCTAAAATCTTTAAGTAAGTGAATTCAGAATTACAGCTCATTCAGCTAAGTAGTTTTGATCTACAGAACTACTTTATTTGCATTTTGTTTTATAATTGTCACAAAATTAATTAAACAATAGATCTTTCCAAATTTTAAACCTTTAATTCCTAAACCACCGAGTGAATATTTTTTCTTTCATACCCTAAAGTAAATTTATTAAAATATGCCAAACATAAAAAATCTAGGAGATTTTAGATTTTAATACAATTTATGTAAGAAGATAATCCCAATAGCTTTATTTTTAAAACCAATTGGTTTTATTATTTTTCTTAATTCTGCAACAATTTAATTTTTTGTGATACTTTTCCTTAGCTGCTTTTTTTTTTTTTTTTTTTTTTTTTTTTTTTTTTTTTTTTTTTTAATTTTACTTTGTCTTTGTTTTCCAAAGCTTCATGATATCTCATGCGCAATCATTTAACATATTGATGTGTATTTTTCGTCAGTGGCACATTTACAACATCTCTATAGAAATCCACAGCATCATGCACAGCTTTTTAAACCAATTAAAAAATCTTTTTTTAGATTTTCAATAAGCATATCTTTGTTGATACTGAATCCACTTTGCACGTCTGTATTACCATTAGATAAAATAAGCACTATTTTCATTATGTCCCACAAATCTACAAATTCTTTCCAGACCAGAATTAATCCAACCAGAAAAAACAGGATTTATAAATGAATCCATCCAATCTGATTTAAATCGCGCTTCTCATTAAGTTAAGGAAAACACAAACTAAAACACTAATAGAATACAAACATTCATAAATCACATACATGTCTGTGTTCTATCAGCATTTGGCAGTTTGTGCACTACTGCCCTGAAGGGATTAACGAGAAGAGAAAGAACGTTACGTGCAAATGGATGGGATGACAGCAGAAGCTTAGTGAATTCAGCCATGCTCAAGGAAAGGGATGTAGGCCGAAACATGCGAAGAGTCATTTATAAAGAATTTCCGTATCTGGATTTTTCTTCTGCACAGCGAATTTTATTTTCAAAATGGAGAAAAAATAATTTTTGTTTGAATATAGCAAGGGAAATAATTCCTGTTTTCCCCTCTTTTGGGAGGGAATTTAAAATTCCCTGTGTTAAAGTGGCTTGGCAATCCTGTTATAAAATTGTGACTGTATCTATAGGGAAAATCATCAAGGAAATGTGATGTTAACATCACAACATATATATTCATCTCAGTATTTTTGTGAAAAATAATATTTTGTTGACATAAGATAAAGACCAGTCACTAAAGGCATTTATTAATAAATAACATTAAGTTCCTCTGCTAAAATTTTCCTTTGTGGTGAATTAGTTTTACTAGTGAACCACACAGGATGAAGCAAGGATATATCTAAAATGGATGAGATACAGTGCTCAGCAAAAGTTTAGATATTGGTGTTATTTAACCTTTAAATAAAAAATACGAACTCTTGAGTTTTACAAATGGCTATACTTATTTTTAAATATATTTTAAAGATTTTAGTATGAAAATAATTATAATAATATAAGATAATATTTAATTTAACTGAAAAAAGTAAAATTTGCACATTTCAAAAGTTTAGACACTTTTTTGATTTTTTGCCAACTGTTCACAGTAAAATGCATATTTCAAAGTTATGATGTCACATGTCTGAAGTATTTAAGTATACCTCAATATAGCATCAGTTAGTGAAGATGCCGCCAGCTAGAAATATTCAGTTAGATGAGGTAATTGAAGTAGGGATGCTGAAATTGAAAGGGAAGACTGTTGCTAAAATTTCAGCTGCATTGAATTGTTCAAATAGGCCTGTCTATGAAGTATAGTTTAAGGGTAACTCCTTCAAAACAAAAAAAAAAAAAAATCTGGAAGTCCTTGTGTGATCAGAAAATGATGACAAAAGGATGACAAGTTATGACAAAAGGATATATAAACTGGCATTTACACAAATAATGATTACTATTCACATTAAAAGTAAGTTAGTACTTTCTGTGTTGATGGATATGATTCAAAGATGAATTAAAGAAAGAGGAAAATCAATTTATATGAAAATTATAAAACAACCAGCTTTGAAATCTCACTACAAATTGGAGAGAATCCAATGGACTTGCAAACATGCGTCATATGGACCCAAATGTTACACTGATATTCAGTAACGAAAAAAGGTGGAATTTGGATGGCTCAAACGGGTGGGCATACTATTGTAACGACTTGCAATAAAGAGCCTCGGACTTTCTTAAGTCGACAATAAGGAGATGACTTTTTAACCCTTTAAGTGTTTGGAATGTAATACAGTAGACTCTCTCAAATCCGCACAGCTTGGGACCAGAGGTTGTGCGGATTTTAGAATTTTGCGGATTTTTGGTCATTGCTTTGTTTACATTTTTTAATCAGTAATTTGAGTGCAATTAATAGTGTAATCAGAACTATAATGAATGCTTACAATATAATACAATATTAAAATAAGTAATAAACTAAAATAATAAAAATTTAGATAATTTTTTAAATGATTAAAATACTAATAGCAAAGATCAAGTTAATAATCAATAGTGAATGATTAAATATAAATATTCATTATAGAGATTAAATGTATTTTTCCAAAATTATTCAACAAAACTTGCTTCATAAAAGTGCATTACTAATTCACATCAAAATCATAAAATAAGGATTTGTTTTAAAGTTTAGCCTGGCTTAATAGCCAAAAAATCTTGATTAATGCATAAATATATTTGGTAAAAAGATTCTTATTACCAGTGATATCAGCAATATCTAGAATTTTTTTTAAAAAAAAATTACTCTTCCTTTATGAAAAAAAAAAAAAAAAAAAAAAAAAAAAACATAGAGTATTATTAAGAAAATTGCAAATAAAAAAATATATGGAATTGATACAAAACTAAAAAAATCAAATTTTGTCCCTATATCTGAACTGAAAGTTTCATTGTTTACATCTATAAAATATGTGCGGATTTTAGAGAGTTGCGGATTTCTGGTTTGCGGATTTGAGGGAGTCTACTGTATTCCGTTCACTAAGCTGCATGTTTCACTGCAATATAGGCAATATTTAAGATAATATAATTCAATAGATTTAATGAATTTTCAATGCATTTTAGAATGATTTATACTCTCAAGGACTACATTTATATTTGTCATTATTATTTTTTTTTAAATAGTCTTGAAAGAATTATATTTTCTGACCATTTAAAACAAAATGCAGAGAAAACAACATTGCAATTTTACCCATTTGCAAGACGCTCAGAGGGTTAATGATTTGGTCCTCACTTTGCTTTAATGCTCGAGTATCTCTAGAGATATTCAATGGTTGCCAAGCAACACAAGACTACATACATACGTTGGAGAACAATTTTTAGCCATTTGGGGAACTTTTAGCTGGTAAAAAGTATGGATTTTAGCAAGATAATGCATCGATTCATATTGCATACTAAATAAAAACTTTGTTTAACTCTGAAAATACTACTGATCTCAACTGGCCGGCATGTAGCCCTGATTTGGACCCAATCAAAAACCTTAGTGACATATTGCGTAAGGTTTATGCAGATTTTTGCTATACTTTTCTGTTAATGAGCTTCGATCTGTGTTTAATGTGTTTGGTACAAAATAGACACCCAAGTGACGCAGTATTTAGTTTCTTTGATGGAAAATCACATTCTTGCACTAATTGCAAACAGTGTGCATGCCGCTCGATTTTAATTAGTATTCATTTTTCTGTAAATATACAGATTGTCTATACTTTTGCCACAATGTTAATTTCATTTTTTTTTTGTCATTATATATTTTGTAAAAGGTAAAATTTAAAATTTATTGTTTGTGAATAAAGGATAAGTAACAAGTAATGTATGACAGATGAATTACAAAAATTTGTTACATACTTCTGAATACAGAAGCATAATCGATCATTGTCTAAACTTTTGCTGAGCACTGTATAGTGACAAATGGAATGAAAAAAAGTTAGCAGAATTCTATTAAACATGAGAAATCAAAGAACAGTGAAAGTGAAAAATACCAATGAGATGACTATTCTATGATAAAATTTCAATTCTTAAATAAGGTAGTACGATAATTCTTTTTGATGTTAACATTGTTTTGAAGTATTTTTGATGAATATATTCATTTTTCATTTAACATTGTAATTTTCATTAATTAGAATTGCCCTTCTTTCAAAAATGGCATGGGATGGAGTAATTTCAACGACATGTATAGAACCAAGAGTACTAAATTTATAGAGAGGGAAAACTTATTTATATTTAATTCATTTTTTTGCCAACTATAATTAATTCCTTTTATGGTAGTAATACTCAAGTAAAAAACAAATGATGACCAGAGTAGTTCTAAAGGTATGTAATCGGGCATTTAATGCAAACAGTTTGAGTAACTATCCTTGAACTGCATATAATTTCATGCATCTAAAAACTTGATAACAAAAGAATTTTTTTGGCTTTGGAATGGGATTCTTTACTATTCTTCTATGTAAATATTTTGAAACTATGAGCTGAATTGGATGTTTCTTAAAATGTTTGCATTTTACAATAAAATATGCATTAAAAATTAATTTAATTATTCTTAAATTTAAAATTATTAATATAAAATTTTTAAAATTATGTTTGCAATCTGCACCTATGCTTCATATTTCTTTAATCCACATAAAGAGAACATGTTACAGGCATAGTACGCTATTAATGATTAATTTTATGTCCAAAGATAAACAAATAAAGTTTGCTTATTCAAAAGATAAAATTTTTACAAAATTTAAAACTGTTACTTTAAAAACTTACTTCAGCATTGAGAAGATAATTTATTTTAAAACATAAACACGTCTTTATAATAAAATAAAATAAACTTACCTTTTATTTTCCATAAGATAACTATGAGATTGGTACATTCTTATATAAATTAGATATCAACTTTATTCTATAAATTCAAAAATGAAGTTATTTACAGTTTTAATATGATTCAATTAACAAGAAAGAAAATTTGCATTATCAAAATTTTATTATTTAGTCTGTTTCAATTTAAATTTCATTGAGCTGATTGTCAAAATCAAGATTTTTTTCAATATAAATCTATAAGCAGAATATCCACATAACATATAATAGCTTTAACATTAAAAATTTTATGTGAAAAGAAAACCATGAAAATTTATAGATTTTAATTGTTGTAGCTTTAAATGAAAGAAAAGAAAAAAAAAAATTATACCTAAAAAAATTAAAATAAAATAAAAGTAACGTTGTATATTTTTAGATTTAAAAAATATTTAAAAATAGTCTTAATATTACGATAATGGGATTAATAATTTTGATATCCGAATACCATTAAAAATATCACTTAACATTAGGGTGGAGTGAAAAAAAATTTTTTTTTGAAAATCAAAAACGGGTAGGTGCCAAAAGTTGCCTTTATACTAGTACATCAACTGCGTGAAACCGCTGAAAAAAAATGGCTTGAGTCTGCGCTTTTGCTCCAAAAATCGAAATTTTGGGTAAAATTTGTCATTTTTTGACATTTTTTCAAAAAAATTGAAAAAATCCTACAGAGCTGCTTAGTATTTAAAAGTGTTGCTTAGACCTTTATATTTATCTGCTTAACATATTTAAACTATAAAACAATATGTTTATTCCCTATAGCTGGAGCAAAACAGACAACTTTTAGTATGAAAACAGTATTACCACTCTATTGGGTCATACAACGAATTGTTGTTTTTAATACAGCTCTTGTTTTCAAAACTACCTTGGACATGCGTCGTGGAGGTGGCTATATTTCCTATACCACCCGGCCCAACTATTAGATCATTTTAGTACAGTGTTTTATTTATACATTGATTTGTGATTTTCTTTATAAAAAATTGGCATGTTTTCGATGCTTCCACCTTGTTCATCTGTTCTTTGCATCCACATGCTGCTGTAACTATCTTCATGTATATTTTTGCAGTTTATACCCAAAAAAAAAAAATAAATAAATAAATAAAAAAATGACAAGCAGAGTAATGTACGGGAATATTATTAAGGGGTCTATTCGGCCATCTAGTATATTTATCAAACTTGCATTCAGTTGATGAATAGTGATTGGAAGTTCTGTTACCACAACATTTTTTCAGTCAATTGTATTTTTGTTAAGTAATGATTTACTTCAAAGATGATTTCAAATATTTCAACTATAAGTATGCCATCATTTATTCTACTTTTGCATTTTTTATATATTGAGAAGTGAGCTGTTTAATGTGATGGTGATCTTCAGAGAGAATTGCAATGAAAATTTGTTCTCCATGTGTAAAGCAACCGCTGTTGTAAATAACCTTTTTTTGCATTAGTTTTATGCCGTTTTCTAAGTGTTTTCGTATCCAGGTAATTTCCTATTAACTTTTAGATCCCCTTTTTATGAATGGACAACATTTGATGGTGAAATGTCCTGGACATAAACTTATAATGCAAGTACTTTATGAGGGAATGTACGGATTCTAATCGACTATAAGTGCTCATTTAAAATTAGGAGAATTTTATTTGTCACTGTGAACCATTTTGCACGGGGTAACCTTAGAATTGTGTATAATATTGAATCATTCGCTACTTCAACTCCAGTGAATTTCCTCTGTGTCAATTATTAGAGAAGTCGATATAAAACGCTCTAAGCTACATGGATTCACTGGATCAATAAGGAAAATCTTTGTCTACGTACTATTCACTTCCTATTGTAATTTTTTTTATTTATTATTATAAAATAGAGAATAATTTTGAAAATTTATTTTCTCAAATTGAGAAAAAGATACTCAGAACAGACTAAAAATTTCTGTCGGAGATTGCAAAGCTAATTCATTAGGAAAGCTATTTCTCAGAAAGAATGGGGAATAGGAATTTAGAAAACATCTCACACAAAAGACAGCTCTTAAAGTTAATAAAATTTTCCGCTTTATATAAGCACAGATTGGCAATCAGCGTCTATATGTTCACTCACAAAATGTATAATCCAAGTTTATACCGCGGGATGTTTTATACCAAATGTACAACACACCTGAATAATAGATCTAAAATCTTATTAGAAATTACTACGGAACAATACAGGAAACGACATAAAGCATGCTAAAACGTCTTTAGAAATATTGTTGTTTTATACGCAAATTTTGTTTGCAATCCTCTATGTGACGATCGTAATAATATTAAACAGCTAGCATCTCAGCATATATTCAATGAATGGGTTCAATAAATGATGACATACTAGAAATTGAATTCATACAATCAATTATTAGGCAAATATTGCATATAAAATGTAATTGATTGAAAGAATGTTGTGATAACAGAACTTCCAATCATAAGTACTAATAGCATGAAATTTTAATGAAGATAATAGACTGCTGAATAGGTTCAATTAAGAACATACCCAATATATTACTCAGCTTCTCTTCTGTTATACATAGTATAAAATTATACGTGCAGCAGGTCACATAAGCATGATCCAAATCATCTAAAGTCAGTGAATACAAAGAAGAGATAAATTACTTTGATATATAGAAAACTTATACTCGTCTTCGGGAAAAAAATAACAATTCAATACATAAATAAAACACTGGGCCTAGATAATTGGGTGGTTGAGACGGGTGGGATAATGCAACCACCTCTATGAGTTATATACACAGTAGTTTTGAAAGCAGCTAGGTAAGAAATGCATTCAAAACAACATTTCGTTGTATGCTCCAATAGAGAGGTTAACGCTGATTTTTCACAAAAAGTTGTCAGATTTGCTCCAATTATACAGACTACAGATATTGTTTTATAGTTTAAATATGTTAAGCAGATAAATATAAAGGTCTAAGCAACACTTTTAAATACTAACCAGCTCTGTAGGAAGTTTTTAATTTTTTTGAAAAAATGTGAAAAAAAGACAAATTTTACCCAAAATTTTGATTTTTGGAGCAAAAGCGCAGACTCAAGCCATTTTTTTTTTAGCGGTAAAATTTCACGCAGTTGATGTACTAGTATAAAGGCAACTTTTGGCACCTACCCGTTTTTGATTTTCAAAAAAAAAAAATTTTTCGCTCCACCCTACTTAACATATAACATACATAATGATAATTCATTACATTTTTCTATAGTAAAAACTTTTTGCTATTTTATTTAAATTTCTTTAATCTTAATGCACCAATATGCTTTATTTTCAGATCTTAATTTCAGTTTACAGTACACTAGTATATACAGGGTGATTAAAAAAGACAAAATGATATGACAAATCAGGCATATTACAAAAATAAAAAATCACATAGAAACGTAGGACTTCCAGGGCCCGACTAAGGCTACAGGGGGCCCCAGGGCAAGCATCACTCTGGGGAGCCTCCTTCTATCTATCGATAGAATTTTTTTTTTTGTGAATAAAGTGGAAGTGGCTAGTACTAAATTTAATACTTATTGTATATATGCATAAATTTTGTACTTGGTGCAGTTCACATCTGTATACAATACAGAGTATCACAAAAATATAGTTATAACCTTAAAAGTACTAACAGGATAATTGTAGGGAGGGGAGAAAAAAATGATAGATAGGTTGACAGAAGTATCTCTTTCCAAACTTTTTCTTTGTTTATTTATGTATATTATAAGATGGCTAAAAGAAAAAGTTGAAAATTGGTCATAATGGTATTAACTTGCCACATTATGAGGAAAACCTTAATAAATGAATTAAAAAACAACAACAATAGAATACTAAGATGTTGTAATAAAACTTTAATCATTAATTTTCTGTAGTTTGAATTGGCTACTGAAAGCAAAGAAAGGTAGGACAACTCTTACCTTCCTAAATGTTTGAAAATATATGAATTTTGATCCCTTTTGACTAATTTAAAACATTTGGCATTTTGTAATGAAAATTGTGATCATTCTCATGGGAGGCCCCAGTACAATTGCCCCGCATAAGGCGGGCCCTGAGGACCGCAAATAACTTACTGAGTTACAAATACAGGGTGTTTTGTCCTAACTCAATTTGGGTTAGTAATAAGTTTCAGAAAACTGAAGTATATTATAATAAAACATTTAACAGGCATTCTCACCTTTGTTTTAAATGTGATAAAACCAAACAAAAGTGATAGAAGTTGGCATTATGTGCGCCAGCAATATGCAATTGGCACTTTACATTTTGAACTGTTATAATTAGTTTATACGGTATTGCTTGAGCAATATGTTTTTTCCAGATCTTTTCGTAACATTATCACATTTCACACAATATAAGGACATATCATTGCATTTTCATTGCAATATTTTCATTTTCCTCGAAATTATTGCAACCATACAGGGTGTAGCTAGAATGAAACATCCTGCATCTGTGACTCAATAAGTAGTTTGCGACCCTATGTCCCTATGTGATTTTTTATCCTTGCTGTATGCCTGATTTGTCATAGCATTGTCTTTTTTTGAATCACCCAGTATATCTCAAAAAACATTATTACACTAACAAAAATAAGGAAAAATATCTGTTTTTTATCTTTGATATTGAACAAGATACCATACTTATTTATAAGGAAAAAAATGAGGAAAAAAAATATAAATAAAAATTGCTGCACTATTTCAATAATAATATTTATTCAAACTCCAAACAGAGATGCTACAGATTTTTCATTTACAATTCAGAATCATTTTTTTTTTTTAATCTTTTGAACGATGACAATTTAAGTATATTTCATAGAGGCACAAGTATTTCTTCATTTACTGTTACCATGCTTACAAAATATCAATAAACATATGTGGGGCAGGGGGGGGGGGGGAGAAGAAAGAAACAACATATTCTCCTAATTTATGTTTTTGAATATATATATATATATATATATATATATATATTTTAACTTAAATATCTTTAAAATAAATAAATAATAAAAAAATAAATTCATCTCACGATTTTGTTTGATTATATTGTATGAATTTCAAAATTAACAATTAAGAGTGCAGATTGATGTGGTGATAAAAAATGATTCCATGATAATGATGGATTAAAATTACACACATGCCTCATAAATCTAGGCAATATAATAAGCATATATGAAACGAAAGAAAAAAGTGACTGTACAGAAAATGATGTAATTTGTGATGCTGAATGATATCGATTTAAATAAAATTATTGCATTTACACAAAATCATAAAATTCATAATCTCATTCTTGATTGTTTTAGAATGAAAATCAATTATTGCTTTCAATAACTACAAAAGGAAGGGGAAAAAAACTGTACCATTAACTTAAAAAACAGCTTCATATTCTATACTAACCGCAAAATGTATAATTTTGTCCCAACAATTGGTAGATTCTTAAAATGTAAATATACTTCCTTCATTTATAAGAGTAAATGAACATAATACAGATAACTTATGATAAATAACAGTGTTAAAAATAGAGTAAAATATAAATTACCATGATACCAAAAATTTTCATCAGGTCAAATATAATAAAGTCTCCTGCAAATGCATTATGGTCTATGAATTAAATGTTATTTACAAAATGAGATAATGATATTTCATTCTAAATTCATTAAATATAGTTTAAAAATTTCAGTACAATTCTTGCACTTGCCTCCTTAAGCATTTTTCTTTTTAGCTTTTGAATTCTTAGCAGATGTTTTAGCCTGTTTTGTAGGCTTAATTGCTGATTTCTTAACAATTTTTTCCTTTCGTTTCTTTGGTGAAATTTTAATTTTAACAAGCAATTTAGAGGCTTTTTTAGGTGTTGAAGGTTCCTTCACTCGCTTTTTTTCAGTTGCTTTTTTCACTTTTGTTGAAGATACCGTCTTTTCTTTTCTTGGATTTAATTTGACTGGGGAGTCACCAGAAACTGTCTTCTTACTGAAGTTAAAATCTTCAAGCTTCAAATTTGATTTTGTCCTGGCTAAATATGCTGCAATATCTGGTCTTGAACGAAATTTAATGCCATCTGGGCTATAAAATATAATATAAGAAATTATTTTTTTTTTAAAGGATTAAATTAAAACTTTGTTCAAAACAAACTGATTTAATTATTTTTATGTGTGATATTTTAGAGGTTATGTTAATTATATGTGAGACTTTTCAATTATAAAATTTTCTCAAGTATTAAATATTTTGTAACAATTTATAACAGGTAAGTCACTCACATATCTTATAAAGATAATGTTAAACCTATAATTAGTGATGTTGTAGATATGTTATAACACTTCATTAAACCAAAAAATTAAGAAAAGGGATGCATAAAAAATATTGTGATGGGTCCTTCAAAACAGGATTGAGTTTTTACAGATTTTATAATTTTACGAAGTTTATAATTGATGTATGTTTTATTTATGTATTATAACAACTGAAATATAACTTCAAAAGAATATAGTATAAATTTAACAATGATTATAATAATTATTTTCTGGCATTAACTGATATATACATAAAAGTATTAATATACAAAGAAATTCATAAATGACTTTCATCAGCTGCTAGTAATAATTAAGAGCTGTTTCATACAGGGTCACAAAAAAACTGGTAAAAAAGCGCCAGGCTAGTGGTTTTTATTGGTTTTAACTACTTTTTTTTTTCTTTTTTTGTCTATATCTGGCTTTCATACAGCAAAAGATTTTAATTATAAATTACAAAATGAGAATCTTAATTAATTTAAAGACACTTAATTGGGTTAGAATTTTATAAATAACAATTTTTCAATAATGAAAACAGTAATACAATAGACCCCCTCAAATTTGCACAAGATGGGATCGGAGGTTGTGCAGATTTTAGAATTTTGTAGAATTGTGGTCATTGCTGTCAGCATTTTTTAAATAGTAATTTCAATTTAATAAATAGTACAATCACAACTATAATGAATGCTTGAAATATAGTAAAATAATTAAATATACTAATAAACTGATAAAAAGAATTTAAAAAATAAAAAGTAAGAACTTAAATATTAATGTATAATTAAATATGCATAATAAAGATGACATACATTCTTCTTGAATTATTCAATAAAATTTTCCTTATTATTCACATAAAAATATAAGTAAGGAATTTTTTTTTTTTTTTTCTTGGTACTAGCCAGTTTTAATAATAAAAAAACTTGATTAATACATAAATATATCTAGTAAAAAAAAATTGTGATTACCAATGATATCAGCAATATATTTATCAAAAATTATCGAGAATCACATATTAAAATACTTACTAAATTATATAAATTTAGAATATTTTACAATTTTGCCAATACATCTTAACTAAAAGTATCATCATTTACATCTCCGATAATCAGATTTTAGGCATTTGCATATTTGAAGGAGCATACTGTACAAGAAGAATAACACACACCCCAGGTAGAGCTTCAAAATTTTAATTCAACAAATTTTATTTTGAGAATTTACTTTTTTTTAACTGTTCTCTTTATTTTATACACTTACTGTACTTAAATCTCCTCAAATGTTATATTCTTTCTCATTTCTCTTTCAACATTGTTTTTGTGCAGTAATTTGAAGCAAAATATAATTATTCAAGCAATGCCAATGTCAAATTGTCACGTTTTCTGAAAATATTTTGAAATCAGTCAGTTGAAAATTTCATTCTGAATAATTGGTTTTCAGATAAATGGTTCTATGCAATATTCCATCATTTTAAAAAAAGTTGATATACAGTTATTTATATAGAGTACCAATTAAAAAGTTGCAAAAAAAGATATATGAGGACCCCAGAAGCCAAGGGGTATAAGTGACAAAATTGAAAAAATTGAATTAAGTGCACAGGCTATCTGGAAATAAGTCTACTTATTTGCAGGTAAAGAAATATAGGTCATTTTCTTATTATTTGCTGAGTTATAGAGATAAACCACTTTTTTCGAAAAACAAACAATATTGATTAATTATACATTTAAAGAAAATTGTACTCTATTTTTTTACCAGTTATTGAATTGAGAGTTCAAAGATTAGAATGCAACAAGCAGATATTTCCAATTTAATTTAGTCAATTGTTATTGATGTTCCAATTTAACATCAATTATCTTTAAACTCAATTTACTCCAAATCGACATTTTGTCACTTGTACCCCTTGACTTCTGAGGTCATCATATATATATCTCATTAAAAATCTTACTAAAATAGAATTTTGCAAGAAAAGTCTGGCTGAACTCTTGATATGCAAAATAACATATAATATTATGATGAAAAATTGTTTACCAATTTTTAGAATAATTTATCTTACCTGTAAATATATATATCCACTTGTCCAGCAGTCTTGCCTGATTTCCTTACAACAACTTTTCTAACCCAACCTTTAGGCAAGTTTTCACTATCCTCTTTATCTTCAGAAGATGTTGCACTTTTTCTTGGTTTTTTAAGCTTCGGCTTGTCAGAGGTACCTTTGCTCTTTACAGGACTTTCAGAATTGACCTCAGTGACAGGATCTCTTTCATTAATATTCTGAACTTCTTCAACAATTGAACGATCTATTACATTTTCTTTTTCTTCTACTTTTCTTTTTCTGCTGGTGCGCTTTGAAGATTTTACAGTTTCTTCAATAGAGTTCTTCTCTTCAGATTTCGAATTTTCAGATTTATTTGAATCCTCAATCAATACTTCTTTTTTAGCTTTCATCTGTGCCTATACAGAAATTTTTTAAAAACATTATTACAATAACAAAGCATGGCAAATAATTTCCTCAATATAAATAATAATTGAATATAATAACTGTCGTATTAATAATAGGTGGTTTAGAATAATGGAATTGTAAATGATCTAATTAGGCCGTTAAAGTCGTACATTGCGTTTAAAAGCTATTTTGCAATAGCCCCTAAGGTTCTTTTAGGTAAGCAGTTGAAACAAAAATAATAAAATGAAATGATCTTACTTTGTTGTGTTTAAAATAAAATGATGAGTAGACTTTTTAGTAACAATATCTTCTTTATTAAATCCATCGTGAGAAGGAAGAAAGATCTTCACCTTATGGCCACCGAATTGCCGTAACGATTTCTCAATTTTTAAAAAGTTTATCTTGAATAGAATTTCACATAGACGTAAGGAGCAGTACAAAATATATTAAAATAATCGTACTTGAATTTGAACTTTAAATAAAAAAACATTTTATGACACTATTAAAATTCAAGGAGCCTGAGGAGGCGATGGCGGACTTATTAACTTCGCCGTTCATCCTAGGGACGATGACCAGTGAACCGGGCCCGAAGCCCTGCGCTCCCAAAAAAATTCACGTCATGACAGCAGTAACACCAAACGTATTTTAATTCAAATTAACGAAATTTTTAATATCTAAAAATTAACGGGGTGTGCACATGTAAACGAACGAAATATTTAAATCTATTGATCAAATTTAAAAAGTTGGCGAAACATCAAAGACAAATCAAAACCCTTAAAACAATATAAGCGATTTCCGATTTGCTGTGATCGAAAAACGTCATGAGCTGACCGCCTCCTTTAAAGAGCCGCGGTGATTAGAACTATTGCGCACGCGCTTCGCATCAGCGAGTGATGGGAACATCAAACTTGTTCTCATTGCCTCCATAAACTTACCTTTTGCATACTTCATTTCAACCTAAATTAATAGTTCCCTAGCTCCTTTGTTTACATAATATTTATTACAATAGTATTCAAAATTCACTTTTACTTTTATTAAATTACTTAAATATAATATCTACTTACCTTTTCTAATTTATTTCCACTTGTTAAATATCTTTTAATTTACGTTTTATCCAAAATAAACTTCGTTAATTTCACCGTACTTTATCCGCGTGTTTTGTCTTCTTGTAACATCGAACGATACGATTATTTTAATCGATCGGCAGTCTTTTCCCGCTAGATGGCAGCATACGTCTCTTTTAATCGAACTTAATCGATTTATCGTTTTTGATATTTGCATATCAAAAACGATATCGGCCGCTCATTGGCTCACGTTAGCACGTGCCGTTTCGGCCAGAGTATATATGCTTTGCGATGTCAAGACAGCTTTGCCTTTCTTTGTTCCTTCGCTATGAAGGACGCGATGTTTCAGGAAACTTGAACGCATGGAAAGTTACCGTGGTTCATGGAGTTTGAGTTTAATTAGTATGAATGATTTTAACCTATTTTAATTGTGTTTTTCGAATCTTTTATTGATGTCATCTTTGTTAAAAACGCTGCTACTTTTTCTGCTGTCATGAAGTCTGTCAAAGTGTGTAAGTTCACTTTCATGTTATTTCATCTGAAGTCATAAAATAAAAGAGGTCTTGATGTCAACTTGAATTGTTTTAATTTTAACAAGTTCTACACTCCTTTACCAGACCAGCTTTTACTGTGCTCACCTCTGCTCAGTGTAAGTTTACTTTTAAGGTCACTAACTTAGAGTTAATTGACAAATTATGGGTTATGGGCGAAATAAGGAGTGTCCATAACTGAAGATAGTAATTGATGTGCTTCATTTCAAGTTTATTTTTCTTTGAAGATTTAGTTTAAGTTGGACTTTGATTTAGTTTTATGATTTGAATTATGACTTTATTTACAGAACATAATTAGTTTTCTCTGCATATTTTATTTGAACTTTTTGAGTTGCTGGACTATATATTTTGACTTTATGAAGAATTTGATTTACGTTTTTGAACTTTTACTTTTGAACTCTTATTTTTGAACTTTATATTTTTGAACTTTTACTTTTGAACTTGATCAAGCCATATTTTTATGATTTGAACTTTGAATAAGAAATGAGGTTCGTCAATTAAGATCGTTTTTTTTGAAAAAGTAGGGGGGGCAGGTGAAGAAAAGTGTAAAATTGGTGTTTTCTTGAAATTTTTTTTCTTTTTGAAGAAAAATGGCGACAACGTCAATTGTAATTGAAAAGTTGAATTCCAGTAATTATGGAACTTGGTCATGTGACATTAAATATTTGTTACTGGAAAAAGGAATTTGGGAGATAATTAAAGACGAAACTCCAATTCCAGAAGTTAGCACGACTGTCACAATTGACACTGTGAATGCGGTTAAAGCTAAACATAACCAAGTCCTGTCCCTTATCTACTTGAATATAGAACCAGAGTTTAAGAGAATAATAGATGATTGCACAGATCCGATAACAGCCTGGAAGCGGTTAAAAGATAATTTTCACCCGGATACAAGAGCACACCATATGGCTTTGTTTTCTGAGTTAATGGAGAGTAGAATCAAGAACGGCGAGAGTATAAATCTTTTTGCAACACGATTAAAGAAAATTTTTTTGAATGTCAAAGCAATTGATAAGAACTTTTCTGAAAATTATTTATCTTATCAATTTCTAAGGTATTTGCCTTCCTATTTCGACAGTTGTGTCCAGCATCTCTTGAGACGGGAGGATAAGTCTTTCAAGTTTGATTTAATCGTAACAGAAGTAGTGGCCGAGGAGGCAAGATTGAAATTGCGTGACTTAGACAACAGTAAGAAAATAACTGCATTAAATATTCAATCTGAAGTTCCTGTTTCCCCTTCTACGTCTAAGAAGCAGTCATCACGTAAATTTAAAAGTAAAAAATGCTGGTTCTGTGGCCGTTCAGGACACTTATATGCAAACTGTTTTGAAAGAAAGAAGTCGCATTTTCGTCGTGCCTCATCGTCCAGAGATAGATTTCCTCATCGTCGTTCCAGTAGCACATCTTCAAGATCAACTAGCCCTGATGGTTCCTACCGAAGGCGGAGTAGCAGCGGCAGCAGTGAAGTTCCGAACCCGAGCCGAAGAGAGCCCTCGTCCAGCAGATCCAGAAGGAGGTTCCAGAATCGCCATCGTTCCAGACCTGCTCAGTCACCTGACAGCTACTTTGATGATGCAAATTATAGTGACTCTTCACGTAAGTCATTTTTCATTTCCCAAGCTAGTATTAGTACTTGTGTAAACAGTAAAACTTGGGTTTTCGATACCGGTGCAAGTCACCATTTTAGTCATGACAGAAGTCTGTTCACTAAATTTGAACCTTTAAATGATAAATTGTCAGTAGCTGTTAAAGATGTCTTGTTCCCAATAATTGGAAAGGGTGAAATTAAGCTGAGATTTGGTCAGAGAATTTTTACTCTAACGAATGTAATGTATTCTCCTCAATTACGTAGAAATTTGATATCTGGGCCCCAATTGGACTTATGTGGTTTATCTTTTCATGGAGGTAGAAAGGGGGTGAACATCTGCAGGGGGGACGACTTTTTATTTAGAGCCTCGCTTAAAAATAGGGTGTATAAACTTTTTCCTAAAATTCCCAAATCTAATTCCGTAAGTTTTGAAATTTCTGCAGCCAATAAAATTGACCCTATGGTTCAGTGGCACCGCCGCTGTGGTCATATAAGCCAGTCAATCCTAACTAATACCAGCCGCTTGCAGGGTGTTAGGGGTATGCCTAGTTTAAAAGAGACATCTTTGGTCTGTGAACCTTGTAAACTTGGCAAATTTCGCAGCGTGTCCCACAAATCATTTAAGACCATTCGTTCCACGAGGCCGTTAGAACTTTTATACGCCGATCTCTGGGGTCCGTGTCATTCGGTGGGTCGAAATGGTGAACGCTATTTTCTCTCAATCATTGATGATTTTTCTAGACGTGTCTCTGTATATCCAATTAAATTAAAGTCAGAAGTTTTTAATATTACTAGAAATCATATTCTAAGAGCAGAAAATTTTCTTAATCTTAAAGTTAAAAATTTTAGGTCTGATAACGGCTCTGAATTTAAAAATTATGAATTTGAAAATTTTTTTGAGAGTAAAGGCGTTCACCATGAATTTACTAACGTTTACACCCCCCAGCAGAACGGCGTCGCGGAACGTTTTATGGCAACCGCTGCAGATGGCATCAGAACTTTATTAATTGAAAGCCAATTAGATCCGAGTTTTTGGCCAGAGGCCTTAAAATATTTTGTTTACAACTGGAACAGGGTATGTCCTAAACTTTTAAATAAAACTCCATTTGAATTATACGGTGGAAGGAAGCCGTCAGTCCGACACCTCAGGCCTTTTGGTATTGTGGCATATGTGGGCGTGCCTAGTCAGAAAAGACTTAAGTTACATCCTAAGGCTAGGCGCGGCTACATGGTAGGCTATGCCTTCAGGACCAGAGGATATAGGATCTGGCTTCCCGATACTAATGAAATAATAGAAACATCTAACGTAACTTTTGATGAATCGCGTTGTGGCTTGGGGCGCAGTGGAGCTGCACTGGGCACCGACGATTATGCCCTCTTTTCTCACGATGGTGGAGTAAATCCAGAAAGCACTGGTGGAGTAGCATCTGGTTTGACTCCAGATCCTCCCAGTGAACTACCTCGTGAGGAAGAGGAGGACATGGAATCGGAGTCCAGTGTGTTAGATCAGCCTTCCACTAACCCCCAACTTAGAGAGGTTAGATGGGAAAGGAGGCCTATTGCTCGCAAAACTGGGAATAGGACCGACATTTATTATTTTGAAGAAGGTAGCACCCAGCGTCTCAGGTCTCACAACGAAGTTGAGCAGTACTGTAAAAATAATAATATTGTTTTTAAACCTGAACTTTTTGATTTTTCTGCTTCTAATAAATATGCTGGTTTAGTCCCTGTTCCATCCGTTTCATCTAATTCTGATAGTTTTTCTGATAATTCTGACTCCGAATCTGATTCCTTAACCTCAAATTATGTACACCCTTCCGCATGACTAGGCGTTGTGGATGATATTCCCAGAACGTATAAGCAAGCTTGTAGGTCCGAAAAGAGTGCGATCTGGCGGAAAGCAATGGAGCAGGAAATCCAGATGATGAGAAGCAGGAAGGTGTGGCATTTGACTGATTTACCTGTCCACGTTACTCCAGTAGGTTGCCGGTGGGTTTACACAGCAAAAAGGGATGAATTTGGAAGGATTGCCCGTTATAAAGCACGGCTTGTTGCCCAGGGCTTTAAACAAGTGAAGGGAGTCTCTTATGAAGACACCTTCAGCCCTGTGGTCAATTTCGGGGTAATCCGGTTCTTTTTCTCCCTTCTTGTCTCGTGTAGCGGGTGGTCACACACTCAGTGTGACGTAACCTGCGCCTACTTGTATGCACCTTTGAGAGAAGACGTGTATATGCTTCAACCTCCCGGTTTCGTAATCCCTGGAAAAGAGCACCAAGTTTGCAAGCTAGATCGGGCTCTTTATGGCCTGCATCAAAGCGGAAGGGAATGGTTTTATGAGATACATGAGGTTCTTTTAAAGTTGGGTTTCAGAAAATTGTCGTCTTGTAACTGTGTATATATTTTTGGATCTGAGGTAGTTTTGCTTTTATATGTTGACGATATAGTGATTTTTGGAAAACGTCAGCATCTTATTGATAGGGCTTTATCCTCGCTAAAGAAGGAATTTGACATTAAAATTTTGGGCAGAACTCGTAAACTTTTAGGAGTAGAATTTGAGGAGACCGATCAAGGTTTATTTCTACATCAAAGTAATTACATTACTGAAGTTTGTCAAAGGTTCTGTAATTTTAAAATTCCGCATGCTTCTTTACCAATTAGCAAGGGTGTTGTCTTTTCTCGATCCAATTGTCCTACTTCAGATTCCGAAAAAGAATTTATGTCTCATCTTCCCTACAGGAGTATTTTAGGATGTCTTTCTTTTATTGCTAACCGGACTCGACCAGACATATGTTATACAGTAAATATCTTATCACAATTTCAGTCCAATCCTGGCCTTGTTCATTGGGATGGCCTTTTAAGACTTTTAGGTTATGTTAAAGATACCAGTCATTATAAATTAAAACTTTCTTGCAGTTCCAATTTTCTTTCTATTTTTTCAGATGCTGACTTCGCGGCTAATCGTGACGATCGGACCTCGATCGGCGGCCAAATAGTCATGATAGACAAAGCTCCCGTCGACTGGCGCACTTTTAAAGAAAAGTGCGTCAGCTTATCGACCATGGAGTCAGAATTTGTCGCAATGACTGAGGCTGTCAAGAACTTGGTCTGGTTCGATCGAATACGCCGCGAATGTCAGAAATTCAATATTTTTCCTGATAATGTTAATAAAGCAATTATGTTGGTTGATAACCAGGCTGCAATAGATTTTGTAAAATCTCCTGTAGAAAATTATAAATCTAAGCATATAGACGTCAAGTTATTTTTCATTAGGGATCTGTTTTATAAAGGGGAATTTACTTTGAGGCATGTTCGCAGTAAGTCCAATCTTGCAGATGTTTTCACTAAACCCTTGACCAAATATGAATTGTTAAAGTTTGTAAATTCAATTTTTGTAACTTAAGTTACATTTTTTCATGTAAACTTTTTATGCGTACCATTTCTCTTTGTTAATCTTTTTGTATTGTTGGTATTTTCTGAAATTACTGCACATTGTTTTAACTGTTATGTCACTATTGAATGCACATTGTTTTAGCTAAATTTGCTTGCACATTGTTTTAAATATTTGCTTGCACATTGTTTTAGCTAAATTTTGATCGTACATTGTTTTAAAAAATTGTACTTTGTAAATGGCATACATACGTGCATGTGCATATTTTCAATTTTCATAACCAACAATATATTTTCCCTCCTTATCCTTGATCATCAGTTTTTGTGGTAACCATTTCCGTAGTCTTGTTCAGCCTATGGTACCTACGGTTTGTTCATCCTGCGGATGGTATTAAATTTAATGCAGTTTATTTAAAAATCTTTAATTTTCTTTTTATTAATATATTTTTCTTACTTCCAGGCATCTAGAATCACCAATTTTTGTGTATGCTTGTTTTTCTGTTCCGGACAGAAGACTGAGTGATGATGGATAACTGAGATCTATATTCATTTTTGATGGATATGTAAGACAGGTGATGGAAGCAAGGTATGGTGTAATCACCAAGTTTGGATGTGCCGTCGTCTTTTGTCATGTTCCAAATTCTGGATGCTGTAGTGGAAGTGTTCTCGTCATAAGTTATAGTCTTCAAAGCTTTCATGGACTTAATAAATTTTTTTTTGAATAAAGTTTAAATTTTCTTTTTTTTTGTGATGATCAAGGGTACTCATCGATGGAGGAAGATTTGTTATGTAATTTTCCAAATTGGAAATTGCAATGTATTTTTGGTACGTATTTAAATACTAAAGCTTTTGTAATTCTAAAATGTACTTCACATTGTATTGTAAAATTTATACTGTGTGAAAGAAAAGAGTTGTGAGTGATTGTGGAGACGAGGAGATCTTGAAATTTAAATTTAAATTTTTGGATCATTTTTGATCTTGTTAGGAAAATTTAAAAGTTTTGATTCTTTTAGAATCTTTTTGAGATTTTGTTAGTTAAATTGTTTATCGTTAAATTTTGATAGAATTAAATTTAAAAATTAGTTATTCGTGTTTTTAAAAATTTTTTTTAATGTTTTAACTTATAGTAACATAAAATTTTTTTTTTTTTTGGCTTCGGGATTTTTTTTTTATTGAAGAGCTTTATTCTGTATACAGATAGCTCTTATTATATAAAGCAATGAGAGGGGGGGCATTGATGGGAACATCAAACTTGTTCTCATTGCCTCCATAAACTTACCTTTTGCATACTTCATTTCAACCTAAATTAATAGTTCCCTAGCTCCTTTGTTTACATAATATTTATTACAATAGTATTCAAAATTCACTTTTACTTTTATTAAATTACTTAAATATAATATCTACTTACCTTTTCTAATTTATTTCCACTTGTTAAATATCTTTTAATTTACGTTTTATCCAAAATAAACTTCGTTAATTTCACCGTACTTTATCCGCGTGTTTTGTCTTCTTGTAACATCGAACGATACGATTATTTTAATCGATCGGCAGTCTTTTCCCGCTAGATGGCAGCATACGTCTCTTTTAATCGAACTTAATCGATTTATCGTTTTTGATATTTGCATATCAAAAACGATATCGGCCGCTCATTGGCTCACGTTAGCACGTGCCGTTTCGGCCAGAGTATATATGCTTTGCGATGTCAAGACAGCTTTGCCTTTCTTTGTTCCTTCGCTATGAAGGACGCGATGTTTCAGGAAACTTGAACGCATGGAAAGTTACCGTGGTTCATGGAGTTTGAGTTTAATTAGTATGAATGATTTTAACCTATTTTAATTGTGTTTTTCGAATCTTTTATTGATGTCATCTTTGTTAAAAACGCTGCTACTTTTTCTGCTGTCATGAAGTCTGTCAAAGTGTGTAAGTTCACTTTCATGTTATTTCATCTGAAGTCATAAAATAAAAGAGGTCTTGATGTCAACTTGAATTGTTTTAATTTTAACAAGTTCTACACTCCTTTACCAGACCAGCTTTTACTGTGCTCACCTCTGCTCAGTGTAAGTTTACTTTTAAGGTCACTAACTTAGAGTTAATTGACAGCGAGCAGCAAAGCGATGTATCGCGTAAAAACAAACTTTACAGGCGCGCACCAGAGCCGACGCTTGGCGAAATGAAATCAATTACGCCCACGAACGTAATGAAAAATGTGAGATGCAAGATTTCATCTCACAATAACATTAATTGTCTGAACCTTTTTTTTCATCATTGCTCTTTTTCATTTTTGCAAAAATCTTAAATTTTATAAAATCAAGATTTTTTTTTCATTTATAATACTTAAAATATCTTTAATTTCTCTTTATTTCATATAATTAAAAAACATACTTTAGTTTAAAATATCCTCGTCTTCTTTTTTACAGTAGCTTAAAATTTTTTTGGTAAAACAGAAAAATAAATGGCAGTCACTTAAAAAGAAATATTTTAATGCTGACAATAATCAAACTGAGAAACTATTTAACACAATGGATGTTAAAAACATGCATGTTAGATTTGTATACAATGTACCTTGAAACTTTAACAACTGGAAATTTGGTATCAAAGTCCTTTTAAGAAAAATAATAACTTCACAAATTATAAAGTTCTACATCTAAATTAGAAGTATCAAAATAAATAATTGACTAGGATGAAGACATTTTTTCTTTATTTATCAGAGGCAATTAATTCCTTGAACAACGAAACATAAAAAGCCCTCAGATGAAGCAACTGAAAATTTCATCCAAGATTTCTGAATTTGTTGCATACCATACCTCTTGAACATATAAATCCAGAAAGCACCAAATTATTTCTATGTTGCTTGTCAAAAACAACATAACTTTAAATGGGGCAGCTACATTAGGAATGAAGGATGAGAGAAAACACTGATTACAGAATTTAATTATCCAAAGGCAGCAGTTTAGCATAAATGGATACTGTTGGCAAATTGGAAAAAGCAAATCCGTTTGTCCGTTTAAAGGCATATAAATCTTACCAGTCATTTATACATCCAATAAGTGGGAATGGAAGATTTTTGACATTATAATTAACTGGCTTAGCAATACCTTTGTTGTAAAGGTATGAATGTCAGTTCTGGTCTAGAAGCCTTTCCCATTATTCAAAGATTGTGTTATTGCCAGATAATTGTGCCTATCCTAAATTCTTAAAAATCACTGCTATGATTTTACCTTCAAATTGAGCTTATAGCCTAAGAGCCAGTGAAAAGCTACCTATATGTATTTGACCAGACCTGAGATTTTGTACATTGATCCCCCTATACCTACCATACATGAGATGGGGGGTCACTAAGCCCAAAGTGGTGGACGTGGCTACTGCGCAGGTAACATAGGTATGAATTTTTGGCAAATTTTAAATGCATTTGACTACGTCTGCAGTTTTGAAATTTTAAAATATGTTATTAGTATTATCAGAAAAAAACAATGGCAGACCATTATCGCGCGGTTAACATTGTGGCAGATAGCTTTGAAAGTGCTGGAAAAGATAAGATTTTGAAAGTAATTGACCAGGTCTGCCATTAATGTATTTTGTTTATTAGGGTCTTAAAAGCTTATATTGATCACGGCAGACGTCTTCATTAAGTACACACTTCAGCAAACAACCAAATCTTAGCTACAACACAGTCAGATGTACGCATAGACTATCTATAGCTATCTTTCATTTTTCCCCTACACTGTAAAAAATATTACCCTTTTGCTGCATCGTCACTC
Source organism: Maratus speculifer (assembly GCA_964019185.1). Lineage (NCBI taxonomy): Eukaryota > Metazoa > Arthropoda > Arachnida > Araneae > Salticidae > Maratus > Maratus speculifer. Next base: position 382,665,455 of record OZ025289.1, read on the forward strand.
CATTACTTTTATAGAAAAGTATTACTTCAACCTATTATGGAGCGTTCTCATTGTCAAAAGGGACATATCCTACAAAAGCCGTGGAGTGGCGATGCAGCAAAAGGGTCGTATTTTTAAAATGTATAGATTAGTATTGTACTCATTCTAGCATATAGTATTCTCTATTATAGTTACGAGCATTCAAATAACTGAGGTTTTTATGCCTGAAAGGGCTCTATTATGTCATCACCCTAACGTTTTTTGCCAGAAATTTTCATTATGTTTGTGGACCTTCATACAGATGCCTCGTGTTTCGTAAATTTAGTAAAATCTTGACCCATTTGCTGCGTCGTCACTCCACCGCTTTTATAGAATATCTCTCTTTTGACCCATGAGAATTTCTTCATGATAGGCTAAAGTAATCGTTTTCTATAAAAGCGGTGGAATGATGATGCAGCAAAAGGGTAAAATTTTTTGCAGTGTATTAGCAATTTTAGCCTTACACCCCTTTTTATAGTAGAATCGTCCTAGAGTGAAAGGTGCAAAGTTCGAAAACAGACAGTAATGTTGCTTTCTTTTTTTGCTGATTTGTCTATATTCATTTATTATATCTGAGATTATGTCAAGTGAAAAAAAAGAATTGAAGTGTGTTTTTTGTGACACGGTAAAAACTGAAAAATTACTTATATTTTCGGAAGAAACTTTATCAAGATGTCAAAAGATTTTAAGGTTACGAAAATTTCATAAATTGAAATATAAAGACATTGTTTTACCGGACGAAAGTTTTGATTCAGCATATCACAGTAGTTGTTACAAGACATTTACAGCATTGAAAAGACATTTTTTCTCGATGGATGTTGAAAAGAAAGTTCTATCACAGCCCAGTACGTCTTCGTCTGCAATTGAACAACAATTTAAAAATTTAGAAGAACCATTGATTGTTCAGACTTCTGATATTGTAAGTTCACCAAATGTAAATGTCTGTTTTTTTTGTAACAAGAAAAGAAAACAATATCGGTCTAGGAATGAGCCATTACGCAATTCAAAGAAGGATGAATTTGAAAAGAGTATTTTTTTAAGCTTTAAGCCAGATACTAAAATTTACAGTGAAACTTTGACCAAACTGCAAAGTGTTACTTCTCATGAAGTATACTATCATGATGTTTGTCGGCAAAATTTCAGAAATCAGAAAAGATCACTAGTTAAAAGTTCTGCCCGTACTTCATGGCACACCTCTCGAGAAATACATGAAACTGTTTATAAAGAAATATGTTATTTAATTGAAAAGGATGTCATAAATCGAGGTCGTTGTTATTTTCTGAGTTATTTACACAAAGAGTATCTTGAAATGTTTAAGGAATTAAGTGAAGGCTCTGACGCAACAACTATATTTACGCCACATTATTTAGAAGAAAAAATCCACGAGAATTTTAAAGGTAAAATTCAAATTTTTATTTCAAACAAAAAAAAAGTTGTTGCTCCTAAAGGCATTTCAAGTATTGATGACTCTTTATTTGCGCACTTGAAAGACCAAGATACTTTGCGAGAAGCCGCTGCCATTTTACGAAAGGAAATTTTGGGCATAAAAAGGAAAAAATTACCTGATAATTTAACTAGTCAACGGCTAATAAAAGGGGAATGTTCAACACCATCCATGGTTTCCGATTTTTTTACATCAGTTATTGGAGGTTACAATCGTAAACGGCGGAATTGCGACAGTTTTCAACGTCACGTAAAATCTCTGTCACAGGACCTTATATATATGACCCACAATGGCAACATTAAGACCTCTAAACACATCTGCTTAGGCATGACATTAAAAAGTATTACAAGCAGTCGTAAGGTTATCGATATAATAAATCGTTACGGTCATTGTATAAGTTACACGGCAGTCGAGGAACTAGAAACAGAAGCAACGTTTTCATCAGTTTCACGTACCGAAATATGTCCAGAGGTAATTAATAAAGATGAAAATCTTGTGGCAGGCATGGCATTTGACAATTATGACCGATTTGTTGATACCAAGACTGGAAAAGACACTCTCCATGATACAGTTGGAATAATGTATCAAAATATTCACCACAATCTCGAAGACGACGATGTCGAAGAAGAAGAAAAAGAAGAAGAAACTGAAGGTAGTAAACATGATGAACGTAAAAGATGATCTTTTGAAAAAATAGAGTTTGAGTTACCACAGTATGCTAAAAAACTAAAAAAAACTAGTAATATTCAAACTGAAAGTGAAGAAGAGGTTAATATAATCGTGAATAAAAGTCTTTATAATCGGATTGACAATATTTGGATGCTTAGTCATGCTTTGGGATTAATAAATACCCCTATGTGGACTGGTTTTAACAGCCGAATTATGACAGATAACAGTCCACAACAAATAATTTCTTATTTGACTCCGATTAATCACTCACCAACAAGCAATGCAGTAGTTTTGGCAACTATGCAGCAATGTATGTTAGCTTTGGAAGAGCTAAATCAAGAGTACATGCAAGTGACTTACGATTTAGCTATTGCTAAGATTGCACTGCAAATCCAAGCTACAGAAGGTAAGACCTTCCAGAAACTATTTATACATTTGGGTGCTTTTCACATAATGATGTCGTACTTTAAAGCGATCGGAAAATTTATTAATGATTGTGGTTTATCAGGGTTGGCATTTTTGCCGGCAAAAAGGTATTTTTGCCAGGACAGTGGCAAAAACTGGAAAAAACCAGGGGAAAAATGGAAAAAACCGGCAAAAATGGAAAAAACCTATTTGTCTTTAATGTGTAATAAAATCTGCATGCTAATAAGGATAATAATGGTATAAACAATTAAATTTAACAGTGTACTATTTAATATTTTAATTTAATTTGCTAATTAATTAATATTAAATAATTTAAATCTTTAAAAAATAGGTAGAATTCACTCTTACTTAAGAATTTAAAAACAAAATAAAAAATTACATACCTAATTTTTTTTTTCTTAAGACAGGGATATGTTTAAGAAAATTTTAGGTCCTTTAAAGGACCCTTCATAAAATAATTTATTTTAAAATAGGATCTTTTACAAAATTCTTTAACCTGAAACAGGATCCTTCATAAAATGATTTGTCTCTGAAATAGACGTTTCATCTTCAAATTGAACTTTACACAAATTTAATCATTTAAAAATAAAATCTACCCTGTTAATAAACAATTGAACTCACCAAAAAATATATTACTTAGTTTCTTTATATGTGAAGGGTAGAACCTGAAAACACTGATAATTTAAAATTTACAAAACTATGTCTGGATTAAAATTTACAAAACTATGTCTAGAATTTTTACAAAAACAAGAAAACTTCCCAATTTAACAAAAGCAGGACCCTGTGAGAAAAGTCTAGACAGACCATTGTAAGTAAAGTATTTTATCAGTCTTTAATATGTATATATATTTTTTAATTATCAAAAGATTTTATACAATTTTGTTTTATGTCATGAGACTTAAGAAATGTAAATATCTAAGTCTTTGGTACTATTTTATAACTATTTATCTGATGAAACTAGTTTGTTAAAGATAAAGTAAGTAAATTAAATTGAAAATTATATATTGAAAAAACTGTTATGGCTTATTAGGAAACTAGATTTTTTTCTGTCACTTTTACTCTCCAAGAAAGGAACAAAATTTAAATTACTTAGATTTACTTACAGTAAGTAGCCTGTTGTCACTTTATCTTTTTGTATTATATTCACCCTTCCCTCACCATAGCAGATGCTTGTCATGTATGGCTAAATCTTTTGAAAAATGAAGAGTTAAAACCACATTTTTCAAAACTAAAAAAGATATTTGAACAAGCTATTTTGCCATGTCATCTTGTAGCGTATTTGTTACATCGAAAGTACAGAGATGAACTTCTAAATTATGAACAAAAAGAAAGCTGTAAAGCATGGTTATCTAAAATCAATCCCGATTTTATATCTTATATTATTAATTTTAAGCTCAAAGAAGAATCCTTTCCTAGCTCATATTTTGCAGAAGTGATTAATAGTGTCAGTGCATGTAATTGGTGGAGAAGTATTGAATAAGCTTGTGCAATTTCAAAAAACTTCTATTCATTAGTAGCACACCTTCAAATATGCCTGCAAGTAGTGCTGCTATTGAAAGATTGTTTTCAAATTTTTCATTTGTGCAAACTAAGATTTGAAATAAGATATCAACAGATGCTCTTTCAAAACTTGTTTACTGCTAAGCCATGCTAAAACAGCAAAATTTAGGTTGTGAGGAAGATATTGACGAAAAATTTGAAATTTAATAGTTTTCTGCTTTAAATATAATTTTATATTAAATTAAATTTAGGTTACTATAACTGTTTCTTCGAATTTCTAACATATATAAGCTATAAACATAAATGCTTTACTCAGTCTCAACAGTTCTATTATGTGAATTATAAATAATTGTATAAACACGAATAAAGAAATTTCTTATTTATATAAAATTGGAATTTTTTTCATTTATAATCTTGTTATAAAATTAGTATTCTTTCATAAAGTGCATAATTATACTTATTTAACTTAAAAGTTAAAATAAATTTATAATAATATTGATTCTTTAATTAAGTATGCAGTTTACTTTTTCTTTCGTGAAATATTTTTTCTCTTTCTGGGGAAAAAAATTAAATGGACAGCCTATTTTTGCCACCTGTTTGGCAAAAACCTATTTTTGCCGGGACGGTTTTTACCAGGTTTTTTCCGCGGTTTTTTCCACCTTCGGCAAAAACTTGCCAACCCTGTGGTTTATCAACCATCATGGTTGAAAGTGAAATGCTTGCTAGTGGATCCGTTTCAAGTTTCATGGATTGCAAACATTTCAATCGCTGTAAAAGATTACACCCAATAATGGCTTTAGGGCTACAAATAATGCATTTTAGATCTTTTCTAACACATAAAAATATTCGAATTTCTGAAGATATCGTAGACGAGATTGGACGATTACAGAGTTGTCAGACACTTTCATTTTTTATTCACGATGAAAGCTTGAAAGAACTGTGTAATGATTACGCTATTTACGAGCAACAAACATTAAATGGTGAACATGGTAAGACAGCCCAATTTTATATGATCTACGTCAAGCTCGTTTATTATTATTTACAACTGAGCAGGAGCATTCGTATTGGTGACTTCCAATTGTATCTTGACATTTTACCGAAAATAACAAATTTATTTTTTGTCTTTAACCATCAAAATTATGCAAAATGGACTGTCCAATACCATTACAATTTAATGAAAGTTCCCACTACTCATCCTGGATTAGAGCTGGACTTCGAAAAAGGCTTTTTTGGAATCAAGCGTACCAGTAAGCCGTTCTCAAGGCAGCCTATTGATCTTACATTAGAGCAGACCATTAATGCAGATGCTGCGAGAACACTTTCTGGTATTACACATCTGTCTCATTCGATTTCAGCTCGCCAACGGTGGGCAAGAAGTCACGACATCCGCTCAAGTATAATTACACACGTGCTGGATGAGTTAGGAATTACCAAAAAGCAAGATATTACAGCAGAGTTGCAGCCACATAATATTAAGAAAAGTTGTGAACAACTTGAAAAGTTTATCAACTCGTTTGATCAATATGTGAATCCCTTCAGCTTAGATTTACCACCTGATCAGTTGTTTAACATAGGTTCCGGGAAAGCTGCATCATCTAAAGTGGAAGAGTTTCTGTTAAATATTCAATCAATTGGTGAAGAGCTACGAACAACTTTTATATCGGAATGTGCATCTGATCCGAAAAGATTTGAAAAAGCCATAAAAAAGATACCCATACAAAACTTTTCAAGTCTACTTGTCAAGAAAAAATCTGTAAAAATTGGAGGTAAGCAGCAAGAGATAAAGTTACAGCGAGATTTATTCGGTCGTCTGTTGGGAATTTCGATGGACCATCAAATTGATGTTCTCAAAATTTTAACGTATCCAATATCTCCTGTACCTCTTGCTCTGTGTCATCTAGATGGGGGTTTCTGTAAAACTGACAAATCTGTACTTGTAAAATGCCTTGAAACAAATATTGATCAAGAAGCTCCAAGTAATACAGATGTACTCTTAATTGATGGATTTTTCATTCTCCGTTCTATGAAAGAAGTTCCGAAAACATTCGGGAGTATTTCTAAGAAATTTCTGCAAATGCTATCAAAATATTCCGCCCGAAGAATTGACGTAATTTTTGACCAATATTTTGTTCCATCAATTAAAGATAGTGAAAGATGTCTACGACATGAAGGATCGTTGATTGATTACACAATTTCGGGCCCTGAACAGGTGCGACCGTCGGATTTTGCAAAAGAATTGAAGAATACTAAATTTAAGGAAGCTCTGGTAGATTTTTTTACAAAACATTGGTCTAGTGCGGAAATGAGATCATTTTTGGGCAATCGACAGATTTTTTTAAATTTTCGGAATTGTCAATCATATCAAGTTGTTGATGACAAGATTCAGTCAAGTGTTGTTGAAAATTTATGTTGTATTTCACATGAAGAAGCTGATACGAAGATAATCTATCATGCTTGCAGTATCGTTGAACAGTCGAATATTGTTATCAGAGCCTCTGATACCGATATTTTGATTATAATGATTGGTAATATGACACAATTACAAAATTCTCATTCTAATATTTGGATGATCAATGGAACAGGAAATAACGAAAGGTATATTGACGTCACAAAAATTTATAATGAGCTTAGTGAGTTGTTAGCCAAAAGCTTAATCGGTTTCCATGCGTATACAGGATGTGATTTCAATCCAGCTTTCTTTAATAAAGGGAAGAAAAGACCTTTTAGCTTGCTGAAAAAAAATATTGAATTTCAACAAGCATTTGCTACTCTTGGAGAAGAAAATTTGAGAGAGGATCAGTTAAAAGAGGTATTTAACAGTATTCAGAAGTTTACCTGCCAGCTCTATAACGCAAAAAATTCAATTGACGTTGATGATGGAAGATACCAACTTTTCGTCAGCAATTATAAACCTTCCGACGTCAATGAAAACTTTAGCAAAAAAATATTGAATTTTGATGCAAGCTCAATACCACCGTGTAAGACTGAGCTTTACCAGCAACTTCTAAGAGCACATTATATTTCAAATGTTTGGAAAAATGCACACAAAAAGCAACCTACCACATTGGACCCATTAGAGTATGGTTGGATTGAGCAAGATGACAAATTTGTATTCAAATGGTTCGAAGGAGATCAACTCCCAACTTCTGTGAGTGACTTAATCACCAATGTTCCTGGTAAGTTTATTATGATAAATTTTTTATCGAATATGTTCGGATCAGTTTACGAATTACTTTTATTTTATAATTTATTTTGATTTTTATAGAATCCGATTCAATGGATGATGCAGACGATTCACACAACGGCAGATATGACTTCGATGATGACGATGAGTGACGATTAAAATTCGTGAAAAGAAAAATATTTTGTAATACACATGATTCATTTTTTTTTTATTTGTCTTAAATAAATAAATTTGTCTTAATTAAAGTAAAATCAATGTATGAATGATTATTTGTTTTCTGCAATATATCTTAATATTTAAGATTATTTTGCTATATATTATTTTTTTATTAGCAAACTTATAAATTTTGGTACATAGTTTACAAAATTAAATATTAATTTTTATAAATACAAAGATAAAGTAAATCATATAGATACAAAACTGGGAACTTAATACATATACATCTGACCGGGTAGTAGCTAAGATTTTGTTGTCTGCTGATGTGTGTACTCAATGAAGACGTCTGCCGTGATCAATATAAGCTTTTAAGACCCTAATAAACAATATATATTAATGGCAGACCTGGTCAATTACTTTCGAAATTTTATCTTTTTCAGCACTTTCAAAACTGTCTGCCACAATGTTAACCGCGCGATAATGGTCTGCCATTGTTATTTTCCGATAATACTAATAACATATTTTAAAATTTCAAAACTGCAGACGTAGTCAAATGGATTTAAAATTTGCCAAAAATTGATACCTATGTTACCTGCGCAGTAGCCACGTCCACCACTTTGGGCTTAGTGACCCCCCATCTCATGTGTAGTAGGTATAGGGGCCTCAATGTACAAAATCTCAGGTCTGGTCAAATACATATAGGTAGCTTTTCACTGGCTCTTAGGCTATTACTTAGCCACTGGATAAGGAAAATTCAGCACTCACTAAAATGTTTTTAATACATGCATGAGGCAAAACTTTCACAAAAAGTAAAACTTAAAAAACATGAAAGGCAGAAAATGGGCAGTTTCACAGTCATGGGAACAAGTAATGTCAAGAACTTTGGCAAAAGCATGACACAATACATTGTTGGAATGATTTTTTGTCAATAATGACACTGATTAAAGACACTGATAATGACACAGAATTTTCAGTCTACCTCATTTTCTATGGAAAAAAAAAATCACTGTTTATGAGTTTATTAAATATGCAAAATCAAAAAAGGCATTATATGAAAGAAAAGGAATAATGATGATTGACTGAGAATTCACAAAAATACACCAACATTAAAGACAGATTGCTTATGCTGTGCTAAATAAAACCACTAACAATACTAGTAGCAGCTCAAATTGCCAGAGGAAAAAGTGTCAATGAAAACGTGCTAATTTGACAGGATAATTAATATCTTAGTTAAGAAAAACAAGACTACAAGGCTATTTTTGAATTAGATATACTTTTTTTGTATAAAATATTTTAAAAAAATTGTTAAAGAATGGCAAAAAAAGGAGTAACTTTTTGAAACAAACAAATCTGGCTTTATCTTAATCTCAGTGATTCAGAGTTGATTATGTTGCAATTTAAACTTAGAAGAGTAAAATATTTAAATCTCAACACCTGTTATTCAAATCATCTAGTGATTTGTCATTTACAAAAGAGGAAAATTTGCATTTCAAAAAGCATCTATTTTTTAAAGCAAAACCATGTGTATTAATAATGCTGATGACATACTGATGATGGGAGATGCCATGATTATTATTTTTGGAGTTGTAAGGATATTTCTTTTGCACAATTCGGTACTACTTGAGTCATTTGGCATTTTATAAAAATTGCCGAAATTGGTTCATCAGCAATTCATTAATAGAGCATTACTATGCATATCAAAAGTATTTAAATACATGTTTAAATTTTGTTTTAGGATTGCAATGCATTTTATAAAATGTTTACACATGTTTTATTTTCACATTTTATATTACGCATATCCTTGATGGGTAAATATTACAGTGGCCCCCAACAACTAGACATCCTGATATATATACAGATAGATAATATATTTCTATACATACACAAAGATATATATGTAGTGTTTTACACAAACCACTAGTATGGTCACTTAAGCCAAATATGAATTATGCTGAATGTATGTTGGTCATTAGGTAGGGGGGGGGGGGGGGGCGCAACCAACATAACTTTCTATCCACAATGACAAGAATAATTTCATGACGAAAATTCCAAGAAATCTATTGGAGCAAGATACATCAATGTGTGATGCAACTTTTGAAAAATCTATCAGTACCTTTCGTAATATAGTGTGAAATTGGTACCAAATGTCAGACTTATGTAAAACTGTCTGCAAACTCAAATAATTTCTTGAAAATTTTTTTGCAAATAAACGCTGTGCCCCTCCCAAGTTCTATATTGCTGCTAATAGCAAAAATGAAAAGTTATATGTAAGTGGCGTCTCCACTAAAAGAAAAATATTAATTGACAAGCATTATTAAAACTCAGTCAAGAAATGTAGGATTGTATGGTATGCTTAATACAGACAACTAATGAATGAAAGAAAAACTAATGAAAATTAAAAAATATATATTTATTAAAGCACCTGCTTCAAGGCTGAACTGTTTCTGTTACTGGTCCAGGGGAAAAAAAGGCAGGGGAAAAAAAAAAAAAAAGGTTAGTACCTGCTGTATAACATTTTAAAGAGTCAAGCTTGTATGCACATACACCTCTTTAAAAAAAATACTGTACCATGGTACATGGCAAATAATTTCTAGCAATTTTTTTTTTTCTCCAGTTGAAATATAGTTTGCAGACCTTCTCAAAAATCTGTGATGTGCGTCTTACCGATTCTTCGCACGGAGTCTTTATATATATACTTTTAAATAAAAAAATTTGAAAAAACATCAAAATGTCTGCGAATGTCGTTCGCGTGTTCGTTTACATTACCTGACTCTGCCAAATGTTCAGATCTTAATTAAGTTTAGATAGTTAACTTTAGTATACAACCATACCATTTGCAGAAATTATCAGGAATGTCAAAATTGGAACTATACTTATGATGCAACAAAACTCATGCATCAAGTAGGAAGACAACTTCAACATTGAAGAATTACTTGAATATATATTTTTAAAATTTCTGTGGAAATCAAACTACAGAAAAATATTTTTGTCAATAATAATTTTAATATAAATAATCAAATTACAAGGAATGCTTGACTTCTATAAACAAACTGTATTTTTTACTTAAGGGATAACTTCACAGGTGGCCAAATCTTGTGTTAACTATTCGGAAAACTTAAAAGCATGATTATTCATTACTTAATTATTAAAATATTATTTATTATTCAGTTCTTACCGAGAAAGTGGATATTAGAATTCAACATTGTACATTTTAAAAATTACCTCCTTAAATTTCTGTATAATAATAAAAAAAATCTATAAACTTTGAAATTTCTTTTTAAAAATGCTTGACATTAATGGAGATAATTTTTTTAAATGTACAATGTTGCCATGAAACTTCTCTTTTTTTTGATGGTGAAAACCATATTTTAATAATTATATTAGGTAATAAGTAACACACCTAAGTTTTTGTGTAGGTTAACAAGGGATTTCATGAAAGAGTTCTAAGGAAGCAATCCCTTAAGGGGGCTCAGGGGTTAAAAACTTTTCAAAAAATAGATTTTTTTTTTTTTTTTTTTTTTTTTTTTAATGATCTAGTTTGATTATTCAATGATTTCTTAATTCAATGCAAAAGAATGCATAAAAATATTTGCATTTTTAATGGAGTTATAAGCATTTATGTATCAACACTTTCATAGCCGCACCCTTATAATTTCAACTTTAAATCGCATTTTCTCAAAACTTGATTTTTGACAACTAACACCAAAATTAAAAAAACATGACGGAATGGCTAATTTTTTTTTTTTTTTTTTTTTTTTTTTTTGCATGCATATAACATTATTATCTATAGAATGAATTAATATAGTTTAGATAGTTTAATATTTTGAGTATTTTTAATGAAAAAAAAGTTGTATTTTTTAGGAGTTATTTCAATTTTCAAATTTGAGAGTTTTTTTAATAATATTGTTTTTGAGTGATAGTTATATCCTTAATTCATTCTATAGAGTAAAGTTTACAGATCATCTTAAAGCAAAAATTAGGTTCTTATGTCAATTCAATGTTAAGATATATTGGTGTTGGTGATATAACACTTTTTTTTTTTTTTTCCGAAAATTGTGTTACATAAATTTTGCTATATTTCTTATTATATTACATTGAAGTACTTCATTTTACAATTTTATAAGACAACAAACAGACCTTTAAAATATCAGAAAGTTTAAATTAATTACATTGAATACTTCTGTCTTTATATGGATTCGAAGCAAGAGCTGTGTTTACATTTTTTCCGTATTGATCAACCCTTGAGCCCCCTTAAGAGATGAAAAATTTTACTAAATATGACAGTACTCTTTTCTGAATATTACAATGATGCAGAGATAAAAATAAATTTTTATCTTTAATATTTAAAACATAATGTTTAATTATGCTCCCATTCAAAAATTGAAAACATTACAATTCTTTTCTATGTAAAAGAAAATTATGCAAAACTTGTTTTTCTGTGACCTTACAGAAATTAGAATAAAAATGAAAGAAATTTAGAATCAAGTGTAAAACAATAATACCACACCAACAAATAAAATCTTTCTAGTATATCAAGACTTTTGCACAGAAACTGTTAATCTTTACTATATCCTATGGTTGTGTGTGTGTGTGTGTGTATATATATATATATATATATATATATATATATATATATATTATGAGCCAAGAATTAAATATAAGTTTGTGAACTGCAAGCAAATTATGCAAATACATAAAAAAAATTGTACTTTGCATTGTACCAAGTTTTAAAAACTGAATACATAAAAAAAATAATAAATAAAGATAAAAATAAATAATAATAATAAAAATCAACAAATTTTTAACCATTAAGTTTTAGAAATCCAATTAAGAATTGCAAATTTTCAAAATTGACAAAAGAGATATGCATCAAAAAGCAGAAAGAGAGAAGAGGAGATATTGCAACATGCTTACAAAATAAAGTGACATGCTTTAAAGTTGATAATAAGATGAAATTATTAACACTTGAGCTGTAAATCTAAAATGATAAAAGCTATTTCTTTTTTACTACTGTTCTCTTAGTATAAACCTAAAAAATTTCATTTGAAGCCAACTTTGAACGCAAGGGAAAAACTTTCATTGACCAAAGTTGTAGTTATTAAATATCATAAAATATGAATGACCATGAAGTATGTAAGTAACATAAATACAATTCTTTATTTTTACTAGCCGATTTACACAGCATTCCCAGGTTTCATAACAACCACAAATATACTTAATATTTTCAATAATAATCTTTCCAAACCTAATGCAGTTCGCTCCACTATCTTCTGCAGTTTATACCCTTAAATTTGTAAGATTTTATATTTTTAAACAAAAGTCTTATAATCTTGATATATTAACTTCAAATCCAAGCTTCTGGGAAAGCTTAATCATAATCAGGCCTAGGACCGCTGAGTCACTCTTAAAAAAGAGAGAAAAGAGACAAAATCGCAAGAAAAAGAGACTAAAAGAGACCAAAATTTTAAAAAAAGAGACTAAAAGAAGACCAAATAAAAAACATTTTTTTCTCTTTACTTAAATGTTTTTGGTATAGAGACAAGTAGAGGTCTGCATGGGCCGAAATTTCCAGGCCTGGGCCCGGCCCGAAAGTTAAAATCTCAGCCCGACCCGGCCCAGCCCGAAAGTTAAAATTTCGGCCCGAATAAAAAAAATAATGGCCCGGCCCGGCCCGAAAGTTAAAATTTCGGCCCGAGCTCGGCCCGGTCCGAAAAAAAGTTTAAAATTCGACCCGAACCTGGTCCGGCTCGAGTGAATTTCTACAGAACATTGATCTTTAATCTTATGGAAGAGTTCTGACCAAAAAAAATTATATTAGTCTTTTTTTCCATGTTTACAATCTCCATTTATGCAGAAGTGCCATAGGCTGCGATATTTATGCTTTTAAATGAATCTTTGTTTGTTGTATGTAAACGTTTCAGTTATCACTAGTATTATTAATCCATATTCCCTGTAATGGAGACAAAAAATCGAAAAAGCGGCATATGGTAAAATTTCCAAAGACGAAATTGCTTTGGAATGAAAAAAAATGCATTTCCTTCTTAACAGATGTAAATGTTTAATATATTTTTTTCTCCTGTATTGTTGTACTCATTTTGAATGGATGAACATTTTAAAAGAAACTTTCAGTTTTCAGTTAAAAAAAAGAAAAAAAAAATCCGTCATAATCATTTTTTTTTAATTTTGTGTGTGTGTGTGTATGTGTTTAATTCTATTTTAAAACGTCTAGTAATCTACGATTCTTTAAAAGGAATAAATTCTAATGTTTAATTGTAGAATAATGACGGCTTAAAAGTATATGCTTTTTTTGCAGAAAATTTTGGACAAAGCCAAATATTGCTGATTTATAAAAAGTCGAGAAAAGGATTTTCATATAGGAAGATTCAATAGGAACTGATTATTTTGGTCCATGAAAACTAGGAAGAATGGAATCAGTCTCGGCTTTGTACGGAAAAAAAGATAGTCCCGGCCCGATACTCCAGCAAGAAAATTAAGGCCCGAGCCCAGCCCGGCCCGAAAAGATTAGTGACTAGGCCCGGCCCAAAAGGATTAGTGACTAGGCCCGGCCTGGCCCGAGTCTTCAGAAGTAAGGCCCGAGCCCAGCCCGGCCCGGCCCGAATGCCATTATTGAAAATCGGCCCGTGCAGACCTCTACAGACAAGCACTATGAGATTTAACACCATCTGCAGAATACATTTTAAATGCACTTCAGTCAGTTTTGAAATAATTGCAAATATTGTTGATTGGTTGCAGAAAAATCTCAAATCGCGACAATTCATCATGGAAGAAAATCAAAAATTCACCAAATGATCATGGGGACAAAATCGTGAAATTCCAGGAAATTAGTGAAATTCATCAAATTGTCTCAAAAAACAAATCACAAAATTTGTCACATGATCTCGGGAAAAAAAATCTCGAAATTAGTCAAATGTTCTTAGGATAAAAAAATCACAAAAATTATCAGATGGCCTTGAAAAAAAATCACGATATTAGTCAAATAGATCTTGTGTTAAACATCGTAAAATTCATCAAATGGGTCTCGAAGAGAGGGATGAATCACAAAATTCATTAAATGATTGCGAAATTCGAAGAGCGATCATACAAATAATTGCTAATTTTGTCGAAGGTCACGGAAATAAATAGTGATATTTATCAACTAATCGCCAGAAAAATAACGAATTTCGTAGAAAAAAGCCATAAAATAAATCAAGGATGCCTGTCAATGGGTTACATTAAAATGTGCGAAAATCAGTTACAGTATAAAACAGTAAAGTTTGTCAAATCATCTCAGGAAAAGAATGGCGAAATTTATCAAATGGTGTTGGTGAAAAAAGTGAAATCAGGGGATGTACTGGTGCCAAGTAATATTTCAACAAACTTTTCATTTGACGAAATTAAAGACCCCCCCCCCCCCCCCCCCCCCCCCGCTACCAATTACCGCAATTTAATATGAAAATTGTGATTTTTCCACACTATTGCTTGCGGAAGTACACGACTTTTCTTCCACGATTGTTCGCTGACATTTGCCGAAATTCGTAATTTTTTTTGCCATTGTTTGCAGAAATTTACTATTTTTCTGTGTTTATTTAACAAAATTCGTGATTTTTTTTGCTGCGATCATTTGCAAAATCACACGGAAAAAAATCGCGATTGCAAAGAAAAAAAAATCACGAATTTTGAAAAATGATCGATTGTCAAAATTCGCGATTTTTTTCTGTGTGATTGTGGGAAAAATGAATTTCGGCCAATAAATGCGACAGAACTTTGAATTTCGCCAATCAATCACCGAAAATTCGTGAATTTCGGCAAATGATCGTGGAAAATATGATGAATTTTGTCATATAAACGCAGAAAAAAGCGAATTTCTAAAACAATGGCCCAAAAAATTATCATTTTCTGTATTTCGGTAAACGATCGCAGAAAAAATTGCAAATTTTGACTATTGATTGCGTAAAGAAATCACAAATTTTTTCGGTGATCCTTTCATGAAATTTGCATTTCTCTGCAATTATTTTTTCCACACGCAAAATTGTACAATCGTATTGTTCATTAGTATATCCGTACACTTCGAACAAAATATGTACTTTGTACGGCCAAACCGTACAAGTTGGTATCTCTGAATTTCGATTTTACGATCATCTGACGAAAGCTCGGTCTTATTTACGGATGGTTTGACGCAAATCTCAGGGGGTTTTTTTTCCCGCAATCGTATGGCAGAAATCACGAGTTTATTTTGGGATTGTTTGGAAATAATAACGATTTTATTTCGGGATCATCTGGTGAAAATCGCGGCTTGATTTCATGATTGTTTGATGAAAATCGTCTTTTTTCCGGTGATCAATTAATTAGAATTGCAGTTTTGCCAGTGATCATTTTATGAAAATCACAGATTCTTAAAAATTAAAAAACGTGAAATTCTGCCGTTTGTCGAAAAAGTGATCCCTGTATATATATAATGACCGGAATAAGACTTTTGAGATTCCTTCCTGCAATCCTCTGACGAATTTCTCAGTTGTTTTTCACAAGATTGACTAACAAATTTTGCAATGATTCTGCCACTGATTAACGGATTATACGTGTTATTTTTCTCGCAAACATGACAAAATTGTGATATTCTTCCCGTGACCGAATGACGAAGTTTATGATTTTTACGCCCCGAATGATTATTGAATTTCGCATTTTTATCTTGCCACAGATTGACCAAATTCACTTTCTTTTTAGTGTCCGACAGAAAAGTTTTGCAATTCTTGCCTGCGAACGATATACTAATTTTGTAACCATTTTTCCATGATAGAGTAACGAAATTGAGAATTTTTTCCCCTGCAAATGAGAGACAAATTTGGTCCTGCAGCAGAATTTTTTTCTGCAGTCTGCAACACATGTAAAAACTTAAAAAACAGTCTGCAGACCAATCCCTTGCATTACATTATTTGCACTCAAACCTTGAAGTATTTGTGATAGACATAAAAGAAAAGTATACTTTAAAAAAGAAGTTGCCTTTGTTCTCAGAATTTTTAATGCCTCGTACATTCTTCTAAAGAGGGGAGGGGGGGCTCCTCTTTGACAAAATTTGCGGTTTTTTCACGATCTTTTGACGAAATTTGCATTTTCTCGCGATCTATTAACGAAAACTACCGTTTTCTTGCGATCTTTTGAAAGAAATTGCCATTTTTTCGCGATCTCTTGAAGAAATTTGCAGTTTTTTCGGGATTTTTTTAACGAAAACTGCCGTTTTTCACGATTTTTTGAAGACGTTTGCCTTTTTTTGCTAACTTTTGAAGAAATATTACGTTTTCCGTGATTTTTTGATGAAATTTGCCGTTTTTTTGCGATTTATCGAAGAAATTCACTGTTGTTTCATGATCATTTTACAAAACTGCGACTGCCGTTTTTTCGCGTTCTTTTGAAGAAATTTGCCATTTTTTCGTGATTTTTTGATGAAAACTGACGTTTTTTTCGTAATCTTTTGAAGAAATTTTCCTTTTTATCAGATTTTTTGAAGAAATTTGCCATTTTTTTCGGGTTTTTTTTTAAACAAAATTTGTCGTTTTTCGCAATTTATTGAGAAAATTTACTGTTTTTTCGTGATTTTTTGACGAAAACTGCCGTTTTTTCGTGATGTTTTGAGGAAATTTGCCGTTTTTTGCGATGTTTTGAAGAAACTTGCCGGTTTTTTCACGATCTTTTGAAGAAATTTGCCGTTTTTGTGATTTTTTGAGGAAATTTGCCGTTTTTCGCGATCTATGACGAAATAGATTTCTTTTCGAAGACTGTTCGTCGAAATTCGCGATACATTTTGTGTCCGAATTTTTGGATTTCGGACCGAAATTTTATAATTTTTGCTACATTTTTAACAGTTGAAAAATAGTCTGTGAACCTTCCCAAGAGTCTGCGACGTACGTCGCAGCGTTGCGCCGATTCTGCTCCCGGGAAATTCTGTATATTTTTTTCCGCGACTAAGTTTCACTATAGTTTCACGGAATTTCATGGTTTCATCCTAAGACAGATTAACATAATCCATGATTTTCCGCCGGTTTCCGACTGAAGATTTTTACAATTTTTACCTGCGAACAGTTAACAAATTTCAAGATTTTCCTGCGACAAACTGACAAGTTTTCCGATATTTCCTCACGACAAATTGTTGAATTTCACGATGTTTTTCCCGCTGTCGAATGAGGAAAATTACGATCTTTTTCCTGCGATCGATCGATGAGAAAAGGAACATTAGAAAAAAAAAAAGCGAAAAAAGAGACTAAATCTGAAAAATATAGACTAAAAGAGACAAAAACAAAAAAATAGCAAGAAAAGCGAGTTTAGCGACTCGCTCCGAGGCCTGCATAATATAAAACATTTTTTAAAACACAAAAAGATTCCAGTATTGCCAAAATATGTTGAAAATGCACAGGTTTCCCCAAAGATGTGGAAAAACAAAAATCCAGGGCTGGCAAGTTTTTGCCGGGGTGGTTAAAACTAGAGGTTAAAACCGGCATGGTAGAAACTAATTTCTGCCAGTGCCAAAAACTGGCAGAAATTAAGAAATAGTACTAATAAGAACTTTAACTTGCAATGATTCATAGTTCACACATGTGTTTAATATATAAAGAATTCAGTTAAAAGTTTAAAATAATGGTTATTAATGTTATTCCAAGTAGCAAAAAGTTTTCAAAAGGTTTATATAATTATACTTTGTTTATATAATAATTTTTGGTCACTTGAAAAACAGAAATTTTCTTAATGGTAATCTGATGTTGTACTAATTTAACTGTTGTTATTATTGTTTTTACAGTAGGATTTCGATTTAAAAGTTTTAAAAAAAAAGAAATTTACAAAAAAACTATATTTTAACATCACTTTTCAGAGTATTTTTAAATAAATAATACACTGCAACAACTTAAAAAATATCTACTACTATTTATAAAGAGAAATGGTTCTTCTGAAAAAATACAAGTAAATAATTGTGGCACAAAAATAACAGAAAAAAATTAATGAAATATCTTATACAATTATTATACAATATTGAAAGAAATTAATTTTTTGTGAGAAAAAGTAATAATATACTAAGAGTATTCCATAATATAGGATTAATTTTGCTAACAATTCTTAATCTAGACTTCTTTTTATTTTGTTCTGAATGAAAGAAAAGTAAAAAATATTCTTTCAAGACCAGCATTACTTTCTGGTAATATTACTATTGAGGATGTAAAATTTGAAAAATTCTAGGACTTCCCTCGGGAAATGTTTTCGGGAAAGGAGTCAATTTTGCTACTAAGTGTTGTTATATACGGCAGAAAATTTAGATTAATATCAAAAGACATTTTTCTTGTCCTTTCTTTATGCTCAGTTGTCTATCAAATTCTAAAACAAATTTATTTTTTAATTAAAACTATTCACAGTATTTTATTTATTATTCATCCTGAATAAAATGTATGTAAGCAACTTAATACTAATAAAAAAGTCTTGGATTATTTCATGAAATGAGTTTATGCCAATTGTTGCCAGTTTCTGCCGGTTAAAACTGGTTGTAACCACTTTCTGCCACTAGCACGGCAGAAACCATTTTCTGCCGGCAAAAACCCAGCCCTGCAAAAATCCCTTGAAAAATGTTCAAAAGCATAATTCTCTTAAGATGAAAAACAATATGTTTAAAAGCACAGAGGAAAAGAACAAACAAGGGTAAAAAAAAAATCTCTGCAAATCTGAGAAATGACTTCAAGATGAAATTTTCATTCTGTCGGTTTAATTTGAAATAGTCACTGATTCTATTTAAAATAATGAAATATTAATATTTTTTAAATGAAAAATATCGTTAGAATTGCAAAAGTAGTATCAGCAATTAATGGAGGTATATTTTGTAAAACATTTATTTTCACTTTTCATTATATTTGCAATTACTGTACAATGTTTAATATAGTACATAAATTTACTTTTTTAAATATCGATCTAGCAACTTATAAAAAGCAATAAAAAATGCATAAAAAACAAAGTTAACTTTAAAACAGATTAAAAAAAAATACCTTTAATGTTTGATAATATGAATAACTATCAATACAATTTATGGGAAATTAAATTGGGTGAAATGTTTTTCCTTCCCCCATTTGTGAAACAAATGTTGCATGGAAAATGTTGAATACTGTAGAAAAAGCAGAAAACTCAAAAGGTATCGAGAGAGGAAAAGATTAGTAAACATTAATACAGCCGACTCTCGTTAATTTGAAATCAAATAATTCGAATCTTTGCTTAATTCGAACTAAACATGAAGTCCCGAAATATTCAATGTCAGAATAACGTTAAACATTTTCATAACATTGTAATTCGAACTCATTTTCTCTTGACTTCGTTTAATTCGAACTAACGAGAATTCCGATTTTTCATTTTTCTCTTCTTTCTCACAGATTTCAGATTATTTGAATATTTTTCTTTCTTTGATTTTTGTGAAAATTATTCCGAACGAGCATACATATAATCCAATGCATTTGATATCCACTTTCTTAGTGTCCGTCCATCAGTGACACTTTAAATTTTTCTTCCATTATGCTTGTTTCTAATCTTTTAATTAGTTTATGTATTTATTTATCTAATTTAATATTAAGTCATATTCTAATGTTAACAGACAAAATAAATTAAAAAAACACTATAACATTAATTCCTTTGTAACAGTACCATATTAAGCATGTTTTCATTTCATATTTCTTATAATTCAAACTTTGGATAATTTGAACATTTCTTGTGGTCCTGATGAGTACAAATTAACGAGAGCCGACTGTATTTTAATTTTGAAAAGACGCTGTTAGAAAAGGAAAGATACCCTGAATGAGTGGGTATTTTTCTTTTCTTGCATTTTGAAATGAGAAGCAAGTGAGGCAATTTCAAAAACGCAGAAAAAAACTTGAAAATTGATCTACAATTGAGTGCGCCAGTTGTCATGCACATTTGTTAGAGCAAAGGAATATCACCATTATGTGATGATTATTGAGATTTTTAATTAATATCTCAACTAATTATCAAACAATGAAAATCTGATATTTCTCTTGAAAAGATGTTGAAACAGTCAAGTTTTCATTAACTTGAAAGTTACTCCCTCCATCCTCCCATTAATAAAAGCATTGCTTCTGTTTGACTCATATTTATTAAATCTCCTTCTTGATAACAATATCATTCATTACTTTGTCTATTGCTTAATACTTCTTAAAAATATATATTTTAATTATCTGATTATTGCTTGGAGGCAAAAACTTTGATGTAAGCTTAAATTTATATGTATATTTTATAGTTATTCATGAATAAATATTTTTTCATGCAAGACAATATTCTGAAGAAATTTCCTTTGAATAATAAGTAAATATGGATGCAAGCTGCAGTTGAAAAAAATTAAAGCCAATCCCTTTTGCCAGTATTGAATTCCGGGGGTGGCCCTGTGGGGGGTATCAAACTCCAGAACAATAAGGTGGGCCCCTGGAAGAGTTGAAACTTTGTATTTCTAATGGTCAAAAATTGCGGGGAAAAAAGTGTCTGAATTAAATACTCTTGCAGACCTCTTGCAGATTGGGTTCAGGTAAAATCCCTTATCCAATCCAATCCAATGTAGGACTAGGACTTATTTGTCCAAAAAGAAGAACATAAGAAAAAACACAAACAACCCTATTTATAGACTAATATTACACAATTTGCTGAATTATCAGCATAAAAGTAACTGTCAACCAAGAACTTTTAATAAATGATTCAAAAATAGCATTAAAATGCAGAAAATTAAGGTTTTCAAAAGCAAATTCATGGATTTGTAAGGGGACTTTTTATCTCTGCATGAAAAACAGTGCAAAGTGAAAAAACACTGAGATACGCACTTCTGGTTCAGTATATCCAAGTACTTGCAGCATGAATCCCAGCATATGTCGTTTCTCGCTGAGATATTCCTGGAATTCAACAACAGGGATTGAAACTCGTTTTTTTTTTTTTGAAAAAAAACAGAAAAAAATAGGAAACTAATTTTAAAATATACCAAAAAGCAGGAATCTTACAAGAAGAAAATTTTAACTAGCCAAACAAATGAATTATATCATAAAAAGTAATCATATAAAAATTTGAGTCACCCTACAATGAAACTATTTAGCAAATTTCTAGTAGGAACGGTCAATTTTTCGAAGATTACACTAAAAATAATTTTTATATAACAATAATTATTATTTTGAAATTGTGCTCTGTTTGTTCAAAAATTGCTCAATTTGTTTGTAGAACCTATTTTTCTTCAATGATTCCTGGTTTAAATCAGGGTGTCTATTCCAGCTCAACAACAAACTTCCCTAACTTTTCCCATACCAGTAACAAAAAATTCCAGATGTTGAGATTTTCATGTGTTTTATATATATCAGACATGCTACAGACTCAGTAAAGTAAAAGCTGAACTTTCATGGCCTCACGGACTTCTGATGAAATTCGCATTTTTTTTTTTTTTTTTTTTTTTTTTTGGGGGGGGGGGAGATGTTTTGACAAAATTAGTGTTTTTCATAACCATTTGACGATAATCGCATTTTTTCCACATTTTTTTCAATGAAATTTGCATTTATCCATGATCCTTTAGCGAAACTCGTGGTTTTTCACACCCTTATTTGAGAAAATTCACATGTTTTCCTCAGTCTTTTGGTAAAAATTTACATATTTTCCATGATCTTTCATCAAAATCTGTGTATTTTCTGCGATTTTTCAACAAAATTCGTGTATTAACTGCTATCTTTCGACAAAATTCGTGTATTTTCCTCCGATCTTTAAACAAAATTAGAGATTTTTCTGCGATCTTTCGACAAGATTCGGTTTTTTAAAGATTTTGTAATGGAACTTCCTGTTTTTTTTGCAGATCTTGTAGTGGAATCTGCCATTTGTTTGCGATCATTAGACAAAATGTTCCATTGTTTTGCGATCTGTGGCAAAAATTTTCACGATCTTTTGATGAAATTTTTCACGATATTTCAGCAGAATTTTTTTACTTTTCCATGATCTTTTAATGGAAATTTCCTTTTTTTTTTTTTTTTTTTTTTTTTTCATGATCTTTTGACAAATTTTGCCATTTGTTTGCAATCGTTTGATGGAATTTACCGTTTTTTGCAATTTTTTTTTATGATATTTGCCATTTTTCCTGCAATCCTTTGACAAAATTAGTGGGGTTTTTTGCAATCCTCTGACGAAATTTGGGTTTTTCCTCTGATTCTTTGACGAAATTGCCTTCGCAGCTATGGCGATTTGTTGGGTACTCGATCAGGAACCTGGATGAAAAAAAAAAATTTTCCCAGAAAGGATTTCTGGATTCCCCGGAATCCTAGGAACACTATTTTTCAAGTCCTGATATATATAATTAGTCCTCTCTACTTAATGGGGTAACGGATAATCGAATGCCTCGCTTATTCGAACAAAACTCTCCAGAACCGAATTTATCACCATTGGTTCTATGTTATTTTTCCCCGCTTAAACCGAATAGTTTTTGCGAAACTCCCCGCTTATTCGAATAATGTCTGGGTGGCCAATGTTTCAAAACAGGCATGTAAAACACATTTCAGCTTGAATTTTTCCTCACCTTTTGTCATTTTCGGCAAATTTTCAGTTCTTCCTGCAATGATTTCGGCCGACAAGTGTGTAATGGGCAGGTTATATGATCTCCTCATTTTTCTGCGAATGAGTGAAATAAGTTGTCCAATATGGATTATTTTTGCATTTTGTAAGTTTAGTCACGCTTTTGTTAAGAAAAAGGTGTTGCTATGTATTCTAATTGGAAAGCTTTAAACCTTTATCATAAACTACAGCTTTGGAAGCATTAAATAAGAAAACAGAAATCCAGGTAGAAAAAGGTTTTAAAATATCGCATACGTAAGTTTCCAATATGAAACACAATGCTGAAAAAATCCAAAAAGAACAGAGATAAAATGGAAATTTGGACTGAAAGAGGAAACATAATTCCAATTTTAATAACATTGGTCAATATGCGCTGGAATGGGTTTAGCAAAAAGAGTTAAAGTTTCGTTAATAAATCACACTATGATTATGCAGAAAATATATGCTAACGCACACGCTAAAACATATCTACATTTTTTCTGCGTAATTCCAGTAAACACGTAAATTCTGCAAAAACAAACCACTTTAACGATGTTTTTAAGCCTGTATAAATAACAAATTACAAGGAGCAAAGTTTTAACCGAATTCCAATGAACTACATGAAGTGTAATGTAAATCATATAGCGGTATATGCTGAAATTAGTTGTATATACTGAAATTAAATTATTACATATGTACTTTATATTACTATTTGTAATAATTTTACTAATTTATGTTATATTAATGATTTTATTAAGCTGTTAATTATGCTGTAGATGGTTGTTTTACCTTTTTATTACGCATTAAATCTTACATCATTTCTATGTTTCCCCGTTTAATCAAATTCCCTGCTTAATCGAATATTACTTCTGGAACCATCAATATTCGTTTAAACAGGGACGACTGTATGTAAAAAGTTAAAAAAAATTCATCATTGATTTTAACTAGTTTCTTCAAAACCAGTCCAAAAATTGCAACACTAAAAAAGCAATTTTTAATTATCAGCCTCTCTTCCCTTACCCCTTTTGCCATGGTGAAAAGTTGAAGTTATCTTTTGTGGGAGTAGACAGACTTGTATAAAACCAAAAACTTTCTGCGCACATGATATTGGGTCAAAAACTGTCTGCAAATTAATTTATTGTTGGGTGTAATTTGCGTTTTTTGTGCGATTCATGGTCGTAATTCACATTTTTATTCAATTTATGAATGTAATTTGCATTTTTTGAGCGATTCATGGATGCAATTCTCGTTTTTTATGCGGTTTATGAATGTAATTTGCATTTTTTATGCGATTTATGAATGTAATTTGCATTTTTTATGCGATTTATTAATGTAATTTGCATTTTTTGAGCAATTTATGGACATAATTCATGCTTTTTATGCGATTCATGAACAAAATTCGGGTTTTTTATGCGATTCATGAACGCAATTCGCATTTTTTATGCGATTCCTGGACATAATTTGCATTTGTTATGCGATTTATGGACGTAATTTGCTATTTTTATGCAATTTATGAAGGTAATTTGCATTTTTTTTACACAATCCATGGATGTAATTCATGTTTTTTGAGCAATTTATGGATGTAATTCGCGTTTTTTTATGCGATTCATGGACATAATTCACATTTTTTGAACGATTCATGGATGCAATGAGTTTTTTATGCGATTCATGCACGAAATTCATGTTTTTTACGAGACTCATGCAAGAAATTCGGGTTTTTTAAGCGATTCATGGATGAATTTATGTTTTTAGCGCAATCTTTGGACAAAATTCATGTTTTTCACGTGGTATTTTGTCAGTATATAGAACTACAGAAAATGCTGCATACGAAATTATGCTTATAATTTCAGAGATTCTTCGGAATCTTGGAGATTTAATGACAATGAACAATTTTCAATAGTTTTAAAAAGGCTGGCTTTTTCTGAACTAGAGGATTCTATAGATTCTGACGATGATGTTAGCTAGCTAAAAGGAGAAAAATTAAGATCCACAGGAGTATCGAAGAAATTGCAGTTCTCTTTGACTTTATGGAGATTGCTGACAATCTCATTGATGATTAGTATCTCACTGATAGTGACATTTTAAACAACATTGTCAACAATGTTCATAAAAGTGAAAGTGAAAACTTAAAATAAGAAAAACAAAACCCTTTACAAAATGAAATGGTAAATGCCTTTGACATTCAAGGGGAGGACGTAAGATGAAAGCAAGTGTTCCCATTCATATCTGCATTTTCTATCAAAATATAAAAAATTTTATAAGCGCAAAAGTACTTAAATTAAAACAAGGTAAAACTACATACTTTCTTATGAGTTTTTTAACCATGCTTTCGGGTCATTCCATGTCAAATCAGCTTCAAAATATAACCCACCATCTCCGATTTTGTCTAAAATTTTCAAAAAGCATCATACTTAAAAAAAAAAAAAAAAAATTAAATTTTAAATTGATGCGACTTATACATTTTTTTAACATGACCTTGAATGTGGGTGCACAGCAAAAAAGGCTTTTTTTTTGCATTGAAAGCGTACTTTGAGCAACAGAATTTTATTTCTCAGCCACTACTTAAGATAGAAAGCTGAAAATTTTCCACTTCTTTCCATAAAGAATAATAATAATAATAATAATAAATTGCTCTAATGTTGGATCTTTGTATATAATTTTTAAAAAAATTAATTCGATTAAAGTACATCTTCCAACCTGAACCTAATAATTTTTTTAATACAAACATATACCATGTTCTTTCAAATAAAGAAAAAAAAAAAAAAAAAAATTAGTGGTTGCTGTAATAATTTTTGTCTTCCCCCCCCCCCCCTCAAAAAACTTACATGCATTGCAATTGGTGTAATGTTATAAACAGTAAATATATATATATATATACAATCGGACCTCGATATCTCAAACTTCCTTATCTCGAAAAAAGAAATTTCTCCTACATTTCTATCAAAATTCTTATGTATTTTCCGTACTTATCTCAAAATATATTTTTCAAAACCCTTGATATCTCGAATTTTTTCCACAAAATTTTGTTTGACATCTTGCTTTTTACTAATTTCAGCTGTAAACTAATTTGATCGGGATGCAGATTTCATATATTTTAATACCATACAAAGAACTTAAAGGGTAAGAATGGAAGGTTTTCAAAACCGAAAAAGGGCACAACATTATTTCAGGGTTGGTAAAAAACTGGTTTTTTTTTTTTTAAATATGATTTCCTATTACATATACATGCATATTTATCAATAAAAATAAATATTTTTGTATTTATAAGTACCGTATTTTCAGGTGTATAGTCTGCGGCTTATACAAGAAAAAAACCTTCCAAAAAGCCGGTGCGGGTTATACACAGATTTTTTATTTTATTTTTAATTGGAAATCGTGATATTTTTTCTACAACTTTTAAACTTAAAAAAATTTGAAAAAAACATCAAAATTTATAATTTTTTTCGCTATACCGCGAAATTTAGAGAGTTCTCCCATGTTCAGGGGTGGAGGAATGCATCATTTTGCTCGCCAGTGGCGAGTAGATTTTCTGACAAGGCGAGTGCATTTTTTGTTTTTGAAAAACTGTAGGCGATAGAGACATTATCAGAAACACTTAATCTAGATATTTTAACTTTCCAAATTATTACAGAGCAAATATGGTACTAAGTTCTATCTTATATTAAGCTTACCTCTTATATATATTTCTAAATATTATAGAAAAAAAAAAGTATTATTAAAACGCATTGTAGTAAGGGGCCGTCCATTAATCATGTGATTTTTTTTTTGGCATTTTTAACCCCCCCCCTCCCCCTTGGTGATACATGGTGAGGTTCAAGACTACCCCCCCCCCCCCCCCAACCCTACATCACGTGTATTTTTTAGTACCTACAAAGAATCTTAATTTTTTTAGAATATTTATTATAAATTACAGGTTCAAGTATCATCACATTTTATTATAGAAAATAAAAAAAACTACAATAATAACCTTAAGAGGTAAACAGAAAGATTGCAAGTTGTTTTGGACTGACATAAAAATAATGAAAGAAATGCGAAAAACTTTTTTGTAGTAATACATAACCATAATTTAATTTACAGTGTCCTCAGACCACGGATTAGCAAGACTTTCTTCAACACCAATAACTGGATAAGCATCTTGCAAGTTAGTTGTAGGCACAGTGCTTTGCTGAAGATTAACATCGGTTTCATCAAGCCACTTGGCGTCATCATTTTCGCGCACTATGCAGAGAATCTCTCTCGCGGGAACTTCACTTCGTTCGTTGCCTGGCAACGGTGAACCAAGGTCACACCACAAGCCGTTTTCGACTTTGTATGCGTTTGCCGAAAAAATAAATACACGAAACGCCGCTTTTCGGTTCAGTATCGCGCGTTTGCCGAAAAAATAAATACTCGTGATATATTACTACACCACCCCTCCCCCCTTGTGATGTTTCGTGATTTTTTTATGGACCCCTCCCCCCCCTCTCGAGCCTTGCATGATTAATGGACGGCCCCTAATAGTAATTTCATCTGTAATCGCGTGCAATTTTGTCATAACTGTTTTCAACTGCGTGTGTGTTGCATCTTGCAGGCTGGTAAAATAAATCCTTGGCTGGTAAGATTTTTGAAAAATTCCCCACCCCTGCCCATGTTTGTAAAGGCTTTTTATTACTGCTTTAATACAGTTATTTCTGGGTTTGGAAGAACTGTCCCAACTATCGCTAAGTATTGCATAGATAGATCTATAATAGCTACCGTATATACTTTCGTATAAGTCGTGAAATTTTAGACAAAAAAAAAAGAACTTCAGAGTGGGGGGGGTCAACTTATACGCGAGACCTAAAAAATAAAATAAAATAAAAACTATAAATCAAATATCAGAAAATAATTTGCTAGTGAATCGGTGCTGCAGCACCCCATTGCGTTTGTAGGGTACAAAATCCAAAATCCGGAACCCTTCCAACCTCGACGATTCTGAATTTAAGATCATTTAAGATTTAGTTTATTTTTCAAAAAAATTAATCTACCCTACCCAGTTGCAAAGAACAAAAAAAAGTGCATGATTGATGTCATTTCTAAACGATTCAGAGCAGTCGTTCTTTCCGAAACGATTCCAAGGAATCGTTCCTTTACAGAGTCATTTCATTTCAGAATGAGTTCAAGGAATCGAACATTTCCGGAGTCGTTTAATTTCAGATAGAGTTCAAGGAATCATTTCTTTTCGGAGTTGGTATCCTACCCTGTTGCAAAGAACAAAAAAAAGTGCGTGATTTATGTCATTTCGGAACGATTCAGAGCAGTCGGTCTTTTTCAAAACGATTCCGAGAAATCGTTCCTTTACAGAGTTGTTTCATTTCGAAATGAGTTCAAGGAATTGAACTTTTCCGGATTCGTTTCATTTCAGATAGAGTACGAGGAACATGGGTGCAAGTTTGAAATTTTGCCAGGACTGAAAATATTTTGAATTACTCCCCTCCCCCCCCTCACTTTTTTTTATTTTTTAAATTCATGTTTTTTTCCATCAACCTTTGAAAAAATTCGCTTTTTCCCACAGTCTTTTGACAGAAATCGCGTCTATTTAGCGATTCTTTGACAAAAATCGTGTCTATCGCGATCCTATGACCAAAAAAACTCGTTTTTGCGACCTTTTGACGAAAATGCGTGACTTTCCGCGATCCTTTTACAAAAATTCGTGATCTTTTGACAAAAATTTACAACTTTTTCGTGATCCTTAGACAAAAATTTGCAACTTTTTCGCGATCCTTAGACAAAAATTCGCTTCTTTTGAACGATCTTTTGACAAAAAATCGCGTTTTCTCCGCAATTCTGACAAAAATAACGTTTTTTCCGCTATTTCACGAAAATCGCGTATTTTTCGAGATTCTTTGAAAGAGACTGTCATTTTCGCAATCCTTCGACAGGAATCGCCTTTATTTTGCTATTCTTTGACGAAAAACCCGTCTTTTTGGTGATCTTTTGACAGAATTAGTGATTTTTCTGCGATCTTTTTGACAAAAATCCG
Source organism: Maratus speculifer (assembly GCA_964019185.1). Taxonomy (NCBI): domain Eukaryota; kingdom Metazoa; phylum Arthropoda; class Arachnida; order Araneae; family Salticidae; genus Maratus; species Maratus speculifer. Next base: position 382,694,429 of record OZ025289.1, read on the forward strand.
TATTATCAGCAATCTATAAAAAAAAAATCGTGTCTTTTTTCGTGATCTGTTGACAAAAAACGTCTTTTCCTCGATCTTTTGACAAAAATAGCGTCTTTTCCGCGATTCCTCGACAGAGACAGCATCATTTTCACGATTCTACGACGGAAATTATGCTTTTCTTAAGATACGTCAAGAATCGCTTTATTTCGTAATTTTTTTTACGAAAAACGCGTCCTTTTGTGATATTTTAAACGAAATAGCGCTGTTTTCTGTGATTTTTTTGACAGAAATAACTTTTTTTTTCACGATCATTTGATAAAAGTCACTTTTATTCATAATCTTTTGACGAAAAATCGTGTCTTTTTCCGCGATCTTTTGGCGAAAAACGCATCATTTTCGCAAACATTTTTCGTCGTCGGAGATTTTTCCGTCCCGCTTCCATCCTCAGGAACTTTTAAAAGACTGAATGCCGTCTGTGGACGGAAACCTTGCACCCATGACGAGGAATCGTTATTTTTCGGAGTTGGTGCATTTCAGACCGATTCCGAGGATTCCATCTTTTTGGGAACCAATGACCTAAGATATGCATACATTTTATGTCCAAAATCTTGAATTTATTACCCATTTTTTTTTTTTTTTTTTTTTTTTTTTTTTTTTTTAATTTTTGGAAAAATTCAGAAAAAATATCAAGCTTGTTGGGGTAAAAGAACAAAAAAAAAAAAAAAAAAAAAAAAAAAAAAAAAAAAAAAGCACGTAAATGCCACATTGCTTAAATTTTATCTTAAAACACATAAACGTTGCGGCGTTTCTTTAAAAAATTACATTATTGATAATCTTAATTTTTTAGCCGAATTACTGTAGGTATTATGCATCACGGAAAAATTTGGTAAATTTGAGTTAAAAATTATGACTAATGGCTTCTAACTTCGAACCCTGATTGAAATATACGTTCGTAAATGGTGTATAGCCCGCGGACTATACACCGATGCACCTCCGCGGGTTATACACAAACTTTTTTTTACTGCACTGCTCGATTTAGGGATACGGGCTATGCACCCGAAAATACTGTAATAACTTGATTTAAAAGTAATTCTAAACAATGTAATTATTTAATATACAATTAGTTATGTAGAAAATTGAAATCATTTAAATATTAAACATTTTTAGAAAAAGCTATGTCTTATTTCATAAATAAAATATTCTACATAATGAAACACTGATACCTTGAAAATCTTAATATACAATCTTTTAATTATTAGCACTATAAATAAATATATGATGCAGTTTCATTAATAAAATTTCATATATATTATTTTCACAAAGCTATTCAAAATATTTTCTTTGAAATACTTGTTATATGAGATGCCCGATTTTCCTGTTAGAAGACTACATGAATTATCTTTTATTGAAAATAAAGCTTTGTATAAAGAATTTTCAGAATAATTTGAATTTAGTAATAGAGTCTATACACTTTAAGAAGTACAGTAGAACCCCGATAATCCAGATCGGTTTTTTCATTTTTTTTTTCAACTTTGAGAAGCGATTGGTGAAAAAGTTTTTGTTTTATTATTCAGAATACGACGCTGCAACAAGTTAATGTTAAAGAAATTAGCCAATCGCTTCTCAAACTTGAAAAAAAAAAAGCGAAAAACCCGATCTGGATTATCGGGGTTCTACTGTATTGTGTATTGCTATTTGACATTTCTCTTCTAAAACTACCAAATTAAAAAAAAAAAAAAGGCGACAAACAAAATTCATAAAATAAACAAAAATACCTATTTAATAGCTTTTTAGACTATTGAAAACATTGATCTAAAAATATAAAGCAGTTTTATAAATACTGTCTTCCACTTTTAACTTCCACAAAGCATTTAAATAGCCATCAGACTACACGCTATATTTTAATGCTTAGTACTTTTAAATGTCTAAACGAAAAATTACATCTTTTTAGGTATTTTTATGAGATTTTCTTTCTATTATGTCTTAAGCAAACCTTCCCTTGTCCCTTTCTCCCCAATTTTCTCGGCTGATCTAAATAATGAGTTTGCTTATGCAATAGAAGATTTAAATATATCTTATTCCCCTTCAAGAAAATTTCCATTTAGAGTTTGACTGAAATCTTAAAGGTCATTTTATGTTATTAACTGTAAATCTGTGTTTCTCAAAGGAAAACATTTTTTTTCTTCTAAATACAGTAGACTCCCTCAAATCCGCACAGCTTGGGACCAGAGGTTGTGCGGATTTTAGAATTTTGCGGATTTCTGGTCATTGCTTTGTTTACATTTTTTAAACAGTAATTTGAATGCAATTAACAGTACAATCGGAACTATAATGAATGCTTACTATATAATAAAATATTAAAATAAGTAATAAACTAAAATAATAAATATTTAGATAATTTTTTAAATGATTAAAGTACTAATACAAAAGGTCACAAGTTAATAATCAATAGTGTATGATTAAATATTCCTTATAAATATTAAATGTATTTTTCCAAAATTATTTAACAACACTTGCCTCATAAAGGTACATTACTAACTCGCATCACAATCATAAAATTAGGATTTTTTAACAAGGTTTAATAACCAAAAAATCTTGATTAATGCATAAATATTTTTGGTAAGAAGATTGTGATTACCAGTGGTATCAGAAATATCTTGAATTATTTCAAAAAAAAAAAAAAAAAAATTCTTCCTTCATGAAAAAAAACATGAATAGAGTATTAATAAGAATATTACAAATTAAAAAATATATAGAATTGATACAAAACTAAAAAAAAATCAAATTTTGTCCCAATATCCAAACTGAAAATTTCATTGTTTACATCTATAAAATATGTGTGGATTTTAAGAGTTGCAGATTTCTGGTTTGCGGATTTGAAGGAGTCTACTGTATTATATATTTTTAATCCATTTTGTCTTTGCAACTTTAGATAATTTGCTTTTTTTAATAGCTTCAGATATGTTCATCATTGCATGAAATTCGCATTCTTCATGTATACGAACATGGCCTATACTAGACTGACTATGTTTCATAGTAATTGCTTAGATAAGATTAGAAAATAGAATTTACTTAGTGTTCCCGCTAGGCCATTTTTTGGAGGGCGCAGCGCTCCGCCCCTTTTAAAATCGACAAATCCCGCCCCGCCCTTTCAAAAATCGGCAAAATGCGCCCTTCTTATATTAAAAAATAGTCAAATGTGCCCAGAATCTTTCCCAGCAATCGCTGCGATTGTTCAAGGTTTTCCTCAATCCATGAATTAGAGAACCCCCACTTCAAAAACACCCTGTTTTTTCCCATAAACTTGTCATAGCTTACACCTAAATTACCTATACTTTCTATTTTACTAGTCCCCTTTTTCTGGTGGGTGGAAACAGCACCGAAACTAGACTTTTTTGCGCCCGGGGCAAACATGGATTTCGGCGCCCACCCACCCCCACATATATGCATTCTTTATATCAAACACACCAAACAAAATCTTAATTTGGCGGCCCCTTCAGCTTCTGTTCTGGCGGCGCCCGGGGCACGTGCCTCCTCTGCCTCCTTCTAGTTTCGGCCCTGGGTGGAAACTGATGACGGAAACCCTGGGTGGTCAGAGAAAGATTCGGAGGAGAACGGAGAGAAAATAAGATATCTACGGCAAGTTAGAAATGGACAATAGCATTGTTTGAGCTGAGCTATGCTCCCTGTTCCTTGCACTGTGATGCTATCTTTTGAAATCCAATTCAGTATCCTTATTTTACAACTTTTCTTTTTTATGTTCGTTCTTTTCTTTCCACCGCTATTTCAGGGAGCAAGATTATGCATCGATTCTGCTATTGTACAAGCATAAATCAACAAAAACAAACAAACACAAAAAAAGAAAAAAAAAATCTTAGGTGACGACATTTTAATTCCCGTCTAGAGTAGTTCAACTCCCGCCATACGCAGGAGCGTGTGAATAAAAAACTGCACGCGGGACAAAGTTTCAATTTGGCACCCCCTACCCCACATTTTTCTTTTAACAGCCCCAAAATGACGATAGTAGTATAAATTTGGCGCCCCCTAAACTTCAGCGCCCGGGTAGACAGCCCCCTTCGCACGGCGCTGACCATTAGCCTAATACATACAATTAATTTCGAAGAATTATGCAAACATGCCAAACTAACTATAATTTTTTTAATTATCTTTGTTATACTACTACAAGTGAAGTTTTAATCTTTTAACCACTGAATAAAAAAATCAAAGTATACACTATAAAAAAAAAATATATATATATACACTTTTTTTTTTTTTTTTTTTTTTTTTTTTTAAGAGCAATGCGGTAATTGACAGGAATTCTCAAAAAAAAAATTTTTCAACCTGCAACTCATTATACTTTTACTATTTAAACTGAACTCAAAATATTCTCTCTCTCTCTCTCTCTCTCTCTCTCTCTCTCTCTCTCTCTCTCTCTCTCTCTCTCTCCCCCCCCCCACCTCCGAAAATTTCCCCCAGCCCCTCGACCTTTTGCTGAAAAAAAAAAAAAAGACTAAAAGGAGAAGTATAGACATCCTTCTTAGCACCCTCGCCTAAACTCCGACAGTCATATCATTCCTTAGTATTTTAGAAAAGCTAAATCTTTCTTTTCATTTTAACTAATAAAGCTGCGTGTAGTATGTATATATATATATATATATATATATATATATATATATATATATATATATATATATATATATATCAGTGGAAAAGAAAACTTACTTCCATCACAATCGCTCAAGTTTGAGACAATAAATAAATAAATCTTCATTCTTGCCTTTTTAATTTACAGATTGACATATTATACAAACATGAAATACATTATTGAATTATGTATAATGCATGTTACCTTACTTTTGAACGCAATCGAAATTTGACATATGGGTAGAAAATACAGTTGTTAGATTGTTTATATAAGGAACAAGATATGCCTTATTTTGATAAACAACGTAGAGCCAAAGTGGCACAATTAACACATTCAACTTTGCAGTTAGTCGATGTGTCAGCAGTTTTATCGTAATTAGCAACTTATGTTTTATTTATGCATTTACATACATACATTTAATGGTGCCGAATTAGACGTCTACATGAGCCAAAATTTACACTATCGGGCCCAGCGGCCCGACCCATCGAAAAAAGTGAAGCTCGGATCAGGCCAAAACAAATAATAATGGACGATATGAAAGTTAAAAGTTCAGTTATGTCCATACAAAAAAAAAAAAAAAAAAATATTGCCCATTTACAGTATTAAATTAAAAGTATGGCACGAAATCTAGAGTTCAGCACGGACCTGGCCCGAAACCCGTACCCAGTCCGGCGAAATGTATGCGCATTTTTTACGGGGCAGACCGGCAAAAAAAATTAAACGGACTATAATTGCCGGGTCGTTAAAAAAAATTTAGTGGTCCAACCGGCATGATATAAAAATTTAAGCAAAGGCGATTAAAATGAGCTATTTCCAATGAATATGGCTTTAACGAGAATAAGTATAAATGTGAGTCATGAACCAATGCTAGTTTGACATTATCAATACAGAAATGCAACTTGTGCACTGTAGAGATCGGCATCGGACAGTTACAATATGCCTAACCCGGAATTCATAATTTTTTAGCAGACTCTTACAGGGCCAAGATCAGGTTTGCATTGTTTTTCTAAATAGTCGAGTCGGGCTGGAACTGTGCTTAAGATGTGTAAGGCAGACATTACATTTTGTAAAAATATTAATAGCGTTAATGAACTTCTGTTAATGTAATCTTTGGAAATATATTTATTGGTGGTTTTTATAGGTGGTTCTTAAATTCACCACTCAACAACGCAAAATTTTGACAAATTTTCGGACCAATTTTTAACTGTAAAAGTATAAAATTGACAAGCCTTTGCGATTTTCAAAGGTTTTTTTTTTTTTCTTTTTTTTTTTAAATTGTTATTTTTATTGCAATGTAATTTTGTTGTAAAAGGAATTTGCATAATTATTCATAAATCGCATTTAGCATAATATAGTATTTAATATCTTCCGTGATGTCTTAATTTTAAGCAATTTTTTATGTTTCATGCCGACTTTTTTTTTTTTTTTTTACATTTGTGAAACAATTTCTGTTACAATGTTTCAGCTACTGTACAAAATTTTGTTATCTGTGATTTTTTAATAGAATTTAAGTTTTACGGTGATTTGCTTATTGAAGTGTAAATTTAGTTCTCTTTTCAATAAAGTTCATTCAGAATTAACGCAGATAAGATTTTTAAATTTTTCGCGATTTCGTAACCATAGGCGTAACTAGAGAATTTTTCTAGGGGGGGCCACGACCCCATCTATATTTGATAATTTTCAAACAGTAATTGTAAAAACTATTATTGTTTGGAAAACAATAATAGTGTGACAATATTGTTTTATAGTAAACTGTTTGATAATTTCCAAACAATAATAGTATTAATAACTAGTCCAATGTGGCAATCCCAAAACTTTCTTTTTCTGATTTATTTTAAGATTCACTTTTGCTCTCAAACGCACTAAACTGTGAAATTCTCTTATTTAGAAACTATATTAGGTCCCATGACTGCGATTTTTTGATAAATGCAGAAAATATTACAAAAAATGCAGTCAAAGTTCGTCTTTTGAACCGAGTTTTTCAAAGCGAGAGATCTGGGAACGAAGAAAAGGGTCATGCTGAGAAAATAATTGTCGATAAACCAAATTCTAATAAATTCAGAGAAAAATGAAGTCATACGGCATCTTATAACATATCTTCAAAAAATATCTCATCAAGTTTCATGTTTTTACTTTTACAAACGAATCTGAAAATGTATAGAAAAATTTTGAGCTGCTGAGAGAGAAAAAACATTTTTTCGAATACACCCTTAATGTGTCAAAGTTTGCTACCTCAGTGCCAAAATTAAATGGTAATTTATGATCATTGTGAAGATTTTAAAGACATGAAATTCCTTGCATTAGTTCTTAAAATAAGACTATTGCGGAAATGTGAAAAAATGCAACATAAAAGTGCCACCTGTTGGGCGATTCATACCAAAACATAAACAGCAACAATATTTATCAAGCTATACCTGAATGTGAAGTTAGGTGAAGCTCACTGATTAGTTCTTAAAATAGAGATATTGCAGGAATTGAGAAAAATTCAGCATTGCAGCGCCACATATTGGGAGATTGACAACAAAACATGAACAAAACTAGTTAATTTCATGGATTTACTGAATCTAAAATTTGATAAAAATTCGTGCACCTGAGAACCTGAGATAGAGGTATTGCGCAAATCGTGAAAAATGCAACAAAGCAGTGCCACCTGTTGAGCAATTTGCACCAAAATGCAAACAACATCGATTCATGTTGAGAACTAACTGAATCTGAAGATTAAAGGAAATCCGTGTATTAGTTATACATATATATCTGTTGCGTAAATCGTAAAAAATGCACCATAGCAGCGCACCTGTCGAGCGATTTGCACCAAAAACTAATCAGTATCAATCTATATCAAGAACTACCTGATTATAATTTTTAATTAAATTCTGTGCGATAGTTCTTGAGATAGAACTATTGCAAAAATCGTGAAAAAATTAGCATACCAGCGCCTTGTGTTGAGCGATTTACACAGAAACGAATACAATATCAATTCATGTTAAGTACTGACTGAATCTGAAGTTTGGTTGATATCCGTGCCTTAGTTCTTCAGATATAGCTGTTGCGTTAATCGTAAAAAAAGCAGCGTAGAAGCGCCATCTGTTGAGTGATTTGCAACAAAAAATAATCAGTATCAAGTTGTATTAGGGACTACCTGAATATAAATTTTTATTACATTCCGTGCATTAGTTCTTGAGATAGAGCGTCCCCAAAATTTATGTCACATAGAGACAGAGTCTGATTCACATATACACATACAGACATTTTGTGAAAATTTGTTCTTACTAAAAACTAAGAATCTCTGATCCCTAAAACGGGTAAATCCGCCAAAAACCGGAATTCGAAAATTTTCACGAATCCAATATTTTCTTCCGTAAAGATAGAAAAAAGTAAAAATAGTTTTGTTAGAACTGATAATACACAAAGGAAAGTTCACTTGTTAATACATTCCTGAAAACGTACAATCTATCAAAGAAACTAATTGGATGAAACTTTCTTCTGTCTTTAGCTGCTATCAGATTCACAAACTTTACGAGCAACAAACTTTTCAGCCGATTTTAACCCCAACTTTTTCCCGTTCAAAGAGAGAAAAAGGTTACAATTATTTGCAAAAAGTTGGAGGAATAGCAGGAAAACCAATACTACTACTACCAGCCGTTAATATTTATCGCCCATTCCTATCAATCGCTTACCTCTGATTCGTTAAAATGCTCGATGCACGATGAAAAGTCTCGGCTAGCGGAGTTTTTTTTTTTTTTTTTTTTTTTGGAACTGCAGAAAAAAAGTCGGGGGATATTGCTGTTTGCTATCACACTGGGTGTTGTGAGGATATTTTGCGAGCAGTTGGAGGAAATCAAGTGTTGGTTCAAAAATTTTTCGAAATGTTGTTGAATCTAATAGTGGCTTTATACATCAAGTTTTCGATTCAAAACAGTGGCTGGGGGAGATAGAGTTACTTATAAACAACACAGTCGCCATTTTTTAAAAATAAATACATAAATTAGTTAATGAGTTATAAGGAATTTTGATCGCATGACAACCATTTTTCCTCCTTTTTGTCGCTACCATGTCGCAAATTCGTTTCAAATCATCCACAGTGAGAATCGTCTTCTGAAAGATCTTATCAAAGAATGAAGAACATTTCTCACTTACATAGTTTTTTAATCCTGAATCTAGGAAAAAAAGTTAGCGGAAAAAATGCAAAACTAAAAAAGCGGAAAAAAAAGTGACACGGGAAAATTGTTACCGGAAAAAAGGGACAAGGAAAAAAAGTTACCGGAAAAAAAAAGAGTGACAAGGAATTGATTTTGGGGATTTACTGGTTAAGTATGAAAGGGGGGTGGGGAGTGGCTCTTAATTTAGGTAAATGGGTTTTTCTTGCTAAATTAAATGTTTTGGTTCAATTTTTGGATATATGTTCATACTGAAAAGACGCTTGTTTGATTAGTTTTGGGAATGGACAATTACCCCACCCCCCTCCGTTCTAAATAAGATGAATGGGTTTTTAAGCAGAATTATCCAACGTGTGTCAAATTTTGGATATAGGTTCTTTCTGACAAGGCTTATATCTAGTATTGTGGTGTCATGTCCTCAGTTTCTCTTTATTCAGTTGGTTTATTTGTTAAGTTTATCAATAACACATTTTAGTTCCTCAAGTTCTTTATTAGAACTATAGATCAATTAATAAAAAAAAAATAAATGAAACGACATTACAACTACATAGGAGCCACACTCCAATATTACATTTCGCTTAGCACGTCTAAGCTACCTTACATCTATGTACTCTCTAATACATTACCAGCAAATGTCTCTCTTCCAACTACCTTCCTTCCCTCTCTACGCTCAACAATCCCACCCCTCAGCTCATTGCCACTAGACCAGTGAAATCATTTTCTAGTTCCTTGAGGTCAATTACAGCTATTCTTCTCAGCTTTAGAATGAAGACACTTTCACTCCTGCATACATTTTCACAATGGGATTTCGCTATCTATCTTCTGCCCAGATTAAAGTTGTCAGTACGTCGTCGCAGTATATAATGCCTGAAGAATTTTCGAAATTTAATGGTAAAGTATAGAGGGGGAACGAGGGATAACCTCTCTTAAATAAAAAAAATGGCTTTTTACGCAGAATTATTCCATTTGCTTAAAAATTTGAATGTAGATTCATTATGATAAGGGGTATCCCTGAATAGTTATGGGATTCTTTTGCTAATTAAAAAGTGGGAGGACGGGCGATTATTCCCCCCTTAAATTAGATAAATTGTTTTTATGCACAATTATCCGATGTATTTCAAATTTTGGATATAGGTTCTTTCTCATAAAATAAAATCCCTGAACAGTTTTAAGAATTTGTTTACATATCCTCAATAGCTGTTTGCATTTAAAACTATGGTTTATGTTTCTGCATAGCATTTTTCAGTATTCTATAAATATCCTAACAAAGAAAAAATATCCTGTTTTTATTAAAATCATTTTTTTAATTTAAATTTGTTTTTTAATTTTTTAAGTGTTCAAATACTGAAGATCTATCAAGAACTACAGGTTTTTAAACAATTAACTTTCTAATTACCAACATAAGCTAGTAATAAAAAACTATTATTATTATTATTATTACTACAAGTTAATGAATTCACTAGTTCATTCGTTCGTGACACATAACATAGTTTGTACATTAAAATTTTCTAACATATATTTTTTAAATGTTTTATATTATATTTTGTGATGCGTAATATGGGACATTAATTGGTAAAAATCCAGTTTTAAATGATAAATATTCGGCGTAAATTAAAATGACAATTACAACAAATGATTTAGAATATTACTTTTTTCACAAGTAAAAAATAAATAAATAAATAAACCAGTTTTAAATGCAAAATGAAATGTAATAATTATAAGGAAAACGATAAAACGTGTTATGTTTTCTGGCATAATTGTTTTCAATCATTAAATTAAAAAATAAAGAAAATTTCTTTTTATTTGCTATTTGCGTTCAGTTGCATTCAACTCGCTTTTTTATTTTACTTGGGCTTTTTGTGGCAAACCTTTACCGAGAAATCCCCTGATCGTCAAATTTTCTGAGAAACTAGCCGCCTGTGATATGTACCGGACATCCAAAATTTGAAGCAAATCTGATAATTCTGCATAAAAAGCCATTTTTTTTAATTTAAGGATGGTTATCCTCTGTTTCTCCCTCTATACTTAGCTATTAAATCCTTGAAACTATTCGGAGATCCACCTTATTAGAAAGAACCTATATTTAAAATTTGAAATACATCGGATAATTCTGAATAAAAACCGACTTATCTAATTTGAGGGGGAAATAATTGCTTGCCCGCTCCTCTTTTTAATAGCATAAGAACCCCCATAACTAATGAGAAATACGTCTTATAATAAACCTATGACTAAAATTCGAGATAAATCGGATAATTCTGCGTAAAAAGGCATTTATTTAACTAAGAGGGATTACTCCCCCCCCCCCTCTTTATACTTAGCCATCAAACCCTTAAAACCATTCAGGGATTTACCTTATCACAAAGAATCTATATTTAAAATTAGAAATACATCGGATAGTTCTGGATAAAAACCGATTTATCCAATTTGAGAGAGACATAATTACCTGTCCCCCTTTATAATAAGCAAAAGAACCCCATAACTAATTTAGGTCGGATGGGGTGGGGGGGTGGTAATCATATGTCCAAAAATTGAATTAAAGCAGTTAATTCAGCATGAAAAACACATTTACCTAAATTAAGACCCTCCCCCCGATCCCCTCTTATATACTTAACCAATGAATTCCCAAAATCCATTAATTCTTTGTCACTTTTTTTCTGGTAATTTCTTTCCTTGTCCCTCTTTTTCCGGAAACTTTTTCTCAGAGTCATTTTTTCCCGCTTTTGTAGTTTATGTCACTTTTTTCGGATAACTTTTCTTTCCCGTTTACCCACTTGCCTATTTCGTGCGTTTTACTTACCCATCATACGTAGTATAGGGTAAGTCTTGCAATCGTTTTGAAAATCGAAGAAAAATTTTTGACGGATTTACACGTTTTAGATAGTGGAGATTCCGAAAAACATATTTTTAGTAAAAAAATTTTGCCGTCCGTCTGTCTGTCTGTCAGTCTGTCTGTCTGTAAACGCTCTATCTCCCGAACAAATTGAGATAGAGACTTGAAATTTTGTATGTAGTTAGTATGTAAGAATGGGACGAACCCTATTTAATATCAGAAACCTCGATTATCCGGAACTATTTTTTTCGGACTCTCGAAAAATTCGTTCTGATGAAAGGTATATGAAAATTTTCGAATTTTTTTGTTCTAAGGAATGGACGTAAAAGGCAATAAAATAACACACATTTTGCATATAGAACGAAGTCGATCGGATTATTAGTTACCGTGATATTTGTAATCTTGTTTTTCACATTCTTCTATTTTTCATGACCCTGTATTTCATTCAAATCTCAATTCAGAAGTATATTTTAATTGGAAATGAGACCCTTAATCCGATGCAGTTAATTGTTAGTTAATAGAATTATTATTTTTGGAGTTATAAGGATGTTTCTTTTACGCAGTTCGGTACTACTTGAGTAGTTCGGCGTTTTATATAATTTGTCGAAATTGGTACATCAGCAGTTCTTTAATATAGCATTACTATGTATATTAACAATATTTAAATTTTGTTTATGAATTGCAATGCATTGTATAAATAGTTTCACATGTTTTATTTTCATATATATATCCATGATGGGTAAGTATTACGGTGGCCCCCAACGACTAGTTTTAAAAAAGAATTAATAAAACAAGTTGGAAATTGCACATGAAGCCTAGCAATGAGGTGCGTTCGTACGATAATGAAGTTTTAAAAATATTCAGATCTTGCTGTTATAGTAGACGGTAATTCGGACATAATATAATGGTCAAAACCTTTTTTTTTTTTTTTTTTTGTGAATATACATGGACATACAACTTTTATTACACCTAAGCAACGTATACCATATTCATAAAAGTGAAATAGTTGAATATAATTAAAACACGCCCCAAACAATAATTCCTCGTATATCATCATTATGTAGGGGAATATTTTGAGTGGCCGTGTAAATTAATAATAAATATTTTTTGTGGCATAGGTTGTAAAGACGTCTGAACTGACAGACTGAACGACGAACATAAGTGCTAGTTATTTATATAATTACGGACGAACTTAAAATTATTCAGATCTTGATGTAATAGTACACAGTATTTCGGATACAGTATAGCAGCCAAAATCTTTTGTGTGTCCCTGTAAATACTATCTGCTTTCTTTTATACAGAAAATAACTTGTAACACTCTACAGTAACAATATCAATCTCATAAAATTTTAAATAGTTAATTACAATTAAAATGCGCACCAAACAATGTTCTCCCAATACCATTATGTAATATAATACTTTTGTCTGGCCTTGTAAATCAATATCAAATGTTCTCCGCGCCGAAGATTATGCAAAATGTACATTATAATATGCACTTCACACTTCACAGATGCATATCAATTTTATAACATCATTAAAATGCATTCGAAAATTTTCCCCGTTGACCGTAATATGTAACGGAATACTTTTGATTGTACCTGTAATTAATCTATCCATCCGATTTTCATAAAATTTGAAATGACTCGACAAAATTATGTAATAATTATATATTTTAAATTTCAAACGATTAAAATGCATTTGAAACTTCTTTCCCCAATGGCCGTAATGTAACGGAATACTTTTGATTGTCCCTGTAATTGATCTATGCATCGGATTTTAATAATTATATATTTTAAATTTCAAACGATTTGGTTGGGTAGTTTTTGCGTTGTTATATGCGGATGGATGTACAAACAGACTGAACGACAACAATAGGGGCTACGTATTTACATAATTACGAACGCATCTAAAAATTGTTTGAAAGTAGTTCTTTTGGATTTGAGAACAAACTTAACAAAAGGATAATATATGAAAACTGTAACGTTTAAGTTAATATCTTTCAGAAACCTAAATATAAATGAATTATATACTTTTCAAACATATCTGGATTAAATGAACATTTGAAGGAATTCGAAGATTTAAAAAATGATCTCGAATATCCATCTTTTTCATAATTTTCTTCTCTGAAGAGGATTAATATCAGTCATAGCGAAACGCACAATAAAAGAAAAAAAAAAAAACACCTTAGCACTACAGCAACTAAACTAACAACAAGCATGCGAGCATGTGTTTTTGTGTTTTTCCTGGAATTTGAGAATTCAGCCCCGTTTCCAAAAAAAGAGGAAGAAACAGATGTAACTAATTAAGACCCCTCCCCCCCCTAATGGTGCAGTATTGAAAAACCCGAGACAGTGACAGGAAATGACCATTTCTTTTAGCCTTCGGCTGATTTCCAATCGTACAAATGAATGCAGTCCTCTTTCAAAAGGAGTGACCGGTTTTCGTTGAAAGCTGATGCTGTTACCATGTGTTGTTGGTGGTGATCGATAAGTAAGAAATAATTGTAAAAAAGCGAGAAAAGAGACTAAATCTGAAAAATATAGACCTAAGACAAATGCAAAAAATAGCCAGTTCAGCGTCCCACTCTGAGACATGCGTTATTTCTCGAAAAAATAAAATTTTTACCTTCTAACATTACCACAAGAGTTTAAAGTTCTAGGGGGGGCCGTGGGTTGTCTGGGGTGGGCCCGGCCCACCCGGCCCCCCCGCTAGTTACGCCTATGTTCGTAACTGGTTTGGGCAACCTTGGGTTAGTCAGCCAATTTAACAAATAAAAATATAGTTTGCATTCATATTTTTGCCAAGGTGTATGCCCCCCCCCCCTTCTCAATTCCCCAAACAAAGGGGTAATTTCTAGTCCATAATTTATGCAAAGTCTGCAAAAAATTCTCACTTTTACATTTCTATTATTTCTTACAATATGATATAAAACCTTTTGCATTTTAACAGATTTCTGATTCTTTAAATGTATGTATTCCCCCCTCCCTTTCTGAAATTTATTTTCTTCGTTTTAATCAGCTCCACAATTCAGTTAAATGTTTAAAATTATTTACTTTATTACTTTCTCTATTTTGTTAGTTTTTTTTTTTTTTTAATCTAAGAAAATTTGAACTCTTAAAATGTAACAATTTTTTCTATTCTAACTGTCAGTTTTAATATATATCTATCTATCTATCTATATTTAAATAAATATTTAGTACAATGTGAATAATTAGTCATCCAATCTAATCAACCTCTTCTCCCTTTCCTCTCCCCCCCTCCCCCCCCCCAAAAAAAAAACTTTTTTTTTTTTTTTCTTGTAACTATTTGTCATTTCATTGTGACCAATCATCTTAATTCCGCTTCTCCGTCTTATCAAGCACACCAAACTAAAAGTCTTATTTTTTAATGTAATTTTTTTTTTTTTTTTTTTTTTTTTTTTTTTTTTTTTGTCTTAATGTTAAAATTTTTACTAATGATAAATAATCAATGTTCTCCCTCCTCGCCCCCCTCCATATGAAATAAATTGCTTTTATCTCTTTGCTCCCCTTTTCTCCTATCCCTCCACAGCTCATAAGGCTTATAATCTGTTTGGTGATTTACAGTAATACTAATTAACATCTAAATTTTATTACCTCTTAAAACTTCTGTCATATCCATAAAACCGATAGTTTATGTGGCTTAGTTTTAAATTATACTAATATATTAAATTATAATATAATATATAATTATACTAATATATTAATATATTACTAATTAGTCTTACATTATGGGTATGTGAACCAAAATTATTTACTAGATCATTGAAATATTCAATTAAGAAAAAAATAGCTGTAATTTATTATTAAATGTGATTATAAACAATGATGAGTATGTAATGTAATATTTTTATATCGATTAAGAAGCTGTAAATTTTCTAAAGAAACGATGCCCTTTTTCGCTGAGAAAAGTGCCCCTTTTCAAGTTCAACTGTGCCCTTTTTTTTGCTAGCACCCTGCCCTTTTTTTTTCTAGAGTGAACACTATTTACTTATATCCAATAATTTGGCACACTTAAATTACAAAAATGAGAAAATATTACATTAGATTTGTTCTAAAAAACCAAATGGTTTAAACTATGCCAACCCAGTTAGTAACAGAATAAAATCATCATGCAAAATCCCCATTCCCAATGTAAAAATGCAAGAAAAACAAAGGTTTAACCCAATAAACACAGAGAAAAAAAAACTGTCAATTATTTATTAGCATACATAACAAGAAGAAATCAATGGAGAAAATTACTTAAGAATGTCATATTCAAGGCTTTGAGGAATGGGGAAATCCTTAATAAATCTTAACTAATCAAGCAATTAAAATAATAAAATCCCTTTCGGCATGGCCTATAGGCGGAGGTAGATTTCGAAAAGTTTTCATCTCAAAAAAAAAAAAAAAAAAAAAAAAAAAAAGCCTATTTTTATTCAAATGCCCATTTTGGCAATATATTTTGAATTATATTCTTACTTTATTTAAAAAATTTAACAATATGCTCATTATATAGTTCCTAAATAACAAAAAACTGTTAATTAAATTCGTTTGACAGCAAAATTGAATTTAAAAATGAGTCATAAAATAACCAATTTATTATTTTAATACATCCACAATTCTTTAATCAAGATCGCTTTGAGAAATTTTGTGCGAAGTGCCTACTTTGACAGATTTTTTTTAAATATATATTTAGCCTTTATCAAAACTCTGACCAATACGGCACATTACACAGTTCCTAAATAACAAATAACTGTCAATTGAATGCGTTTGAGAGCAAAATTGAATTTAAAAATGAGTCATAAAATAAACAATTTGTTATTTGAATACAACCTCAATTCTTTTATCATGATCGCTTTGGGAAATTTTTTTGCGAAGTGCTTACTTTGACAGCTTTTAAAATATATATATTCACCCTTTATCAAAAAATCGACGAATACGCACATTATATAGTTCCTAAGTAACAAAAAACTGTCAATTGAATGTGTGTCAGAGCAAAATTGGATTTAAAAATGAGTCATAAAATAACCAATTTGTTATTTGAATACCCACAGTTCATTAATCATGTCGCTTTGGGAAATTTTGTGCGAAGTGCCCATTTTGGCAGCCTTTTTTTAAATATATTCTGCCTTTATCAAAAAACTGGCCACTCCGTCACATTATATAGTTCCTAAATAAGAGAACCTGTAAATTGGATGCGTTTGAGAACAAAAAAAGATTTAAAAATGACTCGGTAAAAACGCAATTTCTTAAATTTCCGCAAATTTTAATCACGATAACTTCGTGAAATTCTGTTCAAAATACCCTTTTTGGCAGCCTTTTAAAATATATATTCTGCCTTTATCAAAAAACCGCCCAATACGTCAAGTTATATAGTTCCTAAATAATAGGACCTGTAAATTGGATGGGTTTGAGAACAAAAAGGAATTTAAAAATGACGCATAAAAAACGCAATTTGTTATACTTAATGAATTTTTTAATGATGAAAACTTCGGGAAATCTGTTCAAAATACCTTTTTTGGCAGCCTTTTTAAAAATATATTCTGCCTTTATCAAAAAATTGGCCAATACGTCGCATTATATAGTTGCTAAATAATAGGATCTGTCATTTGGATGCGTTTAAAATCAAAAATGAATTTTAAAATGAGTCAGAATATAAGCAGTTTGGATTTGAGGTTTTTTCTCCAACTCCTATTTTTGTTTAATTTATTTTTGCTATAAGAATTGGTTCTATGAAAAACTTGTCAATATAAAAATTGTAGATATTATTGTGAAGATGTAAAATAAATTTAATTAGATTTAATTGCTTAAGAATTGAGTAAGTTATGGTTTTTTTCTTTTTCCTCCCCCCTTTTTCTTTTCGTTTTTAATTTTTTTCATCGGTAAAAATTGGTCCTATCAAAAACTTGTAAATACAAAAGTTTTAGATAATATTGAGTACATTTATATAAAATTTAGTTGGATTTGATATCTTGAGAATTGACGAAGTTATGATTTTTTTTCTCCCAAAAACCATGTTTTTTTCGCCCCTTGAGCCCACTTTTAACTTTATCAAAAATCTGTCACGCATAAACTTTTTCCTCATTTTTTAGAAGTAATATAAACTTTAAACTGATTCGATATCTATTTTAATTAAAAAGTTATCGCGTTTTTTCTGTTTTCACAAAAACCCTCCTAACTTTCACCTCCTTGGTCCGATTTTGCCCATTAACGAACTTAACCGAGATTTTATGCCCTTTGATTTTATGTAAAAGTTTGATGAAGATCTGAGCATAATTATGGAAGTTATCGTGTCTAGAAGAAAGTGATATACACCGATAGATAGATAGATAGATAGATAGATAGATATATATATATATAAACTTTTTTACTGATGGTAGTTTTGGGGTCTAGGAGTCATGATTCGTGTAGATCCGCAAAAATTTTTCAGAAATTCCAACATGGGAGACAATGCAATAGGTAGTATTTCATACGAAATCTACCTAAAAGTGCATTTTTAGCTCGAGTCTGCCCTTCTGGCTATAAATGTTTTACAATAAATGGTTTTATATATATATATATATATATATATATATAATAAAAGATATATATATATATATATATATTTAAGCCTTTAAAAAAAAAAAAAAAAGGAAGAAAAACTAATTTTTTTCTAACCAGCTAATTTAAAAAAAAAAAATTGGTTACTCTGCCATGATTATAGCTTATAGAAAAGTTGGGTTGATTAAAAATATTTGTCATTATCAGACATGGTACAGGCTCAACAAGAAAAAAGCTGAACTTTCACGGCATCACAGACTTTTGATGAAATTTGTATTTTTTTGCAGTGTTTTGACGAAATTTGCGTTTTTCAGCAATTTATTAATTAAATTAGCTTTTGCCTGCGACCATTTGATGAAAATCGCACTTTTTTCAGTCTTTTCAATAAAATTTGCAAATATCCACGATCTTTTAGCAAAATTAAAGGTTTTTCTCTCTCTCTTTCTAGAAAATTTGCGTATTTTCTGCAATTTTTCGAGAAAATCTGCCTATTTTCCCCAATGTTTATAAAAAATTCGCGTATTTTCCACAATTTTACCAGAAAATGTGCATATTTTCAGTTATCTTTCGTCAAAATTTGCATATTTTCCGCGATCTTTCATCAAAATTCGCAAATTTTGAGTAATATTTCTACAAAATTCACATATTTTCCAACGATCTTCCGTCAAAATATGCGTTTTTTCTCTTTGGAGAAAACTCGCGATTTTTCTCCGATCTTTCGACAAAATTAGCATATTTACGCCGATTTTTGTACAATATACATTTATTTTCCGCGATCTTTCTACAAAATATGTTTATTTTCTTCGATTTTCGTCAAGATTCTCGTATTTTCCGCGATCTTTCGACAAAAATCGCACACTTTCCTTGATCTTTCGTCAAAATTCTTGTATTTTTCACGATCTATCAATAAGAATAGCCTATTTTTCGCATTTTTCTGACAAAATTCGTGTATTTTCCCCGATTTTTCGACTAAGTTCGCGTACTTTCGCAGCAATTTTCTACAAAATTCGAATATTTCCCACGATGTTTCGATAAAATTGAAGTGTTTTTCACGATTCTTTGAGGAAATTAGAGTATTTTTCTGCAACCTGTTCACGAAAATCGCGTTTTCCCGCAATCCTTTGACGTAAATCGTGTCTTGTTCGGGATCTTTTAACAAAAATCATATCTCTTCCCGCAATTTTTTGACGGAAATCGCGTCTCGCGATCCTCTGATGAAAATAGTATTGTTTCCGCGATTGTTAAAAAATTATAGTTTTTTGCGATCTTTTGGAGAAATTTGCGTTTTTTCCCGCAATTCTTTGAAGGAATTTGCGTAATTTGAAGCGGTTTGCACTCGCGTTTTTGTTGTATTTCTTCCGTTACCCCCCCCCCATAAAAATGTCAACAAATTTTAATGCATATTTACATCGATCCCAGGGATAATTCGCCGGAAATTATTCGTTCTTTCACGATTTGTTAGCGAAATTTGCCTTTTTGTGTTTCGTTGACAAAATGTGCCGTTTTATCGTGATCTTTTTGAAGTAATTATAATGTGTAATGATGGTTATAAACTGAATTAGCAGAGCAGTAACGAATGCACAAGTGGAACCGTATCACGCTGAGAAGTTGAGCCCAGTAATTTATGTAAAAAAAGTAAATTATATTCAAAGTTTAAATCAGTTTAAATGGCTGAAAAAGAAAATGTAATATATGTAAAATGATAACAAAACTAGATTTAAAACCAAACTATATTTTTATTTAATAAAAACAATATTAAAAGAAAAACTTTTGAAATAAAAACCAGAAATATGCGACATGACTCCATTAAGAGCTTAACAAACATGGATATCTCTATTTCTCAAATAAATGAAGTTCAAATTAAATATCAAAAACAGGCCTTTCACTAACACAGAAAATGTATGAAAGTAACCTATGACATCTATGTCTTCATATAGTTAAATAAGGATTGGAGCACCAAAGAATTAATTTGTATATTTAATTTAAATTAACTTTAAAAAGAAAAACTATTATATTTCAAAATATTAATTAACTCACATTTAACTCAAATAAATTAAATTTTACAAATCCATTAGAAATAGCCTTAATACTTAAGATTGACTTCCCTCCTCAATAATTAAACTTTAAACAGATGCAAAATCCAATATTTATTATACATTGCTTTATAGGAAACCGCTGATACTTCATGCGAAACCAGCATTAAAACATCGTCGGAAACCGAAATAAAACAAGTATGACATAGCTCCACCTCATACCTTGCATCATGGAAAAACCAAGCAAGTGTCAAACACATCTGGTAACTACCAACAGAAACTTTGCCCAAACCCTAAAAAGCTAAAGTTCTGTAAAACGTCACCTTTTGACATGAATGACCTTATAAGTAAAAAGTGGAGATTAGAATAAAATTAAATCATCTTCGTTTTAAAATAAAAGAGGAGGAAAGACAATTTCAATAGAAAACTTATATTAAAACTATTAAAGAGAAACATGAGCATGTGCCTATAACGTAACAGAGTTTCTGAATATTTTTCAAATTAAAAACCATCAAAAGAAATTTTCCATCTTCATCTACTTCTAAAACTCTTTAACACTATTTCATAAAAAGGACGACGACATTCAAAAACCATCAGCTGTCAATAAATGAAACTTGCCCATCACCAGCTATCATTTACAGAAACAACAAATGAAACTGAAAAGCAAACAGCTGTCTTGACTATAAGTACATTACGCCGATTGCCGGGCTAATCTACCACGCACGCTCAGCTTACGACGTCATCGGCTCCAGAACAATTTCCGATGCGCCGCGTCTATCACAAGGGAGAAATGCAAATGCTGATGGACAGGCAGCGCCCTCCATCAGGGCGTCCTCAGCCAGTTGGTGCATAGAATCATATAAGTGAAAAAATATCGAATTTTTATTTTATTTTTATTTATTTTGTTGAAATTGAATCGTTTTTCCATTTCGTTGTTTTTCTGTAAGGACAACTGATCAATTTCCAAAACTAAATGGATAGGGCTCAACTTTTAGTTTTTATTCCTGATAGAATCTTGGAACAGATATTAATTATTTTATAGAGATGTAATTGATGTCAGTTTTGCCGGATACTGGACATCGGATATCTGGCATAATTTACCGCTGGATGGCCACCCACAATATGTTTTAATCTCTCATTTTGTAATTTTTATTTATTTTTAAAGAAATTAAGCATAGATTTACATACTATTAATATGTTATTTTCTTAATTTTCTACTAACTATTAATTCCTTTTTTTATAATTAAGTTTTAATGCTAATACTATAATTGCATTATTTATAAATCATTAGTTATAATAATATCAGCTAAAAAGTTATGAAATAATAAAACAATTTTATGAAAACAACAAGCTTACAACTGATTAGTTTCAATAAGAATATGTAATACTTTCAGGACCGAGCTCGGCCATGGTCGAAATATATATTCTTTGGCGGAATCAAAGAAAAAAGCGCACCGGGAAAAAAAAGCGTCCCCAAAAAAAACGCACTTTCACTAGAAAAGATATTTACATATGTACTTTTCTGACACATTTCCGAAGTAAAGCAAATATATGTGAGAAAATTTTTCTTTGACGCCCTTAAGTATAAGAGGGGTGGGGGGTGGGGATTCAGAAGCTTTATTTCAAATAAATGAGAAATGATCAAAATTACATCGCAAGGCTTCATTAAGATGAAATGACTTAAAAAATGAAAATTTACTTTATTAACTGAAAGTAAATTGATAAAAATAATTGTAAAAATATTTCAAGGTTTCCAATATAGAATTTGCATCACATGGAACAACATCAACTTCTTAAGAAAATTGATTTTAAAACTTATTTATGTGAAGAAATGGTGATACACGTGGAAAAGTAATTTCTCCAGCATTTAGCTAATGTTCTTCCTTTAGCTATCTTACTGAAATTTCAGCAATGCAAAGACCATAGATTATTTTTTCGATAGTTTTTTTTCTTTAAAATTGAATCATATATACAGTCAAGGATCGATAATCCGTGCACACATAATCCGCAATTTGATGGGATTCCATCAACAGATGGTTTTCTCATCGCCTCCTATATCCCTTTTATTCATTAATTCATTCACTCATAATTTATTTTAATATTCATTATTCATTTATTTATTATTTCATAATAACCATATCCAATAAATATTAACTTACCTTTCAAATCCTTTCTGGCCATTATCAACTTCATAGCTTTCAATAATCCATTTAACTTCAATAGTCTTTTGTAATTTCTTCCACGGACTCCATCTTTAATTTAAAACAACATCGACAAAAACTTATCTTCGACTAATCATACTTTTCTGTAACGATATTTTTCCCGCCAGATGGCGACTTGGAATATCGTAACATTAATCGAATCTTTCATCCGTTTTACCGAATCGATCTTTCGATTCGTACACATGTCGTCTTCTCATTGGCTCGTTTCATGGGCGTTGCTCGCAAATGATGTTTTCAATCCGGCTAGCTTGGTATAAATACACGATGTAGATTTCTATTCTTCGCCGCTTTTATCTTCCTACAAATGGAAGGTTTTCAAGTAACTGCATTGAAGCTGGTCTTCAATCTGGATGTATATTTAAATATACTTGTTTTTAATTAGTTTATTTTTAATTGTTTTAACCTACATACTGATGTCAACTGTAAGCTCAACTATCAATATGTTCACCTGTGCTCATGTGATGGAGTTCGCCGTATAAAGTCTTCTGTAAAGCTGAATCTACTTCTCAAAGTAATAAATACTTTAGTTTTATTTTTGACTTTTGTTTACTGTTAATGAGATCGACACCTATTCTGCTCAATCACATTTTGACTTCCACGATTATGTTAGGTGCCAGCAAAAGCTCCACATGTGCTAATCTGCTACTGTAAGGACATTTTTCAGCGTATATAGACCTCCAAAGGCTATATTACGCACATTAAGGGGTTATGGGCGGAAGCCTAAACCTGGAAGCCATTTTAAGCAGATCCATCTCGGCAGGCAAAAGTGAAATGTTGTGTTTTGAAAAATTCTGGATTACATTTAATGATTTCTTCTTTATGAAAAACTGAAATTTTTTTGCCAGATTGTATAATTTCAAGAACTTTATTCATATTTTTAAAGAACTTTGTTCATATTTTTCAAGAACTTTATTTTATATTTCTGCCGGACTTTTGTTTACAGAACTGTTTACTTATATTTTGAAGAAGTTTTGATTTATTTCTTTGCTGAATTTTTATGATTTACAGAATGAATTAATTACGTTTACATTATTTTATGCTTCAGTTATGCTTTCACAATAGACTATTTTTGAGTTTTGTTGAACTTTATCCTATTTTGAAAATTTTTTTGAGAAGTTTGACTTGGCTTTTAACTGAGAACCGACGAAAAAGTCGGGGGGGCAGTAACACTTAAAATTTTTTCTGCTTGAAAATTTATCCTGAGAAATTTTTTAAAAATGGCCACTAATACTATTGATAAACTGAGTACAAGAAATTATGCCACATGGGCTTGCAACATGTAGTATTTATTGATGGAAAAAGGCCTATGGGATATAATACAGTTAAAGCAAGAAACCCCAGTTTTAAGTGACAGTGTTACTGCCGATATGGTCAATCAATTTACCTCCCGTGCAAACAAAGTTCTTTCATTAATTTACTTGAATATAGAGCCTGAATTTAAAAGGTTGATAGAAGATTGTCAAGAGCCTGTTGAAGCATGGAGAAGGTTACACAAAAATTTTCATCCTGACTCACGTACCCATCATATGACCTTGTTCAATGAACTTATGGAAGAAAGGATAAGATATGGAGAGTCCATTAACTTATTCGCCATTCGTTTAAAGAAGATTTACTCCGAAATAAAGCTCATAGATGCAAATTTTTCCGAATGTTACCTGACCTACCAATTCTTACGATTTTTACCAACCAGTTTCGACAATCTTGTCCAACACGTCTTATCCAAACCTGAGGCATCCTTTAAGTTTGATCTCGTCGTGGATGAATTGGTGGCTGAGGAAACGAGGCAGAAGCTACGTGATCGGGATAGCGCCAAACAAGTCGGCATCTCCACTACTGCTAAAGTGAATAAGTACTTTAAGAGCAAACCTCGCTTTAAGAAATCTCAACAGAGGAAATGTTGGAGATGTGGGAAGTTGGGCCACATCCAAATCAACTGCTACGCCAGATCACCTGATCGCCAGTTCCGTCATCCTTCGCCTTCTTCCAGATCCAGACGTCCATATTCTTCCAGTGGATCCAGTTCTCGAGGTCGACATTTTCAATGGTCTCCCGAGAGATGCCAGAGTGACTCATCATGCCCCTCTGACGACTCCGACTGTGGTTCCCGAAACTCATCACCTGCTTCCAGACACTCCAGAGATAAACTCAAGACTCCCATACAGACTGCCAGACGACCTCTTCTCATTTTTTCAGTTGCAGAAGCGGTGGCTCTCGCACGAAATTGTCAGATAGTTCATGTAAGTCGAATCTTTTTGTTTCACATTCTAGTCTTAATAATGTTGTAAATGATTCGGATTGGATATTTGACAGTGGTGCAAGTCACCACTTTTGTAACAATAGAAAATTGTTTTCTAAATTTGAAGAGTTAAATGATGAAATGTCTGTTGCTGTTAAAAATGTATTGTTTCCTATTAAGGGAAAAGGGGAAGTCAAACTACGTTTTGGTCAAAGAGTTTTTATCTTGTGTAATGTAATGTATTCAGACCAATTACGTAGAAATTTAATTTCGGGTCCCCAGTTGGACCTTAATGGTTTGACTTTTAAAGGAAACAATGGTGAGGTAAAGATCTGTCGGGGGGCGAGTACTTATTTAGTGCATTTTTAAAAGACTGAATTTACAGGTTATATCCTAAAATTCCAGTTTCTAAGGGTAAATCAGTGAAATTTGAAACCTCTGCTGTTAAACATGCGGAGAAAATGTTAATGTGGCACAAAAAATATAGACATATTAGCCCTTAATTGCCCATACTAGCCGTAAGCAGGGTGTACGAGGATTACCTAATTTAAAAGAAAACTTTATTTTGTGTGGCCTGTAAATTCGGCAAACTTAAGAACATTTCCCATAAGCATAACAAAAATATTCGTTCTAATAATCCACTTGAATTGCTGTATGCAGATTTGTGGGGTCCCTGTCGCATAGAAGGTAGAGGTGGTGAAAGATACTTTTTATCAATTATCGATGATTTTTCCCGCCGTGTGTCAGTCTACCCCTTAAGGCTTAAATCCGACACCTTTGATGTCGTGAGAAAGCACATTTTGAGGGCTAAAAACTACTTGAACAAAAGGGTTAAAAGTTTCAGGACGGACAATGGCGGGGAATTAGATAGTATTTCTTTTAAAAATTTCTTTGAAGAAAAGGGTATACACCACGAATTTACCAACGCGTATACTCCACAACAAAACGGGGTGGCAGAACGTTTCATGGCAACTGCGGCTGATGGAATAAGAACTTCGCTCATTGACAGTAACTTAGACCCAAAATTTTGGCCAGAGGCACTTAAATATTTTGCCTATTCATGGAACAGAATTTGTCCAAAGCTGTTAGGAAAGACTCCGTTTGAGCTTTACGGGAATAGAAAGCCGTCTGTTAGGCATTTAAAGCCTTTTGGGACTGAAGCTTATGTTAAATTGCCGAAGCAAAGGACATGGAAACTTGAAGCTCGTGCAAGAAAGGGAATCCTCGTAGGATATGCTTTCTGCACGAGGGGTTACCGTATTTGGATTCCTGAGACAGATGAAATAGTTGAGTCCTCTAATGTTTGCTTTAACGAAAGTTCTGTTGGTCTTAAGCGCAGTGTAGCTGTGCTGGGCACCGATGATTATGCCCTCTTTTCTCCCAAGGTCGCGGTCAATCGAGATAATGCTGTCGAAGATGAACCTGAGGTCATCCCAGGTCCTTCCAGCAGTTCTCAAGATTACCCACTTGGGGGGGAGGGGGACATTGATTCGGGGTCCAGTACCAGTAGCCTTCCAACTATTCCCTTACGTGAAGATGTTAGTTGGATAAGAAAGCCTGTAAAACGTAAGAAGGAAAACAGAACAGACGTTTATTACTACGAGCTAGGAAAAACCAATAGGTTACGTTCCTTGAACGAAGTTCGTAAATATTGTCAGGACAACAACATTTTATTCAAGCCTGAAATTTTTGATTTTAAAGGATCCAATTCCTATTGCGGCGTATTATTCCTATTCCTGTGGAGTCTGAAACATCAGAAAGTGAGGACGAAAGTTCAAGTGAGTCAAATTTTTCACGTTTTTCAGCATGACTAGCAGTTAACTCTGATACCCCCCGTACATTTAAACAAGCATGCAAATCTGAACACAGCGCGATCTGGTGGGAAGCAATGATGCGAGAAATGCAGGTAATGAGAGACTGTGGGGTTTGGCATTTGGCTGAGTTACCAGCACATGTTACGCCAGTAGGTTGCCGGTGGATTTACACGACAAAACAGGATGAAAATGGACGGATAGCCAGGCACAAAGCGAGGCTTGTTGCCCAAGGGTTCAAACAAATAAAGGGCGAGTCCTATGAAGAGACTTTCAGCCCTGTTGTGAACTTTGGCATTATCCGATTCTTTTTCTCCCTTCTTGTATCGTGTAGCGGGTGGTCACACACTCAGTGTAACGTGACCTGCGCCTACCTGTATGCACCACTGAGTGAAGATGTGTATATGCAACAACCACCCGGATTCTCTGAACCAGGCAAAGAGCATCTATATTGCAAACTAGATCGTGCTTTGTACGGATTGCACCAGAGTGGTAGAGAATGGTTTACAGAAATACATAAAACTTTATTAGACATTGGTTTTAAGAAACTATCATCCTGTAATTGCGTTTATAATTTTAATTCTAATATTTTATTACTTTTATACGTGGATGACATTGTGATCTTTGGGAAAACTAAAAAGCTTATACATAATATTTTACTTAAACTAAAAGCTAGGTTTGATATAAAAGAACTTGGAACGACAAAAAGACTACTTGGTTAGAATTTTTAATTGTTTTAACCTACATACTGATGTCAACTGTAAGCTCAACTATCAATATGTTCACCTGTGCTCATGTGATGGAGTTCGCCGTATAAAGTCTTCTGTAAAGCTGAATCTACTTCTCAAAGTAATAAATAAATACTTTAGTTTTATTTTTGACTTTTGTTTAGTGTTAATGAGATCGACACCTATTCTGCTCAATCACATTTTCACTTCCACGATTATGTTAGATGCCAGCAAAAGCTCCACATGTGCTAATCTGCTACTGTAAGGACATTTTTCAGCATATATAGACCTCCAAAGGCTATATTACGCACATTACAATTTTCTATAATTCGCGTTACTTTATGAATTTTAACAGTGTAATAAACAGTTAAGGAAATGTACAAATTCGTGATCCAAAAATGATTTTTTAAAACAAATATTATAAAAAAAATTGAAAAAAAAAATCATAATAAAGCACTTACTTTTTTAAAATGTAACTCTTATTTTATAAATAGTAAAAAACTGATTAGAGCAAAAAATTGAGTAAATTGAGTAAAAAATTTATTATGGACGCATCCAACTCAGTGCTGCTGTAAGGCAGTTACAGCAGCACTGCCTTACAGCACTGCTGTAAGGTAGTGCTGTAATCACAATTTTTGTGCCATTTTCATTATTCTACATCAAACACTGTATGAAGTTATAAATAGAATTGAACCAAATTTCTTTGGATACATTTCTGGGAATGGCTGTCAGGTGTTTCTTCAGTTTGAAAATATTTCGCCACAAAATGGTACTATAATAATGATTTTTAATTCTCAGGCTATCAAAGCCTGAGACCTTATGTGCCTGCCCATTCTGAATGTATGTAAGTATGTATGTACAAGTGTAATGCCATAACTCATGATAAAAATATGCAATTCACTTGAAATTATGGGTCTACGTATATTCTGATAAGGCACTTTCCCTTAGTTTTGAAAGTTCAATCGATAAGTATCAGCAGAGAAACGGGGGCTTATACTCCTCCCCTTAATTTATATCAATGGGTTTTTCATCCAGAATTAGCAGTTTTCGCTCAATGTCTATTTTCAAGAGAAATTTTGCAAAGGGTCTTGTGTTTCAAACAAGAAAAAAATGTGAAGGATCCTTTCAAGTCTTCTCAAACAGATTTCTGCTCAGAGATTAGATTACCCACATTAAAATTTTCATATGAGACACTCAACATAAAAATAAATAAAATAAAAAGTATGAGAATGTAGCTATTACAAAATTTTCACTATATTATTTCATAAATGAAATTTCAATTTTTTCACTTCGGAAAAATTGAAAAATAAGCCTTTGGGAAAAAAACTGAAAAAAAAAACTTTTTTTTCCGAGAATTCCCAACTCTAGTTAAAAGATCGCAAAAAAAAAAAAAAACAGATTTTGTTAAAAGATTGCAAATAACGGCATATTTTGATAAAAAATCGCAAAAAAAGTCAAATTTCGTGAAAAAACCGGCAAATTTTATCAAAAGATCGCAGAAACAGCAGTTTTTGTTAAAAGATTGCAAAAATGGCATATTTTGCTAAAAAATTGCGAAAAAACGACAAATCTTGTGAAAATATCACGGAAAAATGGAACTTTTCCCAAAATTTTCCATTTTCTTGCGATTTTTGGACAAAATTTGCCGTTTTTTTTTTTCGAAAATCTTTTGACGAAATCTGCCGTTTTATTGTGATTTTTGAAAGAAATTTGTCGTTTTCCCACGATCTTTTGAGGAAATCTGCTGTTTTGTGAAATTTTGTGACAAAATTAGCCATTTTTTTGCAAATCTTGCCCGAAATTAGTCGTTATTTCACAATTTTTAACGAAATTTGCCATTTTTTAGCAATTTTTTGACTAAATTACCCATTCCACGGGATGAGTATGAGGCTATTTTTGGGTTCCATTGCCGATTTCCTGCATAATTTACGTGCTATAGCGCGTTCAGGTCATCGCTGGAGGGCTGCGTTTTTTCAAATGTGAGGCAAGAAGGGCACTATTTTTTTTAAATGAATGACAAAAGGGCGCTAGTTTTTGGATAAGGGGCAAGAGGGGCGCTATTTTTTTAACTAAAGGGCAGGAGGGGCGGAGCGCCCCCCTGAAACCCTCTGGGGGAAACACTGTAAAAGAAAAGTACTTTTAAAAATAAATTACCTTGTCCAGTGAATTTTTCACATTATTCGAAGGGGTAAAAAATCCACTCCTGGTACTATATGCTTTTTTTTTTCTGCACCTGGTTGACGAATTTGCACTTTTTCATGCTCTTTATACAAAATTTGTGGGTTTTTCATGATTTTTTGATAAAAATTGTCCTTTTTTTTTCAATCTTTTGAATGAAATTTGTCTCTTTTTCATGATCTTTTGAATGAAATTTGCTGTTTTTCTGCTATCCATTAGTGAAATTGGCTGCTTATTTTGCAATCTGTGATGAAGTTTGCTGCTTCTTCATAATCTTTTGATGGCATTTGCCGTTTTTTTCATTATCTGTTGATATTTGCAGTTGTTTCAGTATCTATAGATGAAATTTGCTGCTTTTTAGCTATCTCTTGATGAAATTTGCCAATTTTTTTCTGTGCTTTATGACAATATGTCTTTTTCTTGAGCTCTATGACGAAATTAGCAATTTTTCTTTGAACTATTAACAAAATTGATATATAGCAACCATTTGTCGAAATTCACATCACATTTTATGTTCAAATTTTTGGATTTATGATTTATTTTTTTTGTTTTTAGAAATGACTGCCTTAAGGCCCTACACCAGTAATGCTCCGAGATAGAACGGCTAATGTTATTTCAATGGAAGAAATTTATCGCTTTCATTCCTTTGCACTTTGCTCAAATTTAATAATTTTTGTTGTTTTGAAAACCTGTAGGTTTAAACTTTGCACGTCATTTTGAAATTGTATTTCTTTTTTTAATTTTAAGGCGATACAAGTACGTTATTTTATAGTCTTTAAAATTCACCTTTAGTGTCTTATTATGAAAAATCTGTTTGACATTTTAAAATTTAGTAAAACAGCATGCAGAGTTTAATTATTTAGCTTTCAGAAAATGTTTTTTATTTTGATTTTTAAAAAAAATTAATCTATGCTATTTGTATAAAAAGTTGAAACACTTTGATTTAAAATAGTCGAAACTGAGGCTTATTCCCGCCTTCAAAAGGGAGACGCCTTAAAATCAATTAGGGTGTAAGACGATAGGTCTTTACTCTGCAGGAAGTCCAGGGACGTATAGGTGAAATTTCTTGCCTCTGGCTATTCGTAAAATTTGCTTGCTTTATTGTATATAAATTGTTTTTCCTTTCTTTTTCCCTTTCAGAAAGATAAACGAATGATTTTTAAAGTTCTTATACTATTTTAACTAAATAATACGCATATATTCCAAAGCCTGTCATAGTCTAACTGATCTAAATTTTAGAATAACGGTTTTTTCAGTAACGCGAAAAGACAAACTCAATTATACTAAATCTACGGAAGATTTTAATAAAGATAACATACTTTCATTCCAATTTTTAATTATTTTTTTTCTGCATAGTATAGCTGATGATGGTTTGTATAAAGGCCGCTTTTTTCTTTTTTCGATATTGATTGTAGATTTTAAATATGAGGATAATATCACTTTTGAAAACGATTCCGAAAATGAAACTGTCCTGTAAAGAAAATTAAAAAAAGTAGAAAAAGACCTTTGAAGAGATCGCTCTGAGCTATTAAAGGGGGGAAAAATATTAAAATGCAGACGAGATTTATTTATAAATTTCGACCGTTGGATTATCGTCGAAAGAATTATCATAAGCTAGTAAATTGTTTCGCTTGATTAATTTTTTTTTTTTTTTTAATACCCGTAAAATAAATCGAAAAAATAGAAAATGGCCTATGTGCAAATCGATATCAACTAGGCAATGTAAAAAAAAAAACTTAAAATTATTAAAACACAAACGATAAACTTTTATAAATTTCTTTCATAGCATTAGCTTTAAAGCGAAGGCATTGTTTCGTTTAACTGCAGCAGCCTCTTTAAAATAAATGAAATCGTCAAAACCTATTCAATGTAAGAGAGGAAAAAAAAAAATAATTTTTTTTTAAATGCAGGCGAGATATCTTTATAAATTTCTACAATGGGATTTCGCTTGACTGAAGTAAGTCACTTTAAAATACCTGTATCGAAATCAAAAATTGTAATACGTTTAAAAAAGTTTAAAGACAATGAAAATACAAACGAGATATCTTTAAAAATTTCTAAAATGTGTTTTAGCTTTATTGAAGTAAGTCACTTTAAAATATCCGTAACAAAATCGAAAAGATATAAAACATTCTTTGTACAGAAAAATCTCAGTTATATAATGAAAAAAAAAAATTTACAAGTATTAAAATGTAGACAAGATATCTTTATAAATTTCTACCATGGGATTTTGCTTGATTGAGGTAATCATCAGTTTATATTTACTTGTAGACGAGATATCTTTATAAATTTTTAACATTCAATGCTAAAACAATCATTTAAAAATATATTAAAATGTAGAAGAGAAAAAAATATATTTATATGAACTTCAAAACTTCATAGGATTTCGCTTGATTGAAGTAAGCCCCTTTAAAACCCCATAACAAAATCGAAAAAATATAAAACTGTCTTTGTACCGAAATATCTCAGATATCCAATGCCAAAAAATCATTTAAAAATATTTAAATGTAGAAAAGATATATTTATAAATTTCTACTACAGGATTTCGCTTGACTGAAGTAGCCTCTTTAAACACCTGTAAACAAAACCAAAAAGCACAAAACGGTCTTCACACCGAAAGATCTCAACTATCCAATGACAAAAAAATCATTTAAAAATATTAAAATGCAGACGAGATTTCTTTATACATTTCTTTCATACGATTAAGATTATCAAATGTATTGTTTCGCTTAACTGAAGTAGTCTGTTTAAAATACCTGTAAAAAAAAAAAAAAATAAATAAATAAATAAAATAATAATAATAAATAGAAAATTCCCTTTATACAGTTCGATTTCATCTATCCAATGCAAATATATATACATATTCATAAATGTGTATATATATGTGTAAGTTAATATATATTTATTTATTTAAAAATATTAAAATGTCGACTATATACGTTTATAAATTTCTATTGTAAGACTACCACTTGCAAGTAGATTGTTTTGCTCAGCACCGAAACTAGCCTTTTTTGCACCCGGGGCAAATATGGATTTTGGCGACTCCCCACCCCCGACATATATACATTCTTTATATCAAACACACCAAACAAAATCTTAATTTGGCGCCCCCTTCAGCTTTTGTTCTGGTGGCACTCGGGGCACGTGCCCCCTCTGCTCCCCTCTAGTTTCGGCCCTGGTTTTGCTTGACTAAATAAGCCAATATCTAAACAAAAAATCCAAATTGTAGAAAACAGCCTTTGTGCTGATCGATCTCAAACATCCAATGCAAAATAAATAAACAAACAAATAAGTAAATAAAAAAATTGAAATGAAATCGAGAAGAGGCTACTTCAGTAAACCGAAAAAGCCCATTCGCTAATGCTAATCCCATGGGAGAAATTTATACAGATACGTCGGTTTCATTGGCCGAAACTAGCCTTTTTTGCACCCGGGGCAAATATGGATTTTGGCGACCCCCCACCCCCGACATATATACATTCTTTATATCAAACACACCAAACAAAATCTTAATTTGGCGCCCCCTTCAGCTTTTGTTCTGGTGGCACCCGGGGCACGTGCCCCCTCTGCTCCCCTCTAGTTTCGGCCCTGGTTTTGCTTGACTAAATAAGCCAATATCTAAACAAAAAATCCAAATTGTAGAAAACAGCCTTTGTGCTGATCGATCTCAAACATCCAATGCAAAATAAATAAACAAACAAATAAGTAAATAAAAAAATTGAAATGAAATCGAGAAGAGGCTACTTCAGTAAACCGAAAAAGCCCATTCGCTAATGCTAATCCCATGGGAGAAATTTATACAGATACGTCGGTTCCATTGGCCGAAACTAGCCTTTTTTGCACCCGGGGCAAATATGGATTTTGGCGACCCCCCACCCCCGACATATCAGGGTTCGCCAAAGTGGGCCCAGCCCGAAAAAACCCGCCCGGGTTTTTTCGGGCGGGCCCACTTGAAAAAACCCATCAAAAACCCATTTGTGGGTTTTTTCAAATTTTCTCGTGTTTTCACAACTGTATCATTATTTAATCTAAGATATGAGAATGGAAAGATAAGACAATTTAAATATATTTCAAACTAACCATATTTAAAAGAATTTCTAAGTATTGATAAAATGACCATAAAATAAATTAATTTGTAAATAAGGAAGATTTTCATGGCTATATATTTTTAAATGCATCCAAGTGCTTTAAATCTTAATGTATACCTAATGATGGCGCTTGAAATGTGATCCCCATCTTGATTGCTTGTATTGTTATAAGATTAATTGCAACATTTATTATCCTGCTTCAATGTTCAATGAAAGTTTATACAGTAATTTTCAACACAAAAATGGTGACAGATTATACAGGGTTCCCAGCATCATGGAAAGTCAGGAAAATATCAAAATATACAGGAAAAGTCAGGGAATTTACAAATAATTTCTAAAAAAGTCATGGAAAATATTTGAGTGAAAAAATGAAAAATGACACAAAATTCATTAAACAATTAAAAAAAAAAAAAAAAAAAGATTGAAGTATGATTGCAGAAAAGATTGCTAATTTTGGCAAAAGATTGTGAAAATAAGTATCAAATATTGCTGTATGTTCGTTTGGTCAGAGAATTTTTCTAGATTTGGTTTGAGAAAGTCAGGGAATTTTTTGAGATTTGGTCATGGAAAGTCAAGGAATTTGCCAGTCATGTTTTGTGGGGAATCCTGTTATAACCCCCCCCCCCCCCCAAAAAAAAAAAAAAAAAAAAGTGAAAAAGTTTTAGTATAGTACTTTTATAATTTCATTGTTAAAATTATTACTAATAATTAATTTTTGTAAAAGCAAATTTTAATGTTTATTATTGTCATAACCTTTTAACCTTTAACCTCATAAACTTTTTGTAATCAATTAGTTATTTTAAATTGTATTTAGTAGTATAAGTACCTTGTTTTCAAACATTCTGAACCATATTTCTCTAACATAAATAACCTTGATAATATCCAAAAAACCCTAATAATATCTGATCTGAAATGTATCCAGATACTTTAAAAAATTGCTTACAGATAGCATATACAAAAGCAAAACTAAACTAGTAAAAGTGTATTGCCATTTACGATCTAACTTTATAGATATGACTGACATTGACTTTTAGATAATCCAATTTAATACTATTACAATATAAATGTTGCTTAAATTGTAGTATATATATATATGTATATATATGTGTGAATTCTATTTTTTTCTTCACAAAAATAAAAATATTTACATAAATGTTGCTACTTTAAACTGATTTCTATTGAAGTAAATGAAAGAAATTGCATAAATTAGTCTGTTTAACTTAAGATTTATATAAAGAAATTCAGTTGCACTTGATTTAATATATCATTCTTCCAGTAATCTAGTTCTATGAGGTACAAAATAATCTTTTTAAATATATTTATATTTTCTTTTTATATATTTATTTTTATTGTTAATCTATACTTAATGCAAAATTATACCTTTGTTTCACTGATAAATGAAAAATTTAGGTACTATGCATGTGAAAATTAGAAATGTGAAGAGTTCTCTAAAACATTTTCATAAAACCCGAAAAAACCCGGGTTTTTTCAAAAAAGCCCGAAAAAACCCGGGTTTTAGACTACTGGGCCCAGTGGGTTGGGCTTTTTCAAAAAAACCCGGGTTTTTTCAAACCCTGCGACATATATACATTCTTTATATCAAACACACCAAACAAAATCTTAATTTGGCGCCCCCTTCAGCTTTTGTTCTGGTGGCACCCGGGGCACGTGCCCCCTCTGCTCCCCTCTAGTTTCGGCCCTGGTTTTGCTTGACTAAATAAGCCAATATCTAAACAAAAAATCCAAATTGTAGAAAACAGCCTTTGTGCTGATCGATCTCAAACATCCAATGCAAAATAAATAAACAAACAAATAAGTAAATAAAAAAATTGAAATGAAATCGAGAAGAGGCTACTTCAGTAAACCGAAAAAGC
This sequence comes from Maratus speculifer, assembly GCA_964019185.1. NCBI lineage: Eukaryota > Metazoa > Arthropoda > Arachnida > Araneae > Salticidae > Maratus > Maratus speculifer. The sequence continues at coordinate 382,729,752 of OZ025289.1, forward strand.
CCATTCGCTAATGCTAATCCCATGGGAGAAATTTATACAGATACGTTGGTTCCATTGCTTCTCCCCCCCCCGTATGATAGCTGAGATAGATCTGTACAAAAGCCATTTTCTACTGTTCCGATATTCATTTAAGAATTTTTTTATGGGGATGTTTTTACTTTCGAAACGGGAACCGAAAAAGAAAATGGCTCGAATAAAAATATTTGTAAATGAATGTCAAATGAGCAATAAATGGCTAACAGATCGATTTCAGCTATTCAATGAAAACAATCATTTAAAAATTTTGAAATGTAACTGAGAAGTGGCTGCTTCAGTCAAGTGAAAGAACCCATTTTTAATGCTAATTTTATGGACGAAATTTATAAAGATATCGCAGTTGCATTTCAATATATATCTTTTTTTCCTCATTGGATTGGAGACCTTCATTTTTCGATACGGTTTTAAAAATTAATTTCCATAAAAATATTCTGCAATCAAAATCGAATAGGTAAAAAAATGGAAAAGTAAAAAACGGCCTTTATATAGAATTTTATTCTCTTTAATATTCTATTTGACAAATAGCAAGCTATGGCTACATGTCTCGAGATATTTAGGAATAATAATTAAAAAGTACAAAAATTTTGTAGGTTTTTTTTTTTTTTTTTTTTTTTTTTTGGGGGGGGGGGGGGGGGGGGGCACAGAAAACCAGGCTGCGGGGTCAGTAAAAAAGGCTGATTTCTACTTTAGAAATTTTAACTCCGACTCTGAACTGGCTAATTAATATACTAGTGTTGCTTTTGATTAAAATTATAAGGAACGCATGAAAAGGTAAGGCGAAATTTTCACCTTTTCGGTATTAATTCAGTTCTTAGGACTTTGAAAAAATTATACTTAAATTCCGTTTTACTATTTTTCAAGTTCGTGTCCCACAAAACCAAAAAAATTCAGCTATCGAAAGCTAAAGAATAAAATAAAATAGAAATTTTACGGTTTCGTATCTTCGATGGATTTGAAAAGTGGAAATTTTTACAATTTTGTTGTTAATTCGTATCCTCTAGAGCAAAAAAGTTTCCATGGAAAGAAAATAAATGATTAAAAAGTGAAAATTTTAGTAGCCCGGAAATAATTCGGGTTCCACATGAGTTTTTCATTAAAAACGGTTTTCATCGAACGGTACGCCGGGCAGTATATGGGAAATCTTCAACTTGCATAGCAGGATAGAATCCAATAATAATAATAATAATAATAATAATAATAATAATAATTTTATGGATTTAAAATTATATGTAAATGGTTTAATTTCACTTCAAACTGTTTAATATATTAGACCGGAGTCGACTTGTTTTAAAACGGATCCGACTGTTTTGGTCAGAAATAAGCCAGAAGAACCTATCCAAATAGCCTCGGACCATCAGGACTGTAAAGGTGCGAGAATGTTGTCTTCGTTTAGTATTTGCTAATGACTTTTTTCCAGATGGGGTATCAAATCCCCTTTATTTTTCGCCTGGAGGGAAAGGGTGACATGAGATGACCATTTTTCTTGTCAATTATAAGCCTCGGAAATATCATTGGTCTTTTAAAGTGTCAATCTTTGTATTTGAGATACGCCTTGCAGTGGCAACTCGCATAGCTTCGTGAGAGGATTTTGAGTTCTGGTTTGAGTGATGTAGGCTCTTAATTTTTCGGAAAATTTGGAACAAAATTATCCTTGATTTATAGTTTAATGGGAACTGGAGTCCATCAATCTCATGTGGTGTGAATCATATTGTAATATAATTGATCATATAATTTCTAGCTTCCCTTTTTATGACAATATGTCTTTTTCTTGAGCTCTATGACGAAATTAGCAATTTTTCTTTGAACTATTAACAAAATTAATTTTTTGGGGACAATTAGTCGAAATTTGCATCACATTTTATGTTCGAATTTTTTGGATTTATGATTGATTTTTTTATTTTTAGAAATGACTGCTTTAATTTTTCGGAAAATTTGGAACAAAATTATCTTTGATTTATAGTTTTACGGGAACTGGAACTCCATCAATCTCATGTGGCGTGGATCATATTGTAATATAATTGATCATATAATTTCTAGCTTCCTCCCATCCCCCCCATAAATTTTATTAACAGTTGAAAAATAGTCTGTGATGTGCATCGCAACATTGTGTCGATTCTAAGCCTGGGAGATGATGTACCTAACTTTTAAAAACTATTACTAGAAAACAAATTAATACAGAATGAGACAGACCAGATTGCTAAATTAAGAAAAGTTCCTACAGGCCACAGGATGTACAGTAACCTAAGAATATTACTGATTCCTAATTCATCTTCAAAATGATATTATAGGTCCTTTCTTCTACTACGACCAGTTATATTCTGCCATCCAGAGCATTAAATTTTTAACAAACCAAAATTTTCTTGATTAATTTTGTAAAAATCTCAGAAAAAAATTTAAACACAGTGTAGGTTAAAAAAAGGGACTTTTAGGGACCAACTCTAGAAAATGGGGACTTTTCAGGAAAATAGGTAGGGGCCAACTCTATAAAATGGGGACTTTTCAGGAAAATAGGTATTAACTGGCAATCTTGTTGCTGGGAGTGGATTTTTCTGTTGCAAAAACTAATTCTGCTCCAAATTCAGGTTTTGATAGCTCCAAATCTTTCTGAATGAAAGCGACCCTTGTCTTGTAAAGTGGTTAAAAAAATATATAACTTGAGCACAGTTTTTCAAAGATGTCACCTGACGAAAATATTAATTTGAAAATTTCCTGGACTAAAAATAGGAAAACACACTTAAAAAGGCAAAATCTCTCCAAGGAAGAACAAATTAGCCCAAGGGAGCTCTTTTTAAATATCTTACAAGAAGTTAGATAATGAAAAATAAGCAAAATTAATGAGAATGCATCATACTTACCAGGTTAAAAAAAAAAAAAAAAAAAAAAAAAGATAAAAAATTTCTAGTTAAAATTTATTATTTATCAATTAACATTACACGCAAAATTTGCAGACAGATATGAAATTTTAAGAGCTTGTAGCAGCTACAAAACTTTCTGCCACTAAGTTCATCCTTAATAACTATCATAACTTAATAATTATAAAATGTAGGCAAGATTGATTTACTTATTGAAATGATGGGTATTCATTCTGTGTGAGAGCCGAAATGTTACATTACAAAGTATTAATTTAATTTGATTTAATTAAACAAATTTTATATTGTGATAAATAAGTAAAGTAAGAAAGATACCTTTTTAGGTGGTGATGGCTCTTTTTTAGAGGGGCTGTCTTTCTTGGCTTTAGCATTCTTAGGATTACTTTTCTTCAAAGATTTAGCTTTCGGATTTCTTGTGGAATTTTTTACTGGAGATTCATTAATTTTTTTACTAGTATTTTGCTGAGTGGCTTCAGGATCTTCTTCCTATGCATAAAATTAAATATTGTATTTATTTGTAATGTATGCATGTGTATAATAATATCCAGTTTATTTTTTTAAATATTGACCAGATTTTCCCATATTAACAATGATATACAAGATTATAAGCAACAAGGGATGGGACGAATTATTCGGCCACTATTCGGTATTCGGCCCTTTTGCCGAATATTCGGGTGGCCAAATATTGAAGGCTTGTTGACCGAATACTTCGGCCAAATACCTGTAGCCGAATATTTAGAGATATCTTACCAAATATTGCTAAAATCTCGCCGAATAGCAAAAGATATTTTGCCAAATAAATTCTTTTTAAAGAATTTCATTTCTTGCAATTTTTTTTTTTTCTCTAATCCAAATTGGCTACTTTATGAAGTCATTCTCATTCTTACAAAATATACAGTTATTCAGATACTAAAAAATATACAGCCTTTCTTTATTTCCTATAAAAGTTAGTGATATTTTAGAAAATGCTGACCAAGTTGGAGATTTAATTGTATGGGAAATGTCTTCATTAGAGAATATATTACAATTCAAGATATAAAAACACTTATAGAAAAAAAAGAATAACACTGCCTTATTCTAAAACACTCGAATATTCATTAATGCCTGCAAATTCTATGCACATATAAAAAAGCTCTTATGAAATTCATTCACTAAGTGTATTAATGAAGAATCATTTTCAAAATTAAATATCAAATACCATTATTCCAAATACAACGGTACATCTGAAAACAGAACTGGTGTCAAACTAGATACACATTAAATGACACAACTTGCTTTATGAAGATGGTTTTATAACATAAATTCTAAATACTGAACGAAATAACTTTTTTATTCTATAGTTTTCACTTTTAAATAATTATTTGCATAACTGCTGACTTAAATATGTAACATTATTACATATATATTTTTAATTTACATTTTCCTTCTTTCATGTTGTAATCAATTTCTGTTTATCCATTACATGTTTGCTGAATAAGTGGAATAAATATTCAATCAACTTATTGAGTCATATAAGTGCAATGTATTTCATCTCACTCTAGATCAAACTTATGTTTTTGTTTGTTGCATTAATAATAAATAAGATACCATAACTATATTTTCAACTCGCATGCTATGATTTTTGTAAAATATGATATAGGTGGGAAATGACCCATTCATAAGAAAAGAACTATGAACTACACATTCCTTTATTCAGAATTATGTTGAAAGTATTTGTACTTTATATTGAGAAAAATCTGTCAAGTTATTTATAAAGGGCAATTATCAGACTGTAAAATTTTTCTTCGACCATTTTTTCATTATTTCTCTTTGATTTTAAAATGTTTGTTTTAATTCGTAGAAGAAACCATGAAATTTAAAAAAGTCTCATAATTGTGCTTCTTAAATAACTTTTTTTTCAATATAAATATTCTTATAAAAAACTCTTGTTTATCAAAATGTAAGTTTCTTTTATCAAGTATTATGTAAAATTGTTTTAAAAAGTAACATTTTAATACCTTTAGACTTTGAAATATAAAAAGCATTTGGAAAGCAGAATATTCGGTATTCGGCCCAACAGTTACTATTCGGCTAGCCAAATATTCAGTATTCAGTTCACCTGTCGGCTGAGCATTCAGTATTTGGCCAAAACCACTATTCAGTGCATCATTGATAACAATTTTTAACTGTTTTGCCAAAATCCAACAAAAAAAAAAAAAAAAAAAAAAAAAAAAAAAAAAAATGGAAACTATAAGCAGATAAACAGTTTGGAATGTCTAAGAAGGGAGGGAGGGTACAAGAAAATAAACAGAACTCCTATAATATGTGTATTCAAATAATATAATGGTGTAGCCATAGTTTTTTTTTTTTTTCAGAAGAGGGGGCGAAATATCTGACAATTTTTTAAAATAACAAATCATATTATAAATTAATTTCAAATTAAAATTTGACAAAAAGAGGATTTTTTCCCAATTTTGGGAGTGGGAAGAGTTCATACCTCCCCCCCCCCCCCCCGAAATAATTCATTTTAGTAGTTGCACATTCAAACAGTGGGATTTTAAAAAAATTAATCTGTAAAATCTTTGAAAATTACAGAAATTTTAAAATTTTAGTTAAAATTTACAAATTTAGAAAATTTTTTAATATTCTTTTCCTTTTTGGATTTTGGGTCCTTCTGGATTTAGTGACGAAACCAATCATTTTAATACCATTACTTTTGAAATCGGTTCAGTAGTTCAATCATTCAAGTTGTCCACACTAGACCTCTACCCAACATTATTAAGCACCCACTTTCCCTCTTTTAACTATCTTTTTTCACCAATATGAGCTGCTTTAAAGTTTTAATTTGTTCATTACTACTTCATACAATTTTCCAAAAATTATAAAAAAAAATTACATAACAAATCTTAATAATTAGGAATTTTTCTCCCATTTCCCCACTAAGAGCGGGTATATATTCCAGACAAAATCATGTTAAAGATATAAAATCAAAAAAAATTAAGGCTCATTTAATAAAATTAACAGAGGCCCAGGCAAAGTTGGGGGGGGGGGGGGGGGGGGTCAACTAGTAATATATAAATTCAACTAATAAAATAAATTCAACACACATATGGCTGAAAGTGAAAATTTTTCAAAGGACTGAAATATTTTAACATGTTTCCGTAACATTTTTAACAAAACGTGAACTCTAAAATAATGTAATATTTAAAAACTAAATTTGAATATTGGGTACATTTTATATATTATATGTATACGTATGAAAAGCTAAAATAACATAAAGTAAAGGGCAAAATTGGCACTAGCCCATGGCCACAAGGCCAGTAAATGAGAAAAAGTGGCCAGTGAAAAATTGTCCATCAGCAGCCACCTTGTGGCCACTTTTTTACAAGGAGAAAATGCAATTTGCTTACATTTCATCAACAATTCTACTTTTTTAGGTTCCAATTTATTTATATTAACATATTTATTTGTGCTATTCAGTCGTACATTAATACTTATAGAAATTTTAACTGCTTAGTATTTTTAAATAAAAAGTGGCCACTAGTTTAAACATAGTGGCCACTTGAAAAATTAGTCCTACTGGCCAGTGGCCGCTACAGAAATTTCCCAAATTTGCCCTATAACATAAAGTATAATAAACATCAATTATAATAATAATTGATGTTTAAACTTTGAATTTTTCTCATTTCTTTAAAATAAGATTACCATGCAATAAGAACTTTAATTTTTTATTTATCCGCGTATTTTTCCCTGATCTTTCGTCAGAATTTGCATAATTTTCCGATCTTTCAAGAAAATCTGCATATTTTCCGCGATCTTTTGAGAAAATCTGCATATTTTCCTCGCTCTTTCGCCAAAGTTCCCTATAAGTATGCCTATTTTCTGTGATTTTTCGACAAAATTTATGCATTTCCCATGATTTTTCGATAAAATTCGAGTATTTTTCTGCAACCTGTTCACGAAAATTACTTTATATCCCGCGATTCTCTGAAGAAAATAGTATTTTTTTTCTGCGACCGTTTGATGAATTTAATTTTTATTTTAAGATCCTTTGGGGAAATTTGCGCATTTTCCTGCAATCCTTCGAAGAAATTTGCTTAATTTAGCATGGTTTGTACTCGCATTTTTTTTTATTTTATCCATTACATCCCCCCCCCCCTCCCTGATAAAAATGTCAAAAAATTTTAATGCATATTTGCATTAATCCCAGGAATAATAAAATTCACCGCCGAAAAAGTGGATTACCGTGTAAAAGTAGCAAGTCTGCAAAATGTCCACTATGCTTAAATAGTGTTTTCTTGCCATTATTTCCATACTTAAGTGTTGAATGGCATAAAATACAGTAGCAACAGCCTTTATCTTTTAGCTTTCGGTACCACATGCTAATGTTTATCCCCTGCTCATAGGCTCTTTTAGCCATTCAAATCTCCACTTGTTTTTCAGTCCCATATCGCCTACTTTTAACGAATCCCATTCTTCGATAAACTCGATTCCTTGCATCTTTAAACGGCAAAGAATTAAATGTATAAAAATATTAAGCCTCAAAAGCATACACATGAAAACAACGAAAGAGCGAAAGCGAGCCAATTCAGCGCGGTGCTGGTTTTATCTCAAATGCTCTCTCCCTCCCTGTGGAGCAAGCATGCACAAAGAAGAGAACTCGGGAATAAGCGTTAAAAGCAAACGCGTAGTCGAAAACAAAGTAATTAAAAACTACGACGTCGGTCAACTTCTCAGGCTAGCTTTTCTCAATTAAAATATTTATAACCGAAAAAGATTTTTTTTTTAAATTTTGGAATTAGAATTCTAGAGAAATGAATATTTTCTTTCTGACTCGTTCCGCCTTTTTAAATATAAAAAAAAGACTGAATTCTGTCAAAAACGGAAAACTTTCACCCCTGAGCACACAGACACACACACAAAAAAAAGCACAGTTACAAAATAAAGCAATTCAAACTCAAAGAAAATTATTTATAAATAGTAATTTAAAATAAATTTCAGCTATTCTGAATTTTGACATAACTTAAATTACATATGTGATGCAACAATATATTATGTTTCAGAAAGAAGATGTAACTTACACTTGAATCATCAGGATCTTTAGTATAAGTATGATCTTTCTGAACTTCCCCTTCTTCTTGGGATTCAATGCCATTTTCTTCACATGCTTCCAGTCCAAAACTTATTTCTTTTTCAGACTCATTTTCAGTTTCTATAACTTCAAAGGTGCTGCTAGACATGACTGCTGTTGATACAGAAAAAAATTGGACAACAAATTACCATTACAGATTACCATTCTTTCATTTTACGAAATCTACTCTAAAAAACGAAGGGAGGGAAGATGTTTCTTTAGACAAATCAGTTTTACATTAAAAAAAAATAATAATCATTTGTAATATTTAAAGTTGGTGAAGAATTATACAGTTTCATTAATCATAATGTTACTAGGACTTCCCTCAGAGGAATTAGTCTGAGCGATAATGCTGAGAATACACATTTAATAACCTGCGACAAGTAAAGAAAATGAGATGTTACCTTTAATTGGTCATTCATTGTGATAAAATATGATGAAAATAAGCATATTGAATCATAGAATTACAAAATCTTACATATAAAGTTGCATATACTATTTTTATAAAAGGGAAAGCAAACCATACATGGATATAAAATTGGAAATATGCAAAATGTTAAAAGTAATACAGAAAATAAAACATCAAATTTTCCTACATTGGAAATATAACTTTTTGAAATGATGTCGTGAGCATAAACAGAAGCTCCGCGCCGATTTGAGAAACTATAAATAACATAAACTATTATGTTTGAAGAGAATGGAGTGTATTTTATATGGTGTGAGATCCGTCTGAATAGTTTATATTGTTGAACATCTGTTTTCCATGGATGCCATGAGGTTGTCGATAAGAATTAAGGAATCCTTTTTTAAGAATTTGTCCTAAACGAGCATTTACATCTTATAAGTTACTGTGATGCCAAAGTTCTAGTTTCTAACCCCAACAGTATCCTAGAAATTGCAATATTCTCAAGAAATTGGGTTTAAAACTTTTTCTAGAAAAAAAAAATTAATTTGTGAATTTAAATTGTCGAATGTTTTAGATATCGTTCATAACGAGAATATTATATCTTAAACGTTGCCACAAAAAAAAATTAAATTTTTAGTCATATCAACATTAAAGAATTCTCAATTTTAGAACTTTTTTTGCTCGTGCATTGATGGTGATTACTGTTCCTACGCAAAATATAGTATATTTTGCAGCAAACATGGTTACCAACATTTTTTGCCCACATTATTTTTTAAATCGGCTAGGTACTCCCAATGATAACGAAAAACACACAAACGTTATTGCTTTATAGCATAGAAATATAGAATCAAAAGCTATTTATCTTCTATTATATACATAAATTATCTAATTAGTGCTAGCAGATGCATTTTTAAATATACATAGATCAATATAATGCTTCATTTTTCTTTTCTTAATATTTCTTAATATTCATTTTTCATTTATTTGTATTATTCAGTAAAAAAACTCACTTTCTTGAGCCCGAATTACGTCAAACTTTTTACAAAATCGCCAAAGTCCATATAATAGCGAAGTATTGTGAAGAGTATTAAATACAAGGTAGTAAGACATTTAGCCAAGCGCAGATAATAAATCGCTAAATATTGTTCTTTTCGCCCTCTCTCGAAATGGATTTTTTCCGTACATTTATAAAACACGATTTTGAGTCATCTTATTTAAAATTCAAATAAATAAATAAGAGGAAGCAGTAATAGCATAAGTCGAAACATTTTATTTCCGCATCAAGGAATTGTATCGTAGTTACACATGTGGAAAAAAGCTGCTTTTGGCCAAAAAACGTTGTCTTCACTAAATTTGAATCCGATTAAAAAAAGTACCGTGATTAATTAAAATGTTATAGGCAGAGCTGCCAAGTCTCCGGCATTTTGGATACCGGTATTTTAATACAGAAAATGTTTTATTAAATTGGAACATTCTGCAGATTTAAAAAATAACTTTTCCTATAAGAAAATTCTGCTATGCAATAAGCGGGGGCTTGGCATCTCTGTAAAGGAATATTTCGTAATATACTTTTTAACCTTAAAAAAAGCAACGACCATTTTTCGGGTACAAAAAGTATTGCTAATTGTTCCATTTTGCATACAAGGTACCGATTGTAATATTGGTACATCTATGGTGATAAATTTCCAATAATTTTTCAAATCCCATTTATTTTATTAAAAATATAAATCTTTTATTCATTTAGTTTAAAGTAAATGGTTTTTAACTAATTTCATAATACTTTTGAAATATCACTTTTCATTGGCCATTTTTTAAAGCATTTAGAAAATGGTTGTTGTTTTCAGTCAAATATAGACTTTGGTCTGTCCGCATTTTATTTTATTATTATTATTATTTATAAATGGTGGAGAAATAATAGTACTTAATCCATAACGTACATAATATACGACTCTGTTATTATATAAGTCACCTTTTTATCATCATAAAAATTATGTTTTTACTGATTTTTATTAACTCAATAGGAAAAATTTTGTGCTTTGAGCAATAGATGTCCGCATCTCATTTATTTATTTATTTTAACAAAATTCTTTGCATTTAGAAGAATTTTTATTTAAATAGGATATCCAAATGTCGCTGTTAATAAAGAAGAAAGTTACAAAAAAAAGTTACAAAACGAGTAGACGCATACTATCAAATGTGGAAAAACAATGAATCCAAAAAAGACGTCGTATGAAATATCATGTTTTAAAGCAAAAAAACGAGGTCTGATTATCGAACCTACTGATTACTAAATGTGCATTACATTAAAAAAAATTAAATTAAATAAAAATACTGTAAATATTAATTTTATTCTTTTGTGCAGTTTTGGCTTCGAAAGGTGCGCTATGTTGCAAAAAGATATAAGCGGCTATGAAAACACGCTTGGTAAACGTTCATGCTTACAAATAAATATGGCACATATATGCCCTATACACACCAAGATACCTAACTGGTGCCAAATTGGCGTTCAGTTGCCTAACATGATTATCATATAAATGTTATTAGCCTCCGATGCTATTTCTTTCAGACAAGCTAAAAAATGTCGTATCATCAGCCCTGGATTTTCTACTGAACCGATTTTGATAATTATTTTTTTAAATGAAAGCTATTAATTTGTAGTTGTGCCTATTTTAGCTATTTTTTAATTTATTTCTATTTTTATATTTTATTTTTAATTTTAAATGCTTTTTTACGATATTTCTTCAAAATGGTGGCAACTTAGTTTAGCTTTTCTCTCGATAATAAAAATTTATTTTCCATTATTACTTTCCACAAGTCAGAAACTTTATTTCATCAGTGAACATGTCCTCGCATTAAAAAAAAAATTGTTTTCGTAAAATTTAACTACAATAAAATGATTGCGTATAATTATGCACTAATTGAGGTAAAGAAATATATTTACTGAGAAATAATATTAATAATGTAAATAAAATAACAGAAAATAATTTATGATAAAAATTAATGTCTAAAGCAAAGTAAGAAATATTTCAAATGAGGAAATTGATGGCATTCAGCAACCAGATAAAATGAATTTACAATATTATTACGGACGCCTTTTTCATATTACTAATAACAGTAACTTTTAAAAAACATTTGAAGAGAAAATGACATCACTATTTAAAACATCGCATTTTTACTCATAACGATATTACATTTCAATATTTCTTTTCATTATGGACACTGAGATTGAGATTTTACTTCCAGATGACTTCAGTTAGTGAAAATAATGTCATAGTAAAAATGAGATTAGTTTTTTAATAAATCTATTTTTCTGTAGTTCATATAAAATAAAATTTCTGAATTTCGCCGGCACTCAGATTACAATTTTAACTGAAGATGTGCAAATATTTGCATGCAAAATTGTAACTGGAAAACTTGACATTAAGTTTGGAAATATATTTATTACATATTGATTACATATTGATTCAATAATGTAATTACTTTAGCTTTTTTTTAAGCGAAATCGATCGGGTCTTTTAAACATTTCATTCGTCGAATTCGACGGGATTCCACTCGTTTTATTATTAAAATGCATTTCCTTTTTCCCAGAGTCTATAAAAAAGCATTTAAACTAAAGAAAAAATCCGTTTTGATGAATCTAGTCATTGAAGAAGTAGCACGTCAAACTGTATCTCTTTATTATTCCGCAATTCCAAAATCTCAGAGAAATTGCTAATCAACTGGGTATTTCACGCTGTTCTGTTTGCTATTATATTGATAAACACAAGAAAAATGAAATTAGTTCATTGCATTCTAAACGGGGTCGCCCTTCTAAAAACATTATATCGATTTTTTTTTTCTAATCGGAGGCGAAACTGAATTCTGCAATGGCAGTATCTACATTCAACTTGTAATAAATTGTTTGTTCTAAAAATATTATCATTTATTGGTTGTTTTTTCTTTTTTTTTTTTATAACAGAAAATGTTTCGTTTATTTTTTTTTTTTTTTTTTTTTTTTTTTTTTTTTTTTTGAAACAAATAAATAACTTGTTATTATAGCATGCTATATGTATCTGGTAATCAGAACGATGTTTTCGCCTAACTGGCATAAAAAATCTCGCCAAACCCGGTGCTTATATCTCTAGTATATTATCTCAAGAATTTTATTTATGTATACTATAATTGTTTTTACATGCCACTTACTTCTTCTTGCATATAAAAATAGGTAAGTGGCTCCTTTATGCAGTGTAAATTGTATGAATCTTTAAAAAATAACCCCCGTTGCCCCTTTTTGGATCGAAAAAAAAAAAATCAATGTCTAATTCCAGTATTGCTCCCAGGTATGCATACATATTCCAAATTTCAAAGTTGTATGCCAACAGGAAATGGATGAAAAATGGGAAAAGATGTCACATATGCACCAGGGTACATAATTGGCGTCAAAATGGCATTATTTTACCTGAGATGGTAACCCGGCTTTATTTATTATTTGTTTATTTACTCATAAAATGTTTATTTACTTTCATTTCCTTTTTTTAATTATATAAAATATTTGTTTTTATAGTTATTAATTATTATTATTATTTTATTTACTGTAAGTTCTTTTTGATAATAGAAAATAATTTAAAAATGTGTATGTAAGCGTTATTTGAAACCGCAGTTTTTGCCAAATGGGCTTTGAAAAAAAAATGCGCCAAGTCTGATGTGCGTGTGGCATCCGTGCCGAAAAATTAGTGACCAGAATTGACTTCCACACACAAACAAAATATAAGTTAAAAGAAAACATGCAATAAAAATAAATATAAAGGGAAAATGATGTCATAAAAGAAAATTTTTATTTAAAAACGTAATTGTTTCTAATTTTCACACGCGAAATATATAAAATATTCTTTTAGCTATCAAAAAATGCTATTAAGTTTTTATGACATTTTTTTAATATAAAAAATAACAGTTTTATTTTCCTGCATGATTAAATTTTTAAATGTTTTATTGCATTCAATATTTCTGAGTGCGTAAATGATTACTATTTACTCCATGTACTGATTCGGTTATCTACGAAAATATCCAGCTTGTGAAAATCACGCACACCAAATTTCTGTGACGTATGCAAATAAATTGTTTTTTTATCAGTTTTTTTAATATAACTTTTAAACTATTTGGAATTAATTTTTAAAAGTAGGTGCATTCACCAGATTACCTTCATAGGTACCTTCTGGTACAAACAGAATCGAAATCCGACAAGTACTTTTTGAGATTTGCTTGACGAAAGAATTTTTTTGAATTTTAATATCGTTACGTATCTCTGAGTATAAAGACTTCGCTTCGCTCAGACAACTAATAGGAATATATTTTCTAATAAAGTTGAAATTTTAAGCTGCTTCATAGCTACTACAGTCAAGTAGTATTCCCTTCCCACTAGGCCATTTTGGAAGGGTGCAGTACCCTGCTCTTTTTAAACTCTATAAATCCTGCCCTGCCTTTCTGAAAATTAGCAAACTGCACCATTCTTGTTTTAAAAATAGCCAAATGTGCCCAGAAATTGTGGGATTGTTCATGATTTTCCTCGTTCAATGAATTAAACTTCATTTCAGAAATATCCTGCTTCTCTCCATCAATTTGTCATAGCTTCCAGCTAAATTATGTATACTTTTCCCCTTTTTCTGATTGGTAGTATGGACTTTGCCAAGAATAGAGAAGAAATAAGATACTGTATGACAAATTACCAATTGGACAATTGCTTTGTCCTGACCTATTTTTTGTCTCTTGCACTGAGATACTATCTTTTGAAATCCATTTCTGGATCCTTAAAATGAAAAAATAAGTTTTTCTTTTTTTTATGCCCTGCTTCATTTTGTATTTTATTTTGTAGAAGTAAATAATACTATGTGAATGTCATCTAATTTGGACTTTTACCCACAAATTAAAAGAAGGGGGGGGGGGGACAGAAAAGCGAGGAGATAAATAAATCCATACTTTTGAGAAACTTGAATCACATCTGAAATAAGTAGAGAAAAAGAAACCTTGCCCTGTCCACACAAGCATTGAAATACTGATAATGGTATGGTCAGACACGGTTTTCCTGGTACAAGATATATTTTCAGGATTTTAAATTTTTACTATTAAAAAAAAAAAAAAAAAAAAAAAAAAAAAAAAGTCATGAGACACTTTTATGGAGGGAGGGGGGGGGGGGGTTAGTCTTTTTGAGGATCCCTATAAGTGCGAGTAGTATATGTATTTTACACCTTTTGTACGATTAGCCTAATATAGATAAGTAATTTCGAAGAAAATTGATAAAAATGCACTAAAAACATTTTGCAGCAGCTTTGGAGCTGGAAAAATCGAATTTTTGAGCAGTAAAATCAATTTTTTGTAGCAGCAAAAATCAGATTTTGTAGCAGTAAAAGTTGTTTTTTGAGAAGAAATAATAAAGCTACGAGTAATAAATAAACACCTAACAATTAAAATGATTGCTATCTTCAAAGTATTTTTACATTTGAAAGAATAATTAGATTAAATTTCTCAACACGTTTCGGACCTTTTGATGAAATTTGAGGTTTTTTGCAATTTTTTAATTTAGGGATGCACAAAAGTGGGCCAAAATTTGCCTGCGAGTTTTGTCAATTTACAGCTGGAAAAAATTGTGCATATGTCGCAGGAAAAAAAAACGTGAATATACCGCGGGAAAATATAAAGTTTCATCACCTAAGAACCACAAATTTTGTTGATCGTTATGAGAAAAATCACCAATTTCATTGATCAAGTACGGAAAAAAAGCAAATTTTGTCGATTAGGCTCGAAAAAATCACAAGTTTCATTCATTAGGTTTGGAAAAATCGCAAATTTTGCACATGAGGCTCGGAAAAATTACGAATTTTCTCGGTCGAACGCGAAAAATAACATATTTCGTTAATTTGACAAGAAAAAAGCGTCAGTTGTGATGGTGATGCTCAGAAAAATTGCAAATTAAATTTATTGGTAAAGAAAAAAAATAGCATTTTCTCTCGATTTATCGTGCGAAAAAACGTGAATTTTGTTGAGCAGGGACGAAAAAAAAATCTCAAATATTGTTCATCAGGAACGGGAAAAAAAATCACAATGATCGGTTGTGAAACAATCGTGAATTTTGTCAGTTTATAAAAAGAAAGAAATCACTGGTTTCATCGTGCCGCATAAAAAAAAAAAAACAGATTTCATCGGAGTTGGTACAAAAATTGCGAATTTCGATGGTCAAGAACAGAAAATGCATAGTTCGTCAATTAAGGATGAAAAAAGCACACATTTCGTCAATCGGACATCGAAAAATCGCGAGTTCTATTGATCGGAATCCAAAAAATTGCAAATGTCATTGATCGGAGACAGGGATATTGTCAATTTTGTCGATCACATGCGGAAAATTTCGTCGATCAGGGTCAGAAAAATTGCAAAATTTGTCGATCATGCAAAGATAAATCGGGAATGTCGTCGATTAGCTTTGTAAAAATCACGAATATCGTTGAACAACTTCATAAAAATAGTGAATTTTGTTGATCAGACACTGAAAGATCTTGATTTTTTTCGATCAGCTTCATAAAAATGTAAAAATCACGAATTTTTCGATCAGTTTCGAAAAAATTACGAATTTTGTCGATGAGATTTGGAAAAATTGTGAATTTCGTCGATTGGCTTTCTAAAAATCCCGAATTTTTTCGACAGGCTTTGTAAAAATTGCAAAATTTGTCGATCAGCATCATAAAAATCGCAAATTTTGTCAGTCGGCTTCGTAAAAATTGCAAATTTTGCTGATCATTCACAGAAAGATTGTAAATTTTCTCATTTGGTTGCATAAAAATTACATATTTTGTCAATCAGGCTTGGAAAAACTGTCAAGAAATCTCGTCGATCATACGAGAAAAAATAGTGAATTTCGTCAATCATACGTGAAAGAATCGCGAATTTCATCGATCATACATGAATTTCTTCAATCTTGCGGGAGAAAATCTCGAATTTTGTCAATCAAACGTGGAAAAATCGCAAGTTTCGTCCATCCTGTAAGAAAACTCACGAGTTTTGTCAACCCTATGAAAAAAAATGTGAATTTCATCGATCCTGTTAAGAAAAATCACGAGTTTCGTCGATCATGCGAAGAAAAATTGCAAATTTCTTTGATCATGCGAAGAAAAATCGAAAATTTCATCGATCATGCTGAAAAAAACCCGCAAATTTCATGGATTGGCTTTGTTGACATCGCAAAATTCATTGATTGTCTTAAAAAAAAATCACGAATTTCATCGACCAGGTTCATAAAAATTGTGAATTTCGTTGATCAGGCGCAGAAAAATTGCGCCTTTCATCGATCGGTTTCGTAAAAATCACCAATTTTGTTGATCGGCTTTGTAAAAATCACCAATTTTGTCGATCAGGCGCTGAAAAATCGAGAACTTCGTCGATCTGGTGCGGGGAAAAAATAGAGAATTTTGTCGAACATGTGAAGAAAAATCAAATTTTCTCTATCAGCTTCTAAAAATTGCGAATTTTGTCGATTCGCAAAGTAAAAAGCCCAAATTTGGTCCATCAGGCATGGAATAATTACAAGTTTCATTAGTCAGGCACAGAAAACTGGGAATTTTGTTGATCAGGTGCAGAAAAATTTGTTGATCAGCTCTTTCCCTCTCTTCTTCGTTCATATCACATTTTTTTCAGCACCAGTCATTTTTGCTTGTTTTTTGGCATTTTCAACAAAACATATTTACTCTCCTGAATAAAGTAAAGGAATATTTTTACATCTTGAAAATAATCCTTGCTATATCTATTATATATAAAAACGTAAAAATTGCTGATATATCCTTATTAACTGAACTGGATATTGTGACCAGAAAGCGAACTTAAAGGCGTTACCCGCCCCTCCCAATACATATTTTTTATCAGATTATAGATTACAGATCACTTCCTCTAAATACATTTCTCCCCATGTTATTGATGTGGCCCTCGACCACCCAGACATATCTGTAAATGGCCCTTTCTCTTGAAAGGGTTGTGCAACCCTATTTTAACTAATTTCACACTTTTTCATAACCTTTTTTTTTTTTTTTTTTTTTTTAACCAATCAAACCCAATAGGTTAACCAATTTAAGGGGTTTTTTATGACCTTTTGTTAAAATTTTCAGGGTTTCTCGAGATCCTTCGAGAAAATTTTGCATATTTGTTGTGATCTTTGATGAAATTCATGCATTTAAGATTTTTTGGCGAGGTTTGCAAATTTTAGGAGCATTTGTTGAAATTTTTTGGATCCTTTAAGAAAATTATTTTATCACAATTTTTTGATCATGTTTTGTTTTATGAAGAAATTAGGTATCCTTTGACAAAATTTGTGTTTTTTTGCGATCTTTTGATGAAATTTGCTTATTTTTTGCAAATCATTTGAAGAAATTTGCGGGTTTTTTCACGATCTTTTACCAAAATTAACATTTTTTCTTTTTTTTTTTACTGTGCTTGGTCTTTTTTTAAATAAAATTAGCTTTCCTTCAGCAAAATTGATGTTTTTCGCGCAATCCTTTGAGGAAAATCAAATGTTTTACGATATTATGATAAATTTTGAATGTTTTTTGAGTGTTTCAAGTGCTTGTGACAAAATTTGTGTTTTATTTACAATCTTTTAATGGAATTGCATTTTTTGTGTCTCAGAGACTGCGTTTTCTGTTTTTTGATGAAATTTGAGTGTTTTTGCAATTTTTAAAGAGACATGGTACAGGCTCTGCAAGAAAAAAGCTGAACTTTCACAATCTCACGGACTTTTGATGAAATTTGTATTTTTTTGCAGTGTTTTGACGAAATTTGCATTTTTTAGTTATTTATTAATGAAATTAGCTTTTTCCTGAAACCATTTAACGAAAATCACACTTTTTCCACAGTCTTTTCAAAGAAATTTCCAATTATTCATCATCTTTTAGCGAAATTAAAGGTTTTTCTCACTATCTTTCTAGAAAAGTTGTCTATTTTCTGCAATTTTTCGAGAAAATTCACCTATTTTCCTTGATGTTTATAAAAAATTCAAATATTTTCCACGATCTTTCAGAAAATTTGCATATTTTCAGCGATTCTTCATCAAAATTTGCAAATTTTCGGTTATTTTTCTTCAAAATTCACATATATCTTTTGTCAAAATATGCGTTTTTTCTTGCAATTCTTTGAAGGAATTTGCGTAATTTGAAGTGGTTTGCACTCACGTTTTTGTTGTATTTCATCTGTTACCCCCCACCCTTCCCATAAAAATGTCAAAAAATTTGAATGCATATTTGCATCGATCCCAGGGATAATAAAATTCATCACCGAAAAAGCGGAATTCCGTGTTTCCACAGAAAAGTAACATGTCTGTTTAAAAGAAATTTGTGTGTTTTTTGCAATCTTCTGGAGAAAATTGTATTTCTTGCGATACTTGATAATATTTACACATTTCTCACTATCTTTTAACAAATCTTGCGTAGTTCTCATGATTGTTTGACAAAATTTTGATAATTTTCATAATGTTCTGTCTAAATCAGAGTGTCTTTTGCTATGTTTAGATGAAATTTGTTTTCCGAAATGTTTTGAAAATTTTGCAGTATTTCACGATCTTTTGATAAATTTTGCGATTTTTTTTTCGATATGTTTTCAAGAAATTTACGTTTTTTCATAATCTTTCACCCATGTTTACATGATACTAGCAATTCTTTGACAAAATTAACAGGTTTTTTATTTGAGATCTTTGACAAAATTTCGTGTGCTTTTTCATAATCTTTTGTCAAGATCTGAAGGTTTTTGTGATCCTTTCATGAAAGTAGTGGGATATTCATTATTTTTTAATGAATTTAGTGTTTTCATGACTTTTAAACAGTGTTTTATTCGATTTTTACGAAGCTAACTATCTTTTGAGAAAATTCATGTTTTTTTTGTGATCTCTTAATTTTTTCTGCCCCCCCTCCCTTTTTTTGGGGAGGGGAGGGCAATCTTTCATCAAAATTTGCAGTGGGTTTTTTTTTTACGATCCTTTCATGAAATTTGATGGTCCTTTACTGCTACCTTTTAACGAAATTAGCCGATTTTTTTCACAAGCTTTTAACCTCATTTTGTTTATTTTTTGACGAAATTGGCAATTTTTTTAAGAATTCATGTTTATTTGCTAATTGTTGACAAAATTCACAAGCTTTTTCGCGATGTTTTGACTGCATTTTGCACGATTTTTTGACAAAATTAAAAATTTTTCTGCAATCATTTGACAAACATTGCACGTTTTTACGAAACTTTTTGATTGAATTTGCATGTTTTTTGCTATTTTTCAGTGAAATTTGTGCGTTTTTAGCTATATTTTGACCGCAGTATGTACGATTTTTTAACAAATTCACATTTTCCCACAATCATTTGACAAACATTGCATGTATTTCGTGACTATTTGACCAAATTCACACTTTTTTTTGCCATCTTTAGACGGAATTTGTGCGTTCTTTCTTTTGATCAACAAACAAAGATCTTTTGACCACTTTTTTTTGTTATTTGAAAAATTAGTTGTTGTTACTTAGATCGACGAAATTGCGCTAAATTTAATTTTGGCGCAAAATAGCTGTTTTGTAGCAACTTGGAAGCAGTACAGGAAAGCAATTTCGGTCCATTCAGGTACAATTGGTGCAGGTCTTACATTCCTGCAAAATTCATGATTTTTACGAAGCTGATTGGCAAAATTTGGAATCAAAGCTGAATGACAAAAATAAAGATTTTTCTTCACATAATCAATTAAATTTGTGATTTTTATGAAGTTGATCGGAAAAATTCACGGTTTTTACAAATCAAATTGACGAAATTTGCAATGTTTACAAAGCTGATCAATAAAATTCATAATTTTTACAAAAGCTGATCATCAAAATAAACAATTTTTCTGCATTCGATCAACAAAATTCCCAATTTTATTTGAGCATGATGGACAAATTTTGTAAATTTTCTGTGTGTGATCAACAAAATTTGAGATATTCTCGTTGTTACGCATCTATACATTTGTAAGCTTTAATAATTGTTCAGACATGGTACAAGATTAAAAAGCTGAACTTTCACGGACTCATGCAATACCCCCCCCCCCCTTAAAAATATTAAAATTATTACATAAATAATTGGTCATACAAATGAGTAACAAAATTTTATAATTAAAAATAATTTAGATTGTATACTGTAAAGATAACACAATTTCAATATTATGAAAATAAGAAAAATTAGTTTTAAAGCACATTACAGAAAATTGTTACTTGTAATATTACTTGTATATTTACTTGTAAACAGCCGCCAAAGATCTTCCTTAAATATATGTAGAACTGGTCAATAAATTATTATATATAATATCAAAGAATGGAAAAAATATTTAATGAAATAAATTTGATTTATTTTCTAACTGAAATTTTTTTCGGAAATCGGCGACAGGGAGGGGAGAGCCCTGCAAGTTACTACCTCCATGAGGGGGGGGGGGGGGCTGTTTATCCTCCATCTTTAGGGATGCACCGGATATCCGGCACTCAAACTGGATATTCGTTCCGGCCGAATATTTTAATATCCGGTTGCCGGTTAGTGAAACATTTTTAAAATTCTGTTTTTTACATTTAAAAATAAAATGTAAAATTAATTTGCTCCTTGCCAATCTTATTAAAAAGTAATGTTAGATAAAAGAAATACTTAAATATTTTCACTATTATGAAATTATAATATTTATATGTAAATGAAAATATATTTAAAATATGACATCTAATTATTTATAATTAAATGTTATTAAATGTAAATTATGATGTAGAAACATTAGGTGCTCATCATTTTCAGACTATAATGTGTTATATTTTTTATCACAAGTATTTCCTCCTTCTGAAAATAAATCACTTTCAACAGTAGTAGCAGAAGCAGACAAGTACTTCTTTGCTAATCTTAACACAGTAAGATAAGAATGATTATTTTCTTGCCACCATGGCAGTGGATTGTCCACCTTTGGTGTCAGTGGCTGTGATAAGTAAAGATTCAATTCTCTTGAATATTTTTGATGATAAACTTTCAGTAGATGTACTTGTTTCTGTTTTGCTACCAATTTCATTGAAGCATTGCTAAAATAAATTATGCACTTTTTTAGATAAAGAATCATTAGTTTCTTTTTTAACATTCATATTATCAGTATCTCAATCAATTTCTTGCATTTTTTCTGCAAGAGCAAATTTGGCCATTTTGAATCTCGTCATCATTGTTAAAAGGGCAGTTTTGAAACGTGGATCAAACAGTTTTCAAAAAATAATAATCAGTTTTGTTAATATTAGAAAAGCATTTATCTAATTCAGTTCTTAAAGTTTCTTTCATGGTACCAACACCAAAGAATTCTGGTCCACTTTTTGAGAAGTAACATTTTAAAGTTGCTACCGTTGGAATGACTTCAGATAAGAATGATTCTTTTTTGCTCATAATTCTTGTGATTTCTTCAAATGGTTGCAGTAGTTGAAGAATATTTTCTATTGTTTTCCATTGCTCTGCTTTCAAGTTACAGCTATCAAGCCCATATTCCGTTGAAAATAATGAAATAGCTTTTTTTTTTTTTTTTTTTTTTTTAATCTAGCAAGCATTTTAACATATAGAAAATACCGTTCCAGTGTGTACTAATATCTTGGATAAGTTTCTTTAAATTCAAAAAGCAACAGGTGAATGATTAAAATGTCCCATTTTTGTTAATTACGTATCAACAAAGTAAAAAAAAAAAAAAAAAGATGTTAATCAATACAATGCATCTAAAAACATCAACACACTACCTAGACTAAGTCTGGTGGTAGAGACTAAAGAAAAGATAGAAAAAAAAATGCATGTAAAATTAGTAGTTTTATAAGTAAAAATGAAAAGGCAAAATAATAAGTTTCAATATTTAATTATTACTACGCATTTGTTTTTAAGTACCTTTAACTTAATAAATTAATTAAATCTATTAATAGTTGCATAATATAAAATTACAATATTTTTTTTCTTTAAACAAGCATAAAATTGAAATATTATGAAAATAAAAAATAGGAAATTATTCGGCCGGATACTGGATATTCAGTAAAATTTTATACCGGATATTCGGTATCCCACAAAAATCTAGATCCGGTGCATCTCTAGCGATCTTCAGACAAAATCTGAATTTTCCAGTGATCTTCAGATGAAATCAGCGATATTTTAGCAAAATTGGCGATTTATTGCGATCTTTTTTTGAAATCAGCATTTTATTTCGACGATTTTTAGGCAAAATTTGCATTTTTATGCGATATTTTTCCGAAAACTGCATTTTATCCTCGCGATCGTTTGACGAAATCTGCATTTTTTCCGTTATCTTTTGATGAAACGGGCGTTTTATTTTCACCGATCTTCTGACAAAATATTTTTAAGCGATCTTTTATCAAAAACGTCTTTTTTTGCGATCTTTTAACGATATCGCCGTTATATCCACAATCTTTAGACAAAATCAGCGTTTTATCTGCGATATTTGGTGAAATTGCTGTTTTTTTCTGCAATCCACACAGGAAATTA
Source organism: Maratus speculifer (assembly GCA_964019185.1). Taxonomy (NCBI): domain Eukaryota; kingdom Metazoa; phylum Arthropoda; class Arachnida; order Araneae; family Salticidae; genus Maratus; species Maratus speculifer. The sequence goes on from OZ025289.1 coordinate 382,752,676, forward strand.
GAGTTTTTCAGCGACCTTTTGACGAAGTTCATTGACGAAATCGTTATTTGTCCACAAAATATTGACGAAATGTGTTTTTTGGACAATCCTTTCACGAAATTTGCATTTCTCCGTGCGCAAAACCGTACAAGTTGGCAACTATGCAGAACAGTTAACCCAATTTCAAATTTTCGGAATAGGATGCGGAATTCGGAAATTTCAGATGAGAATCATCCCCAAAAAAGGCTTTACACCAACTTCTTTTTCTCTGGCAATTCGCTGATGTGCGTTGTGCGATTCAGAGAGAGAAAGAGCAGACGATTTTCCCCACTTTGATGCACAGTCTATATGTGCGATAGACAACGGGTAAGAAGAAATGGCGTGCCTTTGAAGGAGAAAGACTTTCACGCTGGTTCATTCAAAGTCTTGCTTTTTGTATTTCGCTTGCTAGCACCCCCCCCCCCCCCCCTCCAAAAAAAAAAAAGGTTCACAGATTTTAATGCAGATTTGCATCGAAACCGAGAATGATAAAATTTTGTGCCGAAAAAGCAGAATTCCACATTTCCGCAGAAAAGTAACATGTCTGATTGTTAAAAGTTTAATAAAAATGAATTAAGAGTTAAAATGAAACATATTTACTTTCATACATGCATATTTGTTTTTCCCCATCTCTTTTCTCTTGAGCACGTTTGTTTACATATCCAAGATAGCCAGTTTTCCGTTCTGCTTCCGATGAGTACTGTTACTAAGTTACAGCCGGTAGCAGTGTTAGAAATTACCAGTCGTTAGTCGTCATATGTGTTTTATAAACATATTCTTTTCACCCAAATTAAAAAGTGAGGTCTTAAATTTAGATGAGATGAAATTGAGATCGAGACTCAGCCCAGTAGCAGAAAGTTGTGACTGAGTCTGCGACAGAAATGTAGTGGGATGAAAATTGTCTGCGGGGGTAATGTTACAATTTTTGATTAGCCGGGCACCATTGTTATATATTGTATATAGACATATTTCTATATATAACACAGACACCTGATTAACCTAAAAGTACCCTTATGTACATTATAAATAGGGTTCTTACTGATTAATATTATGAAAATAGAACGTTTTTTAAACTATAGTAAACCTAAATAGGTTAATAGAAAAATTAATATTTTTTTGAAGAATTAGATAGTAATGATACGTAAAGTGGCTCTTTAAGTTTGAAGTTACAGCTCAATTCATTTAAAATTAAAAGTAAGTAACTAAATGTATAGAGCAACTTTTGTGAAAGTCGTAAAATCATAACTTGAAAACGATCAAAATAATCGTCAATTGAATAAGTTGAAAATCCATTATTGCCAAAATGAAGCAAAAACAAGAGGGGTTGTATCCATATATTCATCGATTAGTGTCATTATAGAATGCACAATACGGGACGTATTACTACATTTGGATAAAATCCCTCATTTTTTTGCTTCATTTTGGAAACAACGGATTTTGTCCTCGGAAGTTGCTCTAAACCTAAATAAGTTAATAGAAAAATTAATATTTTTTGAAGAATTAGATTGTAATGATATGTAAAGTGGCTCTTTAAGTTTGAAGTTACAGCTCAATTCATTTAAAATTAAATTGAAATACAGTATAGCATATATTTATTGAAAAAGTTTCTTGCTTAAAATTAAAAGCACAGAAGAAATAGAGGGGAAAAAATTATTTATATTGTTACCTATGTAATAGTGATGAAATGAAGAAAACAATTACAATTCCATTGAACAGAATATGCTATAAGATTGCTTCCTTAAATTCTCAAAACAATTTTTTAGTTGTTAAATCAATATTATAATAAAATGTTAAACTGTGCTAAAAAAATTTTTAAAAAGGGGGACAAAAATAATTTAAAATATCAAAATCTAAAAATAATTCTAGAAAGACTGCACAGAAAATTTAAAGTCCTTATTTTTTCACCTTGAAGTATATATGTTATACATTTATAGCAGTGATACTTTGAAATATAAAGTAAGTAAATATTATGAAAAAGAAATTGAAAATTCTGAATGATAATTTTTTTAAATACACTGGATCTAAAATTTTGATGCAGAAAAATCCATTTTTTGGAACAGCAAAATCAGTTTTTAAAGAAAGCAATTTTTTTTTTTTTTTTTTTTTTTTGAAACAGCAAAATAAACTCCCAACTCTTTTTTCTTTTCGCTTGTTTAACAAAATTTGAGTTTAGTTTGATGAAATATGCAGTTTTTTCGCGATCTTTTCTCGAAATTTACCTTTTTTTTACAATCTTATGACATAATTTGCGTTTTTTCGTGATCTTTTGACGAAATTTATCGTTTTTTCACGATTTTTTTTTTTTTTTTTTTTTTTTTTTTTTTTTTTTTTTTACAAAATTTGCCATTTTTTCGTGATTTTTAGAAAAAATTTGTCGTTTTCCTACGATTTTTAAACGAAATTTATCGTTTTTTCCCGATCTTTTGACGAAATCTCCCGTATTGTCCCGGTTTTTGTTAAAATCTGTTAGGAAAATATATTTATATTTTCCCTCTATTCTTATCACTCCACTCAAACTATGTCCCATTCCATTCTTCCCCATTTCATCCAACTTACTGTCTATAGACCTGTTTATCCTTTATACTTATCAGTAAATAATTTCTGGCTAAATCACTTTAAGTTTTAATAGTGTAAGTCCAATTTAAATACTTTTATTATCTTTATTTCAGCATTTAAATATAATTTTATTCTAAATAAAATATAACCAGGCCCGGACTGGCTCCTTTGGGGGCCCTCGGCTAGAGACTGAAAGGGGGGCCCCTTACGGGAAATTTAGCGAAAGCAGAATATTATATTTTATTTTTAAATTCAGGCTTGGAAGGCAAAAAAAACCACATTTAGGCTATTTTGTAGTTGAGTAAAATGTAAGCTTTTTGTTATATTGTTAACTTACTTTCACAATATATATTTTGTACTATTTTTATACACCATACCTAAGAGCATGCGGTATATTTTTAGTTTTTGGCAATCAAATGACTGTGTCGAAGTCATAATAATCTGAATCCTTCTGCGATATCTAAGTAAATATTAAAAGTGACATAACAGTAATAAAAAAGTGGATACGTGTGATCGCAGATCGCTCAGAGTATTCCCTTTAATACGTTTTTCAAAACAACTTATCTTTTAATTAATAAATCCAAATTGTTGATTTATAATTACAGTGAAACCCCGATCTATTGTCCCCGCATCCATCGTTTTCCTGCATTCATCGTTGTAAAAAGTTTTTCTCCTCACCGAAATGAAATTGAAAGTCATGGGAATCCATATGGCACACAAACTGGAATTACTTCTTTTATCCTAAGATAGCTCATCTATGCTGTTTGTGTTAATGATGGTGACAATAATGAAAATGAAGAGTAGTTGTATATAGCAGAGGTTGTGATTACGCTATCATTGATCAAGATGTGGTATTCTACACATAGAAGACATGTGTACTAATACAAAAAAGGAAAATAATGGCGAAGAAGCAGAAGATAACGCTCATGCCGATGAAGCTGAGCCTTTATTGCCAAATCTGTCTAATGCAATTACGGCTTTGTGTTTGTATGAACTCTTCTTACATATGCTTACGAAATTACAGAAAATGACCAGAAAAATACTGTATACCTTGAAAATTTATTATTTTCTTTAAAAAAAAAAAATACGAAAAACCAAAACAAAATCTTTTTTTTTTTTTTCCCTTAAATAAATATCAATTTAGCTTCGATTTATTTCTTTTACAGTTTAGTAAGTAATAAATTAGTATTTATTAGTATGATGTATGCATTGCATGCATTAGTAATGCATAAACATTGTGTTTTTTTGTAATTTGAAGTTAATTTGCATTCATCGTTTTTTTCCCGTACCCCTTGAAAAACGATGGATCGAGGTTCTACTGTATTAAATTCTTACATAGATGGCAGCATCAATAAATTTAAAGTAAAAGGAAGTTATTTATTTTAATTTAACTAAAAATGTTCAAATTAAATTATTTAAATAAAATTCAAAATGCAAAATTCTTTAAAAACGTGAAATAAAAATAGCGGAGATATAAATAAAATTAAAAATTTTTAAAAACAAAAAAAAAAAAAAATGATCAAACGAAATTTAAAATGCTGAATCATTAATAAACCACTCGTTTTTAAAATAGAAAGAAAATTGTAATATTATATATATATATATATAATACATATATGAATATTAGTGACAAAAAAATAATATAAACCCTTAAATCGGCAAAAAGTACGAATTTTTTTTAAAAAAATTTCTATCTTACTAGGGAACTGCAAGAAATGTAAGTCACCGATGTTGACGAAAGTGGCATCGTTGAAAAGATCTCATTGTGAGGAGTAAAAAATTCCATGGAATTACCGGTCTGAAATGAGTCATTTTCGAGATATCCGGCAATTTATGTCACGCAGTTAGTGGACACTTACTGGGAAACTGCAAAAAATTTTGGTCTCGATTTTAACAAAAGTGGTATCGCTGAAAAGATATTATCGGGAGGATTAAAAAACTTAATGGAATCACCCGTCGGAAATTAAACGTTTTCAAGATATACGACAATTTGTATCACGTAGCTAATGCACGATATAAACTGCATTAAGTTACATAAATTGTTGGATATCTCGAAAACGACTCATTTCCGAAGGGTAGCTCCATTGAGTTTTTTACTTCTCAAAACATATCTTTCCAACGACATCATTTTCGTCAAAATCGAGACGACAATTTTTTGCGGTCCTCTGTTAGGTGTGCACTAACCTAGTATGTGCAAGCTACATGGCTTAAATTATCGGATATCTCGAAAACGGCTCATTTCCGATGGGTAGTTATTTTGAATTTTTTACTCCTCACGATAAGATCTTTCCAACGATACCACTTTCGTCAAAATCTAATTTTTTTTTCTTTTTTGCGATTCTTCAGTAAGTATGCACTAGCTACGTTATATAAATTGTCAGATTTCTCGAAAACACTCATTTCCGACGGGTAGTTCCATTAAGTTTTTTACTCCTCTTAATGAGATCTTTCCAACGATACCACTTTCGTTTAAAACGGTGACTTACACTTCTTGCAGTTCACTAGTTAGTATGAAAACTTCAAATTCCAGCATCACGGTTCGAACTGTAAATCTTCTGCTTACTAGCGAGTATGTTTTCCTAAAAGTCCCACATACCTTTCCTTGAAAGACATAGCTGACGCTTTGTTTGTTTGTTTGTGTTTTGTTTGCATTTACGCAAGGAAATGCAAGGTTCGAAGAAAACCATGGAAAACTCCGAACGGTTAGGCCGACAGTCGCGATTGGGTTCGAACCCAGCACCTACCGTCTACCAGTTTGAAGGTCAGAACCTCGGCCACGGGTAGGATCATAGCTAATGCAAATTGTCAACTCGTAACAGCTATATTTGGAGTACTACCTATACCATCATGCTGAATATTATGCTATCATATGGGTCTTTTAAAATAATATTACAGAACATTGAACCTAAAATTTATTGAAGAGGTTTACATGGGCCCGGGTTTGGCCCGAGACCCGTATCCAACCCCGTCTGTGGGCCGGTCAGGCAAAGAAATTAAACGGGAGTATTGGGCCGATAAAAAAAAAAGGGGGGGGGGGAATTTGCCAATGCGATATAAAAACTTAAACGAAGTAGATAAAATATGACCCGCTTTCAGTGAATGACTTTTGCGAGAATGAGTATAAATGTGCGTCACGAACCGATGTTAGTTTGAGACCATCCAATCAAAAACGCGGGCATCGGACAATTATGTGGTATCAGAGGCAGGGTTTAATTTTTTCAGCAGACTCAAGGCCGTGATCAGAGGTGCACTTTTTTTCTACGTAGTAGAGTCGGGCCAGAACTGGACTTAAATGTTCTCAGAATATGTAGGGCAGTTACTATGTTTTTTAAAAATATTAATAGCGATAACAAACTTCTGTTAATGGAATCTTTGGAAGTATAACTTAGGGTGATTTTCAATCCACTTCTTAGTAACGCGAAACTTTCTGACTAATTTTTAACTGTAAATGCATAAAATTGACATGCGTGACTACTAAAGAATTTGGGAATAGAATGGTTTTTCCATTTTTGGTAAATAAATTATCAAATGGTAAGAGATTTTTGTCTCGTGACTGCAAGTTTTTGCCCTTTTCAATGATATCACTTCCAAAAATTCAATTCAAAATGCTAACTTTGACAATATTTATAAAAGATATAATGTCTTTATCAAAAAAATGGAAGACACCATTCGACTACATAGGTTCTGAATAACAAAAAAAAAGCAAAATTTATGCATTTCCGAAGAAAATGAATTTAGAAAAGTGTCAGGAACTCCTTTGGATTTGAAATAAGCTCTAATAAATGACAGACAAATATTTTCACAAATATATTTTTTATAATACATCTTCAAAAGTTAATCATGTTTTTACCGTCTTTTTTTTTTTCTTTAAATCTAAACTACATTAATTTAATAATGAATCTCTATTTGAATGTTCAAAAATCTAGGTTTCTAAGTAATCATTAATGTTATTATCGTGTATTTTCTATGTTGAGAAAATATCGTGATTTTAAAGTATAGTTTTAAAATATAAAATATTTCATGAATGTGTATGTAGTATTTTTTAAAAGGATCTTAAATGTGTATGTTAAGAAAAACTAATTTTTTTGTGCAAATTGAGTGGAATCGGGTCGTCCTTACTACTTAACCAAGTATTAAAAGTTTTAAACATTTTTCAATGTTTAAAAAATTTCTCATTTTTACTTATCCATCATACGTAGTATAGGGTAAGTCTTGCAATCGTTTTGAAAATCAAAAAAAAAATTTTGACGGATTTACACGTTTTAGATAGTGGAGATTCCGAAAAATATATTTTTAGAAAAAAAATTTGCCATCCGTCTGTCTGTCTGTCTGTAAACGCTCTATCTCCAGAACAAATTGAGATAGAGACTTGAAATTTTGTATGTAGTTAGTATGTAAGAATGGGACGAAGCCTATTTAATATCAGTAACCTCGAATATCCGGAACTATTTTTTTCGGACTCTCGAAAAATTCGTTCTGATGAAAAGTACATAAAAATTTTCGAATTTTTTTGTTCTAAAGAATGGACGTAAAAGGCAATAAAATAACACGCATTTTGCAGATAGAACGAAGTCGATCGGATTATAAGTTGCCGAGATATTTGTAATCCTGTTTTCCACATTCTTCGATTTTTCGTGACCCTGTATTTCATTCAAATTTCAATTCAGAGGTATATTTTATTTGGAAATGAGAAGTTTAATCCGACACAGTTAATTGTTAGTTAATAGAATTATTATTTTTGAAGTTATAAGGATGTTTCTTTTACGCAGTTCGGTACTACTTGAGTAGTTTGGCGTTTTATATAATTTGTCGAAATTGATAATCAGCAGTTCTTTAATATAGCATCACTATGTATATTCACAATATTTAAATTTTATTTATAAATTGCAATGCATTGTATAAATAGTTTTCACATGTTTTATTTTCATATACATATCCATGATGGGTAGGTATTACGGTGGGCACCCAACGACTAGTTTTCTTTCCATTTCGTACTGTAGCTTTCATACAATTGCTTCATGTTGGCCACAATGTGAAATTGCACTAGTTACAACCATACTATACGCGATTGGCAAGTAAGCGTCGCAATGCATTCTGAATCTGAATCTATGAGTATTGCAGGAAAGGGCGATGTATCAGTCAGCAGCCCTATTCCGTCTGCCCAACGACTCGATACGACGAAACAATATAAGTTACCATGAAAAAACTATCAATGGTTTAAAATTTATTGTAAACGCATATTATTATTGGAAAATACTCATTTTTTTTTCTTATGTGAGTAGAAATTATAAAATCATATATTCCTTTTTTGAGTTGCACTTCCGGGGCCCCTTTGGGCCGGGGGCCCTCGGCGATCGCCGACCAGCCGACCTGGCCAGTCCGGGCCTGAATATAACTTAATGTTTGGTCACTTCTGTTTAACTTACGTTCATCCTTCACTTGCTGACTTGTATCGCGGTAAACATATTTCCATCCTGTCATCACGAGCAGCGGCGAACTTCGTCACGGCAAATCATAATCTGTAAGGTTACGGCAGTTTTAGGTAGAGGGCGTTACCTGTCCGAGTGCACGTGCCTACCTGTCGTGGATGATCGCTATTGGTTCTTCCACTCAGGTATGTTCTAGAGGCCGTAGGTGGCGTTTGAATGTCGTCATAGGAAATGACGCAAGTGGGCGGTGACAGAGGATGGGAGAGCTATTTATAGCTTGGTGGAAAGACCGTGAGTATGCTTGCTTTTGCCTGCATGTCTGTTGTTATAGTTTTGTTTTGTCGTCGTCATGTTTGTTTATAGTGAAGTTTTAGACTGTTACCGATGCGTGTTATTTGAGAAATATTGTGGAAAGTTTTCTTGAGTTAATGAAAGATTAACTTTGTTTCTTTTTGCTCGGCACATGTATTATAAAGATGAAGTTGCTGCCTTGAATAATATATCGTGAGGTTATCAAGTCTGGGACTTTAACTTTTCAAGAATAGGCGAAGACAGCCAAGTCACCAGCGACATGTTTTTATTAGTTGGTATTTCATTTTTATATTTCTTTTAAATTGGAAATAGTTTATTTTTAAAGTTTCTTTTTCTCCTTCCCTTAAGGTAACTTCTTTCTTTCTTGAATGGTTTTCCCGTATTGTGGTAATGTGACCAGGCCTAAAGGAACCAGGTCAATTTCTTTTTAAGACTCTATAGACGGATTTCGCTGCTGAGTCTTTGTTAAGATTTTGTTTTGCCGCGGTATGGGGAATCTTTAGATTTTTCTTTCTCGCCCTCCAAGTATAGTCTCATGTGGCAGATACAGGATTTCTTGGAGTACACCGCTAGTGGCAGTGGCCGGTGTTGTGGGTAGTATTCTTAGTGGCAGTAAGAATTAGCTACAGAGAAAGTTTTTGTAATTCAGTATGGTTAGTGGAATCTTTCGGGAGGAGAAAAACATTAATGTAATTTATTTTATTTTAATTGAAAGTTTAATATGGGTTAGATTGGAAACTGAAGTTTAATTTAAAGATGAATTTAAAGTTAATTATTATTGACAGTTTTAAGATAGAATTTTGAAATACAATAGTTTGCTTTTGGTGCTCTGGTTCATTGTTTTAATTAAGCATATAAATAATTTGATTATTTGACTTTTATATAATTTGGTTTTAATTTGATTTTATATGTTTTATCTTAGAATTAAATAAAAGTTGTTTGTTGTTTATAAATCTGTTTGGTTATTTTTCCTCATTACATTTTTCTTAAACTCTATGGGCAAGTTCCACAGCAAAGTTTCACACTGCGTATATCTGCTGATGTAATGTCATTTTTAAGACTTGTCCTTGATTATTCAAGGACAACAAAATCTGCCATTTTTTCACGATCTTTGGGCAAAATCTGTCATCTGTTCGCGATAATTTTGACGAAATCAGTCGTTTTTTGCGATCTTTTGTTGAAACTTACCGTTTATTTATGATTCTATGACGTAATTTGCATTTTTTCACAATCTTTTGATGAAATGTATAGTTTTTTCACGATTTTTTTAACGAAATTTACCGTTTTTTCAGGATTCTTTGACATAACCTGTCGTTTTTCTGCGATTTTTTAACAAAATTTATTTTTTTTTCAGATTTTTTGTCGAAATTGTCATTTTTTCGCGTTTTTTTTGACGAAATTAGTTTTTTTTCGCGATCTTTTAACGTAATTTACCGTTTTGTTCGTGATCTTTTGACAAAATCTGCAGGTTTTTTCGCGATCTTTTTGTCGAAATCTGCCATTTTTCGCGATATTTTGATGAAATTTATCTTTTTTTGTGTTTTTTTTTTACGAAATGTAATGCTTTTTCTCAACTTATTGGCGAAATATGCTGATTCTGTTAGAGAAATTACCTTAACGGTAATTCCCCATACAATGGAAATGAATAGATATGCAGAACATTAACGCACGTGGGCGTATAAGCTGCATTGTCTGCCCTAAAATAACTTGTCATTAAAAAGAAAATATTGTATGTCAAATGAATATATATTAAGAAGCAGAAATTAAACAGATTTAAATAACAAATAACAACCTTTATTAAAATCACAATTAAAATCAAACAAACAAATATGAATATGAAATCAATTGTCTAAAAACATAAATATCATTTCTTATATTGGATTCAAATTAATATCATTCATTTTACATATGATGAACCAGAGCACCAAAAGATAAAGAAATTTATTTTATATTGTAAAGTAAAAATTATATTTTAACTTTAAATGAAAAATAAAGTTCATGAAAAATATTTTATCTTTAAGTTTAATTCAAACTATTATTCCCAGCTCATCTTAACATTTACTTTCATAATAATTTTAATCACTAACGTTAAAAAAAAATAAATAGCAAAAACTTTAAATTTAATTCTTAAATTTAAATCTCCCCTTCCCACTACTACAAAGTCAAGTCAACCTTTTTCAGGTGATAAAAAGCTCCTAAGGATTCAAGCTGCCACTCAAGAATACCTTCCTAAAATACATCACCTGCCACATGATGTATTCTCCATTAAAGGTCAAGATTCCCAGTCGCCACTCGCCACGTGGCGACCAAGTTTTAAAAAGTGGCGATGACAAAAATTTGCTATATTCGCCAATTTTTATTTTAATAAAGCTACGTGTTTTATTTTCTAATTATTTTTCTTTTATTCCTACGAAACACATCCGCAGAATTTACAATTCACTTGGAGAAAAAACGGCAATCCGTAATCCTTTTCACCCATCCACTAGAAATATTTCAATTTCTATTCAGTGCTCCCTTTCCTTCTATCCATTATTCTTTTTTGTAAATAGATGGACACTAAATCGCAGTAAGAATGAGAACACCTGCGAAGAGGAATGAGTCACCCGGCGATCCGGCTCGGAGCAAACAGCACTAGTTTTTATTACACTAAAGGAGCAATCAATCAATCGTTGTTGACTAAACGAAACAAGGGTAAAATCTCTATAAATGATTTTTGAGGGCTAACCATCCCAAATTTACAAAGGAGGGGAACTTTTATTTCCTCGCATCTACAGTCGTAAAGCTTCCAACTGACTTCATGTTGGATTTCTCTCTTGAAGTTCGGATTCAGTGCACTGAAAGAACAAAAGCGCCGACACGAAAGAGATAGCGCAAGAAGTTAGTGCTATGTGCGTAGACCTTTTAGTCTGAGCGCCCCCGAAGAAATTTGTAGAAAGAGACTTTCTCCGTTCCGACTCGCCTGCGCATGTGCATCGAAAACATTGAAACGTGTATCCATATTTCATAGCAAGATACCGGAGACCTTCGTTACCTATATACAGAGACATGCTATATTATTTTTTCTAACTTAATTATATTTTTACATTTTAATATTTGATGCAATGGCGAGTAAAAAAAGAAAATTAATGGAAGAAAATCATCAGCCGCGAAAAATATCGTCATTTTTTACAAGCACTGGAAAAGAGGCGGTAAATTCTGATGAAAATACTTCCGAACGGTAAGTTTATTTTCTTTTTAAAAATCTGTAATTAAAAATTAATTAATGTTCATTAAAAAATAAATTTTAATAATTAATTACTTTAAAAATGTATCTCTTTTGATTTCAATTTTGATTTTTCCGAGAACAAATCTTATGTGTTATATTTATTCGATTAGTCAAATTATTTTTATCCTATATATGACTTTTCTTTTTATTTCTTCACTCTATCCCAAGACATGTATAAATTCTGAACTAAAAGTTTTTCAAGGACTTCATGGATATTGAGTAATATAATTCTGAAAATTAAAGGAGAATATTGCTATTAAAATGGGATTCTAAATAAATAAAAGGGACTTCGTCTTGCAACTCCCTTGGAAATAAATATGGACTGTTTCGATTTGTTTTCTACTAAATTTATGTAGAGGTAATTTAGCCCCAGAAACCACAAGACTTCGACTGACAATGCATGTGCATAGTTTCAATAACTGGGCGAAGTTCAAATGCCCATCCCAAGAAAATATTTGCAAGCTAAGTGCAATATGGAAAAGTGTGAAAGCTCGGAGATTTTGCAGAGAGAATGCCTTCCATCTGCGGTGCTGAGCAGATGTGGCCGGCTTACGCCCGTGCTTTTATCGGAACGAGTTTCCGACCAAGAACTGTGTAAAAGGGATCGATTGATACCCATATTAACTTTAATCAGTTATGTTTGTGTTCATTTTATACTTTACTTAGCCTAGAATTGTATATGTACCAGTTATCTAACCAAGAGCTTATTTCTAATTAAATATTCATTCAGTGAAATATTGGAACTGTGATTTATTTCCAACACCCGTTTTTCGTCCGCCCCACTTCTACAAATTTTGGGGGCTCGCCCTGGATGAACCAGAGGACTTGCAAGAACTTTTGATAGTAAGATAGTAATTTGGCAGTAATAGGATAAACCGTTTGACTTCCGTTGGACTTTTAACAACTTTTCAGCTGGTCGGCGATAAAATTGGATATTCCCTGCTACTCCAATGATTGCTGGAATCGTCGCTGTTTTTACGAAGAAAAGAAAAGAGTCATTTAGCTGCTTCCACCGGTGTTCGGGAAGAAAACAGTGCTGTTGCGGTGATACAAGAAAAAACAACTCGTAGTGAATTTTTTTTTACGAGTTGCGCGAGTGATTATTTATGCAACGAATTTAGGATTTTTTGTGCAGCGAATTTGTGGGGTTTTTTCTCCAACGAATGCTGGTAGTGTGTTTTTTTTTTTACCAGCTAAGTGCTATTTTTTACCAACCGATTAATTGTGCGTACTGGGTGCATGTTTTATTTTTCAAGAACCCTCGCTGTGATTTTTTTTTGCGAGGCGATTTTTGCGCGAGTGAAATATTTTCGAAGCCAGTGATACAGGGCTGAAATGTCCTAGTATTTTATTATTTTCAAGCCCGGTGCATTTTTTTTAGGGCTTATATTTTTTAATATATACTGTCAGCCATTTTTCCTTCCTTAACACTCTAAAATACATAATTCTAATTATATATATCGTAATATTGTAAAATGGCATGGCTTACTATCTTATATTTTGTTCCAACTTCCATTTTTCTTCTTTGCCGGCATTTTCCAATCTTCCGATCTTTTGTTTACATGTTCAAATCAATCGCTTATCTTTTGTTTTTCCGATCGTCGCTGATGGGTGTGTTCATCCTGGTTTTATCGTTCCGTTCGATCGCAATCCGCAAGCATCGCGGATCGCAACTCGTAAGTGGCTGTCTTGCATTTCTCCCATCGCAAGTCAGGAGCTCGCTTGCTCAACTCGGAGGGGCGTATCCAGTTTCGAATTGCCGCTGCTATTTAAACCGGCTGAGATATGTTGTGCTGGGGATTTTGAAGCGATGCTGTGAGCTAGCAATATTGAAGTCAATATGATATAGTTTCAGAAATGTTTTTTTTAGATTCATCCAGTTTTTAAAGTTAACAAACTTGTGTTTAATTACGCCAAATCCGTTGCTGGACATTTAATTGTGAAAATGGTTTTTCAACTTCGCCCGTTTGTCATTTTACCAGCAGTCATAATCCATTTGTGTTTTTAATTAAGTCTTCATATTCATTTGTGGACATTATTATCTTCAGTTAAAAAACTCTACATGTTTTTAAGACTTTTCATCGAAACAGTTGGTGTGCCGTATCATTGGAATTTTTCCAGTACGTCGATAGCTGTCATCCATAAGTGAGTCCGTTTTGTTTTCAGTGCTATCCTAATATTGTTATATGCCATGCCATGCCATTTAATAAGTAATATTATTTCATTATATAAAATGGTTTTAATTTAAATACGGAATTGAACTTATTTTCTGTTTACATTTTACCAGTTATATTTTTCATCTAAGTTTATACATATTTTATTTAAACTTGAATATTATTTCATGACATAGAATAACTTTAATATAAATCTGGAACTGAACTTGTTTCTGTTTACGTTATGCCTGTTATATTTTTCACCTGGATTTATACATGTTTTTATTTAAACTTGCATTTATTTTTTCGTTAATAAACGTTAGTCTTATTTCACTGAAAAACAGTTTCTTTAATGAATGTCTTACACTACACTGTCACAATGTCACCAATACTTACTCTCTTAGGTCACCGAAGTTGCACTATTATAAACTGCTAAATTTTATTTTGTTTTAGACGGTTCTTGTTACAGAACCGATCATATACAAATATATATATTGATCCATTTATATTGAGTGTTTACATAATTATTATATATATTTGATTTGAAGTTATTGATATATATTTTATGTATTATTTTTCGTGAGAACAGAGGATATCCACAATGAAGTAAGTGGTTTTTTCCCATAAATGGTAATTAAATATAAAACTTATAGCATCTTGCTTTTATTTTAAACATTAAAGAATTTTGTTTTGTAATGTGAGTTTATGAATAGAAAATAATTTTGCTTATATATATAATGTTTTTATAAGATATTTTAGTATATTTGATAGAGTTTTTGTAGGAATAATGGCATATTTGGTAAGGGCAAAGAAAATAGACTTATTGTCAGTGTTAAATGAATTGGGGCTGAGTGCTGAGGAAAGCGCGACTAAAGTTCAGTTAGCCGACATAATAACCAAATCGGATGGTTATAATGAAGACATAGTCAAAAACTTATTAGACGGTCTCGTTAGCGAACGGTTAGAACAAGATAAAAATAAAGAAATAAAGGAAAACGAAAAAAAAGCATATGAATTAAAAAAATTAGAGTTAGAACTTAGCGCAAAAAACAAATCCGAAATGATGCTTAACGCCGGAGTGAAAACTCCTGATGTTTTAAAATTAATCGCGAGATATGATACCAGTGAAGAAATAAGTATATATCTCACGTTGTTCGAAAGACAAATAAAAAGATTAGGGGTAGAAAAGGAGAATTGGGTGACTTATTTGCTAGGTCTGTTACCATTAGAAATAGTTAACATAATAGGTCGCGAAAATGAGGAACTCTCGAATGATTATGATTATGTTAAACAGTTATTATTGAAAAGATTCAAGCTTAGTGCGGAACAATTTCGACAGAAATTTTTTGCCCATAGAAAAGAAAGTTCGGCCTCGTATCGCGATTATTCATTTGAACTTACGAATTTTTTAGAACAATGGTTGACAGGTCTGAACATTTCGTCTTTTGAAGATTTAAAAAACCTTCTAGTTATTGACCAAATAAGGAAAAAATTACCATCGGAAGTAAAAGAGCATTTTATTGATGACTTGCCTAAGTTTACAAAGGTCTCAGATTTTATAAGTAAACTTGATGATTATGAGGCGGCCCGTAATATTGTTAGGAAGAATTCGGAAATAAAAAATAGCAATAGTAAACGTTTTTCTCAGAACATAGAGAACAAAAGTTTTGACCGGAAGAACAATTATTCCCAAAACAACAAGAACGGGGTAAGGAATAATTATAACCCTTTTAAAACTAAATGATTTTATTGCAATGAATTTGTCTCTCATAAATCGAATCAGTGTCCTCGCAGAATGGATGGAAATAAAAGTAATCACTGCGGTTTAAATAATACGAAAGCGGTGAACGCCATGAGTAATAAATTTTGTCCGTCGGATAAAATTGTCAAAAGTATTGAAATTAAAGGGAAACGCGTAGATTGTTTTGTTGATAGTGGGTCAGATGTGACAATGATAAACAATGAACTTTATAGAATTTTGGGAAGGCCTAATTTAAGTAAAAATGATGTGAAATTGACAGGTATTAGTGGTGATGGAGTAATTCCTTCAGGTTTTTTCAATACTAATATAAAAATTGATGATGTTAGTGTAAATTGCGATGTGTACGTTTTGCAGGATTTAAAATATGAAATGCTTCTCGGAAATAACTGTTTGAATAAATTAAATTTCGAAATATCAAACAATGGCTTAAAAGTGACGGGTAAGCGGAACGATGAAAAAAGTTACAATGTAAACGTTGTTACAAAGATACCCTTAGAAATTCCAGAGATAGGCGCGGTCAAAGATGTTAAAAACATTCTCACGGTTAAATCTGACTTGCGGTTAGATGTTGAAGAGGTTCCCAAGCCTAACCCAGACTTGCGGTTGAATTCTTCAAACACACCCATGACTGAAAATTCTTTAGCTGATTCTCATGAACCCGAATCTGTTTGCTTAGCAGAAATAGCTAATGCGGTTAATGTAAATGAAATCGAAATGACGCATATTGCCGACTGCGGTTTAAGGGAAGAATTAATTAATTTGATTACGAATTATAAGCCTGAGAAAACGAAAAGTGTTGACTTGAAAGTTAAGATAGTGTTAAGCGATGACATACCAGTTGTACAAAGGCCAAGGCGATTAGCGATTGCTGAACAAGAATTTGTTGATACACAAATAGGAGATTGGCTTGATAAGGGTATTATAAGAGAAAGTTGTTCAAATTATGCTGCACCAATTGTTTTAGCGAAAAAGAAAAATGGGGACTACCGATTATGCGTAGATTATAGAAAACTTAACAAAAAGATAATTAGAGATAATTATCCCCTTCCGGTAATAGATGATATTTTAGATGAGATTGGGCAGAGTAAGGTGTTCAGTACATTAGATTTGAAAAATGGATTTTTTCACGTAGAGGTTGATGAGGATAGTAAAAAGTTTACTTCGTTTGTTACGAATAATCAACAATTCGAGTACAATGTAATGCCATTCGGTTTAAATGTCGCTCCACAATTTTTCCAACGTTACATATATGCATGCCTTAAAGAATTAATAAGAGATAGAACGATTTCCGTGTACTTAGACGATATAATCGTCCCTGCGCAGACTGAAGAAGAGGCGCTTTCCAAATTGAAACGTGTGTTTCAGGTAGCATCGGAGTATGGCCTCGAGTTTAACTTTCCTAAATGTCAGTTTTTGAAGAGAAAAATAGAATTCTTAGGATACGTAATTGAGAATGGAACAATTCGACCTTCCGAAACACATGTTATAGCTGTTACAAAATTTCCTGAACCAAAAGATAAAAAACAACTCCAGAGTTTTTTGGGACTAACCGGATATTTCAGGAAGTATATCGCTGATTATGCTAGAATTGCTAGACCTTTGAGTGATCTTTTAAAAATGGAAAATGAATTTAATTTCGGACCAAGTCAAAAAGAAGCTTTCCAAATTCTAAAAAATAAACTGTCTAGTAAACCAGTATTACACATATTTAGAAAGGGGGCGGAAACGGAATTACATACGGATGCTAGTAGTTTAGGTTTCGGAGCAATCTTGTTACAAAAAGATGATTACGGAAATTTACATCCAGTTCATTTCATGAGCAAGAAAACAACACCCGCTCAAGCGAAATATAGTAGTTATGAGCTCGAAGCACTTGCTGTCATCGAAGCATTAAAGAAATTTCGAACTTATTTGTTAGGAAATAAATTTAAAATAATAACCGATTGTTCTGCTTTTCAAAAAACCTTAGAGAAAAAAGATCTTACACCTAAAGTTGCGAGGTGGGCATTATTTCTTCAGGAATTTGACTACCAAATTGTTCACAGAGCCGGAAATCAAATGAAACATGTCGATGCATTGAGTCGTAACACGGTTTTAACTTTAACGCGTTCACAGGATGAACTTACTGCAAAATTGACTAAAGCGCAGAACGAAGATGATTACATTCAAACTATAAAAACATTAGTTGAAAAAAACGAAAGTAATGATTATTTTGTTAGGCGAAATATTGTGTATAAATATGAAAACGGTAGAGAATTAATTATGGTACCAGAAAGCATGCAAAGGGAAATTATTCGTGAAATTCACAATAAGGGACATTATGCTGTTGCTAAAACTGAAGCGATCGTGAAACAGGATTATTATATCCCTAACCTTCGAAAACAGATCGAAAACGTGATAGGAAATTGTATTGAGTGCATACTATGCAACAGGAAACAAGGTAAAGGTGAAGGATTGCTAAATCCCATCCCTAAACAACATACGCCACTTCAAACTTACCATATCGATCATTTAGGTCCGCTACCTTCGACAAACAAAAATTATAATTTTATTTTCTCTGTAGTGGACGCTTTCACAAAATTTGTGTGGTTTTATCCTGTCAAAACAACATCCGCTAAGGAGGTGATTTCGAAATTAAAAATTCAACAAGCCGTATTTGGAAATCCAGAACGTGTAATTAGCGATCGTGGAGCCGCTTTTACTTCAAATGAATTTAAGGAGTATCTCGAAGATGAAAAGATA
Source organism: Maratus speculifer (assembly GCA_964019185.1). Taxonomy (NCBI): domain Eukaryota; kingdom Metazoa; phylum Arthropoda; class Arachnida; order Araneae; family Salticidae; genus Maratus; species Maratus speculifer. The sequence goes on from OZ025289.1 coordinate 382,770,913, forward strand.
GAACACGTCTTAATTACAACAGGTATACCGAGGGGAAACGGCCAGGCAGAGCGATCACAGAAAACGCTCATAAATATCCTGAGTAAATTATCCATCGATGATCCGACGAAATGGTATAAATATGTGCCAACCGTACAACGAATAATGAACAGTACGATTTCGCGTAGCACTCAGTATACCCCTTCTGAGTTATTAACAGGAGTAAAATTAAGGGATAAGGAGGATTTAAATATTAAACGAATTATTGATGAGGAACATGAAAATGCGTTCATGGAAGAAAGACTTAACAATAGAAATATTGCTAAGCAAAACATTCTAAAAATCCAGGAAGAAAATAGTAAAAGTTTTAATCGTAAACGGAAAAAAGCAAGGTGTTATAAAATTGGTGATCTAGTTGCCATAAAAAGAACCCAATTTGGGGTCGGCATGAAATTACGCATTAAATATTTTGGTCCTTACAAAGTGATCAAAATCAAAAGCAATGACAGGTACGATGTCGAAAAAGTGGGCTTCCAAGAGGGTCCAAGAGTGACATCAACTGCAGCTGACTGCATGAAACCATGGGTTTCTACACCCTAAAATATGATGTTTTTCAAGTATTTCTTTTATGTGTTTTTGTTGTTGTTGTTTATTTGCTTATGTATCGCCATATAGTGTTTTATGACTCCAAGTACATCCATTTAACGTTATTTTTTTTTACATTATTTTATGCAAGAAAAAAAAAACTGAACTGTGACTGAAAAAACAAACTTTTAATAGTTTATGAACACTTGGACTAGCACCAGACTTTTTATTATTATTATTAGTTTTTCAGTGATTTAATATGGAATTTTAGTGTTTGTGTTTTGTGATTTCACTATTTTTATGAAAGTCGTATGGAGTCTGATCTGGAGCTTATAGTTGGTATTAAGCTCTGTGAGGGCACAGATAGGTCAGGATGGACGAGATGTAGAGGTAATTTAGCCCCAGAAACCACAAGACTTCGACTGACAATGCATGTGCATAGTTTCAATAACTGGGCGAAGTTCAAATGCCCATCCCAGGAAAATATTTGCAAGCTAAGTGCAATATGGAAAAGTGTGAAAGCTCGGAGATTTTGCAGAGAGAATGCCTTCCATCTGCGGTGCTGAGCAGATGTGGCCGGCTTACGCCTGTGCTTTTATCGGAACGAGTTTCCGACCAAGAACTGTGTAAAAGGGATCGATTGATACCCATATTAACTTTAATCAGTTATGTTTGTGTTCATTTTATACTTTACTTAGCCTAGAATTGTATATGTACCAGTTATCTAACCAAGAGCTTATTTCTAATTAAATATTCATTCAGTGAAATATTGGAACTGTGATTTATTTCCAACACCCGTTTTTCGTCCACCCCACTTCTACATTTATTTCATCATTTTATTTGATCAAAGACAAATATTTCTCCTTCTCTCACGGCCTGCGCGCTACGCTAATATTCTTTTCTTTCTGCCGCTTTCGAAATGACCTAATTTGAACTTTGATCTTGCGTTTTCGATCTCTTACTTCCGTGAACTTTTATTTGTCTTTCATGTTTTCAAAGTGGATTTTGCAGAGAATGTTTATAATTTAATTTGTAAATGCTTATATTAATGCCAAACTGAAAAAGTATATTAAAGTTTTATTAAGGAAATGTAAAATGTATGTGAACTCTTATGGATAAATCTGAATGTAAATGGATATTTCTAAAATAGATTCTTCTCTATTTAAAATCCTGCATCGAGTCGGCTAAATCAATTTTACCCGAACCCGATCTGCTATATATATATATATACTAGCGGCCTTCGCCCGCTACGCTGGTCGGTTTATCTAAAGAAATCTTGAAGAAGTAGTTAGATAAGGTTCAGACATACATTAAAAAAAAAAAAAAAGCAAGTCGATCATTCAAAAAACGTTGGGAAATATCAAATATTTACTGTAATTTTTTAAGAAAAACAAAGTTTCGAAAAAAAAAATTAAATCGAAAAAAAAATTACACTGACATATTAATGCAAGGAAATTTTCCCAGAGAGAAAATTCGCCTTGAATACAATATTTCAAATTCTTTTAATTGCTTATAGGCGTTAATGCCAACATAGTGAAAAAAAATTCCATGCTGGGATCGAACCCGGGCCATCAGTATGGCGCACTGACGTTCTACCGACTAAACCACATGGAACGACAGCCAGCTTGAAACTTTCTCATACTTAAGTAGACTGGCGAAAACATAACGATAGCGCGTTTTAAAATCGCACAGTGACATCTATTGGATTTTATATGTACTAAAAAACGTGAGCAGCGCACCTAATAGTTTCTTTTGTTTCTTTTTGTTACTTTTTTGTCTGTTGTCCGATTTTGATGAAACAAAAGCCTATACACTGCCCGGGAGTGTGCATTCTTCATTAGTGAAAACCGCATAAAAATCCATTCAGTAGTTACGAAGATAACCTCGAACAAACAGACAGACAAAAAATTCAAAAAATTTTTTTTTGTGTTTCATTGGTTTTCTTTTATCGCCCCGACTCCATTTTTGTCAATTATCTTCAATGTACAGACACACCGGGTCCCACTGTTTTATTATATGTATAGATATTTATATATATTTGTTCTTTTTACAGTTGATCGGGTTTATTTTATTTATTATTCTTTTCACTATGAATTTGAAATCACGGAAGTTGAATTCAGGAATACATGGTTTTTTAAAAGAAAGTTCAAAATAACGCATAAGAAAAAAAAAAAAAACTTTTAAAATTATATCTAGGACAATCTGTATTAAAGACTAAAATTCGGAATATCGCGATTGCGTAATAATATTAACGTTTGTAGGGTTAAAGTTATATTTTTGTTTATTTTCCCAGCTCTTCTGTAATAGCAAGTATTTAAAAATTACTCATTTTTATAGTAGCCACCAACCATATAAATTTCCTTTAATTTAGAAGTTCTTTTCAATTGCTAATTATTTAATAGTTATTCATTTTTTATACAGGTTAAAAATTTAATAGTCAAATACTTACAGCCACAATGCATGCTTGTTTACCTTTTTCAGCATGTGGTTGGATGGTTGGTGGTGAAGTTAACTTTTTGAAATTTTTCTTTTGTGAATTGTTGTTTCCTGGTGATGTCATTTTGACAAGGTGATGTCATTTTGTTCAGTGGGTGTGTCTCATTTATTAAAATTTATTTATTTATTTTTGGCAACACCTGAAATGATAATTTTCTGCTGTATATATTTGGCAAGCAACATTTTCAAAATCAGTTCAACATGTAAGTACCTCTCTATCTAGTTCATAGGAAATGTGTTTGTTTTTTGTAGAAAGTATCTACACCTTTTTCAACTTAGTAAAATTAAAGAAACTGAATATGGTTAAATTGTTTATGCTTAAAAGTACTTATATTTTCCTGACATGTTTTCCTTCATATAATGGTTTTTAATAAACTTTGTTTTTTTTACTCAAGATGTTAAGTTACTTAAGCCTTCATGCAAGTAGTGTTTTGTTTACTTAGAAAGGTGAACAGTGTGACCTTTAGACATTGTGGGGGAAGCATTTAGACTGACCCTACAATTTGGTAGCAGAGCGTGGTTAGTTGCTCTGTTTACCATTTATTTCTTTGTGCTTCATTTGTGCTAAAATGAACAAGATGGCTGAACAAACCCTCTCTTTCCCTAAACTGGGTGCTGATAATTGGAAAGCATGGAGGTTTAGTATGGACATGATGCTGATAAGCCAAGGCTTAGATAAATATGCTTCTGATAGTGTAAAAGGTAAAGCAAAAACTGATGGAGGAGATATTGAACACTTTGATGAATATATGCAGAAAAGTAGAAAAGCATTAGCATACATTTGTTTGAGTTTAACTGAAGAAATAAAAAGTGTAGTTTTTAGTGCTGAATCATCTTTTGAAGCATGGCAGTTACTGAAAAGTTCTTATGAACCCACATCAAGAGCAAGGGTTGCTCACCTTCGGAGAAAGTTCATGAATGTAAAGTTTGAAGCTAGTGATACCATGAGTCAATATATTGGAAAAGTTTTAGAGATTGTTCGAGACTTGGAGCAAACAGGAAAAAGTGTGCCGAAGGATGAAGTTGCTTTTCAAATCTTGGAGAGTTTACCGCCATCTTATGAAACTCTTATTGCACGTCTTTATCAATTGCCTGATGGAGAATTTACTGTGGAAGGTCTTCGACCATTTTTACTTGCTGAATATGACCGTTTGAAAAACAAGCAGTTGGATGACCAAGATGTTTTTAAAAATAAAAATTCAGCTTTGATGTCTTCTAAAAATTTTTCACCTGTTCCTGTATCAAAGGTTCATCCTTCTAGTGCTGTGAATTCAAGAGTGCAGCGAGAAACCCGAAAGTGTTATCGATGTGGTCAAGAGGGTCACTTAGTTAAAAATTGCAGACATTGGTCACAATCAACAAAACAAAATCAGTTCAGATCAAGTAGGAAACCTAGTTCAAGATCTAGTTCTCAACTACCTAGTCAAGCGTTCTTCGCCTCTGCTTTGTTATCTGATGGTCCTGAAGTTGAATTCATTTTGGATTCTGCGGCAACAAATCACTTTTGTTTTGACCGATCCTTATTCTACAATTTTCGAGAACTGAAAAGTCAAGCGGCTATTGCTAAAGGAAGTGCTGATATTTGTGGTTTAGGGGACATTGATTTACAAGTGAACTATGGTACTTTAGTAAGAACTTTCACATTAAAAAATGTATATTATGTTCCTGATATGGTAAGAAATCTTGTGTCTGTTAAAAAGATAACCGAGAAGAATTTTAAAGTTAAATTTGAAAGATGTAATGCTGTAATTTTTAACCCTGATAATTCTGAATTTTTAAAAGTTCCTTTAGTAACCAAATTTTATTGTATTGCTGCTAAATGTGTGTCTAATCAAACTTGTGCTTATGTTGCTAGAAATAAGTTAAATAATTGTTCTAATGACTTAGTGCTTTGGCATAGCCGTTTTTGTCACTTAAATGCTAAAAACTTAGTAAAATTTTCTAAATCAAACTATGTAACTGGACTTAAGAATTTATCTGGTGTAATGGAATCATGTGAAGTTTGTAATTTAGCAAAGAGCACTCGTGAATCACATCATGTTATAGATGATATTAAGACTACTAGTATTTTAGAGTTAGTACACCTAGACATTTGGGGACCAGCCCCTGAATTTTCTTTGGGTGGAGCTAGGTTTTTCATGAGTTTGGTTGACGATTTTTCTAGGTACTCATATGTTTATATTCTTAAACACAAAAGTGAGGCATTTGATTATTTTAAGTATTATAAAGCTTTAGTTGAGAAACAGACAGGCCACGTAATTAAAAGACTCCGTTCTGATTGTGGTGGAGAATTTTGCTCGGATGAGTTTGAAAAATTCTTAAAAGATGAGGGAATCAAACATGAACATACGAACACTTATTCGCCGCAGATGAACGGTGTCGCGGAAAGATATAATCGAACTTTAATGGAGGGAGTTAGAGCAATATTAATTCAGGCAAATTTACCGAAAGAATTATGGGCTGAAATGGTATGTACTGTAAATTATTTGAAAAATAGGTATCCTCATAGCAAATTAAATGGAAAAGCTCCTTTAAATGTCTGGAAAGGTGGAAATTTTTCGGTTAAACACTTAAGAGTTATTGGAAGTACTGTTTTTGTTCATATTCCAAAAAGATATCGTAATAAATTAGAGAGAAGATCTAAAAAAGGAATTTTAATTGGGTATGCTAGGAACACTAGAGGCTATAGGGTATGGTTTCAGGGAACAAAAGAAGTACAGGAAACAAAGCACTTAAAAATTATTGAGAATGATTTTATTTCAGAACCAGTTAAGGATTCTAGTGATAAAATGGTCAAATTTAAAATTAAAGAAAACCATGTTGAACCAACTTCTTTTTCAGATTGGAAAAGAATTGAAAAGGTAAGAGAGTCTGGTAGTTCTGCTGGCCGTGTAGATGTTTACTACTACCCGGAACCAAATGTTAGGTTAAGAAGCAAAAATGAGGTAAAAGATTATTGTATGAAAAAGGGATTAGTTTTTAAACCTGAGGAATTTAATTTTAAATCACTTAAAACTAGTTCAGTTCCCGCCCAGCCTAATGTTGAAAATTCTCCCATAGCAGAAACTGATGAAGGGGATTTAGAGTCTAAGCCTGAAGCACATTGTGCAGAGATAAAAATTCCGAATAATTTTAAAGAGTCGCAAAATCTCCCTGAGAAAGAAGAGTGGGTTAAAGCTATGAGTAATGAACTTAAAATATTAAAAGATAGGAAAGTCTATGACCTTGTGACCCGTCCTGAAAAAGGTAAAGTTCTTGGTACAAGATGGGTGTATACGCTTAAAAAGGATGTGTCAGGTAAAATTAAAAGTTTTAAAGCCAGGTTAGTGGCAAAGGGATTCCGACAAGTTGAGGGAATCGATTATTTTGACACATTTTCACCTGTCATAGCTTTTCCACTTGTTAGATTTTTCTTTGTTGTACTTGTAGTTCTAAAGGGGTGGCTTAGCCAACATATTGATGTAAAGGGGGCATATTTATATGCAAAGTTAAATGAGAAAATTTATGTTGAGCAGCCAGAAGGTTTTCGGGAAATTAATGAAAAGTATGTATGGAAACTTAACAAAGCATTATATGGGCTCCACCAGGCTGGGCGAGAATGGTTTAATGAATTAGACAAAACTTTTAAGGAATTGGGTTTTGATAAAGTACTGGATTGTAACTGCATATATGTTTATAAATTAAAAGTAATAGTTCTAGTTTATGTTGATGATTTAGCTATTTTTGCAGAGAATGAGGAAATATTAAATAAAGTAATTGAATTAATAAAATCTAAATTCGAGATAAAAACTCTAGGCGAGATTAGAAACTTCCTAGGAGTTGAATTCGAGAAGCGTGAAAGATCTTATGTATTGCATCAAACTAAATATATTGAAAAACTTGCAGAAATTTTTAATGTTCCTAGAATTAGATGCAAATTACCTTTAACACCAGGAACAATGTTAAACTTAACAAATGAGGGGGAACAAATAGACGTCCCTTATAGACAGTTGATAGGTTGCTTATTGTTTTTAGCTTCTAGAAGTAGACCAGACATTCAATTTTCAGTTATAGCCTTGTCTCAATTTTCTAATAAACCATCATGGGATCATTGGAGAAATTTGTGTCAGGTTCTCCAATATGTTATTGATACAAAAGAATTGAGTTTAAATCTATCTAGAATTTCAAATTTTAATATTAATGTTTATACTGATGCTACATGGGCTTCGGACTTGGTTGATCGTAGATCAGTTAGTGGTTTAGTTATTTTTGTTGACCAGGTACCTATCATATGGAACTCTTCTAAACAAAAATGTGTTGCTTTATCAAGTATGGAATCTGAATATGTAGCATTGTCAGACTCTGTTAAGGAATTATGTTGGTTAACAAGAATAATTGATAATTTTTCATTTTTGGACTTAAACTTAACTAAACCAACAATCTATTGTGACAATCAAAGTACCATTAGTTTTTCTAAAAATAATATTGAAAATACAAGAACCAAATATATTGATACGCGTAGTTTTTTTGTAAAGGAAAATATTGAAAAGTTTGAACTTAAGTATGTATCCAGTAAATGGAATGTTGCTGATGTTATGACAAAAGCATTGTCTAGTGAAAAGTTTTTGTATTTTAGAAAATGGTTGTTTGGCTAAACAGAAGATCTGGGAAAAGGGGGAATTTGTAGGGTTAAAGTTATATTTTTGTTTATTTTCCCAGCTCTTCTGTAATAGCAAGTATTTAAAAATTACTCATTTTTATAGTAGCCACCAACCATATAAATTTCCTTTAATTTAGAAGTTCTTTTCAATTGCTAATTATTTAATAGTTATTCATTTTTTATACAGGTTAAAAATTTAATAGTCAAATACTTACAGCCACAATGCATGCTTGTTTACCTTTTTCAGCATGTGGTTGGATGGTTGGTGGTGAAGTTAACTTTTTGAAATTTTTCTTTTGTGAATTGTTGTTTCCTGGTGATGTCATTTTGACAAGGTGATGTCATTTTGTTCAGTGGGTGTGTCTCATTTATTAAAATTTATTTATTTATTTTTGGCAACACCTGAAATGATAATTTTCTGCTGTATATATTTGGCAAGCAACATTTTCAAAATCAGTTCAACATGTAAGTACCTCTCTATCTAGTTCATAGGAAATGTGTTTGTTTTTTGTAGAAAGTATCTACACCTTTTTCAACTTAGTAAAATTAAAGAAACTGAATATGGTTAAATTGTTTATGCTTAAAAGTACTTATATTTTCCTGACATGTTTTCCTTCATATAATGGTTTTTAATAAACTTTGTTTTTTTTACTCAAGATGTTAAGTTACTTAAGCCTTCATGCAAGTAGTGTTTTGTTTACTTAGAAAGGTGAACAGTGTGACCTTTAGACATTGTGGGGGAAGCATTTAGACTGACCCTACAACGTTTTCCTATCCTGGAAAAAAAAAACTTTTGTTTCACATACAAGCCAACCTACATAATTTATCAATTTATATGCGAGTGTATACTCAGTAGTTGAATTTTTATACCTACTAACTTTTCCGTTTTTGACAAGAGATTTTTCGCGGCTGAAAACAAAATTTTCCGACTTTTCATCCCACAAACGATCAATAGATATCCTTTTCTTTTCTTTAATATAAATTGTTTCTCCATGTTACATGCATGTAAATTTTATAACTGAATTCATTAAACCTATTTTCCTCACTTCTAAAATACAATATAATGAATGTATGCTAGTTTTTATGCATGATCAAGAGGTACTTTAGGAAAAATTAGGCTCCTTAAAGGATATTTTGAGAATATCTTATCTTAAAAAAATACTTTTACCAATTTTTTTTTAAAAAAATTCTGTTTCACAATGCATATAAATTTACTTGTATAATATAAATTTCCAAGTATAAAACAGAGATGCCACTTTTCCGTCGATCGGCAGATTTACGCTTTTTTACTTTTGCTGTGGGTAGCGGATTTATTTCCTTGTTCTTGAGTGAAATAATACGTTCTTTTCGCCCAGCTACCGATCAATGATCAAATGTTGCATCAAAGTGTAGCAATATTTAATCCTCCTCCATCCATAACATAATAATCAGTATTCATTTTAAACTTGTTTTATTTTATTCTACAATATAAAAAGAATTAGAAATAACCTTTATTTTTGATAAAGGTGCTCATAAATTTATGTATGAAATAGAAATTTTTTCGTTATGTTTAATGAAAGCACACTCTATTGAACTCATTAAATAACTTTCCTTTTACGTGATAAATCAAAACTATTTCATCACTAAATAAAATTTGTTCATTTTTATGAATGAAACAAATTTAATAACAGAAAATACTGGACTGGAGATGGGCATTGCAAGTTTGCCCCCCCCCCCCCCCCTTCTCCATTAAACTCAAAATATCATGTCAAAATAAATTAATCGAATATGAGTTTTCATGCATGGTGCATAGGTCTTAAAAAATAAATCGATGCAATGATTTGACAATAAATTTTAGATTGAATAGAAATAATAAAGAATGCGTAAATTTTTGAAAAATGCCAAAATTTTAATTCACATGTAATTTCTTCATTTTATATTTTCTGAGAGGCATCCCGGATAAAATAAATTAGCATACATAAATATAACACGTTTATAAAGTTCTCTATACAGGAATCTATTTAATTTTTATTTATTTATTTATTTTTTAGGGTCCCATTTTTGTGAAAAAATTATCATATAAAAGTTTCTATTTTAGAAGTTATCAAATTTTATGTTTAGTACAAAGATAGTTTCATTGATTTAATATATGCTATAATATTTTAAACTGAAAAAAAAATTACAAAAGAAACATTTTTCAAAACCAAATTTTGGAAGTTTATGAATTTTAATTTTAAGGGAATTTTATGAAATGCAATTTTGCAAAGGGACTACAAAAGACCCAAATTTAGCTTGGATTGATCCCTGCTATATCAATTTATTAAAACAAAACCCATTTGAAATGTCTAACAAGAACCTAAATATGATGCTAATTTTAATTTCACAAAATCACGGCCAGAATTTTCACAATTTCATATAAATAAATAAAAATAATCCTGTCAGAAAAGTTTAGACAAAACCTTGACTTGATGATGCATCATAAACCTAGTAGCAGAAAATGCAAGATAGTATATAATTATATGTTTTTAAAATTTTAAATCTTAAATTACAAAAATCGTTTTACTTCATTTCTTATATTATATTGTCATCTGTACCACCATTAATGCCAGCTGAAGTGCAAAGTCTTCCGCCAGCTCTACATTCTAATCCAATTAAACCAGACTCTAAGAAAAGCAAAAGTAGTTATTCTGAGAAGGAAAGCAGCCGCCACTATAGGGAAGAATGGAAATATGTAAAGAATGATGACAAAGCAACAAAAGATAGAGTCAAAAACCTCATTATTGATCCAAATGATCCTTGGGGTATGTGGTGCCTTGTTTGCACTAAATGGGCTCCACAACTTTCTAGCAAATATCTTTCAAATTTTGTGAAGGACTCCAAGAACTTTCAACCTCCTCGTCGTAAAAAGGAAAGTGTTGATATTCACTTTAAGAGTATAAGTCACTCAAAGTGTTTAGAAAAGGAAAAATCAACCTTCATTCCAACAAAAGAAGCAGTAATCTATAAAAAAATAGCTACCATAGATGAAAAAACTCATAAAAAAATGTCTTGTCTTATGAGAATTATATTTCATTTTGCAATAAAAGACAGACCAGCAAGTGATTTTGCATCCGAATGTCAGTTGCAAAAATTGAATGGTGTTCATTTAAGAGACACCTATCAAAATCAATATTCATTTGCAACTTTATTAAAATATGTTGCATTATATTTTAAAAACAAAACTGTGGATAGTATCAATTCTGCCAAATTCATATCCATATTGACTGATGGAAGTACAACAAAAAAAAATTCTGAATATGAAGCTGTTATAGTGAGGTATGTTCCAGAGGGGGAGAATAATAGCAGAATGTCATTTGTAGGTCTCTGTGAAATTGAAAATGCAAATGCTGAGGGCTTGTCAAAAACCATAACTGATTGTCTTGATAAGTGTAAAATTAGTAAATGGCAGGATCGCCTAATATGCATGACAGTTGATGGAGCTTCAGTCAATATTGGTAAGCATGGTGGATTGGTGAAGATCTTGCAGTCACCAATACACATTCATTGTTACAATCACTTGCTTGATTTATGTCTAAAAGATTCAATAAAAAATAATGCAACAGCTTCAAAAATAATGGCACTTTTAAGATCAATCAATAATTTTTATAGAACTAGTCCTAAACTTACTAGAGAGCTACATAGAGCTGCTGATGCACTTAACTTAAAAGTACTGTCTTTTAAAGCTATTTGCGAAACAAGGTGGGCTAATTCATTAAACAGTACAGTCATAGCTATTGCTGAAAATTATCAGTTTATTGTTCAGCACCTTACTAATGTTGTATCGCCCCATGCCTCAGGCTATACAGCTAGTGTTTATAAGTTCAGCAAAATACATTTTAAAAAACCTGCTTCTCTATGATTTTGTGTGTTTCCTACATGCTTTTAGAGATTTTTTAGGAATTATTTCTAAAGCTTCATTGTATTTGGAAAAAGCTGATATAAATATATGTGATGCAACAAATTGCATAAAAAAATTAAAATTAGACTTAATTGACTTTGGAGAATCGGGTGAATTGGTAGAAAGCAACGGCCAGCATTTGCAAAGTTTTCTTTTTGCAGTTGATGATTCCGAAATAGATCAGATAAAATTTAAAGATATTCTTTTGAATACAAAAAGTTCCCTGTTTTCTACAGCAACTAGAAACATAACATCTAGCATTTTACTAGATCAAAAAGACACTTTTATGGCTTTTTGCGTAAGTGTAAGTGAAAAGATTTCAGACAGGTTTTTCGGTGATGAAGGACCAGGAAACAATGCTTGCACTCTCATGGCAGAAAAGTTAGACACTGCCATGTTTCCACCTACAGAATCAGAACTTAAAAGTTTTGGGGAAAATGAGCTACTAAGAATTTGTGAACTGTTTCATTTTTCCAAAGAAAGAGCATTAGAAGAATGGAAATTGTTACGTAGCAGTATGTTCAAGAACTTCCAACCAACAATTTCATTGCCTAATTTACTAGAAAAGTTGGGTAGTGAAAACTTCAATAACTTCAAAATAATGAAAGAAGTTATTCAAGTTTTAATTACCATACCGCCGAGTAACGCTGAAGTGGAAAGAGTGTGGAGCAGTGTGAAAAACATAATAAATGACAGGTCCACATCTATGAAGAAAGAATGTTTAGAAAACAGATTAATTGTAAAAACTGCTAAGGTGGATTTAAATGATTTTAATTGTGAAAGTGTAATTGAATTGTGGTGGAATGATTCCATCAAAAGTAGAAGACCCCGTTTTCAGGATTAAAATATGTTAAAATATGACTTGCTTGTGTTTTTTATGCAGTCTGATTTTTCTTTCATTTCAGTTTTTGAAAAAAAATAAAGAAGTAAGTTTATTTAAAAAATTTTTTAGTTTGAAAAAGTATTTAAGATAATATATTGTATAAATATATGTTTCTGAAGAATTTAATTTTTGACCATGCCTAATATTATACCTTTATGTGCATACATGCATTTTAACTATAGACAAGTTCTATGAATGTGCAATGACACGTAAGTGGCCACTGAATTAATCATGGTCAGTGGCCACTGGCCACTTCCAAAATTCCTGAATCTTGACCTTTATTCTCCATTAATCTACCTCTGCCACAAGAAGATTTATATGGAGGGTGGAGCAGAAACAAAATAGACAATGAATCAACTCAATAACAGTAACATCCCAACGGAGATCCCATGCATATCAGCTCCGGATACTCCCAGGGGAAAACGACTGCCCAAGCAATCAGCAAGTCATTACTAGCTCACCGGCTATCGTAATGCTTGTTAAAACAAAACCACTGTATTGAGCCTAAATTCATTGCTAACAAGTTAAAGTTGACAAAATTAATTCTAAATAAATATAGCAGACGGAGTCTGAATTAAAAGATATGTTTAAGAAGGAGAGATTAAAAGATATTGTTCTTAAAAAGAATAAAGTAAAATTAAAATATAATAAAAACTCATCTGACATTTTGCTATAGGTGGCCGGCACCTTGCTATTCACTCTGAAGCTTTCATTCAATTAAAACGTCAATTCAAATGCGTCAGTTCCTCCTAAAGCAGCATATTCGCTTTAAAAAAAAACTGTAACATCACTTCACATATTAAAGCTGGACGTTGTCACATTATATTCACTTTAAAAACAAAAGACAACTTTACTAGCACGACCACCGTTTCTACTCAGGACTTCATCACATCACCGAACGAGACAAGGCGAACACTCGCCGGCAAAACAACACAGTTTAAATATCCCATCCTCTTCGCTGAGAACGCCCCCCTCATGTGACATCCGCTTCCTGATCTAACGTCACCTCCGGTCAGGGTTTGAAAAAACCCGGGTTTTTTTGAAAAAGCCCAACCCACTGGGCCCAGTTGTCTAAAACCCGGGTTTTTTCGGGTTTTTTTGAAAAAACCCGAGTTTTTTCGGGTTTTATTAAAATTTTCTTAGAGAACTCTTGAAACTTTTAATTTTAACATGCATAATACTAGAATTTTTCATTTATCAGTGAAACAAGGATATAATTTTGCATTAAGTTTGGATTAACAATAAAAATAATTATATAAAAATGAAAATAAGTATATTTCAAAAGATTATTTTGTACCTAGTAGTAGATTACTGCAAGAATGATACATTAAGCCAAGTACAACTCAACTTCTTTATAAAAATCTTACTTAAGTTAAACAGATTAATTTTTACCAATTCTTTCATTTACTTCAATCAGAAATCACTTTAAAACAGCAACATTCATACATATATATTTATTTCTATGTAGAAAGTAATAGGAATCACATTTTGTTTTTCTTTACAATTTAAGCAATTTTTATATTTTATTTGTATTAAACTGGATTGTCTAATAGTCAATGTCAGTGACACCTCTAAAGTTAGATCTTAAATGACGATACACTTTTACAAGTTTTGCTGCCTTGTCAACTCCTAAGCGATTGCGCAGTTTGGTCCAAATTAAACCAAATGTTGAAAAGTATCTTTCGATTGATGCAGAGGAAGCTGGTGCCGAATGTAACGATATAAAAAATTGACAAAATCCAGGTGGAAATTTATCATCTTTTTCACTCTTTTTTGCCATAATCTGCCACCATTTTTGCGTGGAAAATTCTTGTATGACAGTTTCGTTAAACATTGTAGCTGGATAATAGGCAGGATCATTAATTTTAAAAGCTATAACTCCTGGCAAGTAATCAGGATGGTGTTCTATCAACCATGTTTCGGCTGCGGCTTCTTGTTCCGCACTTAAACGCCGTCCTCTGAATTTGGGATCCATTAGATTTGCTAGCATGTGTGGTTCTTGTATTGCTTGTTGAAATCTTTTTTTAAAATGTTGCTGATATGGCTGCAAGATATCAAAAGATAAAAGATCTATCCATATTTCAACAGCTTGTGAAATACAAGTTGTTTCTTTTTGTAGATTGTCCAGTGCAGTTGCAATAATAGACAACTGCTTTTCAAGATTTAAGGCTTCTTGGTACAGATATGTGTTGTTCAATATCTTTGATATATTAGTTGAAAACTCCTGATTATGCTCAAGAGCTATTTCCCTGTATTTATGATAATTTGTCACAAAGGACTTCACGCATGCATAATGTGAGTTCCATCGAGTGTCATTTGGTAACTGTGGCATCAGACCTGCTTGCTCCACAATCCAACCATGTGCTTGGTGAGTATTTCGAAAGTATTTATGTACTTCTACAATTTGATTTAGTACTGTATTTGGTGATACATCTTTTTCTACCAAATTAATTAGATGTGCAGAACATCCATATGTTATAAGTTTTGGGTATTTTTCCTTTAAAATGTTCCACATTTTACCCATTTTGTTTTCATTATCAGTTACCACAGCAAAAACAGTACACTGTAAGTTTTCTTGACATTCTGTTATTGCTTCTTCCATGATGGCAGCGCATTGTTCTGATGTTTTTTTCTGTGAACCAGCATCAAGCACTTTCAGTAGATGACTGCTTGTTCCTGTATGCACTGTGACAGCTTGAATAGGGTCGTTCTTCACACTTGACCACCCATCTAATGTTAATGTTAGACTGCTATTTTTTACCTTTTCTACAAGCTGTTGGTCTACTTGCTCAACTGCTGATTCTAGAAGCTTCCCACTCAGATCTTTTGCTGATGGAGGTGTGTAACCAGGCCTTAATGTTTGAATCATGTGCTTGAAGGCATCAAGTTCAGCAACATTAAAAGGTATATTTCCAGCATAAAAAAACATCGATATTGCTTTGTCAATATTTTCTTTTTGATCTTCAGTTGTCTTAATCACAAAATCACTTATTTGACGTTGTATGTGGTTAGAAGTAGAAGATGCATGAGCTACTGGGTTTGCACTGTCAGATGTGCATGCATTTGTAGAAAGGGATCTACTGGTGTTTAAGAAAGATGATTGTACTTCAGAATCTTTACTTTCAGTATTGCACATCATTCTGGTTCTGGCTGGACATTTTTGTAAATGTGCTTTTATTCTTTCTATTTTGCAACTTAGTTTTACTTCACAATGTTTACATTTGCATTTTGAGTCACCATCAATTTTTATCACTTCTCCCCACTCACTTGCCAATTTTCGACCACTGCCTTGTACTTTTGGCATTTTAGAATAACTTGGAAAATCAAATTTAATTTATGATTAAATTTGATTAAAAAACATAATTTAAACAATACAAAGACTATTAAATTTTGATTGACCATAAAAAACACTAAATTTTACTTCAAATATGTGACCATCTGCACTTCATTCAATTCACACACATCAAACATTATGATTGGAATTTTCTTGATCTATGTATAGCATGTGTAGTTTACTGTTTGACCAATCAGCTTCTTCAAGAACAAAAAAGTAAAAGTTCCTGCTGTATTGTTTCGCAACTCAGCTGCAAGCTAATTGGTTAAGTCATTAATTGGGTTTTTACTATCTGCATCACCCCTTTCATAAGCTATTTTCAGTGATGCCATCTTTAGTCATGCAATTAAAGTATTTGGATACATTTTAGATTATGTTTCATCAGGGTTATTTAAGTTAAGAAATGTGTTTCAGAATGTTTGAAAAAATTCTTCTTATTACTAAATAACATTTAATTAACTGATTACAAAAAATGTATAAATCAATGGCAATAATCAAAATTATAATTTGCTTTTATAAAAATTGACTATTTATAATGATTTTAACAATGAAATTATCATTAAAGCACTGTATTAAAACTAATGCTAGTGTTGAATCATTATTAATAAGTATTTTTTTATAACTAATTATAGAATAAACAATTATTCTACATGTCTACATCATTAAATTAGGATTCTCAACATATGTGGTATTTCATAATTAGTTTTAACTGTATAACATGGAATGGTATGTATCATATCAAAGGTGTTTTAAAAATTGTCATTGGGAAAATTAAGATTTTTTTTTTCCTTGGAAGGGGGAGTGGGAGGTGTTAAACTTTAAGGGTGGTGTACTGATATTAAAAAACATACTAGCTTGCATAATTTTAAGTTGAAATTTCGATAAAAACCATTTGGGTTTTTTCAGAAAAAAGCCACTTTGGTTTTTTGGGTTGGGGAAAATCACAGTAATTCTGCCTTAACTTAAACATACTAAATTTATATAGTTTCTTTCATTCACTTCAATTAAAAAATCAGTATTTTTTTTTGGGGGGGGGGGATATATAATATTTTTGAAAATTTTAACTAAATTTCTTATATATATACATATATATATATTGCAACAGTATTAAATGTAAAATTAGATTGTCATAGCAGCCAGTGTCAGTGGCATTTCTAAATTTAGATCACAAATGGAAATACACCTTTACTAGCTTTGCTGCTTAATAAAATACTGAATGATTATGTAATTTGCTCCAAACCAGATCAAATGTAGAAAAGTATTGTTCGGTTGAAGCGGAAATAGTTGGTGCTGAATGTAAAAAAAAAAAAAAGAAAAATTGACAAAATCCATGAGGAAACTTATCTTTTTCACTCTTTGTTATAATCTGCCACCATTTTAATGTTGAAAATTTCTGTATAACACTCTCATAGTATACATTAAGATTTAAAGCACCTGGATGCATTTTAAAATAGAGGCATGAAAAGCTTCCTTCTTTACAAGCTAATTTCTTTTTTTTTTTTGGTCATTTTATCAATGATTAGAAATTCCTTTTAAATCTGGTTCTTTTGAAATATATTTCAATTGGCATTTATCTTTACATTTTCATACTTTAGATTAAATAATAATACAGTTGTGAAAACACAAGAAAATTTGAAAAAACCCACAAGTGGGTTTTTTCAAGTGGGCCCGCCCGAAAAAACCCGGGCGGGTTTTTTCGGGTTGGGCCCACTTTGGCGAACCCTGCCTCCGGTCTCTCGAATGTTCTCGGGAAAGACGATCCAATAGCAGTCAGCCACGGGGAAACTACATATGCTCGTGGACATGTTACGCCACCTATTGCCAGGTCCGATAACTTTGTAGAAAAACATCGTAAGTATTCAATGAAGGATGGAAGATATTTGCCGGGAGAAACGAAAGTGTCAATGCCGTAGGAAAACAGATTATCAACAAGTAGTAAATGGTAAGTAGATAAGATATAAGTAGCTGTTAATTAGGCCGAAGTACAAAAGGAAGATAAAAGGTATTTTATTTATTATAAGTTGAAGTTTAAACACAAGAAAATAAAGATAAGTGTTTAAATTAAGACTTAGTTTCATTTATACTTTAATTATTTAAAAGAAAATAAAAATAAATAGAATTTGTTTTTAAATGTAACTTTACTTTATACTATTGTTAATAAATATAGTAATAAATTAAATAGAAAAATAGGTTGAGTGGAATGACAAGAACTTAGGGGAAAAATGTCTATTTTCTATCAGATTTTTCGTGACTTAGTGGCGAAATTTGCTGTTTTTTCCCCGAGATTATTTTGGCAAAATCTGTCGTTTTTTCGCAAAATCTATCTTATTTTGCGATCTTTTAACAAATCTTGTTGATTTTGGGATTTTTTGGCGAAAGATTCCGTTTTTTCGCGATCTTTTAACAAAATTTACCATTTTTTCATGATTTTTTGACGAAATCTGCTGTTTTTTCGTGATCTTATGTCAAAATATGCCATTTTTTGCAATCTTTTGATGAAATCTTTTTTTTTCTCGCGATCTTTGAATGTATTTTGCCGTTTTTACGCATCTTGTTCACTTTTTTTTTTTTTTTTTTTTTTTTTTTACAAATAAGGAATTTTTTTTCTTTTCCAAGTTAGCAAATTTATCTGAAAGGGCAAAAATTAATCTGCGACGTACGTCGCGCGTCGCGCATTTTTTGCTACTGGAAGACTCAGATGGTGTGTTAAAATATGACAAAGTCTTCTTAAAAGGAAACATAAATTTATTTAAAGTTTAAATTAAAAGCATAATATAATTTAACGAGCTCTACTGGAGCTAAAACATTTCTCAAAACATTAGTATCGGCAATTTCGGAAGCATAATAGTATTAGGGATCACTCTAGAGAGGTTCGGAAGGGCGGCCCGCCCTTGTGCCCCTTTCAGATAAAATGCCGCCCTCCTTGCCTTTTTTTATGGAAGAAGTCCGCCCTTCTTTTTATTTTGGGATTCAGTCCTGCTTTGTTTGTATTGCAATTCAAAAAATTCTTATCTATCTTTTTTTTGAACGCTAGTACGCTTACGTCGGAAGTAATTCTCCCCTCTTTTTCTCCTGCTCTCTTTGTTCTTTTGAACATTTCACCTGTTCACTTTTCACCTGCTCTTGTGAAATAGTATTATGACCATTTGGTCTGACACTTGACTCAGTGATACCTTTTACACCAAGTCTTTAAAAAAACGAGAAACATCATTTGTAGTTTTATTTTATACTCAAATTAATCTGTTTTTCTAAAAAAGAAATAAGTTGCTTAGGGAATGAGTTTTAAAAAGAAAACACAAAGATCAGAGATCATGGGAAAAAGAAAATGAACGTGAATATATATTAAATAAGGAAAGAAATGTACCAAAATAACAGAATTTTTTATGAGAAAATCATAAGTTTTAATGCTTTTCACATAGTAAAGTTTAGTAAATTATAAATGTTATTATATTGATACAAACATTACTCGGCTTTAGTAACTACAATTTTCTTTTTCAGAGCCCTACAATTTTATGATTGATATAGTCTAAAGAAACTTATATTTTGATTAAAATTTGATGTTTTCCTTTCCTTAAATTTTAGCTCTCCCACCCCCATACATCGAGACAATTACAAGACAACGCAATGCCGAATGTTCGGCAAATGCTTGTTCACATGGGCGTGCGAAGAGAAAACTGCACCCGGGGCAAAGTTTCATTTTGGCGCCCCCTCTAACATTTTTTTGTGGCAAGCCAAAAGTGACGTTGGTAGTATAAATTGGCGCCCCCTAAACTTCCGAGCCCGTGGCGACCGCCCCTATCACCCCCCCCCCCCCCTCCTTTCGCACGGCGCTGCGTGTTTATTACCTGTTTTCTCCCTCTTTCCATCTATTATTTCTTATGAAGGAGAGCAAGGGAATTCTTCCTTCCCTCTTAAGTTTTAAATCCATTTCATTATTTAAGAAAATATGTAAAAACAAGCAAAAGTTTATTACTTTTTTTATTTTCATGTATTTATTTTGAAGTTTTGTATATCCTTGGCTACTGCACCTACGCGGAAACAACCGCTAGCGAATATAACGTTGATCCGATAAAAGAGATTTAATATATGCATAAATATCCAAACAGAATCGAAGAAATAAAAAGCGGCGTTTGTAGAGATCAACCTTAGCTATTTAATGCGCCCTCCTCCCCCCCCCCCCCCGCAAAAAATAGAAAAATATGCAAAATAAAATCTATTGAAATGTAAACTAAATATTTAATTTTAAGAATACACATATCCGTAAGCTTAATTTTAGTGATTGCACGTTAGTACACGAAAGCAAAAACAATTTACTTAAAATCGATCTTCTGTATATTTATTAAAGTACGAGATTAAAGATTTTTAGATAATACAAGTATTTTTACCTTGCATTGATTTATTTCAATTTTTACCATCCTATCGTTCTAATGACTTACATTATATAGCTTATTTAAAACATCATGTTAAATAAATACAACGATTATATGCAGAGCTGAGTAAACAATAACAAAAAATCCTCCGAAAGTATAACGCAGCTCAAATGTTAAACTCCTTTTAAGTGCTTTTAAATTAAATCATCGCAGAATAAAATAATACGTAAACTGCATTCTCATTCTCAAGTATTCAATGATTACTCATATTACGCATCAATAAACAAACACTTCTCTTCAACATGGCGCATCTCACGTAAAAAGAATCTGCAGAGTAAGAAAAATATAATAGTTTGACTCGCAATTTACAAACAGAATGTGTGGAAAGAAAACAAAGTTAACTAATCTTTGGAAGTAAGATATCTGCAAGGATCAAATTCTTGTAGGTTCGACACTATTTAAAAGAAAAAACTTCTAACCGGCCCGACCCACTTATTTTTTCTCAGTTTTCAATTCGACCTTCTTGCCCTTAAATGACTATGCATAACATGCGGCAACGAAAATTACATTGGCCTGTACCTCCCTGGGCCCAGCCAGTTCGGACAAAATCAATGAGAAAAAGCCTGACTTGTCTCCTGCAAAGTCAAGTAAATAGGTTCTGTCAGGCCCAACTCAATTTCTATAGTAAAACCCGTTTTTTCTTAAACACAATTTAATATCTTTAATGATTAATTAAACTCAGAATTTTTCAACATTCAGACACAAATTCATAAATAAAAATAAATAGTTTGCAATAAAAGAAAAAGGAAAAGAGTTACTTTTTTGGCGTATTTCTGAATTAAATTTTGCTCGGAAATGCAAAATTTATCACGTGTTCTCATTTGGAAACTACGAAAATCGAATGGCATTTTCCCCGCAAATAATATTCCGTTGACAGATATTTATTATTGCAATTATTATTTTTACAAAATATATTGATCAGCTGCACTATCGTGTGAATAACTGACAGCCGGATTCCGGCCCGGCCCGGCCCGTATCTGTTGAATAAATTAAACGCGAGATCAGACACGATGTGCCGTCCGATCTCTAGGTTAGACATCTTATATTTTTGTTTTTATAATGATGTTTTCAAACTAGCATCAGGTTGTACAGAAATTTGTGCTTATTCTCGCGAACGTCAAATTATGTTTTGGTGTAAATCGCCGAACAGGTAGCGCTGCTATGGCGCATTATCTCCTTTAGTTATATCTCAAGAACTAACGCATGGAATTTCATCTAACTTAATACTATGTTAGACCTTGAAATAAACAGAACCTGATTAAGTTTTGTTGTACATTGCCGAACAGATGGCGCTATTGTGCCGCATTTTTCCCGATTTCCGCGATAATCGTACCTCAAGAACGGAATTTATAATTGATTGATAATTTATTGATAATATCGGAATTTCATCAACCTTCATATTCTGCTAAACCTTGACATGCATAGATGCCAATTACGTTTTGTTGTAAATCGCTGAACAGGTGGCGCTGCTATGCCGCAATATCTCCGATAGTTATATCTCAAGAACTAATGCATGGCATTTCATTAAACTTAAAATTATGTTAAACCTTGAAATAAATAGACTCAGATTAAGTTTTGGTGTAAATTGCCGAACAGATGGCGCCACCGTGCTGCATTTTTTCCGATGTCCGCGATAGTTATATCTCCAGAACTAATGCACAGAATTTCATCAAACTTCATATTCTGTTAGAGCTTTAAATAAATAGAGACTGATTAAGTTTTGGTGTAAATTGCCGAATAGAGGGCGCCACTATGACGCATTTTTTCCGAAATCCGCGATAGCTATATCTTCAGAAAAAAATGTACAGAATTTCATCAAATTTCATGTTCTGTTAGAGCATTAGATAAATAGATACCGATTAAGTTTTGGTGTAAATTGGAGAACAGATGGCGCCACTATGAAGCATTTTCCCAGATTTCTATGATAGCTATAGCTCAAGGACTAAAACACGGAATTTCATCAAAATTCATTTATTAATTACTGTAAAATGTATAGATTTTCTAAATACTAATCTTTTTCTAATTACTAATGAGTTGAAAGCATACTATTTTAAAGATGATATAAAAGTAATATTAATGGGTTTTCCAATACAAAATGCATTTAATGTAAATATGCCCTTTTGTATGAAATAATGTGCCCTTTTTGATAAAATTGCCCTTTTTCTGTAATATGCGCCCTGCCCTTTTTAATTTCTAGAATGATCCCTTAGAGGTTCATAGAACGAACATAACGATGCATTAAAGAGCAAGCAAGCAAGCATGCATGCATAACTGTCTGAAAAGATTTACAATTATATATGAAATCAAAAGTAAGATATTTAAATAATATACCGAGAAACGAACAGTTACCTGATTTGAACGAATCACAGTACTGCAAACGTCACAAACTGAAAATACGTCATTAACCACCGGAACGCTAGCGCCACATATATTCTGAAAATGGAAATTTTCCTTCCTGAAAAACAAGCACCCGGCAACTCAATTCCGCACGATAGCTGAAAAACAAAAACATTACATCGCGGCAAAAAGATATAACGTGTCGTTCTCGTTAGGGTGGACGTAAAAGATTAAATGGGGATTAAAAATATTAAAGAAATAGTTGGAAACTAAAAATAAACTTAAATTAACTCATATTTCCAACAAAATGCAACTAAACAATTGAATTTGACAACTACAAAATTATTCTCGGTTGTCAAATTTGACGCCTAGCTTTAAAAAAAAAATATTTATTAGACATTCAGTTCCAAAAAAAAAAAAAAAATAAAAATAAAAAGGGGGGGGGGGGTTAGTGTGCAAATTCGGAACTAAAAAACATCGCGAATTGTGACAAATAGTTATGAAAAAACCAATTTCGTCAATTGCTAGCATAAATAATTGCCAATTTCAGCAAAGGATCGCGAAAAAGAGCAATTTTTTTTTCAAAAAATTGCAAAAAAGCAAATTTTTTTTATATAAGGGAAAAAACGCAAATTTCTACAAAGGATTGTGAACAGAAATGCAATAAGAATCGCTGGAAAAATGCAAATTCCATTAAAGAAACGCTAAAAGAAATTCTAATTTCATCAAATAATCCCTGGGAAAATGCAAACTTCATCATAGTATCGGGGGAAAAAAAAGGAAACTAAATTTTTTACAAAGGATCGCGAAAAAAAAATCTTAATTTCGCCACAGTATCCCTAAACAAAAACGCGAATTTTGTGAAATATCTACAGAAAAAATGAGAATCTTGTCATAGGGTTGGCAAGTTTCTTCCATAGTGGAAAAAACCGCAGAAAAAAACATGGAAAAAACCGGCTGGAAGAAATAGGTTTCTTCCGCAGTGGAAGAAACTTATTTTTTATAAATTTACCATATAACTTTAAAATTTTGTAAGAAACAATAAATGATTTCTTATTATAACCTTAAGTAAATATTTTCCGACAGATTTATATAAATTTAATTAATTATATGCTAAATTAATAATTACATCAGTTTTTAATCCAAGATCAGGGTTGCAAAAAACCCAATAAAACACACGTTAAAGTGGGATTTATTGGGGTTTTCTTTTACAATCTATGGTATTAGTGTTTAATATTCAGTAGGTGTTATATTAGTTTTTTAACGTTTGTGGTTAAAGAGCACCTTCCTGTCAAAATTGATTATTGGTGTGCTGTCAACTATGAGAAAGCCAAAATTGTCAAAATAAAATATTGTGCTCTTTTCTTTTAAAAGCTTGTTAATACTATGAAAAAAGCAAAACTGAATATAAGTAGGTAATTATAACATTTTCGCATAGATGAAAGATGACAAGATGTTTTATATCTTGATTTAAAAATATAAAATTTCATAACGTAAATTCCCAACAGGATACAAATTTGACTAACTTTTTTTGTTTATTTGAATCAGGTTTTTTTTTTTTTTTTAATGGTTTTTTTACCCTTAAATATTATTTACTAATGCATATTGTACCGTTCATCTTTGTTTATAAAAATAAACATTGTTGGATATTATTTAAGTAATGTAACTTCATTTCAAAATATTCAAATTAAATAATTATAATCGGTTATGTAGATAATTGAAATTCATTTGAAAAATATTTTTAGTAATAGAAGAATAAACTCTATACATTGAACCATAGATACCTTTAAAATATTATCAAGCTCCTTTGATTGATAAAAGATTTGTTTAAAAAATGTGTTCTTAGTGGGGAATATAGATAAAAAGTTATTTATTAAAATAACCTTTAAATATACAAGGTATAACCCGTCGAATTTCGATGAAAGAAAATATTTAAGGAGGACCTGTTTCACTGCTTTATAGCAAACCTACAAAATTAGTTACAATAAAAATGCACTTTGTACATGTAAGCCTTAAAAAATAATAAAGATCTATTATTATGATAAATTTATCAATTAAGGCTGTTATGTTTGTATTCAAAATGAAACAAAGCAACCTTTATTCTACTTTGACTCAATCATAGAATTATTTTTCCCGTGAAATCTGAACCTGACATCATTTTCACCATACCAAAATTTACATAAGTTACTTTCATAATTATATTCACTTTTGAGAAATATTGTATTTTAATTTGATCATTTTGATTCAAAACGTAAAGCTTCGATGCTATTGGCTGAAACAGATACTAAAGTATTTATATTCTTTTATGTGTAAATGAAATTTTGTAAATGACATCAACATTCACTGGGTTTTATAACAGAACATATTCTTGATACAACACGCATTTAAATTTAATTTTTTTTTCTCTTTCTAAGAGAATGGCAATATAAAGATACAGTAATAATTTTTTCACTTTTTTCTTTTAATAGAAATGGAGTACTCCTGTTGCCATGATTAAAAAAATTAATATTTCCAAAATAAATTGAGATAAGAGTTTTCAAATAAATTGCATTTAAAAGTAAATTTTTTTCTATATGATTGTGTAAAAATTAAAAATACAGTAGACTCCCTCAAATCCGCACTCCTAAAATCCACAACTCTCTAAAATCCGCACATATTTTACGGATGTAAACAATGAAACATTCAGTTCAGATGTAGATGCAAAATTTGACTATTTTAGTTTTATATCAATTCCATACGTTTTCTAATTTGTATTTTTTGTTAAAGAGTTTTAATTCATGTTTTTTCATGAAAAAAAAAATAATTTATTTCTGAAAAAATAAAGATATTGCTGATATTATTGATAATCACAATCTTACCAAATATATTTATGTATTAATCAAGCTTTTTTAGTTATTAAGTATGGAGCTAAACTTGAAATAAGACTTCATTATTTTATGATTTTGATGTGAATAAATAATGTATCTGTAGGAGGTAAGTTTCACTGAATAATTTAGGAAAACACATTCCATATTTATAATGAATATTTAATTGTACATTATTGATTATTAATTTGACCTTTGCTTTTAGTGTAAATTTTAATTATTTTAGTTTATTACTTATTTTAGTATTTTAGCATTTTGTAAGCATTCATTATACTCTTGATTTCATTATTAATTACATTCAAATTTCTTTTTTAAAAATGTAAAGAAAGCAATGACCAGAAATCCGCAAAACCTCTGGTCCCAAGCTGTGCGGATTTGAGGGAGTCTATTGTATGCGATATTTATAAGTTTAAAAATTTGCAATAGCAAAAATTGCATTTCACAATGTTGCCATTCGCAAAATGATGTATGCATTACGCACAGATGCGTTTGGCCTTTATAATATAGATGCTATGCGGTTATTATATTGTATGATATCAGAAGCTTAAAAAAAAATTAGTCTTTTGCACTGATTTATTTAGATAAATCATTTTAATACATACTTTCTAGAAATACGAGACTTCCCCTGCTTTCACCTCTTAAAAAAACCAAAAAGCTCAATAACCCCCCCCCCTCCTAAAAAAAAAACCCAATAAAGCTAAAAAAAACTCAATAACACCCCCCCCCCCCAAAAAAAAAAAACCTGGGTTGGCTTTTTTTTTTTATTAGAAACCTGTTTGCAACCCTGCTTGACACCACTCTAAAGATCTTCAACTATTGGCTAAATGAAATAAAGAAATTTTATCTAAAATGCACAAAATCAATTAAATGTTATCCATTTTAATTTAACCAACATATTTTTCAGTTATTAAAACTTTTGAAACTAGTAGTAAATAGTACAGATAATGAAACTCATTTAAATAAAAGACAGTGCTTTGAATTTACATCAATTTTACTAAGATAAATAATATAGTACAATAATTATTGTATTAAATAAATTCATTAAAAGCCTCATTTTCCTTACTGCAGTAAAGTATTTAAAAAAAAAAAAAAAAAAATCCTTTAGCAGTAGAATGCTGCAATCAGTTTATCAACTTAATGGATGAATGCGAAAGATGAAATAATAATAAAAAAAAAAACTTTCAAGTTCTATAGAAAACTTCAGGAAAGTTTAAAAGCATTTCGACATGTTCATAGACATGGGCGTAAAATAGGCTGCAGGCAGTCTTTTACCACTAAATTTGATTTGTTTCTTCACTTAAATTTTATTAGAATCCTTGCAAAATTTAGATGAAAAATTAGGAATAAAATTTAGTGGTGAAAAACTGCCCACTAATGCTTAGATTTTTATACTCACCCATAGATATTTTGAGAAAAATAGTCTTTTTAAATTAGCATTCAGATGTGTATGCTAGATGCTAATATAAATAATTGCAAACTTGTGTATTTACTGTGTTGCACACTTTCCAGTAATGCATTTTTATGTGAAAATAACATTTTTATATGAAAAATAAACATTTTGCAAACAGTATTTTTTCTCTTTTTGCATAAATGGCATATTAATAAATAAAAAACACCCTTCTATCTCTAAAGTTATAAAATCAATCATCCATAAATGTCTGCTGAGCCTGAAGTTTATCATTAAAAAAATAACTAATTTTTTCAAAAATAATATTTTTAAACATTAATTAAATTTTTCTAATTTAGCTTTCATATAATTATACTTTTAGTTTAATTAGTTTACATAATAAATGTACTTTAATTTTGAGCATGTTTTGCTTTCTGTTCTGGCTGATAAATTAAGGTAATTGTTTCCGAAAATTACAAAAAAATCGGCCATAAATCCGAAAATTCAGACATAAAATATATCGCAAATTTCAAGACTTAATCGCCAAAAAAAATCAGTTTCCTCAATCGTTCTAAGAAAAATTGACAATTTTTTCAAGCAAAAATAATCTGAATTTCGATAAGGATTATTGAAAAACATGAGAAAACAAATTTTGTCAACAAATCACGAAAAACGGCAAATTTCGTCGAAAGACGGCGAAAAAACACAGTTGATTTCGTCAACAGATCTTGAAAAAACATGGCAAAACTTGTCAAAAAATTGAAAGAAAAAAACCTGACAAGTTGTCAATAAATCACGAATAAACGGACAAGTTTCTTAAAAAAAAAAACAGCAAGTATCCTCAAAGGATCGCGAAAAAACTAGCAAGTTTCGTCAACAGATCGCAAAAAATATGGCAAAGCTTATCAAAAGATTGAAAAAACCGACAAGTTTCGTCAAAAGATCGCGGGAAAAAACGGCAAGTATCGTCAAAAGATTGTGAAAAAACACAGCTGATTTCGTCAACAGATCGAGAAAAAACATGGCAAAGCTTGTCGAAAGATCGAAAAAACTGGCAAGTTTTGTCAAAAAATTGCGAAAACCCGGCAAGTTTCTTCCAAAAAAAAAAAAAAAAATCACAAAAAAAAAAACAGCAAGTTTCTTCAAAAGATCGCGAAAAAACCGGCAAGTATCTGCAAAAAATAGCGAAAAAACGGCAAATATTGCCATAAAATAGCAAAAAAAGGCAAATTTCGTCGAAAGATCGCGAAAAAACTACAAGTTTTGTCAAAGGTAACAAAAAACGCAAATTTTGTAAAAGAGGCACGAAAAAAAAAAAACTTTACTGGGAGTGGAGTTTTTATCCGTCTCAGTTGTAACCTTTCAGAAAATTTGATGCGAATTTCAAAAAAAAATTTTTAGTCAGAATTATCCCTAAATTATGCACAGTATTACAGTAATATTAATATAAATTTTGAAACTGCAACTAAAAATGTTAATTTGACGCCTAAGATTTTTATAGTAGTCGTCATTTGACGCCTGCCTTTTATCTCCCAATTTCTATCACTGGCCGGTAGCAATGATTTAGTGATCGCGTCACTCGCCGTGAACGGTAGATCGTGTTGATGTCATATCTCGTAGCCAATGGCACCTCGGATATGTGTTTCAGGTAATTGCAATATGGTTTTGAAGAGAGTTTGTACTTGCATTGGCAACGGATTTATGTAAAACAAGTTCTTCAAATTTTGTATAAAGGGCCTGTGATGTGATAGCTTTTTCCCTTTATTTGATATTTGCTTAAGCAATTTTCAGCATGTAAACTTTTAATCACCTTATTATTTTAGTTCTTTTTAATTTTATGGCAAAGTGATGTCGTGTTAATTATCTGTAAATGTCATCATGATCATCAATAAAAGTTGTTAGTTATAGGGAACTGTTGTAATAATTGAAATCTTCCACAAACATCTACTGCAACACTCTGCTCGGTCCATTTTAATGGCCAACATTGTGCTTAACTAACAGAACTTATGATTTTTCAAAACTTGATCAATAAAACTACCGATTTATCATGCCTGATCAATGAAATTTGAACGTTTTCCACCTTTAATTGACGAAACACGCTTTTTCCCACACCCAATCAACAGAATCCGTGATATTTTCCTCTTGATAACTGGGTCATTCTTGAAAAAAAAAAGGGTATTTTTCAGTCCTGGCATCATTTTAAAAATTTTGCTTTATTTATTTGTGATTTTTTTAAATTCTTTTGAATATTTAAAGAATAGAGAATCTTTTCATACAATTTACTATTCTATAGCTATTTTATTTTGTGTCTCAATATTAAGTAATACATGGGAAACCTCACCTCCGTGGGTGTCCCCATTCACATTTTTAAAAATTCTTCGATTAAAAAGTGAAATAAAGTAAATTTTTATTGTTAATAATTTCTTTTTAAATGAACCTCAGCTAATTTAAAAATGGGTTTCAATAAATTAAATAATTTTTGCAAATGCATTTTTAAGTTACACTTTTATTTGTCCCAATTGAAATTCTCAACTCCGTTACTAACAGTTTTAGCTTCAAACATTCATTCATAGAATGCAGTACTGATAAATAATAGGGATGGGACGAATATTCGGCCACTATTCGGTATTCGGCTTATTCGGCCCTTTTGCCGAATATTCGGTTGGCCGAATATTGAAGGCTTGTTGACCGAATACTTCGGCCGAATACCTGTAGCCGAATATTTACAGATATCTTGCCGAATATTGCTAATATCTCGCCGAATAGTGAAAGATATCTTGCCAAATAAATTTTGTATTTAAAGAATTTCATTCTTGCAATTTTTTTCTCTAATCCAAATTGGCTACTTCATTTATGAAGTCATTCTCACTCTTACTTACAAAATATAGAGTTATTAAGATACTAAAATAAATACTTTAATACATAGCCTTTCTGTATTTCCTATAAAAGTTAGTGATATTCTAGAAAATGCTGCCCAAGCTGGAGATTTAATTGTACAAGAAATGTCATCATTAGAGAATGATCCATGCACATATAAAAAAGACTCTTATGAATTCATAACTTATTTTCTATAAAGTAAGAAATGAAAATTTATTCACTAGGTGTGTTAACGAAGATTCATTTTCAAAATTACATATAATATATAACCATTCCAAATACAACGGTATATCTGAAAGCAGAACTGGTGTCAAACTCGATACACATTAGATGACACAACTTGCTTTATGAAGATAGATTTATAAATATTTTAATATTAATTCTAAATACCAGGGATGAGATTGACAAAAAAGTAAAAAGTCTGAAAACTGCACAAACGACATTTGACTAATAATACTTATGAATTTCAAGCAGAATAAATATTATAATTGCTATTAAAATTTATATATTGCATGAAAAAATGGACTATTATATCAAAGTACAAAAACAAAAGTAAAAAACTAAGGAAAAAATATAAAATTTCCCCCAAAATTTAATTTGTGAAATTTCTTTAAAAATTGAAGAAAAGTCTGAAATTCAGACTAAAGTCTGAAGAATCTCATCCCTGAAATACTCAACAAAATTTTTTCATTCTATAGTTTTCACTTTTAAATAATTATTTGCATAATTACTGACTTAAGTATATAACATTATTATGTATATATTTTTAATTTAATCTTCCTTCCTTCATGTTGTTATCAATTTTCTGTTTATTCTTTTAATGCTTATTGAATAAGTGGAATATTGAAGTTGAATATTGTATGTGCCGATTCAAATGTCAAAGATTTTGTTAACATATGCATTCTACTTTAAGCATAACCTTTTGCTTTATCATAATTTGTAATTTAAAACTTGGCATCTGATTTCAGAACAGTCTCATTCTTACAAATTTGCTTATCACTACAGACACAAACTCTAAATGACCAAATTTACTTCATTAAAGGTTATTTCAGAAAATATGTCCATGTGAGTTCTGAGACAGAGAGAAATTAAGAATATTATTAATTTTGGATGCAAGAAGTATCAATTGATAGTAAAAGTGAAGTACATTCTTCATATTTTAATGGAAATATTTTCCCATCTTGACTTACTGAAAATCAATTTGATATACATTAGAATAAATGATATAATGCAATTTCATAATTTTTTTTTTTTTTTTTTTTGGTTAAAATAAGTTTTTTAAATTAAAAATACATTAAAAAGCACATTTAAGAGTAATAATTATTAATTAGTTCCTTTTTTTTAAAATTATATATAAATCAAAATTTATTTTCTTTATTGGAAAAAAAAAATTACTATTCGGCCGGCCGAATATTCGGTATTCGGCCTAAAATTTGGCCGAATATTCGGCTATTCGCCAAATCCTATTCGTCCCATCCCTAATAAATAATTTGTATTAAAACAAAGGAAAAGAACTCTCTTTGTTAGCTTTGTGAAAAAGAATTGTCATTTGCTCTCAGTTAAAGCTTATTTTATTCAAATAAATTAGGGATGCACAACCTGTGGCCCACGGGACAAAAGTGGCCCGCGAGTTTTCTCAATTTACAACTGGAAAAAATTGAAATTTTTGTGCATATGTCACTGGAAAAAATCGTAAATTTCATCAATTTACAGCAGTAAAATATAATATTTCATCACTTAAGAATCGCAATTTTCATTGATCGGCACGGAAAAATTGCGCATTTCATTAAGTGTGAAAAAAAGCAAATTTTGTCGATGAGGCTTGAAAAAACAAAAGTTTTGCTCATCAGATAAGAAAAAATCGCGAAATTTGTTCAAGAAGCTCGGAAAGAAATAGCCAATTTCCCTGATCAGGCACAGAAAAAACGCGAGTTTTATCGATCAACCACGGATAAATCATGAATTTTGTCGGTTTTACGCAAAAAATCGCACATTTCGATAATCAGAAAAGAAAAATAGTCAGTTTTGTTGGTGATGCTCGAAAAAATTGCAAATTAAATTCATCGGTTGCAAAAATATAGCATGTTTCTTTGGTTTATTGCATGAAAAAATCGCAAACTTCGTTGATACGGCACGGAAAAATCGTAAATTTACCTATAACGCGTGGAAAAAATTTAAATTTCGTTACTCAGCTGCGAAATAATCGTGAATTCCATCAGTTTATCTAGAAAAAAAAAAAAATTGCATGTTTTATCTTACCGCGAAAAAATGCAGATTTCGCCAGTTATGAAATCACGAATTTCGTTGATCTGGCACGGAAAAATGCATATTTCGTCAAAAATGGATCGGATTCCAAAAAATCGCAAATTTTGTTGGTCGGAGATGGGAATATCGCGAATTTTGTTGATCATGCGCGTAAAAATTGCTAATTATATCGATTAGGCTCTAATAAAATCGCAAATTTCCTCGGTCGGGAGAGGAAAAATCACTAATTACGTCGATCAGGCAACTAATAAAATCAGGAATTTCCTCGATCGACTGTGGAAAATCGCAAAATCTGTCGATTGTTATGTTTAATTAAAATTTTTTCTAACCATTTTTCATTATAATTATAAAGTAGAGTAAATGCAAATATAATAAAGTAGAAAAAAATGTTTTATCCCAATTAGTTTTCCCAGTTCTCTCCATAACCAATTAGCATGCATGTTTTTAAAATATGTTTGTTTACTTAAAACATGCTAATTAGTTTCAAAGTGCTTTTATAAATTTAATGAAGTTTCATAAACTGTTTTGAATAAAAGATTTAAAGTATAACAGCTAAAGTTTCCTTAAGATAAATTATGCAATATATTTATTAAAGCAAATGTAATTGCAAGTGTTACCTGCAGCTTGCAGTGGTGTGACAGGTTGTCAAATGTAAACAAATGATTGTTGCCACTGCTGGTTTAGAAACTCTGCAATGTTGGACTTGTAAGTAATTAACTGTAGCTTTGACATGGTAAGTGGGTGTGTCCAGTTAAACTGGCTTTAGTTTTTGCATAATTTTTGTGTCTGACTGTAACTGTAATTAATCAAGTTGACTTTGATTTTAACAGATTTCATTTTTGATAGTATTTAAAGACCAAGCTGTTGGTGAGATAGTGTAGCACTAGCCTGGCAGTAGTGATGGTAGCATCAATGAAATGGCACTTATGAGAATTGTTGTTTTTTTTCCAGAGTTGGATGGAGATGAGTGTTTTTAAGAAAGTTTTTGTGTTTGTGTGCCTTAGAGGCGAATATGAGCTGTGCTCATTTTAGTTCATTTTTAACAAGTTTTTAATGCAATAGTTTAATTAACATAGTTTAAATAAAGAAATTTAGTTTGAAAATTTTTGAATATTTTTCTCTTGCCATGATTCACCAACATATGGTCTCATCAACATACAAAAGATCCACGGGCTGACATCGATCAAGCGAAAAAAAATCGCAAATTTCGTTGAATGGCTTTGTAAAAATCATGAATTTTATCATCGGCTTCGTAAAAATCACGAATTTCGAGAATCGTCTGCAGAAAAATCGCGAATATTTGAAAACGAATTTTGATGATCAGGTGCGGAAAGAACATGAGTAAAAATTGGGAATTTTGTCAATTAGGCTCAGAAAAATCGCGAATGTCGTCTATCAGATGCAGAAAAATCGCGAGTTTTGCCCATCATGCGAAGTAAAATCGCGAATTTTGTCGATTATACGAAGAATAATCGCGAATTCCACCAATCAGTTTCGTAAAAATCGCGAATTCCATCGATCAGTTTCGTATTTTGTCAATTGGTTTTGTAAAATGTGCAAATTTGATCGATCAGGCATGGAAAAATAAAAATTTCATGGATCAGGCACTGAAAATCGGGAAATTTGTTTATCAGGCATGCATGAAAATTCTTGTCAATCGGCTCCTTCTCTCTCTTTTGCTCATAAAGTTCACATTTTTTTCGGTACTAGCAATTTATGCTTGTTCTTTAGCACTAATCTTCAAAATAATCTTTGCTATATCTGTTATGTATAGAAATGTAAAAACTGCTGATATAGCCTTACCTATTATGTGAATCGGATATTTTGACTGGGTCAGCAAACTTAATGAAGTAACACCCCCACCCCTCGCTTCTGAAATCATATTTTTTATCCGATTATAGGCCACATACCACTTCCTTTAAATTGAATTCTCTCCATGTTATTGATGTGATCCTCGACTACTCAGACATACTTGTAAGTGGCCCTTCTCTTAAAAAGGTTGTGCATCCCTAAAATAAATAGAATTTATTTTGTTTTTTGGCATACTTCACTCCATTACTGCCAATGGAAGTTAAGCAATGCATTATATTTATTTATATTTTACATTTGAATTTAAAAGATATCACAACACATACAATCCTGTGTGGATAACATTAGTTTTGATTCAAATATTTACAAACAGTGCATCATTATATGAAATATCCTCACCTCCATTACCTTTGTTAATCACGGAGATGAGAAAGTGAAATGGAGGTGAGATTAAATTAAATATAAGTACAGTAGACTCCCTCAAAACCGCACAGCTTGGGACCATAGGTTGTGCAGATTTTAGAATTTTGCAGATTTCTGGTCATTGCTTTGTTTATATTTTTTAAAAAGTAATTTGAATGTAATTAAAAATGAAATCAAAGGTATAATGAATGCTTACAATATACTAAAATATTAAAATGAGTAATAAACTAAAATAATAAAAATTTAGATAATTTTTTAAATGATTAAAATACTAAAAGCAAAGGTCAAGTTGATAATTAATAATGTACAATTAAATATTCATTATAAAGATGAAATATATATTTCCTAAATTATTCAATGAAACTTGCCTCATAAAGGTGCATTACTAATTCACATCAGAATCATAAAATAACAAAGCTTGATTTCAGGACTTAAGACTTAATAACTAAAAAAGCTTGATTAATACATAAATATATTCGGTAAGATTGTGATTATCAATAATATCAGCATTATCTTGATTTTTACAGAAATAAATTATTTTTTCTTCATGAAAAAACATGAATCCAATAACCTTAACAAAAATTACAAATTAAAAAATTTATCTAATTGATATAAAACTAAAAAAGTCAAATTTTGTACCTACATCTGAACTGAATGTTCCATTGTTTACATTCGTAAATTATGTGCGAATTTTAGAGAGTTGCAGATTTTAGGAAGGCGGATTTGAGGGAGTCTACTGTACTTAAATTAATTAAAATAAAAGTTAGTTGTTTACTTAACAATTATTTAACTAACATAACATAATAAATATTGATATAGTTTATTTCTGCTATTGGACTGATCAATTGTAGCCTAAATTTCTAATTTAGTTGCAATCAACTATTTTGTGGCTTTCATTAGCTTTGTTTTAATAATTTATCTCTGTTGATTTAATCGATTCTTTGCTCAAACTAAGCAAAAAAGTGCAAGAAAAAATAACTAATATAATTAAGAATTTTTTAGATAATTGATTATAGTTTTAAGATTTATTAGAGGGCATAATGACTATTATATTTCAAATGTTTTTAAATAATTTTCTATTATGGGATTCTAATAATGGGTAGAGATGTAAATTTTCCGGAAAAATATAAGTGGCGGAAAAAACTGGTTTTTTACCGGTTTTTTTCTGAAAAAAAAACGGAAAAATTGATTTTTCATGACTGTTTCTCCCAAATAAATTATATTTTCTTAGAGAATATTAAATAATAAACATTTTTTCCCATTTATATGTATTAAATGAAAATTATTTTCACTTTATATTACAAAGTAAAAAGAAAGTAGCAAAGCTTTTAAAAGTTTTGTTTTTTCCCACATCCTAAGAATCTTTATTAAACGCTATTGTTTGTTATATCATATCTCTGTTGAAATGATTTTTCAGTTACATGTTTAACTACCAATTGACCTAATGTAAAAACCTCAACCAATATGTCTGCAGTTTGGAATGAAATAAATTATGCATTCCATTTACATACGTATAGTCTTTAAGTAAATGATACTAGTTTAAAGAAATTATTGCAGTTTTTTCATTATTATGAATATCAGTATTCAAAAATTCCATTGTTTGATTAAAAAATGTATATTTTTACATTATTACTTTTTTTTCTTAGAATTATAATTTTATTTCCTTTATAAAATATGTTTAGTTTTGGCATAGCTTTCCAATCTCAACTCAAAGTTTTGATTTAGTTTTATAATCTAAATTCAAACAAAACTAAGTTTTAGTTTGGCTTACTTAGGTCTGCAACTAAAAAATAGCGTAGGATTTATTGATTGTTAGATTTTTACTCACTGAAACCAGATTTTTTTTTTTTTTTTTTTTTTTTAAGTTTAATTAAATGTAATTTTTTTTTTTTTTTTTTACCCTTAAATCTGATATTCTATTCTTGAGTAAGAAACCATAATCAAAAATGTTTCCACAGGTAATTTTATATTTCTAAGAGTGGAACTGAAAAGTTATAAAAACAGAACACTACAAATAGAAAATGCTGGCTATTTGAGGAATTAACAAAAGCAGTTACATACAGAGATAAACTTCTACTGTGCTTTAGAAAACTACAAAAATTCAAAGTCTAATCAAGAGGGAAAGTATAATTTGGAACATAGTTACTTGTAATAAAATATGGGTTTTTTTTTTTCATCGCAGTTGTACTTTTCTAATGCTAACTGCCCTTGTTTTTGCAACATTACTGTACATTATGGAGGTAAAATGGAGGTCAATTTTAGATCCAACACCTTGAAAAAACATTCAATTAATCAGCTATAACGAAATCTTGAAAAATGCAGTATAGTAGTGCCACCTATAGGGCAATTTACACCAAAAACCAAACAACATTAATATATATCAGAAACTGTCTGAAGCTGTACTTTGATTTTTTAAAAAATCGTCCTTGAGGTAAAGCTATTGGGATAATCATGAATAATGCAGATTAGCAGCGTCATCTGTTGAGCAATTTACACCAAACAGTAATGAGCACGAAGTTATGTCAAAGATTAACTTAATATGAAATTTTATAAAAATACATACATTAGTTTGAGATAGAACTACTGTGGAAATTATGAATAATGCAGCATAGTAGCGCCATCGGTTTGGCGATTATACACTAATAACTAAACATCTCGAGTTGATATCAAGGTGTAGCTGAATCTAAAGTTTTGTGAAATTATGTGCATCAGTTCTTGTGATAGAGTGCCCATAAAATTTGTCACATATAGATTCACAGAGTGACAGATATTTTCCAAAAACCATCAAAATGTGTTCAGGACCTTCTAAAACATTTAAATACATCAAAAACTAGAAGTCAAATTTTTCACAAATTCAATAGTTACTTCTTGAAAAGATAAATTAAAGTAATAAATGCATACTTCAAAATTTTATGTTGAATATTTAATTTTATCATTTCTATTAATCAGCATATTATTGCAATAATTGTACACATGAATTAATTTTTAAAAAGAGATGTTGCATTTAATTACATATCTAGATTTTTTTCATGTAATCAAGTTTTTGTGGAATAGTGAACTTTTGTATATACTTGTACAAAATATATTCAGAATGTTTGAATAAGAAATTATTACTATATTTAGGTTCTTATCTAGGCATTTTTAAAATAGTTATTTACATACATATATGCAACATGCAACTTAATAAGATTCAGCTGCTGTACGGCATGAGATTTTTTTTTTCTTCAGTCACTGCACTTGCAAAAGATTCGATTTGTTGGTTAAACTTTTTCTGAAATGTCTATTTTCAAGAGAAATTTTGCAAAGGGTCTTGTGTTTCAAACAAGAAAAAAATGTGAAGGATCCTTTCAAGTCTTTTCAAACAGATTTCTGCTCAGAGATCAGATTACCCACATTAAAATTTTCATGTGAGACACTCAACATAAAAATAAATAAAATAAAAAGTATGAGAATGTAGCTATTACAAAATTTTCACTACATTATTTCATAAATGAAATTTCAATTTTTCCAGTTCGGAAAAATTGAAAAATAAGCCTTCGGAAAAAAAACGGTTTTTTTCCGAGCTTTCCCATCTCTAATAATGGGTATTAAGTGACTAGCATAATTCAAATGTTTTAAATACTTTTATGTTTTAATATTCTACAAGGTTCCCAGCAAAACATGAATGGCAAATTCCATGACTTTCCCTGACCAAATCTCAAAAAATTCCCTTAACAAGCAGGTATACAATTAAATTTGCTACTTATTTTTAGAATTCTTTGTCAAAATTAATGCTTTTTTTTTTTTTTTGCAATTGTTTTTCAAATTTCTAAATTTTCTTTTCCCTGATTATTTGACGATTTTCGTGGTTTTTTTTTTTTTCCCAAGATTAATTGATGAATTTTCTATCTTTTTACATTTTTTTCTTCAAGAATTTTCCATGACTTTTTAGAAAATATTTGTAAATTCCCTGACTTTTCATACATAATTTGGACTTTCCATGACTCCTATGAAATTCCATGACTTTCCAGATTTTTCCTGACTTTCCATGATGCTGGGAACCCTGTTCTATTAGTGGCGTGAAATTAAGAGTAACTGTCAGTCTTATTTTCACCTATACTCCCCATACTGTATTATTACAAACAGTATTGCTCATTTGTTATTCAGCCAATTTGTTTAAAAATTTTTTTGGTAATTGATATAACTTATTTCTTTAACCTGGCAAAATTTTATAAAAAAAAAAAGTACGGCCTTCTATTTTAAATTAAATTTTAAAATTTCTAACATTAGTTCCAGCAAAAATACCCAGGTGTCACTACGAGTCCGTCGTCGCTTACTTGTAAAGACGAACCAAGGGATTATTGTTTTTGTTTTTATATATTTTCTTGCCAATTGTTATTATTATTTCACTTATAAATTTGTTATAGGATACCTCTTAGACGATATTATATGAAATATCCCTCAAGAAGACATTTTGCTTTATCAAAATATGATTTTATTCGTAAATTTCTTTGGTAAAATGAAAGATTCTTTCAAATTCCATTAACCTATTAACTTCCGGTACAGAAGAAAAAAAATGTTCTGCACATTGACTTGCAACTGCAAAACCCCTGCCCACACGTGACTTCCTAGTGGGGAGGAGAACCGCTTGACCTTTGACTTTTGTCTGGGGTGGGGGAAAAAGGGTTACTTAACAGGCAAAGCAATTGAACGGTCACTATTTCTGGACTACTTTCTGTAAGAGACAATTTTTCTTGTCTTGTACAGAGTTTTTCAGAAGTAACTACTCAAAAGACTCATTTGCTAATATTAATCCTATGGTAGAAATTAATTAAATATATATACATTTATACATATATAATATATATATGTTGTTTTTTAATATTTTTATTTTATTTTTTTTATTATTTTTTTAATTTAATTATATATACTAGGGATGCACCGAATATTCGGTATCTATTCGGTATTCGGCCATGTTACCGAATATTCGGTTAGGCCGAATATCAAACTATTCAGTTCAGCCGAATATCAAACTATTCGGCCTGCCGAATATTCGGTTTAGCCGAATATCAAAGTATTCGGCCAAATCTTTTATATTCAATGAAACCTTTTAAAACACATTTTTAAAAACTTTTTACAATTTCATCTTTTAACTGTCAATTTATAAATATATTTAAAAAAATTAAAAAGAAAGTCATATTTAAATAAAATAGAATGTTTTTACATTATTTATTTGTTGTTTATAAAGTATAACGTAAGAAAATTAACCATGAGAAGGATTAAAATGGTGATTTATTAGGATTCTCCTTAAGAATAAATGATGTGCAAATGTAAGTTCCTAAATTTTGTTTAGTAAATATTCTGTTTCTTGCTTTTCCCAAATAAAAGACCTTAAACAAGAAAGAAAAACTTTTGAGAATAGTAATAGCTATCAAGGCAATTTGTTTATGAAACCATAATCAACTTATTGACTCATAAATACATTGTATTTCATCTCACTTTAGATCAAACTTATATTTTCGTTTGTTGCATTAACAATAAATAAGATACCGCACTGTATTTTCAACTTGCATGCTTTGATTTCTGTAAAATATGATATGATGGGAAGGGTGGAAAATGCCATCATTCATGTGAAAAGAACTATGAGCTAGATATTCCTTTATTCAGAATTAAGTTGAAAGTATTTGTACTTTATATTGAAAAAAATCTGCCTTGAGTTATTGAAAAAAGAAAATTAAGAGACTGTAAAGTTTTACTTCATCCATGTTTTCATTATTTCTCTTTGATTTTAAAATGTTTGTATTATTTCGTAGAAGAAACCATGAAATTTAAAATTTTATTAATTCAAAAAGTCTCATAATTGTGCTTCTTAAATAACTAAAGGCAGATTTTTTTTCAATACTAAATTTTCTTATAAAACACCCTTGTTTATCAAAGTTTCTCTTATTAAATATTATGTAAAATTGTTTTAAAAAGTAACATTTTAATACCTTTAAACTTTGAAATATAAAAAGTATTTGGAAAGCCAAATATTCGGTATTCGGCCGAATAGTTAACTATTCGGTTGGCCGAATATTCGGTATTCGGCCCAACAATTACTATTCGGCGAGCCGAATATTCGGTATTCGGCCAAAATCACTATTCGGTGCATCCCTAATATATACATACATTTATATATATACACATTGCATTGGATAGCCGAAATCGATCTGTACAAAGACTATTTTTTACTTTAACGATTTAATTGCAGATTTTTTAGAAGATGTTTTTTATTTTTGAAAGCGGTTCTGAAAATTAAAATGTCCTCAGTAAAAATACCCACAAATAAAATCGATAATGTAAGAAATTACCTTTGTACAGATCGGTCTTAGCTATCCGAAGGAAAAAAATCATTTAAAAAATATTGAAGTCGAGTTATTTTTATAAATTTCTCCCATAAGATTAGCATTAGCAAATGAATATTTTCGTTTAACTGAAGTAGCCTCTGAATAATCTTTTTTTTTTCTTTTTTCTATATACAAGGAAAATATTTAGCTATTTTCGCTTGTGAAACCTTTTTCTAATAAACTGCAATAGAAATTTACAGTGCACTGATTTGTCTAAAATATAAGTTAAAATATGCTAATTTTCGGGTTTGGTTACTGCTAAAATATTGCTTTATTTAAAAGGAACTTTCCCAACAGCCTCAAATGCTTATGGAAAAATTATTAGTTTTTATTTTTATTTAATTCATCTTGCTTACAAAAAAACACACAGAATTGCCATGCGCGAGTTTCTAAGAAAGATGTGAAAAAAATGTGCACACTCAAGGCATTTTTGGATTAGATTTTATAAAATATAAACCAATTCTCAAAAAATCCTGTTTGACAAAGCGAAAATTTCTGCCCCATTTTCTGACTCATTATTATACATAAAATCATTGCACATGAACATAATCAGGAGTCGGAGTCATTTTTTTTGTGAAAAAAGTTCAGAGTCACTAAAAACAATCCGACTTCAACTCCCAGAACTGGCGCCAAGGGTGAGGCAAGTGAAGCAGATGCCTCAGGGCGCACCGTAAAAGGGGGACATTTGTCTCACATATTTCTACAAATAAAATATACCAAAATATGAGTAAGTACACCAACTGATGGCCATTCCCGAAAATTTGAAAAAAGTTTTGTTTTGATGATAAAAATAAAAATTAGATGCCCCCCCCCCCCCCCACCGAAAAAAGCTATTTTACCATGTTTTGGGAAGGAGGGAGGGGGGGCACATTTGTACATTGGAGGAAAATTAGATTTCTTTCTTTAGCTAAAGTGTAGAATCGTTTGTTATGTATTTTTTAATTCAGAATCGAATGACACTACTGCAAGTCGATACAGTTTTACGTTACAAAGTTAGGCAAGTTTTATAAATGCAAAAAGTTATAAATGATTTTATCAATAAAAAATTATGAATACACGGATATTTTGGCAACTTTACTAACCTTGAAGAAATTTTATGATGCTAATTTTAATTACTGCTGTTTTGAGGATGTTTAAAAAATTGATATTACTTGATATGATTTTAAAAACAAGTTTTGGACGTAAAATAAGAGAAAGCTGTGCTCAATAATACAGGGTTGTTAAATACCCGGGTTTTTTCAGAAAAAACCCAACCCACTGGGTTTTTTCAGGGTTTTTGGGGTTTTATCAGGGTTTTTCGGGTTTTTTCAGGGTTTTTCAGGTTTTTTTGGGGGTTATGGGAGGTGGTTCAGAATGCTTGAAAAAAAAATGTACTTATTACTAAATTTAAAGTAGCTAATTGATTACAAATATATATAAATCAATGACAGTAATCAAAATTATGCTTTGCTTTTAGATAAATTGATTATTAGTAATAATTTATATATATATATTTTTTTATTACTAAATAATAGAATAAACCAAGTAATTCTACATGTCTACATAATTCAATTAGGATTCTAAGCATATATGGTATTTTGTTATGAGTTTCTATTGTATAACATAGAACACATTACATATCAAAGTATTTTTTCATGGGAAAAAAATTGTTTGTGTTTCTTACACATGCTACAGAGATTAACTAACAATTATTTCTTTTAAAAATTTTGATGGTATAATTAGGACATTTCTTTTCTTTGGGGTGGGAGGTGATGGTTATAAATTTTATGAGTTGTGTACTGATATTAAGAAATATATTACAATACATTATATATGTAATATAAATACATTATATATGTAATTTAAAGTTGAAATTTTGAAAAAACCCACTTGGGTTTTTTCCTGGGTTTTTTCAAGTGGGTTTTTTCTGAAAAAACCCACCCGGGTTTTTTGGGCTGGGCAAAATCATAACAACCCTGCAATAATAAAACTTTCAACATTGTATATTTATAAAACCTACCATAACTTTTATAAAGAATGATCGTATGGACTTGCGAATGATTATTTAAGGATGTATTTGAAAAAATGTTTTCCCACCTTCTACATCTCTAAACTTTCTGATACAATTTCAGACTTATTTTTTAGAGTAGAAACATGAAACTTGCTGAGGGGATTTTTAGAGACGTATAAGGTGCCGTGTGATGTCATTTCGCACTAAATTCATTAGAATTTGATTTCTGAACAATTATCTTCTCAGTATGACCCTTTTTTTTTGTTCACAGATCAGCCGCTTCGGAAAATTCGGTTCAAAATGTCATTTTTGATTACTTTTTTTTTTTCAAAATTTTCTGCATTTATCAAAGAATCGACAATCACGGCACCTTGTGTACTTTCTAAATAAGACAATTTGCCAATTTTATGCATTTGGGAGCAAAAATGAATTTAAAAATAAATCGGAAAATAAGCAGTATGAATCTAAATACACCCTTAATCACGATTTTGAAATTACATAACAAATGATACCCACTTCATCTAATTTTAAAAAGTTGAAGTATCCTCATCCCTCAATGTATCTGCCCCCCCCCCTTCCAAAAAAAAAATAAAATAAAAAATCAAGGTAAAGCTTTATTGTTGGAATGTCCTCATGGAATGAAAATGTCCTCATTAAAAATAACCGTAAATGAAATCGATAAAATAAGAAATGGCCTTTGTACGGATCGGTCACAGCTATTCAATGCAAAAAAAAAGTTTAAAAATATTGAAATGCAACTGAGTTATTTTTATAAATTTTTTCCTTAGGATTAGCATTGGCAAATGAGTCTTTTTGTTTGACTGAAGTAACCTCTGAATGGTCATTTTTTTTTCTAAATACGGGGAAACTATTTTGCATTTTTCTCTCGTGGAACTTTTCTCTAATAAGCTCCAGGAATGCAGTGAAAAGTATATGGGGTATACACCGTATAACTGCTGGATTTTTTAAAAGGAATACCGTATCTTCCTGCTTCTCATGTAAACTGTAGCATTTATTCTAGGATATATCCTCTGCTTTGAGTGTATACCCTCTGCTTAGAGCGTATACCCTCTGATTATTAGGGGAAAAAAAATTTTTTTTTTCTTTCAAAGCTAGCTAGAACTTAATCCCGAAATATTGAAATTTCCGCTTTTTTTTTTCTTGCGTTCTTTCAATTTCAACCAATAACAACACTAGTCAATAGCAACAATAGTAGGGGAGAGGAGGGCACTTTTGAACACTCTAAATATTTTCCTTCAAATAAATTATTTAGCAAAAATGTATATGGCAATACATTACAGGTGCTTCAAGGGAATAAATATACAAAGCTGTATCATTTTGTATGAACAGTCCTGCCTAAACAAGATGTGTATTTTTCTCCCTCTTGAATCTAAACTTATGGAAAAAAAAGTTGTAAGATTTTTGTTTACAAACTTCTACCCCTAAAATTTTAATTTATTGTTCAATGCTTAAACAAAGATGTTAGCTTTAGTTTATAAGCTTTGTTTTATTCAAATTCTTTACCCGAATTGAATAAACCGTTGTAATGTTGAACTCCATGTGATGGGGCACCATTGAACAGCGAAAAAACGCAGAATAAACTGATGATAAATAATAATTGAAATAATTTAAAGGGAACACTTAAAACTATGAAGTAAAGAGTTGTTAATGTATCTAAATATGATTATTTCTGAAATTATTTTATGTGAAAAAAGGTTAATTAAGAATGTCAAAGAACATGGACTTATACTGCTAACAATTCCCCTTACTACACACATAGGTTACAACCTCTGTATGTATCAGTTATGGAAAGTTTCAAATCTAAACTCCTTTATTCCATAATTGCAAAATCCTGGATACCAAACAATGATTCATGATTTAGCAGGTTTCCAAACATTATTTCAGGTTTCCATAACTGATAAAACGGAATTTTACATATGGTATCTTAAAAAATAGCGAATGAAAAATTTTAATTTTGTAGAAGCATCAGATATCACATTGGTGTATCTCAAGGATATTGTAAAAAAGTTTTCACAACCAAACACAACTCGGGGGACAATTTTGTGTTTTATCAACAATGAATTTTGACATCAATTTTGATGGATTGAAGTTTGGTTAATAAAAAAAAAAAATTAGTAATTTCAACAAAACATAGTTTTTTATTTTTATTCATATTACTTTATATTTTTGTAAAATATGCAACTTTTTATAAAAACTCTCAATATTTCCATATTTTATACATTTGT
The DNA here is from genome assembly GCA_964019185.1 of Maratus speculifer. Classification (NCBI taxonomy): domain Eukaryota; kingdom Metazoa; phylum Arthropoda; class Arachnida; order Araneae; family Salticidae; genus Maratus; species Maratus speculifer. The sequence goes on from OZ025289.1 coordinate 382,815,738, forward strand.
TCAAAGGTGCCCCTTGCTTGTTCAAAGGTACCCCTACATGGGGCACGTTTGAACAAAAATTTTCCAACTTTTAAATCCTCACAACTTATTTAATTTCTTTGGAAAATGTTTAATTTATGGTTCATATGATGAAGAAATGCGTTGTATTTATTATGTAATATTTAAAACTCAATAAATATAAATCAAGTAAGAAATATATCGATTTTCTGAAAATTTGTTCAAAGGTGCCCCCCTCTCCCCTATATTAGCCAGTCCGGACTCGGAATCGAAGTAGTTAAAATTTCCCGAGTTGGAGTCGGCCATTTTCCCCACCGTCTCCGCAGACCTGTTTATAATTGATTATAAGTGATTTGTAATCGCTTTTAATTTTCTGATAATTGAATTACACCTTGAGTTATAAGCGATTGTTTTCTCAGAGCGGCAGTTTTATTTCCTTTCTTACGTTGTCGCAAACCGGAAATTACTCATGGAATTCCCGGTTTTTCGGTTTGTGATTTTTAAAACACCAATTTTGACTAACTTTTTATGCAAAATTTTTTGTTTTTATTAAAAAATGAAATATTTTTTTAAGCGTTTGGCAATTTGAATTTGAGAAACATTCATATTCTTTATGCGTTTTCTTATGCGCACGCTATACAGCTTTTTCCATATTACTAAAAATGTTTCGAGTTCGTTTCTTTTTTAGCTCAGTACAAATTTTATTCTCTTTTGAATAATACGTATTCGAAATTCCCCTAGGAATTTTTGATTTTTTAATTAAATTTTTTTTTAATATTTCGAGTTCCAGGGCGACTTTTTGACATTCATAAAAAATAAACGGTCAAATGTAAGTATTACTCGCATTTAGAGGGTTCCGTATAATAAATATAATAAGATGGCCATAAAGTCTATAATTTTCGACCCCCTTCCTTTAATTCTCTTTGGGACCAGGGATTTTTAAAAATCTTTTCTTAGTACGCGCTTATGTCATAAGTCCCCTCCCTCTCTCTAACTTTCATGCTTCTAACTTCATCATTTTGATTTTTTTTTTTTCTTTTTTTGCCGAAATCGAAAATAAAAGTGTCAATTTAAAAAATAAATAAATAATACATACGTAAAAATATGTATAGTTATTAATTAATTATACACGTAATTATATGTGTCGCCCAAGTTGACTCTTTGTCCCTCTAACCAAATTTTTTTATTTTCATATAAAACAGAGTGTAATTAAGTCGTTACAGAAAATGTACATTTTTTTCCGAAGCAAACAGATGAAATCCGCGATTTTTTCTCACGATATACTGACGAAACTCAAAATTGTTCAGCAGCCACTCAAAGAAATTTTCAAGTTTTCCGTGTTCCATCAACAAAATTTGCTGTTTTTTTGTGCCCAATCAAAAAATTAGCGATTTTTTCGCTCCGAGTTGACAAAATTCGCGAGTTTTTCGTACCTCATCGCCCAAATTTACTATTTTTATGAAGCTGACCATAAATATTCGCGACAGTTTCGTTCCCGATCGACGAAATTGGCAATTTTTACGTGCAATATCAACGAAATTCGTGATTTTGCCCCCAATCGACGAAATTCGCGAATTTTCCAGTTCCGGTCGACTAAATTTGCACAGTTTTCAAAAGCGATCGACCATATTCGTGATTTTTCCGTGCCCACATGACGAAATGCGCAATTTTTCCGTTTCAGATTGACTAAATTCGCGCTTTTTACGAAGCCGATCGACAATATTCGTGATTTTTCTTTTTCCAACGACAAAATTCATGATTTTCTGTGCCTGATCGGCGAAATTGACCATTTTTTCGTGCCCTATCAACGAAATTCACAGAGATTTTTTTTCATCCCAAATTGACAAAGTTTGCGATTTCTTTCGTGCTCGATCGACAAAATTCGCGATTTTTCGGAGACCTATAGACGAAATTCGAGAGTTTTTGAAGGACGATAGACAAAACTCACGATTTTTCCATGTCCGATAAACGATAATTTCAATTTTTCCGCGCCCGGTCAACAAAATTCGCATTTTTTTCGCGGTAAACAGACGGGACCGATTTACAATTTTTTTTTTTTTTTTTTTTTTGGGGGGGGGGGGGGCATAGATGATTATGGGGACCTTCCTTGCACCGATACTTACAGGGGAGGCTGACCTTAAAAAAAGTGAAAAACGATAGTTACTAAAGTAACCGTTATTGACTTTAAAATATCCATTCAAAATTAAATATAATAATCAATATCTTACTTTAAAAAAATTATTTCACAATTATGAAATTTAAATGAGTAGATGTTTTATACTAAACAGTGTGATGCTAATTATTTTTCTATGCAAGTCTATGCATCTAAAGTAATATCAAAGTCTATAGATGTAAAGTATGCAACAACTAGGGATGGGACGAATATTCGGCCACTATTCGGTATTCGGCCCTTTTGCCGAATATTCGGTTGGCCGAATATTGAAGGCTTGTTGACCGAATACCTGTAGCCGAATATTTAGAGATATCTTGCCGAATATTGCTAAAATCTCGCCGAATACTGAAAGATATCTTGCCAAATAAATCTCAGATTTAAAGAATTTCATTCTTGCAATTTTTTTTTCTCTAATCCAAATTGGCTACTTCATTTATGAAGTCATTCTCACTCTTACTTACAAAATATAGAGTTATTCAGATACTAAAAGATATACAGCCTTTCTGTATTTCCTATAAAAGTTAGTGATATTCTAGAAAATGTTGCCCAAGTTGGAGATTTAATTGTACGGGAAATGTCATCATTTGAGAATGCTATATTACAATTCAAGGTATAAAAACACTGCCTTATTCTAAAACGCTCGAATATTTATTAATGTCTGCAAATTCCATGCACATATAAAAAAGGCTCTTATGAAATTCATAACTTATTTTCTATAAAGTAAGAAATGAAAAAATTTATTCGCTACGTGTGTTAACGAAGATTTATTTTCAAAATTAAATATAATATATCACCATTCCAAATACAACGGTACGCCTGAAAGCAGAACTGGTGTCAAACTCGATACACATTAGATGACACAACTTGCTTTATGAAGCTGGTTTTATAAATATTTTAATATACATTCTAAATACTCAACAAAATAATTTTTTCATTCTATAATTTTCACTTTTAAATAATTATTTGCATAATTACTGACTTAAATATGTAACATTATTATGTATATATTTTTAATTTAATTTTCCTTCCTTCATGTTGTTATCAATTTCTGTTTATCCTTTTAATGCTTGTTGAATAAGTGGAATATTGAAGTTGAATATTGTATGTGCCGATTCAAATGTCAAAGATTTTGTTAACGTATGCATTCTATTTTAAGCTAACCTTTTGCTTTAACTTAATTTGTAATTTAAAGCTTGGCATCTGATTTCAGAACAGTCTCATTCTTACAAATTTGCTTATCACTAGGGACACAAACTCTAAATGATCAAATTTACTTCATTAAAGGTTATTTCAGAAAATATGTCCTTGTGAGTTCTGAGAGAGAGAGAGAGATTAAGAATATTATTGATTGTGGATGCAAGAAGTATCAATTATTAGTAAAAGTGAAGCACATTCTTCATATTTTAATGGAAATATTTTCCCATCTTGACGTACTGAAAATCAATTTGATGTACATTAGAATAAAGGATATAATGCAATTTCATAATTTTTTTTGTGTTAAAATAAGTTTTTCAAATTTAAAAATACATTTAAAAGCACATTTAAGAGTAATAATTATTAATGAGCTCCTATTTTTTAAATTATATATAATCAAAATTTATTTTCTTTATTGGAAAAAATTTTACTATTCGGCCGGCCGAATATTCGGTATTCGGCCTAAAATTTGGCCGAATATTCGGTATTCGGCCGAATCACTATTCGTCCCATCCCTAGCAACAACTAGTAAAAAAATTTTCAACAACACAAAAAATACAATTATTTAAAATATTACCATATTTTCGGGCGTAAGCGCCGCGGCGCATACGAGTTTAAAAGTTAAAATAATGCTTACTGCGGTGCTTCTGCCGGGGCGGCGGATACGATATATTTTTTTTTCTCTTGCAGCGATATTCATTAAAGAGGTTATTCTGATCGAAATTTTTCTGAAAATTGTGAAAAGTCAATCATCAGGAAGAAAATGCGAATCATAAATAATATCACGAATTTCGACAATAGATAGCCTAATTTCTGTCAATCATTCGCAGAAAAAGCAAGAATTTTATCAAAGGATCGGGAGAAAAAAACAAGACTTTTATCAAAGGTTCGCAGGAAAGGCGTGAATATGTAAAAAGAAAAAAAAAATGTGTATTTCATGAAAGGATCACTTGAAGAACTACAATTTTATTATCGTAAAATTCCGTTAATCCGCCCTTCCCAATCAAACGCTAGTCCCCACTATAAAAAAATCACTGAAAAAAAATGCTAATTTTGCCAAAGAATCACGAAGAATAACCGCAAATTTATTGAAAGGATCGCAAAAAATCAAGAATTACGCCGAAGTATCGCTAAAACCCCCACATTTCGACGAAAGATTGCAGTAAAAACGCGAAATATGTCAAAAAATCTCTAAAAAACAAAAATTATGTCAAAAGATAGCGGAAAAATCGTGAATTTCTCAAAGGATCGCTAAAAAGAATTGTCAAAAAAATTGTTAGAAAAAACGCAAATATGTCATATCTATAAATAAACAGTAAAAAAACAAAAAAAAAAACGTTAATTCAGGCAAAAAAAGGAGAAATTTGAAAATAAAAGCATGAAATCTATTAAAAAAACGAACATTTCATCAAAGATTCATGATTCATTCATTTCATCATGATTCATACCGTTCTCAAAGGAGAATGGGAAACGATATGAATCATGATGAATTGAATGAATCTTTGATGAAATGTGTGTTCTTTCAAGGTTTTTTTTAATAGATTTCATTCTTTTTATGCTTTTTTACAAATTTCCCTTTTTTTCTGCGCTTTTTCGAATATATGAATTATAATATTACGATTACCTCTTTAATGAATATTACATTTTTATTCATTCAATTCATCATGATTCATCCCTTGCTCATTCCCATAAAAACTCAAATTTTTTCAAGTATAGCGAAAAAACTCTACAAATTCGTTAAATATCGTGATATAACCCAGCAAATTTCGTCAAATATCGCGATAAAACCCTGCAAACCTCGTTACAAACCATAAAAAACGTATTAAAAAATCGCGAAAAAATGGCTGCACGAATTCAAATTTAATTTTTCATAAAAAATATACAAAATTTTAAATTGGATTTATATTACAAATGTTAAAAAAACGCAGAGAAACACTAAATATAACGCAATTTTTAACATTTTGATGTCGTGAGTCCCCCCTCTCTCCAGCGATCTTCGGGCAAAATCGGCGTTTTCGCGCTATCTTCAGACGAAATCAGCAATATTTTAGCAAAATCGGCGATTTATTGTCATCTTTTGTCAAAATCGGCGATTTGTTTTCATCTTTTGCCAAAATCGGCCGTTTTTTCGCGATCTTTTGACGAAATCGGCGTTTCTCCATGTTTTATGTTATGTCATGTTATGTTTAACTTGTTAGTTTATTAAATTTTGTTAAACATGACATACCTGTGTTTTTATCATCCCCAAGTCAAAACAATGTTTTGAAAAGTACGCACGGCGCCATTGATTCAATCGTCGTTCTGAAGTAAATAGAGTGATCCTGTAAAGTTAGTTCTACTGTGATTTTGGATCATTGTGAATCGCCGTTCACGGCCTTGCCGCGGTCGATGTTTGACGTCATAGTTAATGAGCCAATGGCGCTTGGCGTACGTAGTTTTTCTTTTGGTATTTTCAGAGGTTTTTCTCCTCGGATAGTGGCAACATGGACTTTGTGGAAAATATGTAAATATTCAAGAACAGATTTGTATAAAACGAAGAGATGCAGTTTTGTTCTTCGCCCATATTTTCGTTATGAATGTTTGAAGAAAGTTTGTCTTTTTTTTTATAGCAGCTGGTCTGTCTATGCCTTGTCATGACGGCATATAGTTAGTTGAAGTATGATGCTGCTTCAGTTTTAAGACCTTTAATTATTTATGTTTTTAACCTTTTATTTTTTCGGCATAGTATGCTGAAGTTTTGCTGTATAATTATGTTTCTTCATTAAAGTTTGTTGTTGTTGAAATTTACGAATTTTCAATAAGTCTTCCACAATTACATTTCCACTACATTCAGATTCCACTGCGTAATTTAGATTGAATCTATATCAGTGGGTTATGGGCCCAGGCTCGTAACCCCGAAGATTGTTTTTTTTTGGGAAATGTGGAAGTGAAGATAATGGCGGTTCCTAAGAACTTTTCTGCTTATTGATTGAATAGAATTTTTTTTCCGCCGAAGTTTGTGTTTCTGCATGGAACTTTTGTTTGCCGACGTTGCCGTTCAGAAAGTTAGTGTTGCTGCATAGAACTGTTTGCCGAAGTTTGTTTAGAATTTTTTTCCCGAAGTTTGTGTTGCCGTCAGTAAAAGAAGGGGGCTGATGGAAATTAATCAAAATATCACCCTGTTGACCGGCGCCAATTGGGAAGTTTGGAAACATGAAGTAAAGGTTCTCCTGCTCCACTACAATGCTTGGGAATTTATTGAGAAGTCTGAGGAAGTTACGACTGGCACACCGTTAAACAATGACGGTAAAGAAGTTCCTGCTGCTACAGAAGTTTCTGCTACTGTGACTGACTTGACTTGGAGAGAAAAGCAAGATATAAATCTAAGGAAAAACCGTGCTTATACGATAATCTACCAGTCATTGAGCAATGAATTCAAGCCCCTGGTTTCAAGTACAACAGATGGTGCAACAGCTTGGAGAATTTTACATGAACATTTTCAGCCCACTACCCGAGCAAGGATAATCCAGCTCCTTGATGTTTTTTTTAATACCAGATATACACCTGGAGAGGATCTAGGACTTTTTTTGTGCCGAGTTAAACAGGCAGCAGAGCGTCTTCGTGAAGTGGGACATGAGCTACAACCGTTGTATCAAGGCTACCAGCTAATCAGGCGTCTACCAGAGGAATTCCAGGCGACTGTCCAGGCTATTTACCGCTGGAGTGATGCTGAGTTTGTGCCTGATAAGATTGAGGCTGAGTTGCTACTGGAAGAAAACCGGCTGAAGTTGTCCCAGAGAGACCTTGCCAATGTTGCTTTTGCCAGCGAATCGTCTGTGAAATTTTCTCCAGGTAAATTTAAATCCAAAGGTTTTGAAAAAAGTAAAATTGGCCCTTGTTATTTTTGTAAAAATTATGGCCATTTAATTTTTAATTGTAAATTTAAAATGAGTAAATTTAGTAATGAAGTTAATGATAAAATTAAATTTGATAATTCCAGAACTAATTTTGATAATTCTAAAAGTAAATTTGACAGTTCTAAAAGTAAATTTGATAATTCTAGAAGTAATTTTGATAATGTTAAAAGTAATTTTAATAAGTCTAAGAGTTCTAAAACTAATTTTAAAAGTAAAAATAAAAATTTTTCAGGGCCTTTGGAAACAAGTAATGTTGAATGTAAACATCTTTTTAACTGTACCTTTTCTGAACTGGAATGTAGTTTAATTGAAATTTCTCCCGAACTGTGCGAGGCGAACTCATCAGATCTGGGCTTCGGTAATACCCAATGGGTTTTTGACACTGCCGCTACAGCGCATTTTTGTAGCAATCGAAATTTATTTTTCACTTTTGAGCCAGTATCTGACTTGCACATGTCTCTTGCAGTTGGGGAGAAAGAATGTCCAGTTGAAGGTAAAGGAACAGTTCAGTTTTTGATACGTTGTAAAAATGGTAAATTTAATCGTATTATTTTAAAAGATGTTTTATATAATCCTAACTTGAGAAGAAATTTGTTATCTGGTGTTAAACTTGAAAGATTGGGGATAAATTTTGTGGGTAAAAATGGAAAAGTACATGTTTTTGATAAAGAAGGAAACGAGCTCTTTTATGCTTTACGTAAAAATGATTTATATTTTTTAAAGCCATCTAAATATGTAACTAAGAGTAATGAAAATAACAATCAGGTCAACTTTTCAGCTAATCAAGTAGATAAATTTAATGTAAACGAATTATGGCATGATAGATTTTGCCACATTAACAGTGAATATTTGGTAAACACCAGTAAACTGAATTGTGTAAATGGTCTTCCTGAGCTGTCAAAGTTGACCGATGATTGTATTTCATGTAAATTGGCTAAATCAAAAAGAGTTTCCTTTAAACCAATAGGTCAAATTCGTTCTAATGTTCCTCTCCAGCTGCTGCATATGGACCTTTGTGGCCCTTTACCTGTTTCATCTCATGGAGGAAGTCGGTATTTTTTATCTATTATTGATGATTTTTCTAGAAAAGTAACTGTTTTTGCCCTTAAAAATAAATCTGACACTTTTGAGACTTTTCTTAGATTTCAAAAAAGAGCCGAAAGGTTCTTGGACAAGAAAATAGTCTCTGTTAGGACAGATGGGGGGCTAGAATTTTGTAATGAAGAGTTTGATAAATTTCTAGAAAATCAGGGCATTTCCCATGAAAAAACGAACCCGTATTCTCCTGAGATGAACGGGACTGCGGAACGTTTTAATTTAACCGCCCTTGATGGTGTCAAAACTCTTTTAAATTCAAGTGGCTTATCGCAGAAATTTTGGGCTGAAGCCTTGTTATGTTTCGCATACGTGTGGAACAGGATTTGTCACAAGGGATTTAAGAAAACTCCTATGGAATTATATTCTGGTAGAAAGCCGTCAGTTGCTCATCTAAAGAAATTTGGCTGTTTAGCCTATGTAGGTATACCGAAACAGAAAAGGAAAAAGCTCGATAATAGAGCCAAACTTGGAATTATGTGCGGTTATGCACAATTAACTAAGGGGTACCGTATTTGGGTTTTGGATGAGCAACGTATAATTGAAACAATAAATGTAAGATTTGACGAAAGTAAAAGGGGGGTTGACATAATAAATTCAAAACAACAAAATTTTCGGTCTTTTTCTTGTTTAAATTTCCCAGCAGATGGTGATATCTTTCCTATGATTGATGACCTAATTGAGTCAGAAAGTAGAAGTGATAGCCCATCTAAAACAAAAGTTCAAATCAGTCCTGTTGAAACTAATCAAAATTTAAATGATACAGATCAAATTCCTTGCAAATCCATTAATTGGGTTAGGTCTGCTGTTCTTAGAAAAAATGAGCCCAGGACTGATATTTACTATGGAATTGAGGGAACTAAAGTTAGATTAAGATCTTTAAATGATACAATTAAATACTGTGCAGATAACAACATAAAATATGATTATGATTTTTTTGATTTTAGTAAGCATAATACTCAAACAGGTAAAGTTTCAAATTTTTCAAATTCTGAAGTAAATTTAATTGAAATAAAAATCCCTAAAAACTACAAGGAGGCTTTAAAAACACCCGAAGCATCAGAGTGGGAAGAAGCAATGAAACAAGAAATGCAGGTCATGTATGACCGCAAAGTGTGGGATCTTGTTGAACCACCTAAAGATGCTCAGATTTTAGGAAATCGATGGGTTTATACAATTAAGAAAAACGAAAAAGATGAAATTGTAAGATTTAAAGCGCGCCTTGTTGCACAGGGATTTAGTCAAATAAAAGGTTTAAGTTATGAAGAGGTATTTAGTCCGGTTGTAAGTTTTTCAATTATAAGACTGTTTTTCACAATTTTTGTATGTCTTTTTAAATGGTTAAATGTACAAATAGATATCAATAATGCTTATTTATATGCAGATTTAGATAAAGTAATTTATATGCAGCAGCCGGAGGGTTTCATTGGTGATGAAAGTAAAGTTTGTAAATTGAATAAATCTCTATATGGCCTCCACCAAAGTGGTAGGCAATGGTTTTTTGAAATAGATGATGTACTTTTAAAATTGAATTTTTGTAAGCTCAACTGGTGTAACTGTGTTTATGTATATGAAAATAAACTTGTACTTTTATTGTATGTAGATGACATAGTAATATTTGGAAAAACAGAAAAGGATTTAGAGCTTGGAATAAACCTGTTAAAGAAATTTTTCAACCTGAAAATTTTAGGAAAAACAAAGAAGCTTTTGGGTATTGAGTTTGAGGAAACAAATGATAAGTTGTATATTCATCAAAGTTCTTACATTGAAAAAGTCTGTAGCTTGTATTCAAAATATAATTTTCCTATGAGTAATGTACCAATACCTAAGGGGTTAGTTTTGTCTAAGATGGACTCTCCTAGTAATCAAACTGAAATGGATGAAATGTCTAAATTTCCTTACAGAAATTTAATAGGTTGTTTAAATTTCATTGCTGGTCGTACTCGACCTGACATTATGTATGCTGTAAATTTGTTATCTCAATTCCAGGTATGAAACACTGGCAAAGTTTACTGAGATTACTTGGCTACTTACAATATACTAAAAACTTTAAACTAGAATTGTCTAAAGTCAATAATTTAAAACTTTCTTGTTACTCTGACTCTGATTTTGCAGCTAATAGAGATGATCGTGTTTCCATAGGAGGTTTTATTTTGTTTTTAGATAAGTCACCAATTTCCTGGAAAACTTTTAAACAAAAATGTATCAGCCTCTCAACTATGGAAGCCGAGTATGTAACCCTCACTGAAGCTGCAAAAGAATTAATATGGATAAAAAATGTTTTAGAAAATGAAAGTTTGAATTTAAATTTAACAGAAAGTTTATTATTTTGTGATAATCAAGCTGCAATAGCCTTTTCAAATTCCCCTGTAGAAAATCAAAGAACTAAACATATTCATATTAAATATTTGTTTTTAAGAAATCTAGTCTATGATAAAATGTTTAAATTAAAGTATATCTCAAGTAAACTAAATTTAGCCGATCCTTTCACTAAACCTCAGGTCAGAGAGCAGTTAATGAAATTTTGTAGAGAAATTTTTGAAATCTAAATTATATTACATCTTGGCCACTCTCTTCCTTGCCATGTCTTTGACATGACATTGAGGAGACTGATATTTTTTTTGGAAATTTAAATTTTTTTTTGTAAATTAGAATTTTGGGGGGTAAATGAGATTTATACATTTTTCGGTCACTTTGGTCAGTACTTTGCCCATGGGTGCAAGTTTGAAATTTTGCCAGGACTGAAAATATTTTGAACCCCCCCCCCCCCCCGAGTGGGCACATACGCACGTGCCTCATACACGTTTTTTTCCATGACAGTTTGGCGAAATTCGCCCTTTTTCCGCGATTTTTTGACAAAAATCGCGTTTCTATAGCGATCCTTTGACCAAAAATCGCGTTTTTTGCGATCCTTTGACGAAAATTCGTGACTTTTTGCGATCCTTTGACAAAAATTCGGGACTTTTTAGCGATCCTTTGACGAAATTCGCGTCTTTTTCACGATCTTTTGACAGAAATCGCGTCTATTTAGCGATTCTTTTACAAAAATCGCGTCTCTATCGCGATCCTTTGACCAAAAATCGCGTTATTTGCGATCCTTTGACGAAAATTCGTGACTTTTTGCGATCCTTTGACAAAATTCGCGGCTTTTTCACGATCTTTTGACAGAAATCGCGTCTTTTTCACGATCTTTTGACAGAAATCGCGTCTATTTAGCGATTCTTTTACAAAAATCGCGTCTCTATCGCGATCCTTTGACCAAAAATCGCGTTTTTTTGCGATCCTTTGACGAAAATTCGCGACTGTTTCGTGATCCTTTGACAAAATTCGTGTCTTTTCTACGATCTTTTGACAAAACTCGCGTCTTCTCTTCGCTTCTTTGACAAAATAAAAGCGTTTTCTCCGCAATTCTGACAAAAATTATACTTTTTCTGCAATCATTTGACGAAAATCGCGCATTTTTTTCAATTCTTTAAAAGAGACTGTGTCATTTTTGCGATCCTTCGACAGGAATCGTGTTTATTTTGCTAATCTTTGACGAAAAACGCATCTTTTTTGCGATGTTTTAACAGAAATAGCGCTTTTTTCTGCGATCTTTTGACAAAAATTCCGTCTTATCTGCAATCTTTTGAAAAAAATCGTGTCTTTTTTCACGATCGCTTAAAGAAAAACGCCTTTTCCTCGATCTTTTGACAAAAATCGCGTTTTTTCCACGAACTTTTGAGGAAAATCGCATCTTTTTCGCGATTCCTTGACAGAGACTGCGTCACATTTTCGCAATTCTTCGACGGAAATAACGTTTTTCTCGAGTTCCGTCGACAGGAATCTCTTTTATTCCGCAATTTTTTTACGAAAAACGCGTCCTTTTGCGATCCTTTAAATGAAATAGCGCTTTTTCTGCGATTTTTTTTGATAGAAATAACGTTTTTTTTCCGCGATCATTTGACAAAAATCACGTTTTATTCAGAATCTTTTGACGAAAAATCGTGTCTTTTACCGCGATCTTTTGGTGAAAAACGCGTCATTTTTCGTCGTCGGAGATTTTTCCGTCCCGCTTCCGTCCTCGGGAAATTTTAAAAGACGGAATTCCGTCTGGGGATGGAAAACTTGCACCCATGACTTTGCCGGTGAATCTGAAAAGTTTTTCCCCGACTTGGTAGTGATTAGACAGACTTCTTTTTTGAATTAAGTATGTATTTTTGAAGTTTAAATATTTTGAAATATTTGTATATGTCTGTCTTTTTGAAGTTTTGTAAAACCTTGGGGATGCTAAAAAGGGGGCTGTTTGTTATGTCATGTTATGTTTAACTTGTTAGTTTATTAAATTTTGTTTAACATGACATACCTGTGTTTTTATCATCCCCAAGTCAAAACAATGTTTTGAAAAGTACGCACGGCGCCATTGATTCAATCGTCGTTCTGAAGTAAATAGAGTGATCCTGTAAAGTTAGTTCTACTGTGATTTTGGATCATTGTGAATCGCCGTTCACGGCCTTGCCGCGGTCGATGTTTGACGTCATAGTTAATGAGCCAATGGCGCTTGGCGTACGTAGTTTTTCTTTTGGTATTTTCAGAGGTTTTTCTCCTCGGATAGTGGCAACATGGACTTTGTGGAAAATATGTAAATATTCAAGAACAGATTTGTATAAAACGAAGAGATGCAGTTTTGTTCTTCGCCCATATTTTCGTTATGAATGTTTGAAGAAAGTTTGTCTTTTTTTTGATAGCAGCTGGTCTGTCTATGCCTTGTCATGACGGCATATAGTTAGTTGAAGTATGATGCTGCTTCAGTTTTAAGACCTTTAATTATTTATGTTTTTAACCTTTTATTTTTTCGGCATAGTATGCTGAAGTTTTGCTGTATAATTATGTTTCTTCATTAAAGTTTGTTGTTGTTGAAATTTACGCCTTTTCAATAAGTCTTCCACAATTACATTTCCACTACATTCAGATTCCACTGCGTAATTTAGATTGAATCTATATCATTTTATTAAGTGAAATCAGCGGTTTTTTTTGACGATCTTTAGATAAAATTTGCTTTTTTACGCGATTTTTTCTCGAAAACGGCGTTATATTCCCACGATCTTTTGAAGAAATCGGCGTTTTTTCCGTGATCTTTTGATGAAATTCGGCGTATTTTTTCAAATATTCTTTTGACAAAATATTTTTAAGCTATATTTTATCGAAAACGGCATTTTTCCGCCGTCTTCAGAAGAAATTGTTTTATCTGCGATATTTGGTGAAATAGCCGTTTTTTCCGCGATCCGCACAGGAAATTCGCGTTTTTCATCGATCTTTTGACAAATTTTGTTTACAAAAACATTGACGAAATCGTCGTCTTTCCATGAAATATTGATGAAATGTATACTCTTTCGGCGATCCTATCACGAAATTTGCATTTCTACGCAATTGTTTTTTTTGCGCGCAAAACTATACAAGTTGGCAACTATGCAGAACTGATAACCCAATTTCAAATTTTCGGAAGAGGATGCCTTAAATTTTCGGAATTTTCGGACGAGAATCACCCCTGGTATGAGTATTTTGAAAATACTTAATAGTTTTAAATACCTTTTGGAATAATTTTTTAATATATTAAAAAAAAATGTTAGAAAAATAAAATACAGGTGAAATGATGGAAATTAAACGAAAGTGAAATTACAGAATGTTATGAGTAATCCGAAAATATTTAAGTTTTAAACATTGATAATTTTCATCAATCAATTTTTACATTGTTTTATGTTTCGTAATAATGTTTTTAAACATTCTTCGAAGAGAAAAATACAGCGCGAAATGATGCAATTTTTGAACGAAAGTGAAATTACCAGGCCTAGGACCGCTGAGTCACTCTTGAAAAAGAGAGAAAAGAGACTAAATTGCAAGAAAAAGAGACTAAAAGAGACCAAAATTTAAAAAAAAGAGACTAAAAGGAGACCAAATAAAAAACAATTTTTCTCTTCATCTAAATGTTTTTGGTATACAGACAAGCACTATAAGATTTAACACCATCTGCGGAATACATTTTATTACATTCATTAATGCATTTCAATCAGTTTTGAAATAATTGCAAATTTTGTTGATTGGTTGCTGAAAAATATCTCAAATCACAACAATTCATCATGGAAGAAAATCAAAAATTCACCAAATGATCACGGGGACAAAATCATGAAATTCCAAGAAATATAGTGAAATTCATCAAATTGTCTATAAAAAACAAATCAAAAAATTTGTCACATGATCTCACGAAAAAAAATTTTGAAATGAGTCAAATGTTCTTAGGATAAAAATTATGAAAATCATCAGATAGTCTCGAAAAAAAATCACGATATTAGTCAAATGGATCTTGTGTTAAATATTGTAAAATTCATCAAATGGATCTCGAAGAGAGCGATGAATCACAAAATTCATTAAATTATTGCGAAATTCGAAGAGTAATCATACAAATAATTGCTAATTTTGTCAAAGGTCACGGAAATAAATAGTGAAATTTATCAACTAGTCGCCAAAAAAATTAACGAATTTCATAGCATAAAGCCACAAAAAAAAAAAAAAAATCAAGAATGCCTGTCAATGGGTTACATTTCCTGAAATTTTACAGCAATAGAGGGGGTGGAAGGGAGAATATATCTATCGGCATTAATTATGCATTTTTACTGGGTATCTTTGATAAAATGAACACATCTTTCAGCGATCATTTCACAAAATTTACGTTTTTTTACGCGATCTTTTGTTGAAATCGGCGTTTTTTCAACAATCTTTTGACAAAATCTGCATTTTTCTCACATTTTTTTGACAAAATTGACAGTTTTCCGCGATCCTTTCACGAAATTTGCGCGATCTCTCACGAAATTGACGTTCTATCCGCGATCTTCAGACGAAATCGGCGTTTTCCCGCGATCTTTAGACCAAATCTGTGATTTATCTGAGATATTTTAGGAAAATCGGCGGGTTTTCCACAATCTTTTGACGAAATCGGCGTTTTTTCATATTTTTTTTATGAAATCGGCACTTTTTTCGACGATCTTTTTACAGAATTTGCATTTTTGCGCAATCTTTTCTCGAAAATGGCGATTTATCCCCGCGATTTTTTGACAAAATTGGGAATGCAATCGGCATTTTTTTCAATGATCTTTTGACAAAATGTTTTTAAGCGATGTTTTATCGAAAACGGCGTTTTTTCCCGAGATTTTTTGACGAAATATGCGTCATATCCACAATCTTCAGAGCAAATCGACGCTTTTCTGCGGTCTTCATATGAAATCAGCACTTCAAACTTTACCGCGATCTGCATGGAAAATTTGCGTTTTTCAGCGATCTTTTGACAAAACTCCTTGACAAAAACACTGACGAAGTCGTCGTTTTTCCACGAAATGTACGCTTTTTCAACGATCCTTTCACGAAAGTTGCATTTCTCTGCGATTACTTTTTCCGCACGTAAAATTGTACAATCGTATTGTTCATTAGTACAACCGAACACTTCGAACAAAATCCGTACATTATACGGCCAAACTGTACAAGTTAGCATCTATGAATATCGCTTTTTGATTTTACGATCATTTGATGAAAGTTCGGTTTTTTTTCGGAATCGCTTGAGAAAAATCTTTTTTTTTTTTTTCCGCAATCGTTTGGCAGAAATCACGAGTTTATTTCGGGATTGTTTGGAAATAACAGCGATTTTATTTCAAGATCGTCTGGTGAAAATCGCGGTTTGATTTCGTGATTGTTTAATGAAAATCGTCTGTTTTCCGGTGAATAATTAATTAGAATCGCAGTTTTGCCTGTGTTCATTTTATGAAAATCGCATTCTTAAAAATTAAAAAACGTGAAAATCTGCCGTTTGTCGAAAAAGTGATTCCCGTATATATAACGACCGAACGAGGAATTTTGAGATTTCTTCCTGCAACCCACTGACGAATTTCTCAATTGCTTTTCACAAGATCGCCTGACAAATTTTGCAATATGTTTCTGTCACCGATTCACGGATTATATACGTTATTTTTCTCGCGAAAATGACAAAATCGTGATATTCTTCCCGCGACCGAATGACGAAGTTTAAGATTTTTTTTACCCCTCGCTCGAATGGTTATCGAATTTCTCGTTTTTATCTTTCCACAGATTGACCAAATTCACTTTCTTTTCAATGTCCGACAGAAAAGTTTTGCGATTCTTGCCGCAAACGATATGCAAATTTCGTAACCATTTTTCCACGATAGAGGGACGAAATTTAGAATTTTTTCCCCTGCAAATGAGAGACAAATTTGGTATATTTTTTTCCGTGACTAAGTTTCACTGTAGTTCCACAGAAATTCATGATTTCATACTACAACAGATAAACATAATTTATGATTTTTCCGCCAGTTTCCAACTGAAAAATTCTGCGTTTTTTACCCGCGAACAGTTAACAAATTTCGAGATTTTCTTGCGACAAATTCAGCAAGTTTTCCGATATTTCCTCACGACATATTGTTGAATTTCGCGATGTTTTCCCGCTATCAAATGAGTAAAGTTACGATCTTTTTCCTGCGATCGATCGATGGGTAAGGAATATTTAAAAAAAAAAAAAAGAGAAAAAAGAGACTAAATCTGAAAAATATAGACTAAAAGAGACAAATGCAAAAAAATAGCGAGAAAAGCGAGTTTAGCGACTCGCTCCGAGGCCTGAATTACCGAATGTAATGAGTTTTTAGAATGTGGTGTATATGAGTATTCCGAAAACATTTAATTGTTTTAAATATGTTTTGACATTGCTTTATGTTTTGTTATAGTTTTTTAACAGGGTTCATACAGAGTTTGCTAAATGAAAAATAAGGACTCTGTAAGGACTTTGTAAGGGCTTTGTTAAAAGAAAAATAAGGACTTTCTAAAGTTAAAAAAGAACAGTACACATAAATTACTTACATTAAATTTTAATTGTAAATATATAACATTAGTTGACTAACAACTGTTTTTTAGTATCTATTTCTTTGGTCAGGGAGGAAATTTCTTCCTTTTTTCTGTTGCAGATGTTCTACAATTGTTTGATTTTATAAATAATTGAATATCTTTAGTTGATTCAGCTTTATCAGCTAATTCATTGGCCTTATTTTCTAACTCCTATACTTCTTTTTCAAGAAGCCATTATTTATTTCTTTATAAAATCTAAATCATCTTCAATTAATTTCCTTTTATTTTCTGCAGAGGAAGACTGGTGCTGTTAACCATGCTACACATATCCAGTGAAATAATAAGACCACAATCAAACACAGATCAGCGGATTATAGAACAGATTGGCGCAATTATTTGGCGAAATATCTTCTTTGTTATACATTTCTCTATATCAAAGAAAAGGAAATTTTAGATGGTGAATACTGATTACGATTGGTATTTGTGGATACGAGGTTTCTACATCACAATCAGAAAATAAAAGAGGCAGCTCTAATGTCCAATCAGAAATAAGAGAATTATAACAAAGAAACTTGATTTTTTTTTTCAGATTATGAATGTTTCAGGGTGAAAAAAAATTTTCGGAAATTAACATCGCATTTTTGGAAATCGGCGGCGTGGGGGAGGGGGAATTCCGCAAGTTACACACCCCTCTTGGGAAGGGGACGTGGGTTGTCCACGACCTTCAGACGAAATTGGCAATTTATCTACGAGCAAAATCAGCGATTTATTGCGATCTTTTGTCGAAATCGGCAGTTTTTCCGCGATCTTTTGACAAAATCACCGTTCTCCCGTGTTTTTTTTTTTTTATGAAATCGGCGTTTTTTTTCAACGATTTTTAGGGAAAATTTGCATTTTTTATGCGATCTTTTCTTAAAAACGGCGTTTTAGGGGTGATTCTGAGTGAAATTTTTTTTTCGGAAATTCCCATCGCATTTTCGGAAATCGGCGGGAGGGGGGCCGGTATCCGCGATCTTCAGACGAAATCGGCGTTTTACCGCGATTTTCAGACGAAATTAGCGATTTATCTGCAATTTTTTAGCAAAATCGGCGATTTTTTGCGATCTTTTGTCAAAATCGGCGGCTTTTCCGCGATCTCTTGACGAAATCCGTGTTCTCCTGTGTTTCTTTTTAATGAAATCGGCGTTTTTCGACGATCTTTAGACAAAATTCGCATTTTTACGCGATCTATTCTCGAAAACGTCCTTTTATCCCCGCGATCTTGATGAAATCTGCGTTTTTTTCCGTGATCTTTTGATGAAATCTGTGGGTGTTTTTGTTTTTTTTTTTTTTAATGATCTTTTGACACAATATTTTTAAGCAATCTTGTAGAAAACAGCTTTTTTTCGCGATCTTTCAACGAAATCGGCGTTATATCCGCAATCTTTAGACGGAATCGACGTTTTTCCGCGGTCTTCAGACGAAATCTGCGCTAGTTGGTGAAATTGCTGTTTTTTACGCGAACCGCACAGGAAATTCGCGTTTTTCAGCGATCTTTTGACAAAGTTTGTTGATAAAAAAATTGAGGAAATTGTCGTTTTCCACGAAATATTGACGAAATGTGTGTTTTTCGGCGTCCTTTCACGAAATTTGTATTGCACAGCGATTGTTTATTCCGCGCACAAAACAGTACAAGTTGGCAACTATGTAGAACTGATAACCCAATTTCAAATTTTTGGAAGAAGATGCCTTAAAATTTCGGATGAGAATCATCCCTAGGCGTTTTATCCCCGCGATCTTTTGATGAAATCGGCGTTTTTCCGTGATCTTTTTATGAAATCAGCGTTTTTTTTTTTCAATGATCTTTTGACAAAATATTTTTAAGCGATCTTTTATCGAAAACGGCATTTTTTTCCGCGATCTTTTAAAGAAATCGGCGTTATATCCGCAATCTTTAGACGAAAGCGACGTTTTCCCGCAGTCTTCAGACGAAATCACAGTTTTGTCTGCGATATTTGGTGAAATTGCCGTTTTTTCCGTGATCCACAAATGAAATTTGTGTTTTTCAGCGATCTTTTGACAAAGTTTGTTGACAAAAACATCGATGAAATCGTCGTTTTCTCACGAAATATTGACAAAACGTGTGCTATTTTAGGCGATCCTTTTACGAAATTTGCATTTCTCCGCGATTGTTTTTACCGCACTAAACCGTACAAGTTGTCAACTATGCGGAACTCATAACCCAATTTCAAATTTTAGGAAGAGGATGCCTTAAATGTTCGGAAGGGAATCACAACTGCAATGTTTGGCGATTTTTTTTAAACATTTTACGGATTGCGTTCCTGTTATAAAATAAGGACTTTCAATAAAAAATAAGGACTTTCAATAAAAAATAAGGACTTTCAATAAAAAATAAGGACTTTCAATAAAAAATAAGGACTTTAAGGATCCTTATTAAGGACTGTCGAAATATAAGGACTTTTAAGGTCCGTGCGAACTATGCTCTCCTTCTTGGCGCGATTTTCAAAAATTGCCAAATTGGCACGTTTTTGAGTCTTGTCTCCCGGAGCACGCTGTTTTGCTCCGGATTAAATGATAATGCAGGGTTGCCATATTGAAACATTTATCGCTATAAAAAAAAAGTCGCCTTGGCGAAGGAGAGTAAACTGCATTTCACCCAGATATTTTTGTGCTCAACCAATAAAATTTACGATCTTTTGAAATTCGATAAATAAAACTCACAATTTTTCATGTGTGATTGACAAAATTTGTACTTTTTCTGCTTTTAATTGAAGTAACATGCATTTTCTGCCCCCAATTAAAGGAATTTGCGATTTTTTCCTGTTGATAAACAGACAAAACTCACGACTGTTTCACAACCTTTCAACAAAATGTTCAATTTTTCCACACATCATCGCAAAATTCGTAATTTTCCCACGCCATATAAACAAAATTTGCAATTTTTTCTTGCCTGATCAATGAAATGTGTGATTTTGTTACGTCCGACGCACAAAATTCATATGTTTAAGAGATTTTCATGAACGATTCTTAGATACAGCTCGAATCAAAATTTAAATAAGCTACAAATTTCTTTCATTAAATTAGAAAGCATGCTTTTTTTTTTTCATGTCTTCCAAATTATTAAAAGAATTTTTAAATATTTAGACAACCACATTCATTCATTCTTTTTCCCTTAAGAACATTTTAGATACAGATTTAAGTAAGCAAAATAATAGTTAAAAATATTTTGTCGCAACTGCTCTTGGGCGGTTGATGTGTGCAAATATATATATATATATATTTTTTTTTTTTTTTTCGTTTACTGAAAATGTTAACTAAATCTGATTTTATGTTTAAAAAAAATATGAAACTAAACACCAAACAGCAAAATAAAGTTCAAAATACAGATTTGAAAAGATAATAAATATAGAAAAACAAAAGGCTACAATTGAAATAAAAAATTGTAACAAAATATACTACCACGCTAAATAAAACGTTAGGTTGGACTAAAATCGAAGTAATTTTAAATTATTTTTTAAAACTGCTTAGTAAAATATTGCTACATTAAAAGTGAACATGATATACAAAAAAATTAAAAATAAAACAACAGAATGAAATAAAATTCATAATATAAAATTGAGATACGATAAATACTTAAGAAAATAAGTTTTCACTAACAGCATAGTAACATGGATCAACATTCAAAGGAATCTTACCTATAACTTTCAGTGAAGATGTAATGCTGAAATTTTAACTATCGTCTATGATAAAATTTACAAATTAAAAAAAATATACACAAAACTAAAAAACAAAATTCAAATTATATTTATCTCAAATACCCAATAAAGATCATATGTTAAACGGCGCCAAACACATCAGAATAGTAACGCCATCTATAATGTAATATTTCCATTTTAAAAATAGCAGTGCACTGTTCCTCTGGCACTGTTATTCGTGTTATATTCCTGTTACTTTGGCCGTGTTCAGCTGACACAACTTTTGCGCGAGCGCCCTCAGAAGATTATGCATGGAGTAGGTCTTATCGAAGAAGGGAATTTTAAAATTATTAAATTATTGCATCATTTTTATGGTTCAAAATTGGTAAATGCACATACTATATACCTTTATCGTTCCAAAACATGATTATCGTAACAGAAATACATACCTGTGGTCACTCAAATAAAATCTAAACTATTCCGGAAAAGAATCACGTGACCTATTTCATCTAATTAAGCCCTATCAGCATTTAAAATATGACAACCAACCTTGATCAAGAATCGCACGCGCTACTCAAAAAAAAATATGGGTGATTTGATCACAGTGGCGGATCCAAGGGGGGGGGGTCATGGGGGTCATGGACCCCCCCCCCTGGAGCTCTTCAAAGAGTGATGCACAGTGTAAGTAAAAAGTGCTAAAACAAGAACGCAAAATAATGTCTAATCGAAAGAATTTGAGCTTTTTTCGAAACTAATCAAGAAAATTCGGGAATTTTCCGCGCCTGATCGACATAATTCACAATTTTTCCGCACTCGATCGGTGAAATTCGCGATTTTTGCGAAGCCGATCCACGAAATTCAATATTTTTCGATGCCTAATCGATGAAATTTACGATTTTTTTGGGGTGTGATCGACGAAATTTGAGATTTTTTCCACAAATGGTCTGCGAAATTTGCGATTTTTCTTCACTTGGTTGAAAAAATTCACGATTTTCCTGGCCTAATCCACAAAATTAGCACATTTTTTCGTTCTTCTTCGATGAAATGCGAACTTTTCCGCACATGAACTTCGTCAGTCAAATACGCTTTTCTTAATTGACTGACGAAATCTGCTTTTTTTCCCGCCGTAAATTGATGAAATCCGTGATTTTTTTCTCGCGATAAACTGACGAAACTCACGATTGTTCCGCAGCCACTCAGATTTTTTTAATTTTTCCGAGCACTATCGACAAAATTAGCGGTTTTCCCGCACCCCATCAACAAAATTCGCGAGTTTTTTGTACTCGATTGCTCGAATTCGTGTTTTTACGAAGGCGATCGACCGTATGCGCGATAATTTCTTTCCCTATCGATGGAATTGTCAATCTTTGTTCGCCGTATCAACGTAATTCGCGATTTTTTTCATTCCCGATCGACTATATTTGTGCTTTTTATGAAACTGATCGACCATATTTGGGACCTTTTTCGTTCCCGATCGACAAAATTCGCAATTTTTCCGTGTCCTACCAAAAGCGATTTTTTTCGTTCCCGATCGACTAAATTCGCGCTTTTTACGAAAGCGATCGACTATATTCGGGATTTTTCTATGCCCAATTGACAAGATTCGCGCCTTTTTCCGTTCTTGTCCATGAAATACGCATTTTTCCGCACCGAACAATAAAATTCTCGATTCTTAACTGAGTGATGAAATCTGCATTTTTTTTCCCTGCTGTAAATTGATGAAATCTGATTTTTTTTTCTCGCGATAAACTGATAAAACTCGCTATTGTTCTGCAGTCGCTCAAAAAAATTTGCGACTTTTCCGCGCATAATCGACAAAGTCTTCGATTTTTCCATGCCCTATCAACGAAATTAGCGACTTTTTCGTTCCGAATCGACAAAATTCGCGAGTTTTTCGTGCCCAATCTCCCGAATCGCTCTTTTAATGAAGAAAATCGACTTATATTCGCGATAATTTCTTTCCCGATTCACGAAATTGGCAATTTTTACGTACCATATCAACTCGAAATTAACAATT
The DNA here is from genome assembly GCA_964019185.1 of Maratus speculifer. Taxonomy (NCBI): domain Eukaryota; kingdom Metazoa; phylum Arthropoda; class Arachnida; order Araneae; family Salticidae; genus Maratus; species Maratus speculifer. The sequence continues at coordinate 382,838,685 of OZ025289.1, forward strand.
TTTTTATTTCCAATCAATAAAATTCGCCATTTTCCCCTTCCCGATCGAATAAATTCGCGCTTTTTACGAAGTGATCGAGAAAATTGGGGATTTTCCGTGCCCTATTAACGAAATTTCGATTTTTTTGTACCAGATATACAAAATTCGCGATTTTTTTGTGCTCGATCGAAAAAATTTGCGATTTTTCAGAGACATGCAGACAAAATTCGAGATTTTTCGAAGGCCGATAGACAAAACTGGCGATTTTCCAATGTCCAGTTGACGATATTTTCGATTTTTCAGCGCCCGATCAACGAAATTCGCGTTGTTTTCGCGCGGTAAACAGACAAAACAGGCGACTTTTCCGCAACCTATGAACAAAATTTGCAATTTTTTCAAGTACTATAAAAAAATTAGATTTTTTTTCCTTGCCCGATAAACGAAATCTGAGATTTTTCGCGTCCGACCGACAAAGTTCATGATTTTTCCGTGCCTAATCGACAAAATTCATAATTTTTTTCATGCCCGATCGGCGAAATTTGCTGCTTTTTATCGTAATTCCGTTTTCACAAGATTTACTGTATTTTAAAATTGTTTCTTAAAATCATTTGACAAAAGTTGTGACCCCCCCCCCTGGAGGTTGGGCTGGATCCGCCCTTGTTTGATCACGTGATTGTACATTTTGTGCTTCTGTTCTTTTGGTTGTTCTTTGCTTGATAGGTTGATTGATACAATTGAACAATTCAATTGGGAGTCTAAAAATTTTAACTTTTTAACAATTTATTTATTTATTTATTTAAAAATGATTTATTAGTTGCTTCATATTTTCCTCGATAAATAAAATACTGTTATCAGCCAAGAATGTGACAAGACCACCTTATCATAATAACAAGGCCTCGCATTCAGGAGAAAATCTATTGTTGAAATTGTTCCTATAGTTACCCACTTATTATATGACTTTGTCTCATAAGTAACGCCACCCGGGGCATACTATTGCTAATAATCCATGCACAAATTCATAGGAAAACTAGTCGTTGGGGGCCACCGTAACACTTACCCCTCATGGATATGTATATGAAAATAAAACATGTGAAAACTATTTATACAATGCATTGCAATTCATAAACAAAATTTAAATATTGTTAATATACACAGTAATGCTATATTAAATAACTGCTGATCTACCAATTTCGATCAATTATATAAAACTCCAAACTACTCAAGTAGTACCGAACTGCGTAAAAGAAACATCCTTATAACTTCAAAAATAGTAACTCTATTAACTAACAATTAACTGCCTCAGATTAAGCGTCTCATTTCCAATTAAAATATACCTCTGATTTGAAATTTGAATGAAATACAGGGTCATGAAAAATCGAAGAATGTGGAAAACAGGATTACAAATATCTCGGCAACTAATAATCCGATCGACTTCGTTCTATATGCAAAATGTGTGTTATTTTATAACCTTTTACGTCCATTCCTTAGAACAAAAAAAATCGAAAATTTTTATATACCTTTCATCAGAACGAATTTTTCGAGAGTCCGAAAAAAATAGTTCCGGATAATCGAGGTTGCTGATATTAAATAGGGTTCGTCCCATTCTTATATACTAACTACATACAAAATTTCAAGTCTCTATCTCAATTTGTTCGGGAGATAGAGCGTTTACAGACAGACAGACAGACAGACAGACAGACGGACGGACAGACAGACGGACGGCAAAAAATTTTTTTCTAAAAATATGTTTTTCGGAATCTCCACTATCTAAAACGTGTAAATCCGTCAAAAAAAATTTTTCAATTTTCAAAACGATTGCAAGACTTACCCTATACTACGTATGATGGGTAAGTAAAATGGAAAATATTTCAGTTTCTCACATTAGATGACGCTACCAACGGGAAAATCATGTGGTTTCTGACCACGTGTACTGCGGTCAAAGGAAACTTGGCGAATGACAAGCCTTGTTATTATGATAAGGTAGCCTTGGAATGTGATATCAACGTATTATAAGATTTATTTTTAATCTGGTATATTGAATGTATTTCAATGGAATTTGCACTGTTAATTAGAAAAATTTTCAGAGAAGGTTTTAGCATAGATATTTCTTATTTAATAATTGCATATTTTAATAATGTGTGGATAACAGACTAAAATGCACATAGGCGTAACTAGCGGGGGGGGCCGGGTGGGCCGGGCCCACCCCAGACAACCCACGGCCCCCCCTAGAACTTTAAACTCTTGTGGTAATGTTAGAAGGTAAAAATTTTATTTTTTCGAGAAATAACGCATGTCTCAGAGTGGGACGCTGAACTGGCTATTTTTTGCATTTGTCTTAGGTCTATATTTTTCAGATTTAGTCTCTTTTCTCGCTTTTTTACAATTATTTCTTACTTATCGATCACCACCAACAACACATGGTAACAGCATCAGCTTTCAACGAAAACCGGTCACTCCTTTTGAAAGAGGACTGCATTCATTTGTACGATTGGAAATCAGCCGAAGGCTAAAAGAAATGGTCATTTCCTGTCACTGTCTCGGGTTTTTCAATACTGCACCATTAGGGGGGGGAGGGGTCTTAATTAGTTACATCTGTTTCTTCCTCTTTTTTTGGAAACGGGGCTGAATTCTCAAATTCCAGGAAAAACACAAAAACACATGCTCGCATGCTTCTGTTGTTAGTTTAGTTGCTGTAGTGCTAAGGTGTTTTTTTTTTTCTTTTATTGTGCGTTTCGCTATGACTGATATTAATCCTCTTCAGAGAAGAAAATTATGAAAAAGATGGATATTCGAGATCATTTTTTAAATCTTCGAATTCCTTCAAACGTTCATTTAATCCAGGTATGTTTGAAAAGTATATAATTCATTTATATTTAGGTTTCTGAAAGATATTAACTTAAACGTTACAGTTTTCATATATTATCCTTTTGTTAAGTTTGTTCTCAAATCCAAAAGAACTACTTTCAAACAATTTTTAGATGCGTTCGTAATTATGTAAATACGTAGCCCCTATTGTTGTCGTTCAGTCTGTTTGTACATCCATCCGCATATAACAACGCAAAAACTACCCAACCAAATCGTTTGAAATTTAAAATATATAATTATTAAAATCCGATGCATAGATCAATTGCAGGGACAATCAAAAGTATTCCGTTACATTACGGCCATTGGGGAAAGAAGTTTCAAATGCATTTTAATCGTTTGAAATTTAAAATATATAATTATTACATAATTTTGTCGAGTCATTTCAAATTTTATGAAAATCGGATGGATAGATTAATTACAGGTACAATCAAAAGTATTCCGTTACATATTACGGTCAACGGGGAAAATTTTCGAATGCATTTTAATGATGTTATAAAATATATATGCATCTGTGAAGTGTGAAGTGCATATTATAATGTACATTTTGCATAATCTTCGGCGCGGAGAACATTTGATATTGATTTACAAGGCCAGACAAAAGTATTATATTACATAATGGTATTGGGAGAACATTGTTTGGTGCGCATTTTAATTGTAATTAACTATTTAAAATTTTATGAGATTGATATTGTTACTGTAGAGTGTTACAAGTTATTTTCTGTATAAAAGAAAGCAGATAGTATTTACAGGGACACACAAAAGATTTTGGCTGCTATACTGTATCCGAAATACTGTGTACTATTACATCAAGATCTGAATAATTTTAAGTTCGTCCGTAATTATATAAATAACTAGCACTTATGTTCGTCGTTCAGTCTGTCAGTTCAGACGTCTTTACAACCTATGCCACAAAAAATATTTATTATTAATTTACACGGCCACTCAAAATATTCCCCTACATAATGATGATATACGAGGAATTATTGTTTGGGGCGTGTTTTAATTATATTCAACTATTTCACTTTTATGAATATGGTATACGTTGCTTAGGTGTAATAAAAGTTGTATGTCCATGTATATTCACAAAAAAAAAAAAATAAAATAAAATAAAAAAGGTTTTGACCATTATATTATATCCGAATTACCGTCTACTATAACAGCAAGATCTGAATATTTTTAAAACTTCATTATCGTACGAACGCACCTCATTGCTAGGCTTCATGTGCAATTTCCAACTTGTTTTATTAATTCTTTTTTAAAACTAGTCGTTGGGGGCCACCGTAATACTTACCCATCATGGATATATATATGAAAATAAAACATGTGAAACTATTTATACAATGCATTGCAATTCATAAACAAAATTTAAATATTGTTAATATACATAGTAATGCTATATTAAAGAACTGCTGATGTACCAATTTCGACAAATTATATAAAACGCCGAACTACTCAAGTAGTACCGAACTGCGTAAAAGAAACATCCTTATAACTCCAAAAATAATAATTCTATTAACTAACAATTAACTGCATCGGATTAAGGGTCTCATTTCCAATTAAAATATACTTCTGAATTGAAATTTGAATGAAATACAGGGTCATGAAAAATAGAAGAATGTGAAAAACAAGATTACAAATATCACGGTAACTAATAATCCGATCGACTTCGTTCTATATGCAAAATGTGTGTTATTTTATTGCCTTTTACGTCCATTCCTTAGAACAAAAAAATTCGAAAATTTTCATATACCTTTCATCAGAACGAATTTTTCGAGAGTCCGAAAAAAATAGTTCCGGATAATCGAGGTTTCTGATATTAAATAGGGTTCGTCCCATTCTTACATACTAACTACATACAAAATTTCAAGTCTCTATCTCAATTTGTTCGGGAGATAGAGCGTTTACAGACAGACAGACTGACAGACAGACAGACGGACGGCAAAATTTTTTTACTAAAAATATGTTTTTCGGAATCTCCACTATCTAAAACGTGTAAATCCGTCAAAAATTTTTCTTCGATTTTCAAAACGATTGCAAGACTTACCCTATACTACGTATGATGGGTAAGTAAAACGCACGAAATAGGCAAGTGGGTAAACGGGAAAGAAAAGTTATCGGAAAAAAGTGACATAAACTACAAAAGCGGGAAAAAATGACTCGGAGAAAAAGTTTCCGGAAAAAGAGGGACAAGGAAAGAAATTACCAGAAAAAAAGTGACAAAGAATTAATGGATTTTGGGAATTCATTGGTTAAGTATATAAGAGGGGATCGGGGGGAGGGTCTTAATTTAGGTAAATGTGTTTTTCATGCTGAATTAACTGCTTTAATTCAATTTTTGGACATATGATTACCACCCCCCCCACCCCATCCGACCTAAATTAGTTATGGGGTTCTTTTGCTTATTATAAAGGGGGACAGGTAATTATGTCTCTCTCAAATTGGATAAATCGGTTTTTATCCAGAACTATCCGATGTATTTCTAATTTTAAATATAGATTCTTTGTGATAAGGTAAATCCCTGAATGGTTTTAAGGGTTTGATGGCTAAGTATAAAGAGGGGGGGGGGGGGGAGTAATCCCTCTTAGTTAAATAAATGCCTTTTTACGCAGAATTATCCGATTTATCTCGAATTTTAGTCATAGGTTTATTATAAGACGTATTTCTCATTAGTTATGGGGGTTCTTATGCTATTAAAAAGAGGAGCGGGCAAGCAATTATTTCCCCCTCAAATTAGATAAGTCGGTTTTTATTCAGAATTATCCGATGTATTTCAAATTTTAAATATAGGTTCTTTCTAATAAGGTGGATCTCCGAATAGTTTCAAGGATTTAATAGCTAAGTATAGAGGGAGAAACAGAGGATAACCATCCTTAAATTAAAAAAAATGGCTTTTTATGCAGAATTATCAGATTTGCTTCAAATTTTGGATGTCCGGTACATATCACAGGCGGCTAGTTTCTCAGAAAATTTGACGATCAGGGGATTTCTCGGTAAAGGTTTGCCACAAAAAGCCCAAGTAAAATAAAAAAGCGAGTTGAATGCAACTGAACGCAAATAGCAAATAAAAAGAAATTTTCTTTATTTTTTAATTTAATGATTGAAAACAATTATGCCAGAAAACATAACACGTTTTATCGTTTTCCTTATAATTATTACATTTCATTTTGCATTTAAAACTGGTTTATTTATTTATTTATTTTTTACTTGTGAAAAAAGTAATATTCTAAATCATTTGTTGTAATTGTCATTTTAATTTACGCCGAATATTTATCATTTAAAACTGGATTTTTACCAATTAATGTCCCATATTACGCATCACAAAATATAATATAAAACATTTAAAAAATATATGTTAGAAAATTTTAATGTACAAACTATGTTATGTGTCACGAACGAATGAACTAGTGAATTCATTAACTTGTAGTAATAATAATAATAATAATAGTTTTTTATTACTAGCTTATGTTGGTAATTAGAAAGTTAATTGTTTAAAAACCTGTAGTTCTTGATAGATCTTCAGTATTTGAACACTTAAAAAATTAAAAAACAAATTTAAATTAAAAAAATGATTTTAATAAAAACAGGATATTTTTTCTTTGTTAGGATATTTATAGAATACTGAAAAATGCTATGCAGAAACATAAACCATAGTTTTAAATGCAAACAGCTATTGAGGATATGTAAACAAATTCTTAAAACTGTTCAGGGATTTTATTTTATGAGAAAGAACCTATATCCAAAATTTGAAATACATCGGATAATTGTGCATAAAAACAATTTATCTAATTTAAGGGGGGAATAATCGCCCGTCCTCCCACTTTTTAATTAGCAAAAGAATCCCATAACTATTCAGGGATACCCCTTATCATAATGAATCTACATTCAAATTTTTAAGCAAATGGAATAATTCTGCGTAAAAAGCCATTTTTTTTATTTAAGAGAGGTTATCCCTCGTTCCCCCTCTATACTTTACCATTAAATTTCGAAAATTCTTCAGGCATTATATACTGCGACGACGTACTGACAACTTTAATCTGGGCAGAAGATAGATAGCGAAATCCCATTGTGAAAATGTATGCAGGAGTGAAAGTGTCTTCATTCTAAAGCTGAGAAGAATAGCTGTAATTGACCTCAAGGAACTAGAAAATGATTTCACTGGTCTAGTGGCAATGAGCTGAGGGGTGGGATTGTTGAGCGTAGAGAGGGAAGGAAGGTAGTTGGAAGAGAGACATTTGCTGGTAATGTATTAGAGAGTACATAGATGTAAGGTAGCTTAGACGTGCTAAGCGAAATGTAATATTGGAGTGTGGCTCCTATGTAGTTGTAATGTCGTTTCATTTATTTTTTTTTTATTAATTGATCTATAGTTCTAATAAAGAACTTGAGGAACTAAAATATGTTATTGATAAACTTAACAAATAAACCAACTGAATAAAGAGAAACTGAGGACACGACACCACAATACTAGATATAAGCCTTGTCAGAAAGAACCTATATCCAAAATTTGACACACGTTGGATAATTCTGCTTAAAAACCCATTCATCTTATTTAGAACGGAGGGGGGTGGGGTAATTGTCCATTCCCAAAACTAATCAAACAAGCGTCTTTTCAGTATGAACATATATCCAAAAATTGAACCAAAACATTTAATTTAGCAAGAAAAACCCATTTACCTAAATTAAGAGCCACTCCCCACCCCCCCTTTCATACTTAACCAGTAAATCCCCAAAATCAATTCCTTGTCACTCTTTTTTTTTCCGGTAACTTTTTTTCCTTGTCCCTTTTTTCCGGTAACAATTTTCCCGTGTCACTTTTTTTTCCGTTTTTTTAGTTTTGCATTTTTTCCGCTAACTTTTTTTCCTAGATTCAGGATTAAAAAACTATGTAAGTGAGAAATGTTCTTCATTCTTTGATAAGATCTTTCAGAAGACGATTCTCACTGTGGATGATTTGAAACGAATTTGCGACATGGTAGCGACAAAAAGGAGGAAAAATGGTTGTCATGCGATCAAAATTCCTTATAACTCATTAACTAATTTATGTATTTATTTTTAAAAAATGGCGACTGTGTTGTTTATAAGTAACTCCATCTCCCCCAGCCACTGTTTTGAATCGAAAACTTGATGTATAAAGCCACTATTAGATTCAACAACATTTCGAAAAATTTTTGAACCAACACTTGATTTCCTCCAACTGCTCGCGAAATATCCTCACAACACCCAGTGTGATAGCAAACAGCAATATCCCCCGACTTTTTTTCTGCAGTTCCAAAAAAAAAAAAAAAAAAAACTCCGCTAGCCGAGACTTTTCATCGTGCATCGAGCATTTTAACGAATCAGAGGTAAGCGATTGATAGGAATGGGCGATAAATATTAACGGCTGGTAGTAGTAGTATTGGTTTTCCTGCTATTCCTCCAACTTTTTGCAAATAATTGTAACCTTTTTCTCTCTTTGAACGGGAAAAAGTTGGGGTTAAAATCGGCTGAAAAGTTTGTTGCTCGTAAAGTTTGTGAATCTGATAGCAGCTAAAGACAGAAGAAAGTTTCATCCAATTAGTTTCTTTGATAGATTGTACGTTTTCAGGAATGTATTAACAAGTGAACTTTCCTTTGTGTATTATCAGTTCTAACAAAACTATTTTTACTTTTTTCTATCTTTACGGAAGAAAATATTGGATTCGTGAAAATTTTCGAATTCCGGTTTTTGGCGGATTTACCCGTTTTAGGGATCAGAGATTCTTAGTTTTTAGTAAGAACAAATTTTCACAAAATGTCTGTATGTGTATATGTGAATCAGACTCTGTCTCTATGTGACATAAATTTTGGGGACGCTCTATCTCAAGAACTAATGCACGGAATGTAATAAAAATTTATATTCAGGTAGTCCCTAATACAACTTGATACTGATTATTTTTTGTTGCAAATCACTCAACAGATGGCGCTTCTACGCTGCTTTTTTTACGATTAACGCAACAGCTATATCTGAAGAACTAAGGCACGGATATCAACCAAACTTCAGATTCAGTCAGTACTTAACATGAATTGATATTGTATTCGTTTCTGTGTAAATCGCTCAACACAAGGCGCTGGTATGCTAATTTTTTCACGATTTTTGCAATAGTTCTATCTCAAGAACTATTGCACGGAATTTAATTAAAAATTATAATCAGGTAGTTCTTGATATAGATTGATACTGATTAGTTTTTGGTGCAAATCGCTCGACAGGTGCGCTGCTATGGTGCATTTTTTACGATTTACGCAACAGATATATATGTATAACTAATACACGGATTTCCTTTAATCTTCAGATTCAGTTAGTTCTCAACATGAATCGATGTTGTTTGCATTTTGGTGCAAATTGCTCAACAGGTGGCACTGCTTTGTTGCATTTTTCACGATTTGCGCAATACCTCTATCTCAGGTTCTCAGGTGCACGAATTTTTATCAAATTTTAGATTCAGTAAATCCATGAAATTAACTAGTTTTGTTCATGTTTTGTTGTCAATCTCCCAATATGTGGCGCTGCAATGCTGATTTTTTCTCAATTCCTGCAATATCTCTATTTTAAGAACTAATCAGTGAGCTTCACCTAACTTCACATTCAGGTATAGCTTGATAAATATTGTTGCTGTTTATGTTTTGGTATGAATCGCCCAACAGGTGGCACTTTTATGTTGCATTTTTTCACATTTCCGCAATAGTCTTATTTTAAGAACTAATGCAAGGAATTTCATGTCTTTAAAATCTTCACAATGATCATAAATTACCATTTAATTTTGGCACTGAGGTAGCAAACTTTGACACATTAAGGGTGTATTCGAAAAAATGTTTTTTCTCTCTCAGCAGCTCAAAATTTTTCTATACATTTTCAGATTCGTTTGTAAAAGTAAAAACATGAAACTTGATGAGATATTTTTTGAAGATATGTTATAAGATGCCGTATGACTTCATTTTTCTCTGAATTTATTAGAATTTGGTTTATCGACAATTATTTTCTCAGCATGACCCTTTTCTTCGTTCCCAGATCTCTCGCTTTGAAAAACTCGGTTCAAAAGACGAACTTTGACTGCATTTTTTGTAATATTTTCTGCATTTATCAAAAAATCGCAGTCATGGGACCTAATATAGTTTCTAAATAAGAGAATTTCACAGTTTAGTGCGTTTGAGAGCAAAAGTGAATCTTAAAATAAATCAGAAAAAGAAAGTTTTGGGATTGCCACATTCGACTAGTTATTAATACTATTATTGTTTGGAAATTATCAAACAGTTTACTATAAAACAATATTGTCACACTATTATTGTTTTCCAAACAATAATAGTTTTTACAATTACTGTTTGAAAATTATCAAATATGGATGGGGTCGTGGCCCCCCCTAGAAAAATTCTCTAGTTACGCCTATGAAAATGCATCATAAGATAGGGGAAACAAATGGCACTCAAAGTCATGTTAATATAACTCTTAATATAAGCAATGTACTTATATAATACTAGTATTAGAAAATGCTCTGACGAGCACCAAAAAAGGTTAATATGTTTTTAAAGTATGAAAAAGTGTTTGACAAGAGCTTCTAATTGAAAAAGAGAAAGGACAAGGGGTCCCTTCTCGGCTGCAATTTACTGTCAATGCCAAATTTGAAAAAATCATATTTGCGCTTTTTCCATATAAAAGAAATCAGTCACTGTTACGATAAAATTGTGTAGTGTAAAGGCATAATTAGAAAAGACGAAGGGTGATTAAACATGAATGTAAAGCAAAATAGGGCCAAAAACCATAGTTCCCGCAGCCAGTGTGGAATTCAGACACTTTTCTCCGGGAGGGTCTTCTGTGGCTTTAATAGAATAGAGTTCTAAGAGGATCATACTTTTTTACCATTAAAAACACAAAATCTCAAATTTTATTGGGAGGGGGGGGGTATTTGATACCTTCGGGAGGGAATGTTCCCCTGGCCCACCTCCTGCATTCAACACTCCCTGCAGCGTATCGCATTCACGTAGTCCCACCATAAACTGCCGCAGTGTAAAACAGCACAGAAAACTGATTTGTAGTGCAGTTGATGCAGAGTCAACAATGCAGTTAACATGTAAAGCACGATTGAAAGTTTTACGCAGATTTCTTTTATATGGAAAAAGCGCAAATATGATTTTTTCAAATTTGGCATTGACAGTGAATTGCAGCCTAGAAGGGACCCCTTGTCCTTTCTCTTTTTCAATTAGAAGCTCTTGTCAAACACTTTTTCATACTTTAAAAACATATTAACCTTTTTTGGTGCTCGTCAGAGCATTTTTTAATACTAGTCATTTAAATTTTTTGATAATTATATGTTGAATATAAGAAAACCTCAGTTGCTTTTAAATATGCCCAGTACTTTTTCTTATTTCGCTCAATATTAAACTATTTAATAAATGGACAAAAAAACGTGAAAAAACGAAATTAATTTTAATTTATTCGTACAGAAATTGACAGATTCCATTAATTTTAGATAATACATATTTTGTAAAAAAATAATGCGAATAGAAATTTTTATTCTTTTCGCATAGGATTTGTGGCATTCTTATCTACTTGTTTTAAAAATCAGATGTTATAAATATCAAATATTTCCGCCATTAACGCGATTTTTGTGATCATGGCACCCAAAGATCGCTAAACATAACTTTATAGTCAATGCACATAAAAACGAGTTTTCCCATTTAAATTAAAAAAAAAAAAAAATTAAGTAAAATATTTTTATTTCTCCTTCCTGATATCTATTGGAATAGCTTATTCCAATTATTGAATAATATTCTAGGACATTTTCAGGGAAATAATAGGTTAAGTTATCTTCCTTGGAGAAAGTCGCTCGAAATACAGCCTTAATAGATTTATGTCAAACCAAGGATGGAAATATACTGAAAATTCATTTCTAGTATTATTTGTAAAATTGACATTGGAATCACCAGCTGTAATAAAATTTTTATATAATATACAGTGGAACCTCAGTTCACGATCCATTCTTGTATCTGAATTTCTGTAATGTGATATAAATTTTTTGGGCGCTCTATCTCAAGAACTAATGTATGTGATTAAAAAAATTATATTCAGGCAACGCCGACTATATTGTACCGGCCAAGCCATTTCGCGAAAAACGGCCGAAAAAGTGAAGCTGGATTCAGCTTCAAACCTTGAACCATTTCATTGAACCATGTGTAAGTCCACGTGACGCAAACCCTGCCCAAATTAGCATTGAATAAGCTGCTTTCTGTTCTGTGCACATGTTTGCACACGTGTCATTGTTTTGGTTCAGGGTTTACATGATTGGTCTGAATAACTTAGGCAAAGTATCAGCGTCCTCTGGCGGGAGACTTCCTACATTAATCTAAAATAGACAGGCCTTTAGTTCTAGTGGGCCATGATTCAGGTAATCCCTGATATAAATTGATGCTGTTTACATTTTGATTTAAATCGTTTAACAGATGGCTTAATCGTGTTGCATTTTCCATTATTTTCGCCGTAGTTCTATCTCAAGAATTAACGCACGGATTTTCATCAAACATCAAATTCAGTTAATCTTTATAAGAATTGGCTTTGTTTACGTTTTGGTTTCAATAACCAAACACATGGCATTGCTATGCTGAATTGTTCCGATTACCACAATATCTCTATCGCAGGAATTAATGCACAAATTTTCATCAAACTTGAGATTTAGGCACACTTTGATTTATATTATTGCTCATTGCGTGTTTTGGGTAAATCTCCCAACAAGTGTCGCATATATGCTGTATTTTTCCCGATATCCGCAACAGTCCTATTTCAAAAACTAGAGTTCGGAATTTCATGTCTTTAGAATCCTCACGGTGAGCATATGACTGTCATTTGATTTTGGCACTGTAATAATGAATTTTGACGCATTAAATGCATGAGATAAAAAATAGTTTTGGGGTTACCATATCCGACTAGTTCTTTATCATTAGAGTAATCGACGGTTCATCTACACCGTATTGTTTAGCTATTTTGATTACACTATCATCGTTCTTAAGTTTTGTCACTACTTCTTTTCATAATTGATCAGTAATTCGATTAAGCTTCTTACTACTGCTATCACTAAACGCTTTTTCAATCTTAGAAGTCATAAAAAAAGCTAAAATTTTCGCGAAACTGATTAAAATTAAAACAATAAGTTAAATTTTTTACTGTACTGAAGGTCACAAAGCACTCTGATACACACTTTACTTTAAACTTGACCTATAACAAGAGTTATGTGAGGGTTGCCAACTGAACTATTCGACAGCTTTGGTCGCGAATCGAGTTATCCTACGCCGAAAGAGTAAAATTTTGATCACTGAAGTTGGTCATAAACCGAACTTGTCAAAAACAGAGGGGGCCGTAAACCAAGGTTCCACTGTTTTTTGACCGATAAGTTTGCAAATATGGCATTATTTATAAATTGAGTGGCGATGATCATTATACAACTTGGCAATTTAGCCGATTAAATTTGAGATTTTAAAGTAGCGTTTGTTAATAACGGAAAATTGAGAATTTCTATTAGAAAAATTAGGATAATTACTATAATTTTTATGCACGGTTTTAAGTAAACTCTGATTTTTTTTCATAATTTGAAATTTAGTACATTTGGAAATGGAAGGGAGAGGGAAAGTATACCTTTGCAATGCTTTTTCGACAATATCTCAAACAAAAATACTTGTAAATGCCAATAATTGCTGATCGTAAATGTTACATTTACTTCACACCATCACAAAAGTTTTTTACATCACCATGTGTTTTTTTCATTTGATGCTTTCCTGGCACAGATGCCATATATGCACGACATTGTGCGATATTCTTCTGACGCCAATTTCGCAAAAGCTTAGTTTTCAAACTTCAATTACATACATATATATTAAGGTACTACTTAGTTATCCCGTCGATCAATTTCTCCAAACTATACAAATTGCCAAACTCATAGCGAAATTATACATATAGACATAATTTTCATTTTAAATAACACAAAAAATAATTTGTAGAATCTTAATAAAAAATACAAATAAAAAATCCAAATAAAAATCCCTTAATGGCGTTTTAAACACGCGCATCCTATTTAATGTCATTGGATTCGACATTCACGATCATCCATTATTGGCATATGATATTATAGTTTGGCGATGGTTTTTTGGTCGACGGGATAACCAAGTAGTATTTCTATTTTCTATTATTTTCAAAAGAAAACTGATGATAATTGATGATAATTGGTGATAATTGATTATCCCTTCGACCAAAAAATTATCGCCAAATTATAAAATTAAATGCCAATAACGGATTATCATAAAGGTTACATTCAGTTTACATTAAATAGGTTACCCATGATTGTTATGCCATAATATGATTTTGAATTCAACTTTTTATTTGTACTTTTATTGATGTTTTACTAATTTATTTCTTCTTTCGTTATTTAAAAAAAAAATATGTCAGTATGAATTACATGGTGAATAAATTGATGATTTGTAAAATTTGGCGAAATTGGTCGACAGGATAATCAAGTAGTATTGAAAAGTTTAATTAATAACTACAGAATGAAACGATTTATAAAATTTAACAAAATTAAATAAAGGTAAATATATATTTTTTTTTAATAAACATTAGCCCGGGTATCTTATCAGACAAAATAACAAAATTTTCATGCCAACTAAGTACCCTAATGCATATTTGACATTACATCCCTATTTAAAATCAATTGAATGCTATTAAAGATATGGACAGAATGTGAAGTTTTTGTTTTACTCTATATCTTTTCCTTGTGTAAATTAGGACGTTACATGATCATAATTAAAAAATCTTACATTTAGTTCCTGAAGAGAAATTTTGGTTTTCCCAGATACTTTTTTCCGATGTACTTGTTTTTTCCCTATTTTTTTCTACTACTAAAATATGTACTTTTCTGTTATCCCGTCGACCAATTTCGTCAAATTATACAAATCGCCAAACTAATAGCCAAATTATACACATTGACATATTTTTTTTTTTTTTTTTTTTTTTTAAATAACGAAAAAAGAAATAATTAGTAAAATATTAATAAAAATACAAACAAAAAGCCGAAATAAAAATCGCTTAATGACTTTCTAAACACGTGAATCGTATTTAATGTCACTGAATATGCACTTCACGATCATCGTTTATTGGCATTTAATCTTAAAATTTGGCGATAATTTTTTCGTCGACGGGATAACCTAGAAGTACCCTAAAATTCAAAATGTTAGGACACTCGAGAAAATCATCCCATGGTCACATAAATGCATGTTATTTGAAAAAATAATTATAAATTCGACCAAAAAAATAATAACACTGCGTTCACAAATTTATTATTTAAAGATCTGAAACTAAAAGTTAATAAAAACAAATAACTATGTTTTTCACGTGATTTGTTTAATTTGAATGAATTATGATACATACATGACAATTTTTATATTAAACTTGGTGGCAATGAATAAAAAAAAACTACAATCGCAACAGCAAAAGACAATATTCAACTGGAGGTTTAAGACATAAATTCGATTTTCTTAGAAACCGTCAAACATACAAAGATGAAAAAAAAACTGTTCTAAGTTTTATCAAGACGATAAAAATAAACCAATAAAAAGAATACTGCCCAGTTAAACTGATGGCATTGAGCTCACAGGCTACAAATACTAATTGTACATTAAAGCCTTATATTTTCAAGAGTTAATTCCGTTCGAAAAGAAATTAAGAAGGGGAAACAGCTCTCCCCTTTCCTCTTTTTTTATACTTAATCATCAAGGGCGGCGCCAGAATTTGCCCGACGTGGGGGCACTGTCTCCCCGACAGGGGGGCCAAGTTCATAACATATATCAGAGGTCCCCGCGTGCTGGAGCAGGTCCTAAAAATTGCGTGGGCAAAAATTTCAAGGGCCCAGTTCGTACAAAATAAATTAATGTTCCGGTCTGCGTAAAATTTAAAAAGTTGTCCTGCTTATATGGTCTAGCAAGTATTATATATATTAGCCCCTTCCCCCCCCCCCCCCCAAAAAAAAAGTTACAATCTCGACCCGACTTGACTCTATTTCTAAAAACATGAATTTTTACCTCGATATTGTTATAAACTGTTTTACACGAAGAGTTCTGATCAAAAAGAATTAATCTTTTTTTTTTTTTTTTTTTTTTTTTTTTAACTATTTGGGAAATAGTTGTTGATCTCGGTGGAGAACTGGAAAATCTGAAGCAGATCTGAATCTTTTTATTGGTTGAATTCCGGAACTTATTTTATTTTATTCGTTTTGTAATTGGTCCATATTTAATGTCCAAAAATGGAATACTTCTGTTGACACGATGACAAAAAAGCAATAAAAACTTTTAAAATATTAATAATTTGAAAACAAATTGTGGTAAAGTTTGCAAACAAATTTCATTTAAAAGAACATTTTTTTCTCTATGTCACTGTGTAAAAATTTAAAATGTGCGATATTTAGAAGTTTAAAAATTCGCAGTTCCGAAAATTGTAAAACTGAAATTGCATTTAAACCTTGTTTATGTTGGGCCCAGGAATATTAATGTTTAATCCATGTCGTACGTAATATATGAGGCGTAATAATGGGTGCTCTACTGTATGTATTACTGAATGCAAAAATACAAATGAAAAACTTACATAATTTCTTTAAAAAGTTAAATTATTATTATCAACAAAATTACGAATTCTGCGTATAAAGAAGTTTTAAAATTAAAGCACTCGGGTAAAAATATCAAATTACATACAAACGCAAAGAAATAAGAAATCATTTGAACTTACTCGTATGAAAGACTTGAAACTATTTATGTACTGCAGAAAAATAGTATAGTTCACGATCGTAAAAAGACTGAACTCATAAAGTATTTATAATTAGTAGAAATAATAATTCAAATGCAAAATTTGCAAAGTCATAAATTTCATTGTTTTATAGTCAGATTCGTTCTTTAAAAGGCATTGTAGCATTGTTCTTACGGTTACTGTATTATTAATTATATAATTTTTGTTAAGAAAAAAAAAGCATTAAATAGACAATTTCGATATTTTTAAATAAAAATACTAAATTAGGAAAAAGAATTAACTCCTTATATCTGTGGTCAATGGACAAATGTCGATAATAGGGAACTGCACCTTATGTAACTCTGAAATATCCTTCAAGACTATCAGAGCAGATGTTTTTCTAGTAATTCCCACAACAGCATTGAGATGCATAAAAGTTCTTTTTACAATCAATCAGCAAGAATACGTTTGCTGAAGCTAAACAACATATTCATCGATCTCTTTATCATTCCAGCAGTCGAAAAGTTTGTTTTACATTAACTTGCAGAACAGAATTTGAAAACTACTCAAAACAGATAGTCATGCATTTCCTTTTGGTGAACTGCAGCTGTTCTTTGCAATTTAAACATCGTTAGATTGAAATCTAAATAAGAATACGAGTATAAAGAAACAACATACTTGGCTAGAACAAAATCTGTATAAAATTGAAATTTCTTTCAGATCCTTTTTCGTTAAATCTGAACACGTTGCTGTACTAAATACTAATTTCCTTGAAATTAATGTGAAAGTAATTAATCGAACTAGAATTTTTGAAATATATAAATTTTAAGAGTTTATAAGTACCGCGTTTTACTTTTTTCATCATTTTCTAATTTAGTCATTTTTGAGAAAATGTAATTATTTTATAAACTCTCAAAAAACATTTCGCAAAAAATAAAACATACAGGCAGTAATTTACTGGAACGCACG
This sequence comes from Maratus speculifer, assembly GCA_964019185.1. NCBI lineage: Eukaryota > Metazoa > Arthropoda > Arachnida > Araneae > Salticidae > Maratus > Maratus speculifer. Next base: position 382,856,266 of record OZ025289.1, read on the forward strand.
TGTGGTTGGAACGGATTTTTTTATTACTTGAAAAATTTTCTGTCTTTTGATTGTAGAATTTTAAAAAAAATTGAGATTTGATTCATGAATTTTTCATATTTTGAGAGAAAATAGAGGTAAGTAAAAAATCAGTTTATAATAGAAAATCCTAGAACACAGCGTTGTTGCACAGTTAATTAAACAGTCCTTTAATTAAAAAAAATGCATCTGTAGATATTGGAGGATTTCAGGTAGTTTTAGCATTAAATTGATTAATTTTCTTTATTTTCGAAAAAATGTTCAAATTAAAGCAGACTTTTTTAGCTATAGAAATAATAATAAAAACTAGTTGGATTTGTCAATCCCAAAACTTTCTTCTATCTCATAAATACAATTTAATATTTAAAAAAAAAAAAAAAAAAAAAAAAAAAAAAAAAAAAAAAAACGTGGTGACCCCTAAAGTTACCCACTATCGAATTTCCTCGAACATTTGACCTAGCCTAATGAGATTCTGGTATCCGAAAAGCCTAAAACGCAAAATTTAATTAATATTCTGAGAAAATGAGCTTAGTAGTGCCTCATGTTGGGTAATTTATACTAAAACCTAATAAGCATCTATTTATGTCAAGACCTAACAGAATCTGAAATTTGATGGAATTTCGTCCATTAGTTCTTGAGATATAGTTATAACAAAAAATTTGCAAAACGTAGCACAGCAACACCATATCTTGGACAATTTATGCCAAAACGTAAAAAAGCGTCTAATTATGTTATGGTGTAAAAGAATCTGAACTTTGATGAAATTCTGTGCATTAGTTCTTGAGATATAGCTAGTTTAAAAAAAACCGTGTAAAATATAGCACAGCAGCACCATCAGTTGAAGGATTTATAACAAAACATAATCATCGTGTAATTATGTTATATGTCATTTTGTAACAAAATCTGAAGTTTGATGAAATTCTGTGCGTTGGTTGTTGAGATATAGCTATCGAAAAAATCGTGCAAAATGCAGCATAGCTGCACCACCTGTTGCAAAGTCAATACCAAAATGTAATCAGCGTCTAATTATGTTATATATTCTAGTGTAACAGAATCTAAAATTTGATGAAGTTCTCTGCATTAGTTCCTGAGATATAGCTATCGCAAAAAAAACGTGCAAAATGTAGCATAGCAGTGCCACCTATAGGGCAGTTCACACCAAAACCTTATCAGCGGCTATGTATCTCAAGGTATCGCGGAATCTGAAGTTTGGTAAAATTCTGTGCATTAGTTCTCGATATATAGCTATCATGAAAATCATGAAAAACGTGGCATAGCAGCGCCACCTGCTGGCCAATTTACACCAAAACCTAATCAGCAACTATGTATATCAAGAGGTCACAGAATCTGAAGTTTGGTGAAATTCTGTGCATTAGTTCTTGAGATATAGCAATCTTGAAAATCATAAAAAACGTAGTATAGCAGCGCCACCTGCTGGCCAATATTCACCAAAAACCAATAGGCACTAATTCATATCAAGGTCTAACTGAATATAAAATTTTATTAAATTTCGAGCATTAGTTCTTGAGATAGAGCGCCCACAAATTTTTTGTCACATACAGACAGACAGACACACAGACCCACAGACAGACGGACAGACTCACAGACAGACATTTTCTAAAAATAGTCAAAACGTGTTCAAGACCTTATAAAACGTATAAATCCGTCGAAAACTGGAAGTCGAAAATTTTCATGAATCCAATACTTTCTTCTTGTAAAGGTAGAAGAAAGTAACAATGGGGGAAAATAACTTCAATTTCCATTTTGTTTTAGAGTGTATGTTGATTAAATGCACAAAGTGTGATGTTCCAAATTTTGATAAGATCAGAATTTAAATCTGAAACAAAAACTTTAACACAAAATTTTCAAGAGAAATGTAAATGAAGTGAAAAATTGTAAAATAGTTGGGAATCTAAAAGTGAATTATTTTAACATCAGCGAAAAGCGATCTGCAATTATAAATATATCGCTGATTCAAACTGCGGGTTATGCATGAGATCTAGCTGCGGGTTAGAGGTCTGCGAGGACCAAAATTTCCCGCTCAACATTGCCGAAGCATTCCTTTGATTTTCATCTTTTCTATTATTTTAATTAATTTCTGCCTTCTGACATAAGATTTTTTTTTTAAATTTTGATCTTAGATTTCTCATTTTTACATATTTATAGATAAAAGGGATTTAAATTCCTTTTCTAACACGAATAGTACTAAGCAACACAGACGCCAGAATACCCATGTAATTTGACGAACATGCTGTTTAGGTGTGAGTATTTCAGGTATTTGGTGTTTTTTCTGTATTTTTTGCGGGAGATGGAGCAGAAATGGCAAAATTAAAATGCAATTTTTTCTGTTTTTACGGAATCTAATCAATGGAGAGGGGATAGTTCAATTCACGGATTGTTTACCGAGCACGGAATACTCCGCGGAATGGGTTATACCTGACCTGAGCTAATTAATTATATATCCATTCAACCTGAACCAGTTTTTAAAAAATAGATAACCCGAACTTGACAAAACTTCTAAAATCAATAGTATTCATTCCGAACGCAATCCTAACTCAGTATGAAAAAACAAAATTCCATCTTGTAAAGCAATAATGGAAAAGTAGTCTAGTATCAATTATATTTTTTATGTAGAAAAATCGATATATCTGTATATTGATTCATTGACATTCAAATAATGTAATTTTTCATTTTAAAATATATTTTGGGGATACTTTTGAGGAATCTGATAGAATCGAGCCCATACGCTAAAACAATTAAAATTACCCGACTCGAAAAATAGAAGTCAATTCTAAACTTTCCGAAAAAAAAATTAACTTTAGCCAGTCCGACTAAAACCACCAGTCGAGTTGAGTTTAATTTTCCGAGGAGATGCAGGATCGGGTTTCTACCCGAAACCCGATTTAAGCTAAACATCTCTACATTTCGACCTGAACCCGAAATATTTCAACCCAACCAAACCCTAATTGTAGCTGATGAAAAAATATATCCATGCTGTAATGCAGTTATGTAAGAATATGTTTACAAATATATATTCAGTAACAATTTCAGATTTTATGTTAAAAAAAATCAGTATACATAAATTCATTGACATTCAAATACAGTTTTTCATCTTAAAATAAGTTTTGTAAATTCTTTTGAGAGATCAATTCTTCTCGAATCAAAAACCATAAGTATCAACATCCAACCCGAACCTGAAACAAAGTTAATCCGACTTTAATCCGACACTCAACGACAAAAATTTAGGCTCAACCCGATCCGGTCCAGATTGCGAGTCATGTCAGGTGCAGTTTGCCCCACACGATGAAGCATGCTACTTGTTATCCAAGACAACCCCGACAAAATAATTTTCGTTTTCGTATTTTAACTGAACTAAAAATTCTTCATTACCAAGCCGATCGTAAATCCAAAATAAGCGAAAACTGATCCACAAATTTAATGTAGTTAAAAAAAAAGTATAAAATTGATTTTTAGTGTAAGTTTTATCTTTTAGTTGAAAAATAAACATGCATAGAGTCATTCATGCATCATCCTATGCTGTCATCCATGTAGATTTTTATTTTAAAAATTCAGATTTTTTTTCGAGAATTCGGGTTTATCTAAACTCAAATTGCAAGAATCAAACTTCAGTCAGAAACCGATGTGCAAAAAAGAATTAGTTTAGTCAATCCGACTTTCAAAAAAAAAAAAAAAAAAAAAAGCTCCATATTTCGACCCAACTTGAATGGGCTGAAATTCAAAAGTCAAAATATTTTCCCCGACGAAATTGAATTTTGACCCCGATGGGGGGGCCAGGTATGCCCGACGGGGGGGCATATGCCCCCACGGCCCCCCCTCTGGCGCCGCCCTTGTTAATCATTGAACCTCCTATACTATCAAAGACATGCTTTATCATATAAAAAATCTATATCCAAAAATCAGAGCAAATGAGATAATTCTTAATAAAAACCCATTTAGCATTTATATAATTTGAAAGGAGTGATCCCCCTCTTTTATACTTAACCATTAAACTTCCAAACTATTCAGAGATTTGAATGAAATCGGAAAAATCCATTTATATAAATTAAGGGGGGGGGGCATTAGAACCCCTGTTCTCCCTATTTATACTTATTCAACGAACACCTAATAACAGTCACGGAATCGCCTCATCAGAATGATCCTAATCTAAATTTTGAACAAAAACTTAATTCTGCATGAAAATCCCATTTATATCAACTGAGGGGAGGGGCATGAGACCCCCGTTCCCCCTCTTATACATATCGAATGAACTCCAAAAAACTAATCAGGGAAGCGCCTTGTCAGGATATACCTACAAACAAAATTTCAAGTGGATCGGATATTTTTATCATGAGTTATCGCGTTACGCACGAACATACGAACGTACATATAGAACGGACGGGTACATAAGCTCTCAGGCTATGATAGCCTGTGAGCTAAAAACTGCTTTGCTTTTATTTATTTTTTGAGATTATATAAATCAAAGAAATCTTTTATAAATTACTCGTGTACAAATTTATGGGACATACGTTAAAAATAAATCCGCCTTCTCAGGCCCGGACTGGCTCCTTTGGGGGCCCTCGGCTAGAGACTAAAAGGGGGCCCCTTACGGGAAATTTAGTGAAAACAAAATATCATATTTTATTTTTAAATTTAAGCTTACATGGCACATTTAGGCCCACAAAACACATTTAGGCTATTTTGTCACTTGGAAAATGGTTAAGTAAATTGTAAGATTTTTCTAATGTTGTTAACTTACTTTCACATTAAATATTTAAATTATTTTTATACACCATATCTAAACTAATTCCATTATAGAAAATAAAAATACGAGTTATTAATTTTGAGTGGTTTATAACTTAAAAATGAGGAGGTTATATTTTAAGTTTTAGGCAACCAAATGGCTGTGTTGAAGTCATGATAATCTTAATCCTACTGTGATACCTAAGTAAATATTGAAAGTAACATAATTGTAATAAAAACAAGTACAGGCTGTCCAGTAAATGACTGACCCATTTTGAATGTAAAAAACAAAACAATGGTTTCAGATAAAATGCTCGGTTTGCTGCATTGTTATTAGAAAATGAATAAATTTTTTAAAATGCACTTCTTCAAATAGTTCGAATTTCGGCCAACAGATGGGCGGAAACAGGCCGCCGAAATTAATACATTATTCTAGCTTTCATAAGCATGAGATTTTCGGCTCATTTTGCAGAGAGTTGAATCTCAGTCGACATGTTGAATCGACTCTCGACTCACCTGCAGAAATAGTTTGTTGTATGGAAAGAAATTTAAAATAATATTTATGATTGAACAATGTCTATTATTTTTTATAAAAACCAGCAAAATATGCATTTTAACAAGCATTGATTTGTTACACATTTACCATAAATAAATGGTATTGAAAAAATGTTTTTGTAATCGGTTAACTCTTTTTACGTACAATAAATTGAAAATATGGGATAAACACCGCTTTTTTATGCTAAAAAATCGTAATATTTTACTTAAACATTTCTTTCATTAAATAGTAAGAAACCGTATTTTAAAAATTTTGTTGTGTCAAAAAGCTCTAAGTGAAGGATTAAGCAAACTTTTCTTGTCCATATGTCATACAGGCAAATCAATTAAGTGGTTAAAACAGTAGTACGCAAATAGTGGTAGGAAGTTCCCTGTCTAAAAAAAAAGCGGGGCCAGGGCCGGATCAAGCATTTCTGGGGCCCGGGGCTACAGGAAATTTTGGGGCCCCCCTCCTCTTCCCCAGCTACTGAAAAATTTGCCCCCTCCCATACGACTTGTTTTTATCCCAAATTAAATATGCATTTTTAAAAATTATTTTATTTTATTTCATTGTTATTTTTAACAGTGCAATAATTATATTGTTCAGACACGTACAGTTCAAACATATTTTATAAATTTTAAAAGAAAACAAATTAAAGATAGAAAGAAAACAAATTAAAGAAATTTTTTTTTTATCAAAAATGGAAACTGCTATTCTATTTCAAATCGCTTCAACAGTCAGGCTGTCAATTTTATGCCTTTTGGTCAATTTTATGCCCGTTTAAAATTTTGTCAGAAAATGCTTCAGAAAATTTCACTTCATTGAGCTGGGAATTTGAAACCACTTTAACCCCTTTGGCCCTGACATTCTATTAATAGGACATATCTTTTATTGAGTATTATTTTGTCTTAAAGACTATTTTATTTAATTCCAGCACCTAATAATGATAGCATATACTGATACATTTACTACTATGACTTCATCTATGTTTCAGCATTTAAATATATATATATATATATATATATATATATATATATATATATATATATATATATATATATATATATATATATATATATATTTATTTATTAATTATTAGCAATTAATTCAGGCCCCGATTATGACTAATTGGGGCCCTGGGCAAAAAAAATTAGGGGCCCCCTTTCAAATCATTATAACATTATTCAAATTAAACGGATGGTCACTTATATATGCATGTGTTTGATATTTTCGTAATAAGTCATAAATCGTAATTCATGTTTCGTAATATCGTGATATTTCATAAACATATTTTCGCACCTTGGATATAAATGGAAGAAAATTCTGAGCTCCATCAGTTCTAAATTAAATACCTTAATAAAAGTACTCTTTTTTTTTTCTTAGTACAGAATAAAACTTTTAATAGAAATTTAGCACTTTGTCAATTATTTTAAGATGAATTTAATAATTTCAATATATGAAAGAGTTAGAATTGGAAAAAGAATGTAAATATTTAATAATTTAATGTATGGATTTGGGGGCCCCTTAAGGTCCGGCGCCCATGGGCAAAGTCCTGATTTGCCCATGCGGTAATAAGGGCCTGAATTCATTGGCGTTTCTTTTAATTCAATCATATGTTTTACTCTTTAAATTTAAATTAGGTACTCCTTTTCCAAATTAGTAATTTATGATAGAAGGTAAAAAATACTACTCAATTTTTATGTTTATTTTATCCGGTAGTAATAGGACATTTTCCAAACGTCCTAAAAAAATTCTTCCTTAGTCTATTGTTATATGAAAAACATGCAAATTAACTACATTCATTAGGCTTCAATAAAGAACACATTCGTTAAATTTCAGTAAACCGCAACTTCCTTGATTTCAATAGATACTTTTAATTTTATTAGCGTAAAAGTATTTTTTCCCAAAGTTGGAAAGAAAATTCAGGGCGGAAGGGGTAAAATAAATTAATGACAGTGTTGTAAACAATGCAACTCATAAATATCGATTTTTAGTAAATTGTACAGAAGGAAATTTATATATACAATGTGTATTTTTTAAGCTATTTCAAAGCCATTAAATATACAGATAAAGGTTTCTCTTTACTTAAAATGAAAAAACATTTATTAAAAGATAATAAAAAAGTAAAGCAATTTCACATTTCCTAAAATCTTTTTGTAATAAAATAAATACAAAACAAATAACTATAAAAAAAATAATAATTTTTTGTAATATTAAAATAAGTATTTATGAAAAAAACTTACCACTAGATTCTTTGTTTTACATTGATTTTATGCTGAGGAACAAGATAAGACGATTAGACAGGGCCGTAGCAAGGTGTTTTGCCCCCCCCCCAAAAAAAAAAAATTATAACTTTCGGCCCCCTCCCCTCTCCCACACTTTCAACTGAGTTTTTTGAAAAATATTTATATTGAAGTTTCTATATAAAGAGACAAAAGATTTCGAATTGTGCGTAAAGACGTAAGCCCCGCAACACTTTAAGAGGCTCGAGGACTGTGCCTTGTCAGTTTCAGAGCCCGCTTAAGGATTAGAAGTAGAGGAAGCCTGACGTCACAGGGCAGGGGGGGGGGCTATTATCCTATCACTTGTTTTTTCATTTACTAAATCCATTTTCCGTATGGTTAAATTATTCGAGATTTTACCATGGAAATTTTGAGTAAATAAAGTTTTTACTACAGTCAAAGATCTATAATCCACACACCCAGAATTCACTGTTTCCTCATTGTTTTTTCATTTTTTAACAAAAATTTCTAAAAAAACGTTTTTGGATCACTAATTTGTAAATTTTTTAACTGTTTATTTCATTGTTTACATTCGTAAAATAACGTGAATTATAGAAAACAGTGGATTATGGGTGTGCGGATTATAGATCTTTGACTGCATTAAATTAAAACTGACCATCTATATATTATACACATTAAAAAATATTTTATTAAACACATAATTATACATAACCAATTAATTTTGTAAAAGACAAATATGGAATTACAGTTGAGAATATTTGAACTTCAAAATATTTTTTATGTTTTACAAATTGCAACATAGTAAGAAAAAAAATATTTCATAATAAAAAAAAAACTATATATGTTTTTACTCTGATTGAATTTATTGAATTAAAAATTAGGTTTGAAAAATAAATTTGGGGGGCCCTTTGTATTTTAGTGGGTAAGCATGGATGGGCTTTATGGGCCTGTGAGATTATTAAATAAAATAAAAAATCCATTGTTACGTCAGACGCATCATCATATGGCTTGGGAGCAACACTTCGTCAGAAACAAGAAGATGGCAGTACTTCTGTAATTGCTTCTGTTTCAAGAACACTCACTCCAATGGAAGGTCGTTACGCCCAAATTGAAAAGGAAGCGCTAGCCATTGTATGGGCGTGCGAAAAGTTTCGAGATTATTTAACAGGAGCAAGCTTCAGAATTGAGACAGATCACAAGCCTTTAGTTCCAATTTTTTCTCGTAAGTACTTAGATGACCTCTCTCCTAGGCTGCAAAGGATGAAACTCAGGATGATGAGATATTCTTATGATATTGTGCACATTCCAGGAAAGGAATTATATGCAGCAGATGCACTGTCTAGAAGTTCTCAAATGCAAGCAACAAAAAGGGATGAATTGGAGGAAGAAATAGATGCCTACATTCAGATGATTACAGATAATCTCCCAGCATCTCGAAATAGGTTAAAAGAACTCCAAACAGCACAAAATGCCGACCCAACATGTCAAAAACTTTTTTCATATGCAATGAAGGGATGGCCTTCGAAAAGGATATAGATCCTCAGTGTTTACCCTTCTGGCAGCATCGATTCGAAATATCAATTCAAGAAGGATTGCTGATGAGAGGATGTAGAATTATTATTCCCAAATCACACCAAGCCGAAGTACTGAATCAAATTCATGAAGGGCATCTTGGTATTACAAAATGTCGAGCTCGAGCCAGATGTTCAGTGTCTTGGCCACAAATTAATAAACAAATAGAAGATAAAGTGAAAAATTGTATAGAATGCATCAAAGAAACAAGTAATAGACATGAACCACTAATTCCAACTCAGTTTCCAGAACGTCCTTGGGAAATATTAGGTCTTGATCTGTTCAAATACAAAAATTCCTGTTATCTTCTTGTTACGGATTACTATTCACGGTATCCTGAAATAGCCAAGCTAAATAACTTGACATCTGCAGAAATAATAAACCATTGCAAATCCATCTTTTCACGTCATGGAATTCCAGATGATCTGAGATCTGATAATGGTCCTCAGTTCGATCCTGTGAAAACTTGAGAATTTATGGAATTTTCAAAAAGCTATGGATTCTTGCATATCACCAACAGTCCGAAATTTTCTCAAAGCAATGGATTTATAGAATCGTCAGTTAAAATCGTAAAATTAAGAATCAAAAAGTCTAAAGACCCTTATCTGGCACTGATGGCTTACAGAGCAACTCCTCTTGAAAACGGATTCAATCCTGCTGAACTCTTGATGGGCAGAAGAATAAAAACGACTCTTCCCATGTCTAAAGCTCAACTTCAACCTCAAGCTGTCAGCAAAACTATCTTAGAAGGGAAAGAAGAAATGCGGATAGAGAAGCAGAAAAGGAATTATGATAAACATCATGGGACCAGAGAACTTACAGATCTTGAGAAGGGTCAACCAGTGTGGATTACAGACAAGCGAGTAACTGGCAAAGTATTAGAAATATCACCATATCCTAGATCATATCTTGTGCAATCGGGCAAGCAAATTTATAGAAGAAACAGGAAGAATCTCGTACCATCTCCAGATTTTCAACCCGAATTGGAGCCAGATGATGATTTTGAATCGCCTGGTACTGAGGTGACGACTTCAATGAAAACCACAACAGCTGAGTTGCCCAAATCTCCAACAAAGCCTGTACCCGTACATAAGGAGTATATAACAAGAAGTGGCAGAACTGTTCGCCCTCCCAAAAGACTGAATCTTTGAACTTTCAAAGAAAGGGAGATGTGTTGTAAGTGACTCTATGGATTGATTAACTATGTAATCTTTACTAACGGTATCTATCACGTGTGACCGCACCTGAGTTTAGTTTCAGTTCTAAAGTTCCAAAAGTTTGTACGCGTTTTATATATGTCTTGTGTAGTTTAATAAATGTTCGTGGAATATATAAAAGCTGCCTTATATTTATTTAAGCCTCCGATATACACGTAATAACAACACATTTTTCATTCATTCTTTCTTTTTTTAAGTACTTTAGAAGTAAGTTTAAAATGCAAATCATATTTCATAGTGTTAAAATGCACAATAAAAATATTATAAAAAGCAAAATGTAATATATATACATTTTTTAAACTAAAAAAAACTAAAAATATCTCCACCTATATTTTTTTAAGAGATATCTCTTTTAAAAATATTACTCTTGCAAGGAATAAAGTATGATATGTTTTTCATTCTTTCTTTTCTTTTCTTCTTCTTCTAACTTTAGAAGTAAGTTTAAGATGCAAATCATATTTTATAGTGTTAAAATACATATAAAAATTATATTATAAAAAGCAAAATGTAATAGATGTACATTTTTTAAACTAAAAATATTAGTTTTGTAAGGAATAAAGTATGATTAGAATGTTTATAAATTTTCTCCTGATAATATTGTATAAGTACATAATATTATATGTGTACATTGCTTATATTACGAGCTATATTAACATGACTTTGAGTGCCATTTGTTTCTCCTATCTTATGATGCATTTTAGTCTGTTATCCACACGGTATTAAAATATGCAATTATTAAATAAGAAATATATATACTAAAACCTTCTCTGAAAATTTTTCTAACAGTGCAAATTCCATTGAAATACATTCAATATACTAGATTAAAAATAAATCTTATAATACGTTGATATCACAATCTTGGTTGATAACAGAATTTTATTTATCGCGAAAAATATAAAGCAACTAATAAATCATTTTTAAATAAATAAATAAAAAAAAGTTAAAAAGTTAAAATTTTTAGATCCTCAATTGAATTGTTAAATTGTATCAATCAACCTACCAACCAAAGTACAACCAATAAGACAGAAGCACGAAATGCACAATCACGTGATCAAATCACCCACATAAATTTTTTGAGTAGCGCGGCCGATTTTTGACTGAGGTTGGTGGTCATATTTTAAATGCTGATTGCTTTATACTTGTTATTATAATTATATGTTTATGTTGTAGCGTACCGTTGAAGGCTTCCAAGATGAATACAGCGAAATAACTTGCATGTAGTTTATTCACACATATATTATTCTAGACAGGTTACACATAACAGAGACGCGACACAACATTTATAAAAACTAGTTTGAGCCCCTAGCGTACCAACTTAATGCTGGAATCTGTCGTAAGCAAAAGGCGGGGTCAAGGCATATGCCATCTAGCGGCAGGGGTGCATAACTAGAGGATGACGTGGGTTTGACGTCATATATGCGCAGATGTTTATTATCTCCATATCTTTTGCGCATATTTTCTGAATTTTCTCTCAGTCATGACAAATTAATCAAGTCTACGAGGTTTATTGCAAAACATTTTTGTTATAGTTTGTTTCGATTAAGTCATGTACATTTAAAAAAATAGTCACAATCATTTTAATTTTATTTTGGGAGAAAAAGTACTAATTAGTACTCATAAGTACCATATCATGCTAAGAAAAATATTGACTTTTACCCTAAAATTAAAATAATAATGAGACTTTTTTAAAATACACACATTTTTAATTAAAAAGATCTGTGTTTTTAAAAAAAGTCTCATTGTCATTTTAATTTTAGGGTAAAAGTCAATATTTTTCGTAGCATTATATGGTACTTATGTCTACTAAGTTGGTACTTTTTCTCCCAAAATTAAAATGATATTGTGATTATTTTTTTAAATGTACATGACTTTACCGAATCAAACTACAGCAAAAATATTTTGCAATAAACCTCGTAGACTTGATTAATCTGTCATGATTGAGAGAAGAGCTTGAAATTTATGAATGAATTTTTAATATGAACTCTCAAAATAACTTTGTCTGTTTAAAAAAAAAAAAAAGTCTAAGCAACGATTTTAGAAAAATTATTGTCTAGAACGTTAAATATTTAAACAAATAAATTAACAATATTTCTTTGTTTAACAAAACAACATTTAATACATACATTTAAAATTAAAGTTATTCCGAATATACGTATAATAAAATAGGTTTTTAAATTAAAAGAATGAAAAGTTTGCAAGTTAAATAATAAAAGTCGATACGACCAAGAAAACATTGGATTTTTATCGTCTGAAATTGGTAAATAAAAAATGCAGCTTGTTGTAAATAAAAGTTGAATATTTTATTTAGTATTAAATTCTATACATTTCTAAATAGTGATAAATATTATATTATCATATGAACTACGGTGTATATCATTTTGTATAATTTAGCTCATCAAAAAATTACTAAAATGTGACACTATTTCAAAATTCTGCATTTATATAATAAGTACTTACAAAATTTAATGAGTCATCTTTCATTACATTAAAAGCGTAATTAAAATCGAACATATTTTAATCAGCGATATTTGTATCGCATAGTTAAATGATATTTCATCTTAGTATATTTTATGTTAATATTTAGTCGTACTACACTTATTTATTCTATATTTATTTACAATATTTCAAACCTAAAACTTATTCTACGAAATATTTTGAAGTAACATTTTATAGAAACAAAAAAGTTTTGTTGCCATTCACACAAAAGAAACTGCCATAATCCTCTACTTAATAATCCTCTAGTTATGCACCCCTGCCGCTAGATGGCATATGCCTTGACCCCGCCACGCTTGAAATATATAGGGCAGTTCATCAAATGGCAGCGGTCACGTGATTTTCATGTTTCTCTACAAAACTGACGTCATCACCCTCAATGAAGCGGGAGATTTGGCGTTTTTTTTGGCGATTTTCTGGCAACCTCGTATATTTTTGTTGACATATTATAGATGTAAACAACAAATTATTATCACAAGTTACATGAAACATCACATACTATAATGTATTTCAGAATAATAATTAAATCAACGTGAAAAATTATGATTATCAATATTTTAAAAATGTATAGTAGATAAAAAAGTTTCATAAGCAGCTGTAATAAAAAAAAAAATGTTTTATTACTCAACTTATTTACTTTGGAGTAAAGAAAATTTATAATTACAAAAAATATAACGTTTGATTGACATATTGCGAGCGGAAAATTGCATATTTATTTAATGCTTCACTTTTAACGCTTATTGTATATTCATCTATTTATATATAAATATTATTTATATAAAATCGTATTTTAATATACTAGGCTGTAATTCGAACTAAAACGCTCCTTTTTTAAAAGATAAAATTGTATTGTAATATATTAGGCTGTAATGCCGAACCAGAACGCTTTATTATTATTATTATTATTTTTTTAACAAAAGCATGAAGGATTCATTGTAGATGTTATCACAACTTATTTGTGAATTTTACTTCCTTTTTAATTTCTGCTTTTCTAATGATTTTTTTTTTTCCTCAATATTATATTTAAAATTTCTGTTACTTCTTTATATTTCTGAATTAGAATTTATTAAATTAGAAAGTAAACCAAATGCTAGAGTAAGACCAATGATATTGAGAAATTCGACATATTCGTACTTTAATATTCATAAGTTAATAAAATGCCAGCATTTTAGAATTCCCTCTATAGCATTTATCACTATTCTGGAGAATTCAGCATTCTTTTAATATTAGCCTGAACAAATTGAATCTGTGCTGTAGATATGTTTCTTAAAATAAATTTGATGGTACAGTTTAAACACTAAAAAATGTTGACAGATTTCACTCAGCAAATATAATTATATAGTATTTCTTTGACCAAAGCTATGAAATTTCTGATGTAATGATATTGCTGTCTCAAAAAATCCTGCATTAATGATCAAGAAGGAATATTACAGTCCCAATAAAAAGAATATCATAACCATAACATTATACATACTAAAATTAATAAAGCACACCTTTTAAAAAATCCTTTCTAGCAATTATTTATATTGCATTCATTTCATTTAAAATATAAATCTTTTATTACAGTAGACTCCCTCAAATCCGCACAGCTTGGGACCAGAGGTTTTGCGGATTTTAGAATTTTGCGGATTTCTGGTCATTTTATTGTTTACATTTTTAAAAAAGTATTTTGAATGTAATTACCATGAAATCAAAAGTATAATGAATGCTTACAATATACTAAAATATTAGAATAAGTAACAAACTAAAATAATAAAAATTTAGATAATTTTTAAATGATTAAAATACTAAAAGCAAAGGTCAAGTTAATAATCAATAATGTACAATCACATATTCATTATAAAGATGAAATGTATTTTTCTTAAATTATTCAATGAAACTTACCTCATAAAGGTACATTACTAATTCACATCAGCATCATAAAATAATGAAGCTTTATTTCAAGTTTAGCCAGACTTAATAAGTAAAAAAGCTTGATTAATACATAAATATATTTGATAAGATTGTGATTACCAATGATATCAGCAATATCTTTATTTTTTCAGAAATAAATCATTCTTTCTTTATGAAAAAACATGAATTCAGTAATCTTAACAAAAATTATAAATTAAAAAATATATGGAACTGATATAAAACTAAAAAAAGTCAAATTTTGCACCTACATTTGAACTGAATGTTTCATTGTTTACATCCATAAAATATGTGCGGATTTTAGGAGTGCGGATTTGAGGGAGTCTACTGTATTTCATTAAAATAAAGAGGAAGAAAAACAGAAAATAGTAAGGCAAACCAAGGCATTTTATTTAGGGATTGACCGAATACCGAATAGTTGATTTGGTATTCGGTGATTCAGCATGTAAACCGAATATTCGGTTTTGGCCGAATACTTATAAATATTCGGCTGAATTTTTAGAATACTTTATGAAAAATAATAGGTTAAGTATTACTCTAAAAGTACATGATGGCTAATGCCCATTTAATGTTATTTATTTCAATAGTATGCCTCAGTTATATAAGTGATAATTTATAAAATGATACATTATAATTATTTGTAATTGAAATTTAATATGGACAAAATATGAGGCAAAAAAAAGCTGTACAGCATTATCTGGTTGTAATGTTTCTTTTTTGTTCATAAATCCATTTTACTTTGGGAAATAAATGTTCACTGTAAACACTACTGGTAGGCGCAGATAAGTATTTCTTAACTAACTTGGATAACGTTGGATACTTATTATGTTTTTTTTTTTTTTTTCAACCAAATTAACGGGTTGTCTTCCCTTGATATAAGTGGTATTACTATGTATGCAGCCAATTCATCTGAAGCTTTAATGTCTAATGTGATGATATAATTTTCAGTAGAAGGATTTTCACTTTCTGTTTTTTCACTTGTAGCAATTTCAACAAAGCACTCCCAAAATGATGAATGCACAGTTTACGACAGGGCATCATTTTTATTGAAATTTTGTGATTAATTTGGCTCAGTAATTTCAGTTTGAGAGGATATATTTATTATTTATTGCACTTTATTTTTAAATACATTTTTTAATTTATTAGCAGTTGCTCCATCTTTAAAAAAAGCTGTTTTGAATCTGGGATCCAAAATAGAGGCTAGAAAATAAAACTCATCATCATAAATTTCTGAAAAACGTTCTGCGAGTCTTTTTGGTTCTTTCATGGTTCCCACTCCAAAAAATTCTACATTATCACTTTTCCAAGTAACATTTCAATGTAGAAATAATAGGTATTACTTCTGAAATTAAAGATTTTTTGTTACTTATAATTTTTGTTATTTCTTCGAAAGGTCGGAGAAGCCTAAGAATACTTTCTATCATTATTAAAAAAGTTAATACATGCAAAAATATTTATTAAAAAATTTTAAGTATTCGGTTGCCGAATACCGAATATTCGGTGCACACTTTGACCTAATTTTCGGTAATCGGCGAAATTCCTGATTCAGTCAATCACTAATTTTATTTCAATATTAAAGCATTATTTTTATCTAAATCACAAAAAATAAAAACTGCATTAGTGAGGTAAAAAATACTATTGAAACAATTTGCTCTCAGTTAACATAAAAGTACTTAA
The DNA here is from genome assembly GCA_964019185.1 of Maratus speculifer. NCBI lineage: Eukaryota > Metazoa > Arthropoda > Arachnida > Araneae > Salticidae > Maratus > Maratus speculifer. The sequence goes on from OZ025289.1 coordinate 382,872,672, forward strand.
CAAAAAGTTATTATTAAGCTAAATTTAGTTTTATGAAATGTGAAATGAAGTTTAAGTATGCAGTACCTTTTATCCTCAGTACCGAGTTAAATTCCTTATACATAGATAAGGATTAAAAAAAAAATTAAAAAAAAAAAATGAAAGAGTTATACAGAATAGATAGATAGATAATTATACGAACAATATTTGATATTATTTTAGCTTCATATCACTTTGAATTTTTATGATATATCCATTCTTACTTTTCTAGTACATACAGCTATAATGAACCCTACTTTCCATAGTTTTTTACCAAGTCTTATTATTCTTACAGCAATGATTTTCTTTTAATAATACAGTTAGCTCCTTCACAATGTTTAATTTTAAATCTTTAATCACTGATATTTCAATACAGAAATTTTCTGTACTTAAATAGTGATAATACTCCAATTAAATAAGGTAAACTTAAAAAATAACTGGTGGGAATAATGAAGGATTCTGAGAATTTTAAATACCACATATATCAGTCGCTGATCCTCAAGGGGTTAATAATATACAGTAGACTCCCTCAAATCCGCACAGCTTGGGACCAGAGGTTGTGCGGATTTTAGAATTTTGCAGATTTCTGATCATCGCTTTGTTTACATTTTTTAAACAGTAATTTGAGTGCAATTAATAGTGCAATTGGAACTATAACGAATGCTTACAATGTAATAAAATATTAAAATAAGTAATAAACTAAAATAGTAAAAATTTAGATAATTTATAAATTGATTAAAGTTTTAATAGGAAAGGTCAAGTTAATAATCAATAGAGTATGATTAAATATTCATTATTAAAGATTAAATGTATTTTTCCAAAATTATTCAACAAAACTTGCCTCATAAAGTTACATTACTCATTCACATCAAAATCATAAAATAAGTTTTTTTTTTTTTTTTTTTTTTTTTTTTTTTTTCCAAGTTTAGCCAGGCTTAATAACAAAAAAAATCTTCATTAATGCATAAATATATTTGGTAAGAAGATTGTGATTACCAGTAATATCAGCACTATTTTGAACTTTTTCTGTAATAAATTTATTCTTCCTTCATGAAAAAACATGAACTCAGTCATATTAACAAAAATTACAAAATAAAAAACCTATGGAATTGATACATAACTAAAAAAAAAATCAAATTCCCAATATCCAAATTGAAAGTTTCATTGTTTACATCCATAAAATATGTGCGGATTTTAGAGAGTTGTGGATATGAGGAAGTCTACTGTATATACATATGATACATATGTTTGTTGTTTTTTTGTTTATAGCAGGATTCCATTATGAACAGGCTTTATTACAGATAATAAATTTGCTGGACATTACCATTTTAAAAAAAAACTATAAAGTATTATTTGTATACAATTATGTATACATTTATAATGTAAGATGCATTTGTAACCTTCTTTTATTTCTAATTAAAAAGATTTTAACCTCTATTTAAAAAGATTTTAAATAAAATTTAAAATATTGAAAATATAATTTTAATTGAAATCATTGATTAACTCTAAATGAAAATGTTTAAGAGGCTACTTCACTCAAATGAAAAGACCCGTTCGCTAATTCTAATCCTATGGGAGAAATTTATAAAAATATCTCGGTTGCATTTCAATATTTTTAGATGATTCTTTTTGCATTGGATAACTCAGATTGATCTGAATGGAGGTCGTTTTTTAGTTTTTAGATTTTGGTTGCAGATATTTTTTATGGGGTTGCTTTCGCTTTCCAAACCGGTTCCAAAAATGAAAGCGTCCGTGTAAAAAATAACTGTGAACAAAATGAAAAAAGTAACTAATGTCATGGATACAGATCGATCTCAGATATCCAAAGCGAAAAAATCATTTAAAAATATTGAAATGCAACCGAGATATCTGTATAAATTTCTTCCATAGGATTAGCATTAGTGAATGGGTCTTTTCATTTGACTGAAGTAGCCCCTTAAGATATGAAAGAAAAAAAAAAAAAAAAAAATGCTAAACCTTCTTGTGACTTTATTCAACCTTCTATTTGATTAATTCCTGTTTGCATGTTTGAAATTAGTCATGTCATAAAAACAGAGGCACAATACCAAAACTTCCTTGATAAAAATGAATTTTCAAATATTTGTGCTTGTTTTTATAACTGAAGCCAAGACTGCTAGACGAGTCAGGCCCTGGTATGTTTAACCACTCTACTACTCTCTGTTTGGGTCTGAATTTAATTAAATCTTATTATCATCACCAAGATTATTATTATTATCATTACCATAACTGCAAAAACAAAAACTTTATTAGCTATAATTAAAAAATGTATTTATTTATTTGGCATAAAATTTTGTATTAGAAAATAAATTAAAACTCTTCTAAATACTAAAAAAAAAAAAAAAAAAAAAAAAAAAAAAGAAAAGATAGTTAATAGAAAAATGTTCATGGTAATTGTTAAATGAGAAAAGTAAAATGATTGTGAATGTACAAAAAAAAGGATACAGTAGACTCTTTTAAATCCGCACAGCTTGGGACCAGAGCTTTTGCGGATTTTAGAATTTTGCAGATTTCTGGTCATTGCTTTGTTTACATTTTTTAAAAGGAAATTTGAATGTAATTAATAATGAAATCAAAAGTATAATGGATGCTTACAATATGTAAAATATTAAAATAAGTTATAAACTAAAATAATAAAAAATTAGATAATTTTTAAAATGATAAAAATACTAAAAGCAAAGGTCAAATTAGTAATAATGTACAATTAAATATTCATTATAGAGATGAAATGTGTTTTTCCTAAATTATTCAATGAAACTTGCTTCATAAAGATGCATTGCTAATTCACATCAAGATCATAAAATAATGAAGCTTTATTTCAGGTTTAGCCAGACTTAATAACTAAAAAAGCTTGATTAATACATAAATATATTTGGTAAGATTGTGATTACCAATGATATCAGCAATATCTTGATTTTTTCAGAAATAAATTATTCTTTCTTCATGAAAAAACATGAATTTAATAACCTTAACAAAAATTACAAATTAAAAAATATATGGAATTGATATAAAACTAAAAAAGTCAAATTTTGCACCTACATCTGAACTGAATGTTTCATTGTTTACATCTGTAAAATATGTGCGGATTTGAGGGAGTCTACTGTATATGTAAGTGTAACGGCAGATCCTAAAGGGAGGTCACGGGCAGGCTCAGACTGGCCCGCTGGCCGGTGCACTATTGTCTCAAGAAAACTTTGCACGCCTAAATTCTTAAGCTGCTCAAATATTCTTTCTCTTATTGAACACATGTATTCTGATTAGTGCACTAATTTTTGAGAATTCATTAAGGGAATAATTCTCACTCAACAGACAAGCAGCACAAGAAGTTTTTTTTTTTTTTTTTTTTTTTCACAACAAAAAAATTAAAGATAGATCGAAACAATTTTAGAATAGAAAACCAAAGTAATCATCTCTGCATATGATTGAGAGAGAAAACATGCACTCAAGAAAAATTTTAATAGCCATGGCGCCCTGGGTTAGATTTTCACCGAATAATTTGCAAATTATCAATACTTTAGGTCTTAATACCTTGTTTCTTCCTCCCCCTTTAAAGTCAGACCTGAATGCACCTATAATTAAAACCATGCTTTATGAAAATAATTTGAGAAAAAAAAGACAAAAATATCAGATGGTAAAAAACATTTTGTTGTTGATTTGAAAACATGATCTTTGTTTATGAGGAATCTAAACCTGTTGACACTTTTGGACTCTGCAAGCTTTGGAATGAAACAGCGAGTGATTTTTTTTTTTTTAAATTCACAAAATCTACAATATAATTTTTGATTAGTAATATTCACTCTATTTAATGACAAACTTTCCGTGGTTAAATAACTATAAGGAAATTCTAGTATGTATTTCAAATTTAAAAATGTTAAATTTAATCATGGAAAGATCTATTATTTAAAAAAAATGATGATTATATTGAGAAATTGTAATAGGTTTTTTTATATAATAATAATTAAGCATGCTGGATACAAAATCCTGCAACTTCGAGGAATAAAATCTGTGAGACATTTCTCTTGATTATCGAAATTTAAATATTTCCCTTGAACTCTAATTATCAGGGGGATCGTGGGCTCATGAAAAAATACCTGAAATTTTAGCGAGAAAATGTTTCTGTATGGGAACAAGGGGGAAAGACAACATATTTATAACAGGAAGGCCAAATTACATAATATATAAACTTTAATTATGTTTAGCAATCTTATGAAATTGATATTTTATTTTAAGAATTGAACTATCATAAAAACTGGAATTTTGGTACAGTAAATTTACAAAATACCTGAATTGAGGTATATAACCTGAACACAATCGCCCCTGAATTATCAAAAGAATTTTGCAAATCATGGGAAGAGTGTTCTGTAAATTATTTTAGTGTAATAAAGTTAATCTTTATTAGACCATTTCTTTTTTGTATAAATTTTGGATACTTACGTATTAACGCCACTGCAGCTACAGATTTGATGGTTTTTAAGTATCCCCAATCTATGCCTAAAATTTTTGCGACAAATCATAAAACACTTTCAAAATTCAAAACACATTATTTAAAAACAAAGCAGTTAGTCAGATTTCAGTGGAAAATGGCCCGATATAGAGTTTAACTCCTGTATCATTGCTCCTGAAAAAAATAAAATTGCATCTTGATCTGTTTTTGTGCAAAACAGGCATCAAAAATCAGCAAACAACAAGGCAACAAGAAATCCAAACGATAACTGTATGCGCGTGCAAACAACGAGATTGCTCTTTATTGCAGGGTTTGAAAAAGCCCAACCCACTGGGCCCAGTAGTCTAAAACCCGGGTTTTTTCGGGCTTTTTTGAAAAAAACCCGGGTTTTATTAAAAATTTTTAGAGAACTCTTCAAATTTCTAATTTTTACATGATGCACAGTACCTAAATTTTTCATTTATCAGTGAAACAAAGGTATAATTTTGCATTAAGTATAGATTAACAATAAAAATAAATATATAAAAAGAAAATATAAATATATTTAAAAAGATTATTTTGTATCTCATAGAACTAGATTACTGGAAGAATGATATATTAAACCAAGTGCAACTGAATTTCTTTATATAAATCTTAAGTTAAACAGACTAATTTATGCAATTTCTTTCATTTATTTCAATAGTTTAAAGCAGCAACATTTATGTAAATATTTTTATGAAGGAAAAAATAGAAGTCACACAATTGAAGCAACATTTATATTGGAATAGTATTAAATTGGATTATTTTAAAGTCAATGTCAGTCATATCTATAAAGTTAGATCGTAAATGGCAATACACTTTAACTAGTTTAGTTTTGTATGCCATCTGTAAGCAATCATTTAAAGTATCTGGATACATTTTAGAATATATTTTATTAGGGTTTTTTTAAGTTAAAGAAATATGGTTCAGAATGTTTGAAAACAAGGTACTTATACTACTAAATACAAATTAAAATAACTAATTGATTACAAAAAGTTTATAAATCAATGATAATAATAAACATTATAATTTGCTTTTCCAAAAATTAATTATTAGTAATAATTTTAATAATGAAATTATCATTTAAGTACTATACTCAAACTTTTTCACTCTTTTTTTTTCTTTTTTTTGTTATAACAAGATTCCCAGAAAAACATGACTAGCAAATTCCTTGATTTTCCATGACCAAATCTTAAAAAATTCCCTGACTTTCCCAGATCAAATCTCGAAAAATTCTCTGACCAAATAAAAATACAGCGAAATTTGATACTTATTTTCACAATCTTTTGCCAAAATTAACAATTTTCTTTCTGCAATCATACTTCAATCTTTTTTTTTTTTTTTTTTTTTTTTTGCCCCAACTGTTTGATGAATTTTGTGTCATTTTTCATTTTTTCACCCAAATGTTTTCCATGATTTTTTTAGAAAATATTTGTAAATTGCCTGACTTTTCCTGTATATTTTGAGATTTTCCTGACTTTCCATGACTACTTTGAAATTCCCTGACTTTCCATGATACTAGGAACCCTGGAAATCTGTCAAGATTTTTGTGTTGAAAATTACTGTATAAACTTTCATTGAACATTGAAGAAGAATAATAAATGTTGCGATTAATCTTAAAAGCTGTAACAATACTAGCAATCAGGATGGGGATCACATTTCAACTGCCATCTTTAGGTATACATTAAGATTTAAAGCACTTGGATGCATTTTAAAATATATAGCCAAAAAAATCTTCGTTATTTACAAACTAATTTTTTTTATGGTCATTTTATCAATACTTAGAAATTATTTTAAATACGGTTAGTTTGAAACATATTTAAATTGGCATTTATCTTTTTATTCTCATATCTTAGATTAAATAATGATACAGTTGTGAAAACACGAGAAAATTTGAAAAAACCCACAAATGGGTTTTTTGAAGTGGGCCCGCCCGAAAAAACCTGCCTGGGTTTTTTCAGGCTGAGCCCACTTCAGCGAACCCTGCTTTATTGGCACATCAGTACAATTTATGCTGCAGTGGCGTTAATACACTACCACAGCATAAATTTCGCTGTACCAAATTTTGTAATAGTGAAACATAAATTTAGCATTTTGTATATAGATAAAGTCATGATTTAAGGCTAGAACAAAATGCCTCTTGCTACAAAATATCTGACTCGCAAAAGTAATAACTGTCAGATTGTAACAGAAATTAAATTTATCTCATATTTAACTGATTGATAAACAAATCTTATTACGTTAAAAAAATATTTAATTTTTAACGAAGGTTGAACTTTTTGTAGCACTGCAGAAACTCTATTTCGCGTGTAGCAAAAAAAAAAAAAAATTTTAGTTTTCAGTTACCAATTTCTAGAGCATCAATGGTGATAAGTGGAATGAAAGAGGTTATTCTGAACTAATTATGCCAAAAATAATCATAAACTCTAGGAATCAGACTGAGCATAATATTTATTAATTATTATTGTGTATAAATTATGCTTTCGAAGTCATCTACATTTAAAAAATTATATCAACTTTGAATTTTCAATTAGTAACACCCATTTTTGACATTTTATTTGAGTTTCTTGGATCAAATGGACCAGGAAATGATTGTATATCCATATTATCTTAAATCTTGATACAGCTGGAAGAGCATGATTTTGAGGATGATATAATTGAACCCATTTCAAAAACATTAATTTATATCTTCATGAAAGTCATCTGATTTTTATACTAAATTGACCCAAACATATTACAGGTTTCTTTCTCTATTCAAAAATTTTTTTTTAATTATTTAAACTATTAATAAATTTATATTAAAATCAATGTGAAATATAAAAGCAGTAATTCTTGATTACGCCCATTAATAACTACTTTGCGTATAAAAACAGCAAAAAATGTTGATTTTCTTAAAAATTTCAAAACAAATAAATCTTTTTTCCTTATAAAAGGTATCAAGTTGAAAAGCTAATAAAAAAATCAACAAAACTAAGTATTTTATTACGAAAATAAAGTAATTGTAAAAAAAAAAAAAAAAAAAAAAAAAAACACCATTTTTGCCTGTGTAAAAACAATAAGGACAGCAAATAAATTCAATATAGTAACCAAAGGAACTAATATTTCATATATTAATGCAAACACCTCTGAAGTTTAATGATTGCAAATATTCCACCATTCCTCGACATCATTCATTTTTGCACTGTTCGGGATTCTGTTTGTGCTATTCATCCTTAATCATAGACTTGGGTTCTGATGATGAGAAAAAATGCCTTCCTTTTTGATAAACTCAATCTTCTAGATCTCACCATAAGTTATTGATAGGATTTAAAACTGGATTTCTGAGCGCCCATTGCAAGACTTCAATATTTTTCTTGTGGAACTAATGTTTTGTGGAAAGGCACATTATCTCATTGTTATAGCCATCCTTTTTTTTTTTTTCCCCTGCCAGAATTGTATCAACAAATGAGAGATGGCCAGAAAGAGTTTGTACATGTGTCTTTCAATTAAATTTTGCTAAAAACATATACAAATGGCTCCACATCTTTGAACAAAAAGCAGCCCCATGTTGCAATTGATCCACCACCTAACTGATGTTTTAATAAAATCTTTTTTTTTTTCTTAAATCATCTCAATAATATTTTCAACCACACAAGTGATGACTTGGGACAACAAACTGCTGCAGGTTACTTTCTCGAATGAAAATAAGTGAAACTTGAATGGTCCTGATATTATAAAAATTTAATTAAATCCAATTGATTTTTTAAATCACCAGATTATAAAACATTCACCTTTTATATAAACATTTTAATAAAATTTTTTAATTTTATTTAAGAAAGGTGTTATAATAAAAATAAATGACATTGACATGTTTGAGAACCGTCAAACAAGTTCCATTATCATAATATAAATAAAAATAAAATTTCAAAATATTTCACAGTCAATACAAATGACACGCGACAATGAGATAACAAAAAACCTGCGCTCTTTTGTAAAAAATTAAAATATAGACCATGATCTAAAATGTAAATAAAAATAAAATTTCAAAACTATTGTGACAATTTGAAAAAAAGAAAAAGAGATCTTCTCAAAACAGTTAATTGACGTAATCATTGCAGCATTAGACTGCTTTTCGTTCAGTGACGTTGAGTCACTTGTGTATATTTCCGAAAATTTTAATTCAAACATATATATACAAACTCTTTTTGACCATCTTTCATTTGTTACAACACTTCTAGCATGAAAAAAAAAAAAAAAAAAAAAAAAAAAAAAAGAAAAGAAAGGATTAACAGCAAGATAATGCACCTATCCACACAAGCCGTAAAGGCATTCAGAATTCTCTAAGGTGGGACTTTCCTCAATAATATACTTTATACAATAATTTTTTTAACATGCCAGTTTTGAGGCAATATAATGTAAAGTTAACATCCAAAACAATGCAACTGGGATCAAATTCCCAACAAAAATTCTATGTATTGCTGACAATTTGCACAATGTTGAATTAAAACTGAACATCCTAAAGAATCTAAGCCTAAGAAAAATCAGTCCTCTAGATTAGAGGATAAAGACGTGCCATCAGCAATGCCCTTCGAAATTTTTTAAGATAAACTAAAAAGCTTTTATATGCGAACATTTAAAAAAAAATTAGAGGGAAAAAAAAGTTTTTTTTTAATTTACCTAATTTTTCTTTTATATATTAAACTTATATCTCAAATAAATATAACTGAAGTAAACTTATTTGTTTTTGTTTATATGTGTTTTCTTTTTCTTGATTTTTATAATTTTTTTTATATGTAACAAAAGCATTGACCGGGAGGAGTTTCCTGTGTGAGCGGCCGAACACTGTGTGCCAGGCGCTACCCGCGCAAGAAACTCTCCAAGCGTTATGCCTTTATTCACATATAATTAAACATATTCTTCTGTTGCCATTGTCACATCTCACTTTTTTTTAATGGGAGATCTTCTTGAAGAGAAATCTTTAGCATGCAGGGTCACAGTTGATGCCGGGATTTGTCTATGCCTGTGATGATTCTCATAGGGGAGTGCCGATTCTGCCAAAAGGGTGCAATCTGGACGAATTTCTTTTGCAGTAGCTTTTATCCCAATACATTGTTGGCACAGCCGACACAATTCCTGTGTAGCGGTTTAAATTCTAAAAAAAAAAAAAAAAAAAAAAAAAAAAAAAAAAAAAAAAAAAAATTAAGTAAACAGATAAATAGATTTTGAAAAATTAAAGAAAATGTATTACTTACTTCTAAATTTTACTGCAACACTTACCTGAAAGAGATCTTTAAGGCTTTCATGCTTTGCCCTAATATCGAATTCTAGACCCAATATTTCACAAACTTCTAGAAAATTTTTCAATATTTAATTTATACATACTTTTTCCCTTAAATGAAACTTTTTCGAAAATTTACTAAAAAAAAAATCATACTTATTAATATTGATAACAATAGCTTTTTTTTTTAAATCAAATTTAACTTCTTGAAATTCATCTTTGTGAGCCTGGTAGAAACTGTTCATTCAGAAAAAAAATTTAACAAACTGGATCCCGATTGACAGTTCACCTTATACAATTCGGCAGGAAAGTGTTGTTCATTTGTTGTTATTATTCCCATCCATCATTTCTCTCATAACTCTGTCAATCTCAATATTATGGAAACCAACAGATGTTACATCATAATATGTAAAAAAAGCATGCGGATAGCTTGCCCTAGCTGAAATGTTAGCTATTGTCCTCATTTGTATTAATATTCATAGGAACCCCATTAAATAAATCAACTAACTACACCCGAAGTGAATGTAGTTTTTCCAGAATTAACCGTCCCCTGTAGTGCAACCCATCTATGTTTAGGCTTTCCAATCTGATAAGCATAAAGCAATTTACTTAACAATGGTAGTAGTTTAAAGAGTATTTTTATATGAATTAAATTTTAACAAAATACTTTCATATAATAAGGGTACTAGATAAACTACAGGGCTGAACAAAAGTATTCAAGTATGTTTTGATCTATTAATATTAATTGTTGAAAGAAAATTTTCAACTAGTTAGGCGTTTTCTTGCAAGACTAAATTTACTCATTATGTAGTATATATATATCAATCGGCAAATCAAATATGCAGCTGTTCAAAAGTATTAGAATACATATTTGTCTGTGAACAGTAACACCTTATTTCTATAGATAATGATGTTTTGTTAATGATTTCAGGAAGAGGAAGTTTAAGAAAGTGTTCCATAATCTATGCTTAAGGCATAATTTTTCTTACTTGTTTAACTTAAATGAGTTCAGAAAATTTATAAACTGTGTTATATTTATTTGGTACTTATTTAATTTCATTTAATTTAAATAAAACTTTTAGCAAATAAAATACTTATTTGAGTAGAAAAAAAATGGGGGGAAATTTGGCAGATATATGTTTTCATATTAATAGGTCTGCAAAATTGACTGTTTTAAAAGTAAAAAAACTTTAATAAAGTATTTTTAAATATATTTTTTCCGTGAAGGATTGTGAATATATCTTGCAGGAACTAGAAGGAAATATTGTAGTGTTGCGTATTGATTGAAAGGGGGAAAAAAAAAAAAAAAAAAAAAATCGACAAGCATGTACAGTGAAACTCCAAATAAGGGACACTCCGAATAACGGACATCTCTATTTAAGGGACAAAAGTTCCGTCCCCAGTCCCTTGATATAGGCTGAGTAATGTATTTACCTCTGAATAAGGGACACCTGAAAATGCGATGAAAGGAGCTGGTTTTTGCATTTCAGATAATGAAGTAACCAGTGATGAAAACAAAGATAGATTTTTGAGAGCTTATCAAACAGACAGGCAGTCATGTTGATATGACTCAATTGATGTGCATTTATTTACCCACAATTAGTGTTTTTATTCCCATCAAAAGTAGTGCTGAAAATTGTAAGGATGACTATGAAACTGAAGAAGAAATGGAAATTGTGAAATAAAGAACTTTACAGATGTTTTAAAATATGTAAAGTTCAATACTTTTTTAGTAAATGTTGCTGATAATGAAGGATTGAAATTTATATGCATGGTAAATGAACACTTGAAAGATTTGTAATGAAAAATTGAAATCTGCAAAAGAATCACTTTTGATTGATTAAGTAAGATTCTTTTAAATGTTAATGCACATTTTACATGTATGAAATATTTGTGTAAAAAATGTAAATCAATAATTCTACAAATCTTTTAATGAAGTAATCGATTAAAAATTTCAATGAATTAAATATCTATTTGTTGTGTCTGATTAACGTAATTCATATCCTTCTGGTACATTTAAACTTCACCTTTAATTTAATGTTATATTTTATGTCTATCTGAAAGATTAATTTAAAAAAAAGAAAAAACTCCGAATAAGGGACACCTCTATTTAAGGGACAAAAGTTCCGGTCCCATGGGTGTCCCTTATTTGGAGGTTTCACTGTATATCACAAATATTTTTCAAAATATACAATGTCTTTTTTATAAAATATTCTAGTATACTTATCATAATGATAAATAAGCTTTAATATAAAAATATACAAACAGTTTACAAGTATTTGAAAAGCAGGCATGATTCTAACACTAGAAATATTACTATTCACGTAACAGACAAAAAATTATACGAAATATTGAACAAGAAGTAATCGGACAGATTATTAAATAGAAAACAATTACAAAACACTTACGTAATATATTTCTTTCATTTACATTCAAGTCTGGATAGCGCAGCATTTGGCATTTAAATCAAATGCGATAAAGCAGCCAAAATGGTAACCATACATTCACTTGAAAGATGCCAATAATATGTGCGTGAAGTTGCGCAGATAGAAGATTTTGGGCGGTAATGTCCCTGACGCATATAAGCAGACCATGAAGCTAAGAAAAAGGCCGTGTTCAAAAGCGGCTTTTTTTGTGCGCGCGCGCTCAGAAGATTCTGCTTGGAGTAGGTATTATCAAAGAAGAGAATTTTAAACTTATTCAATTATTGTATTATTTTTATGGTTCAGAATTGGTAAATACAAATACCATATCTCTTTATCCTTTCAAAACATGATTTTCGTAACAGAAATACATACCTGTGACCACTCAAATAAAATTAAAAGTATTCCGGAAAAGTATCACGTGACCTATTTCATGTAATTAAGCCTGATTAGCATTTAAAAAATGACAATCAACCATGCTCAAACCTTGACGCGCGCGACGCAAAAAAAAATGATGGGCGATTTGATCACGTGATTGTGCGTTTTGTGCTTATCTGTTATTGGTTGCACGTTGTTTGTTGTCAAAGTTGGTAGGTTGACTGATACAATTTAACAATTGGTGATTTAATTTTTTAAATAATTTTATTTTTATTTATTTAAAAATCATTTATCAGTTGCTTTATACTTTTCGTATTAAATAATAGAATACTGTTGATTCTATTGTTGTAATTAATAGAATGCTGTTGATAAACCAAGGTTGAGATATCCACACGGGGGACTAGCTAAGGGGGGGGGGCTACCCTCCCAAAACATTGACAAATGTTGTTACACTTTGCAAATTTAAAACTTTTATGTCAAATTTAATTAAAATTTTAATAAAAACTGCAATACATTTTCTATTTTTGATAGAATTTGCAAAAGTTACAACTCTAATTGGGAATATTATTAATCTTTTTACAAATAAGAATTGTATTACATTTTCAAAGTGCGTTAACTTGGCAAAATTATAAAACGAGTTGGCGAATATAAAAATTTGACTTGACAATATTAAGGTTTTCTCCCCCACCAATAAAAAGTCTTAACGATGGCCCTGTATCTACATATTACAAGATTGATTTGTAATCTACAATACTGGATTGATTTCAATGGAATTTGCATTGTTAGTTAGATAATTTTTCAGAAGAAGTTTTAGTATGTATATATTTCTTATTTAATGATTGTATATTTTAATACCGTGTGGATAACAGGCCAAAATATGTCATAAAATATGAAAAACAAACGACATCCGAAATTATGTTAGTATAAGCAAAACACTTATTTATACTTTTAATAGAAAAATTATAAACATTCTAATCATACTTTATTCATTACAAAACTAGAAGGCAAACTCCAAATATTTCACTTCTTTAAAATATATGTATGCAGATATTCTTAATTTAAAAACATGTATATCTTTTACATTTTGCTTTTATAATATTTTCCATTTTGATTTTAACACCCTAAAATATCCACGCATGCATTATATTTGCATCCTAATCTCAATAAAAAATTACTTCTAAAATTTTCAAAAAAAAAAAAAAAAAAAAAAAAAAAATATATATATATTTATATATGCGTATACGGATATTTTCGCAGAAAACTTTTTTTTTCATTTTCTTAATATATATATAAATCACTTTGGAACGATATTAATATCGTTCTAATTATCCTTTTAATATTCTAAATTTGGAATATTAAAACTTTCTCCGCAAAAATCTCATTTTCTCATATTTAAATAAGTATTTTATTATTATAATAGAAATACATGTGCTTCTGTATTATTAATATAAAATTTACCTTTAATAAAAATGTCTTATGTATTAACAAAAAGCAAAAAAAAAAACATAAACAAAAACCAACGTTTGGCCCGCGCAGGTTTCGAACCCGTATCGTCTGGGTTCAAGCTCAGCATTCTGACCATTCGGCCAGCCAGCTCACTTTCATTTGTAACAGATTATCTTTATAATTGGCACCACAAGTAATTACATCCTTGATCTGTTCTCCATCTGTTACTGAGCGAACAGTTACAGCAACTGGTGGCACAGTAGCGAGGACTGAACGCACATCCCACCAAGTATAAGTACCCACTCCATGTCCGTGGCTCCTAGCGTGCGCGTGCAGCGCGCGTAACAGCTGAACACGGCCTAAGTTATAAGCTTTATTAATAGTTCCATGAAGCAGACCATACTGGAATTCATGTATAGGGGAGATTAGAGCTCTCCTATTGGCTAATTTGTAAACTGCCTTGAATGAACTGCGGAACTTTTCGCCAAATTTTGGCGAAATCGCAAGCAGTTGAAAAATCGCCAAAATACATGACAATTGTTGTTGTTGTTCAACATCAACATTGAACATTCGTCGGAAGTTTTGAACACGTGCTACTAATTATTTCATAAAATCTACAAAAACAGCATGAGTAGTTTACTGTAACAATTCCAAGCAGGTAAAGTATGCTGCAAACCACTATTATCCTTTATTTTTATTTTGTTCAAATTCTGCATTAGTGCGTATTTTAGTGCAAAGTGTCTGAATTCAACACTGAAATTATGTATATTTTTTACGCATAAACTCTACCATATTTAATAAGAAAGTACAATAAATTCGTCCTACGCAATAATAATAATAAATATTAAACGTTTTTTGGTAGGGTTAAAAACTTAGGTTGTATTTATTTTTTCGGATTAAATCGGCATGGGTTTGTATGAATGTAGAAAATATACATTGCTTTTTTATTTTATTTCTTCTTGAATCACGATTTCATGCATAAAATTTGTGTGCAGTTTTATATGTCATATTTAAATCTTTTACTTTTTTTAGGCAGTGTGGAAATGCCTCTTGAGCAATTATAGGAAATAAAAAATACCCGAAGAGGTAATGTGAACTTTTTAATCAATTATTTAGGAGCCTTTGTTTATGTTAATTTTAGACTACTGTTATGTTTATGACATGTAATCTGAATACATTTTACTCTGAAATATTGAAAATACCTTATTTTATGTTAAAAATAAATTCTTTGAGTATTTTGAAAATGGAATACATATCCGGAAATGCAATGTTTTTGCGTGGAAACGAATTGTTGTGCATCGGGGCAAAAATTTGAACATTTTTTTAAATACTTTAGATGAAATGAAGTATTTTTTTCATAAAATATATAATATGAACTTTAAAATGTTCAGGAATTCTTAAAAGGCAATTAAAATAATCTACTAGAGATGTTAATTTTATTTAAAACATTTCTTTTATAAATACAAATATATGACTCCATTTCGAAAAAGAACAAGACTATAATTATTATAGTTGAAAGTAGAAGTAGATATATATTATAATTATTTGCAGTACATTTATTTTATTTATAGTACATTTATATGCTGTGTGTGTAGTATTTTTTTTTTTTTTTTCCTCATTGAAGATTAGTCATTTTTCTAAAATTTAACAATAAAATTAGTTGCCTTACGTGTTTTTCAGAAAATGTAAAATTAAAATAGCTATTCATTTTTGTAAATTTGACAGTAGATTTCTAATTATACTGCAATATAAGGATATCCAAAAACTCAACTTTAGCTCATTTTACAATTTTGATAATTTGTTCATCTTTGTTTAAATTAAATGCATTATATGTAGCTTGTGATAGTTTTTCTCTTGCAAATCCTTGTTATTTTCTGTTTTTTAAACAACTCTTGGAATTTGTATGACTTATACTATACAAGTAAGCTTAGATGTTTTAATTTAAATTAAATTTTCTTCAATCTATTAATCTGAAGAGAATAGCCCAACATTGTTTAACTTTGAAAGTAATTTGCATAAAAAACAATTCTATTGTTATAAATTTCATTTTTTTGTTAAGCCTAACAGTATAAATTTTATACCACATTTTTTTGCTTTAAAATATTAATTTTACTTTTTTTTTTTTTTTTTTTGTTTAAAAAAAATGCAGGAGATTATTCTTAAATAAGTATTTTATGCAATTTGCAGATTAAATAAGATGAAACTTACCTTTTATTTACTTTAAATCCACACTTTTTCTGACTATCACAACAAAGCTAATTAAATAATTTGAAAATGGCTACTAAGTGTAACAGTGCAGCAACAAATATGCTTTTTTTTTTTTTTTTTTTTTTTTTTTTTCCCCATTGAAAATCCATTCTGATATCTGAAATATATACTAATCTAGCTGAATAATTGCTATTTGTATTTTTTTTTATTGAAAACTATCGTTTTTAAACATTGACCCTAATGTTTGGTAATATTTGCAAACTGATAATTTCAAAGAACACCATGTTTATCTTCACAGAACTAAGTATTTAATATGATATTGAAAGTTCATCTTTTTTTCTATCAACAGTTCAATTTTTAGGTGGTATAGAACAAAGATAAGAGGCTTTTTGAAGATATTTATTGCATGTGCATTTTAAATGTTCTTTGTAAATAAAGTTTAAGAAATAATTGATTTTATCAAAACAAAATTACCGATTTAAAATTTAGAAAATGAATTTTTGTTTTGCATATTTCTAACTTGAAATTTGAAGACTGTTCAGATTTTCATCCTTTTGTCCTAATTTCAGTAATTTATTAATTTTACGTATATATTTTAAAGTGTGCAGTCTTTCCTTAAAAAAAAAATTAATTTAAAAGGAGCTATTACAATTTTATGCTATGCATAAATAATTGCACAAAACAGTTGAAGTATAAATAACTGGCACAGATGACATATGCACACCACGTTGGTGTGCTTTTCTTTCGATGAGAATTTGATAACTTACTTTTCTAATACCATTTTTTAATTTTTTCTATTTTATAAAGAAAATAAAAAAAATTATTTATAGAACAAAATAATTTATATCAATTTAAAAAAGAAATTAAACAATTTATTAATAAGAAACAATCAGTAGGTTACCATGCAGGGCATAAAATCACTAATTAGTAGCAATCACGCCAATGTGGTGCGGATATGACAGCTGTGCCAGATAATTTAGCAATGTAAAGGACTGCTATTGCTATAATTTTGTTAAAAGTTCGTTTTTAATGTATTTTTCTGGACAGTTTTTTTTTTTTAACCTGCCTGACTGAATTGAAGCCTAAAATCAGTTATTTTTCTAAAACATGACAAATGTAAGGTTAAAATAGCTATTCATTTTAGTAAGTTTAACAGTACATTTCTAATATTGTTGTGCTATTAGAATCTCCAAAAACTCAACTTTTGTTCATTTTTCGAATTTTTATAATTAGCTCCTCAATATTTAAATTAAATGTAGTATATATAATTTGTATTATTATTTTTAAGTAATTGCATAAAAAAAAAAAAAAAAAAAAAACAAGTCTATTATGATAAATTTCTATTTATTTTTTTGTTAAGCCTAACAGTATAACTTTTACCCCACATGTTTTTTTTTTTTTTTTTTTTAAATATTAATTTTACTTTATTTTGTTTAAAAAAAAATTGCAGGAAATTATTATTAAATAAGTATTTTATGCAATTTGCAGATTAAATAAGCTTAACTTACCCTTTTTTACTTTAAATTCACACTTTTTCTGACTACCACAACAAAACTAACTAAAAAAAATTTGAAAATGGCTACTAGGTGTAACAGTGCAGCAGTAAATTTTTTTCATTCAAAATAAATTCTGATATCTGAAATATACTAATCTAGCTAAATAAGTACTATTTGTAATTTATATTGAAAACTATCATTTTTAAACCTTGACCATGGTATTTGGCTGTATTTACAAACTGGTAATTTCAACATTATGCTTGTTTTCAAAGAACAAAGTATTTTATCTGATGTTGAAAAGCCATGTTTTACTCTATCAACAGTTCAATTTTTTCATTCAAAATTTAGAAAATAAACTTATTTTGCATATTTCTGACTTGAATTCTGAGAGGTCTGTCTAGGTTTCCAACCTTTTGCCTTAATTTTTGCAATTTATTTATTAATATTGTGTTATATTAAAGTGTGTCACTTTTCCTAAGGAAAAAAGAAAATAAAATTTAAATCTTGAGAGTGATTACAATTTTAAGCTATGCATGACTAGTGTTTTGCTGAAATTTAACTTTGTAAAGACCTTTTTTTTTTATATGAAGTTTGCCCAGGGAATTAAAAAATGGAGGGGAGGGGGGGGGGGGGGGAATGTAAACAAAGATGATTTTTAAAGTATTGAAGTTCATCATTTGTGAATCTTACAATTTTATCCCAAAACTTGATGAAAATTTCATGTAAACAAAATAACTTTTATATCATATCCTGCAGTATTTCTCCGATATCTCAGCAGTATCATATCCTTTTGAAAATACCATGCTATAAATTTATTCCAATATTTGAATGTATTTTCATAATTGGCATTCTGTAATAAATATCTAGATGGTACAGTAGTGTAACTATTTTGGTGGCTATGATGTAGTATTCACCCTGAAATCTCCACCACGTGGTTGCCAGGTTGTATTGTTTCAATCTATTTTCTTTTTGCTACTTGTTACTTACCCATCATACGTAGTATAGGGTAAATCTTGCAATCGTTTTGAAAATCGAAAAATTTTTTTTTGACGGATTTACACGTTTTAGATAGTGGAGATTCCGAAAAACATATTTTTAGAAAAAAAATTTTGCCGTCTGTCTGTAACCGCTCTATCTCCCGAACAAATTGAGATAGAGACTTGAAATTTTGTATGTAGTTAGTATGTAAGAATGGGACGAAGCCTATTTAATATCAGCAACCTCGATTATCCGGAACTATTTTTTTCGGACCCTCGAAAAATTCATTCTGATGAAAGGTACATAAAAATTTTCGAATTTTTTTGTTTTAAGGAATGGACGTAAAAGGCAATAAAATAACACACATTTTGCATATAGAACGAAGTCGATCGGATTATTAGTTGCCGAGATATTTGTAATCCTGTTTTCCACATTCTTCGATTTTTCATGACCCTGTATTTCATTCAAATTTCAATTCAGAGGTATATTTTAATTGGAAATGAGACGCTTAATCCGACACAGTTAATTGTTAGTTAATAGAATTATTATTTTTGGAGTTATAAGGATGTTTCTTTTACGCAGTTCGGTACTACTTGAGTAGTTTGGCGTTTTATATAGTTTGTCGAAATGGGTACATCAGCAGTTCTTTAATAGAACATTACTACAGGTATATTAACAATATTTAAATTGTTGTTTATGAATTGCAATGCATTGTATAAATAGTTTTCACATGTTTTATTTTCATATACATATCCATGATGGGTAAGTATTACGGTGGCCCCCAACGACTAGTTTTGTTATTATTTAACAATGTTCTTTTTTGATAGAGCGTGTGCAGACAAAAAAGTTCATGTTTTTAACAAATTTTTGGAAATTATTAGGGAAATTCAGTGGGAGGGTTATCAAATAGAAAAACGATTATTAAATGCTTTCTAATGTGTTGTGGGAAATTTATTTTGATGGTCAAATAATTTCATTTTTTTTTCTAAATGTATTTTTAATGAATATTTGATTTATTTATTCATTCATTATGAATCTGTCATTCCCCCCTTTTTTCAAATTAATATTGTTATTATAAGTAGTGAATTAAGACCAGATTTCTTTTCTTTTTGCAATTTTTTTTTTTTTTTTTTTTTTTTTTTTTTTTTTGTGTGTGTGCATTTAATGATGAATATTTTGTTTACTGCACTGCTTTTAAGTATATGTATTTACCGTTTATTTATTTCTCCTCCCCCTTTTTTAGAAAAACGTTTGAAGTGCTGATTTCTGTTAAAATATAATTTTTCTGTTCCGCTTTTCTTTAAATGTTAAATCTCAAGTTTTTCAAAGTTCTTTAAGCCTAAAGTGCTTATAAATGAGCATTTGGCGTCAATTGCTACTTGGCGAAAACGGGTTTTTCCTGTCCATATCATATCCTGCAGTATCATATCCTTTTGAAAATATTATGCGATAAATTTATTCCAATATTTAAATGTATTTTCATAATTAGCATTCTGTAATAAATATCTAGATAGTACAGTAGTGTAACTATTTTGGTTTTTGTCTAATAATTTCAAATAAATATACTCAAATTTCTTAGCTAACTAATACTTATGCATTTGTAAATAATATTTGCTTTTAAAAAATTAATTTATGTATATGAATGCATGTATGATATTCTTTTCTGTTTTATTTTGCTAGTGTCTTTAGCTGCTACATTTGATGATAGAAATGTAACAAGGAATGTGTGAATAGGTGTTGAGATGTATCTGTTCTGGGCCTATTCATCAGTTATTGTGACGAGCATGATGACAAAAAAGAAAAATATACTGAGTGGAGGCTTTTTCATTACTTCTGTGATGGCCAGGGATGTAGTGGCAGAATTTTTTCAAGAAACACCATATACCATCTGTTTCTCAAGAAAGCTATAGTATATACACTCTAAGATGTACCCTCTGTTTTTTCTACATCTGCATCATTGGTGATGGCCCGTTGGGAATGTGCCTGGAAGGCTATAGGTTAGAAATAATCTTTAGTCTTTTGGGATGCAAACTTGCAGGCTAAATCACATTTTATATCCTTCATGCATGTAGAAGATACACATTTTTATTTTGCTGAAGATTACTTATATTTGGATTCATTACCTATCTTTATGAAAAGTAAGACACTTATTGTTTTTTGAAACTTTCTATCTTTTATTATGTATTGCTGATGTAAGAGTAAATTCAATTTAATGATTTAAGATATTAATTTTTAAGGGATTTAGTAATGCAGGGGGTGCCTGTGTGCAGAATTTCAATTGCCGCCCCACATTCTTAAGAGCCGTTAATTCCCAAATTGGCTTAATCCAAATTTTTATGTATTATATAGAAAAATTGACAAATCTGTATTCTTTAATCTTCAAACCTCTGAATACATAAAACTTCATTGAGCAAATTCCTGCATTGGGTCCAGTTGTTCTTAATTTTTTTTTAGCACTGGCTCGAATATACGTCACTTCCTTCAGTTTTACTCAATCAGATTAAGTTCGGACTGAGCCAATTTGGGAATTAACAGCTTGTTACATTCCTACCTCAATTTCAGTTTGTGGGGGAAAAAAAATCCATTAGTTTTTACAAATGTATAGTTTCAAACCTTTTGGATTTTCAAAAGGTCAACTTTTTTTTTTTTTTCCCAGAAAATTTATTTAATAAAATGTCGTTTTTCAAAAGGGTTCTTATATATTTTTATCTTTATTAAATTTCTTGTTCCAAACATGTTTTATTGAATTAAAAAATAAGGAAGGTTGGCAGCTATATAAATAAAAATTCGAAACAGAGCAAAGCCTGTGGAAAAATAACTTATCTATATTAGAATCCTGCATCAAACAAGAAATTTCAATATCTCGGAAAAAATAACACAAATGCAATAATAATAGTTTGTATCTTAACCAATAAAAGAAAATTGTTTGTATGTGAATGACATGGCTAGCGAAATCTACCTCATCTAAAAGTCTGAGGATAGTTCAAGACAGGTCCAGATTCTGACACACCCCGAACTTAGATTTTAATTTTTTGATAATTAGCCAGGCAATGAAAAGGCAATCAGTTTTTTAAAAAATCAGCACCATGATCAATCCTTTCTTTTCGCAGAGAGTAGAAGAGTGTAACCAAATTCAATTTTTTTGAGTCGACTGTTTTTCTGCTTTTACATCAAAAGGCAATTCAAAACGCTCACTTATACATTATTTTCTAAAAAATCTATTGCGCTTGCCAAAAAAAAAAGAAAATGATGGTGATTAGATAGTTTCTAAAGAGCAATCCGTGATAGTTTCATGCATTTCCGAACAAAAATAAATTAATACTAACAGTGTACTGATAATGTTCGAAAATGTTTCATATTCTATAACCGATGCAGAAGTTTTAATTCTTGCTTTTCTTAATTTGAAATCTGAAGAGATGTAGTTTTAAATTTTTTTATATTTAAGGATAATATCATAATTTAAATTCGTAAGATAAAATTTTCCTTTTTACCCTAAAATAATGCATCACAGTAAAATTCAATCATTTCATTCAAAATACTAGCTGTAGTTTTTTTTTTTTTTTTAATCAACTTTAACCTGTTATGCAGTCAATATTTTAAAATCATCATCATCACATTCAACCGCTTTCAATTCACAACTGGATGAAAGTTCCCCCAGACTTTCCCAATGTTTCCTGGCTAGTGCTTTCATCATCCAATTTACACCAGCTATTTTTTTTTGTACATTACTAAAGTTTAAAATTTCATTTAGACATTAAAAGTTTGAAATATTTAATTTAGTTGAGTGTGTGTATGTGTGTGATTATAAGAAGACAGTGGGGGCGGATAAATTTTTTGCAAAAACACCTACAGATTTTTGCCCCCCTAGTTTGAGAGCCCAAGTTGCACTTACACTGGTTTCCAAAAATTAAGGAAAAATCACAAAAATAGCGATAACTAGTTCAAAAAGAAAGCAATCCGTATGAAATTTGCATATATTGTTAAATAAAAGATGCTGAATAAAAATACCAAATGCAAACTAGTGGCGCTGCAATTGCATTGTGTCATCCGTCAGGCACATAAAAATGCACGTTAGAGAGTAAGGCTGCAGTTGTCGCTGTGATAGTGATATTATAAATCTAGGATAGCCAATTTATTAAAATGACCGCGAGACATCATTTGCCCAAAGAACTGCGATTTAGAGCTATTGGGAGATTGGAGGCAAGGCAAAGTTAGGCAGAGGTGGATAGATGGCTAAATGTGAGTGCTTCGGGGGTTCATAGGCTTTGGCAACAATTTCAAACCACTGGTTTGGGTTCAAGAAGGTTCAGCCAAGGGCTTTGACAGGCGCCGATGACCAATATTTGCGGTAATGTGTACGAAGGAATAGAACCGCAACTTCATCTCACCTTAGATCCTGCCTTACTGCAGCCACTGGAAGGTTGGATTCAATGTCTACTGTGCGCAGAAGGCTTCCCGAAGGTGGACTTTACGCGAGGCGACCAGCAATTTGTGTGCCGCTCACCTCATGTCACCGGAGGGAACGTTTGATATAGGCACGTCAACATCTCCACTAAACGGTTGATCAATGGAGGCGTGTTCTCTTCACGGATGAGTCCCGGTTTAGCCTCCAAAGCGATAGTAGGCATTGTTTGATTTGGAGAGAAAAGAGAACACGCTATCATCCATCAAACATTCGCGAAAGAGATTCATACGTAGGAGTCAGTGTCTGCGTTTAGGGTGGCATCTCTTTGGGTGGACGCACAGACCTCCATATCTTTCCACATGGAACCGTGAATGCTCACGTCTATAGAGATGACATCCTTGATGCTTGTGTGCGACCTTATGCCGGTGCAATAGGTAATGATTTCAAGTTACAGGATGACAATGTTAGACCGCACAGGGCTCGCATCGTGGAAGATTATCTTCAGCACCAGACAATTCAGCGCATGGCATGGCCAGCTCGATCACCGGACTTGAATCCCATTGAGCATGTTAGGGATGCTTTAGGGAGACGTGTCGCTGCTCTCAATCCCCCTCCTCTGATCCTTGCCATGCTTACAACTGCTTTGGAAGAGCAATGGCTCTTACTTCCCAGCGAACTCATCGACCGCATAATTGACAGTATGACACATTGCTGTATGGGCTGTATTGCTACTAGGGGTGATCATACGGCATATTAAAGGTACTTTTCCTATACCAAACTGGCAAACTGAGTTTCTTAATTTTATTTTTATGCTATTTTTTGAAACACCATAATTGTCTGGTAATTTCTTTTCATGTTATTTTATACCTTACTATGCGTTGTATATTGTGGCTGAGTTTCATTAAAATCTAAATGTAATATTTTGAATTATCGCTATTTTTGTGATTTTTCCTTAATTTTTGGAAACCAGTGTATGTGGGCACCCCCCTTCCCCCACTCACGCAGACACATGAAGGATTAAAACCAAAGTAAAATAATTAGCATTCATAAAAAAAAAAAGAAAAACTGAAAATGGTACTACTAGGTTATCCCATCGACCAAAAAATTATCGCCAAACTATAAGATTAAATGCCAATAATGAATGATTGTGAATGTCACATTAAATACGATTCACATCTCTAAAATGTCATTAAGTGATTTTTATTTCGACTTTTTATGTGTATTTTTATTAATATTCTACTAATTATTTGTTTTTTCGTTATTTAAAATAAAAATTATTTCAATATGTATAATTTGGCTATTGGTTTGGTGGTTCGTAAAATTTGGCAAAACTGGTCGACGGGATAACAGAGTAGTACCTTGAAAACAATATAAGAAATAAACAATTAACTATTTTTGTTTTTCATATATCCTGTTCATATATTGTATTCTTATATCACTTCTGTAGAACACAACAACAATATTTTATAAAGTAGAGTATTTTAGATTTCCAAATGTATGGTAAGCAGGTGCCAGACACTACTCGCGCACCGTTAATCCAACATTTGCAAGGCGCCATTACATTATATGTTCACACTGACAATAGACCTCCCCCCGCCACTGAGAATATTTGAGAAAAACAAAAACATTTGCATCTAGATATAGAGGCTGTGCTATATTTTAAATAATAATAATAATTAAAAAAAAAAAATGTAAAGCCTGCCAATCACATTATAGGATTTTCCGAGGAGAGAAAAATCTGTTTTATTCAGTTTTCATTCTCTTGGCTTGCATCATTCCGAAATGGGCCAAAAAAATTATATTTAATTTGTAAATATACTTCGCACTTTATCACGTGTATTTAGTATGGGATGGCCAGAAAAGAGAAAATGAGCTTTAGAAAAATCAAGACAATTTCAGGATATTTTTAAAGAAAAAGTAACTGTCCAACATGATATCAAATCTCCAGAAGCCACATTAACCAAAGAAAGTAAGAATAGTTCATTATACTCTCTTAAAGAGTTTCTGAAATCCGTGCTTAACAAACGCAAAACTTTCTGACATATTTTATGACTTTTTGCAACGTAAAAGCACAAGATTCGAGTTTAATAGACTTGTCTATTGAATCGATTTGGAAATAGAATTGTATATTTAATTTTTTGATAAATAAAAAGTTATTGAGTTTAAGTGACATTTGCACTTAAACTTTTGTACTTACTTTGTTTACTTATAACTGAAACCCTCTATGGTATGCCTAATCTGATGTGGTACCTGGTTACGAAACACTAGCAGTAATATTTTTATTGTGGCTCTGAGATCTGAGTTTATAATGGGGTTTTATCATAAAATTTGACTAAATACTTTAACTTTTTTTATTTATTGTGACATTTATTATTATGGTCATAATTATGCTGCTGGTTTATGCATACACATGTATACACACACATATATGTATATTTCGCCGGATGAGATTTGTCATCGGACTAAATTGCATCTACAAGACTTTGATTAATATAATATTTTAGATCTCATACAGCTTTTTTTTTGCACCTATAGAAGTTTCCAGCATAATAAAAATTCTTTTTTAATTTTTATTAGACGTTAGGGTGCCTCGAAGTTTCACACTTGTGTCCACACACAGTCTCTGTCTTATATCACTGTTGTAAGAAAATTTATATATCTTGTTTTTTTTTTTTTACCATTATATTTTGTTTTAAACCTCTTCTTATACCCCTCCCCCTCACTAAAACAAAATTGTGTTTCGGCTGTAAAAAAAAACACACAATTATACTTTCTAAATAAAAACTTGTTAAAAATGGAAATTTGAGCAGTCTCATGAGATTCTGTTTTAACAGGTTTTATTATATAAGATATTGTTTGTAGCCAACAGGTCCTGGTTAAAAAATCTGGGCACCCCCCCCCCCCCCCTATTCAAAAGGCTGGTTACGCCTATGAAATGCTAGAATTTTTTGCATGAAATACAGTAGACTCCCTCAAATCCGCACAGCTTGGGACCAGAGGTTGTGCGGATTTTAGAGTTTTGCAGATTTCTGGTCATTGCTTTTTTTACATTTTTTAAACAGTAATTTGAGTACAATTAATACTGCAATCGGAACTATAATGAATGCTTACAATATAATAAAATATTAAACTAAGTAATAAAGTAAAATAATAAAAATTTAGATAATTTTTAAAATGTTTAAAGTACTAATAGCAAAAGTCAAGTTAATAATCAATAGTGTATGATTAAATATTCATTATAAAGATTAAATGTATTTTTTCATAATTATTCAACAAATGTTGCCTTATAAAAGTGCATTACTAATTAACATCAAAATAATAAAATAAGAATTTTTTTTTCAAGTTTAGCCAGGCTTAATAACCAAAAAATCTTGATTAATGCATAAATATATTTGGTAAGAAGATTGTGATTACCAGTGATATCTTGAATTTAAAAATATATATATATATATATTCTTCCTTCATGAAAAAAAATATGGAATTCATACAAAACTAAAAAAATCAAATTTTGTCCCAATATCCAAATTGAAAGTTTCATTGTTTACATCCATAAAATATGTGCGGATTTTAGAGAGTTGTGGATTTCTGGTTTGCGGATTTGAGGGAGTCTACTGTAATACTTTTTTGAGAACAGTCCTGAGAGTTAAATTTAAAAAAAAAAAAAATTCTGAATAAAAAATAAACCTTTTTCTAAACTTTAAGACTATTTCTTATGTTTGTACAACCAGGAAACTTGGATAGGATATCATATGTAATGATTAATGTCCGTTTAATAAAAAAAAGAAAAAAATTAACCTCCCCTTAAAATAAACCTTAGAATAGACATTAATGAATATTACATCACTCGCTGTCAGCAACTGCATGCGAAAACAAGACGTTTCATCACCTGTCATCGAACACAGAAATGATTCTCCTTTTTCAAAAATTGTCTAGGATGAAATAAATGACTTGATCTATAATACTCCCATCACGAGATGAGACTTGGGAAACTCCTTCTCTTAGACGAGTCGACTTTTCAGAAGGTGTGCAAGGTGATACGGGAGGAGAAAATAATCCCGTGTTTTCAATTCGACCATTCCCCGCAAAGAACTAGGGTTGAAATGATAGCGCGCCAATTGAATTTCGCGCCAATAACTTGCACTGCGCATTTCTTGACAGAAATCTGCTTTGCTTCTCTCGGTTAGCAGTGTTTTATTTTCTCTCTCTTTTATAATTTATCCCCCCATTTTTAAACTGTTTTTTTTTTTTTTTTTTTTTTTTTCAAAACAATTATTTTTTTTATTACAAACATGTCCTCAAAAGGGAAAACAATTCACTCTAAAAAAAGAATGATTATTCATAAAGTTACGGATTTTTTTGAGAAGGAAGCAAATTTTTTACTTTTTCTCTTCCGTCGATTTTGTTCTATCCATAGAGCAGAAAATAAATGAAGAAAGAATCGAAATGCAGTTCTGAATGATATTTAACGTATTTTTAAAATATTAAATTTTACGATAGTATAAGTTAAAAATTTTAAATATGCCATTAACCTTTAAAAAAGTACAAAATTTAATTATTATTAAAATGAAAGATGTGTTTAAGGCTGTTTTTAAATCCAAAAGTCTTTATCACATAAGTTTTGAGTTTTGACTTATTTTTGTTCAAAGGTTTGTTTTCATGAAGCTAGTAGTTGTTGTTCAGAAACTAACTAATCCCACTCATTTTCCTGTTTTTTTTTTTTTTTTTTTTTTTTTTTCCAAAATAGATTTTTTGAAAATAGTGTCAAAGTGAGAGTTTTGAACCAAATTTCTGCTCGAAAAATGAATAACTACTCAAACAGGGGAAAAATACGTGTTGGTCACGTGATCAAAATCGTTTACAACTCAATAAGTTATTTATTGATCAAAAAATGAAAAATAATTCGATTCCAAATCGCTTCCATAACCATACTTTCCAATTGTATATCTTTCCAGTGAAAAATTAATTTCTAAATATGTCAAAACGTTTTGCGTTTGTTCAGCAGAGCAGAGCAGTTGAGAATTGCCACAAATAAAGTAAATTAGTATTGCGTATGTATTTCATTATGGAATTTCTATTACAACTCGAGATAAAATTCATTTATCGGGATTTTGGTGTTGTTGCGCTGAGAAATTTCTTTTTTTAAGAATCCCTTAAAATTAATTAAATTGTATGTATATTTTACTTCACTTTGCAAATTCCATCCATTTTTAAAATAACATTATTATTATTACAGTAGAGGACCTATTATCCGGAATTCCGAAATCCGGAAGAACCCGAAATCCGGAAATGACGGCGATTGAGAATGAAATAAATCATTATGAAATGAATGAATCACGAATCTTTGATAAAATGTCCGTTTTTTCGAGATTTTTAAATAGATTTCATGCTTTTTTGGCTTTTTTTTTTTTTTTTTTTTTTTGCAAAATCTGCCTTCTTTCTGCGTTTTTTCGACAAAATTTGCGTTTTTTATTAAAAACGCAAATTTTTTCAAGAATTGCTTCAAGTATCAAAATTCATTATTCATTCAAGAATTTATGATTCATTCCCATAAAAAACGCAAATTTTTTCAAGTGTCGCGAAAAAACTGCAAATTCGTAAAATATCGCGATAAAACCCTGCAAATTTCGTCAAATATCGCGATAAAACCCTGCAAATCACATCAAATATCGCAAAAAAATCCTGCAGATATCTCGCAAAAAATGCAAATTTTGTGAAACGATCGCAGAAAAATCCTGTGTAAGCGCCCCCCTCTAATTATTTTACGATTTTTTCGACACGTTGGGGGGGGGGAGGCGCGGATTAAGGGTATTTTACGGTAATATATATATATATATAAAGCCAATTAGAAAAACGTCCAGATTTTGAAGAGTTCTGAATTTTGGATGTCCAGATTTGAGACTTTTGTACTGTAGTACAAGAGTCAAAGTTGTAGAATAGTGTTTATACTACAGACTTCTCATACAACACACTTTTCATTCATATTCTAGATGGCAGTGCTATAATTTTGTTATTATTTTAAAATTTTCCGTGTTTTTTTATGGCGGGAGGGGGGGGGTGGGAGTGTCGAGTTTCGGACGGACCCGAAATCCGGAAAGCCCTCGGTCCCGACGATTCCGGATAATAGGTCCTCTACTGTATTATTATTATTATGAATTATTATATAAATTATCTTACTCTTTTACCAGTTTATCCTTGGTAAGTTCAGAAAAGCAAAAAAATAAAATTTAATATTGTATTGTTCTGCATAATTATTTCTTTAATCATTTAAAAAAATAGTATTTAACAAGTTTTTAAAAATATATACTGAAAGCAAAATATTTATCTTTATTATCGTAATAATATAAAAGTAACAATTTATATAAAAGTTAAGAATACGTTTTAATGTTTAATGTAATTGT
This sequence comes from Maratus speculifer, assembly GCA_964019185.1. NCBI lineage: Eukaryota > Metazoa > Arthropoda > Arachnida > Araneae > Salticidae > Maratus > Maratus speculifer. The sequence continues at coordinate 382,902,159 of OZ025289.1, forward strand.
AGAATAATGACAATTTAAAAGTATGACTTTTTAAAAAAAATTGTTGGACCAAGCCAAATTTTACAGGTTTTTGAAAAGACTTGGTTTCGTCGAGGAAATTATATTCATATAGGAGGATTCAAACGGGGCTGAATATTTTAATCCGTCAAGACTAGGAAAAATGACATCAATAGCGGCTTAGTACGGAAAAAATAAGTTAGGCCCGGTCCGATCCTTGATGAAAAAAGTAAGGCCCGAGTCTTCAGAAAAAAGTAAAGCCAGGGCCCGGTCCTGCCCAAATGCTGTTAACGAAAATCAGGCAGAGGCCTGGTACGTGCAGATCTCTCTGCGTGCGTTCTCCCAGGTTAAATAATTTCCCTTTTAAGTCAATAAGATACAAATTAACAGCATTAAACTGTCGCACACCTGGGAAATGTGGCAACCTACGCGTTTCTCTTTTACGCCGCAGCGTAGGGAAGGAAAATCGACGCTCCGATATGAAAGAAATGGAATCGTCTTAAGCTATGTCATGTATGATTGACAGGTCTCTTCTCCTGCTGGGACTATAATATCATGATAATCAAAACCGAAGATTTGATTTTTCACATCACAGTTGAAGCTGAGAGAATTTTGATGAGTTATCATAGTTAAGACAGAGAAAGCATGACATGTATTATGCTAATCAAAACTGAAGATTCAATTTTTTTTTTATACGGTTGAAGCTGGGGGAATTTTGAAAAGTAGGATTCATTATGGTTTAGGCTGAGAGAAATCACAACATGTATCATGATATTTGAAACCGAAGATTCAATTTCTCATATCACAGTTGAAACTGGAAGAATTTTGAGGAATCATGGTTTAGGATTGTAGAAATCATTCCGTTGGTATCATAATAATCAAAATCATATTTAATATCACAGTTTAGAACAGTAGAATCTTGAATACTCCAAGTTAATGTGCTGTTTAAAGTTGTGGTTTAATGAAAAAGTATGATAATTGCAGTTTGCATCAAGATTGTGATATTCATGCTATATCATTGTATAGGATTTCTTAATACTCTTATCACGATTTATATTTTATGTTGATTTTATCACCAAGTCCTAGTGGACAGTTAACAAACAGAACTGGCAAACGACAACCATTTTTGGCATCTCTTTATCTAGTCAGATAATATGCAATTATCCAATTTTTGTTCAGTAACAACTTTGCAACATTTCTCATATTTTAATTTTTCTAGCTGAGAGATGTGTTTATTTACCTGTTATGGAGGGAGAGATATTGAATAGTGTAATCCTTCTTATACCATTTGATCCTGTTGTTCGTTCAAATTCATAACACTTTTGGGCACTTAATGTCAGCCGGGCACCACATCAGATAAATTATTAAATATCGTTTCTACAGGAATTATTCTTATTGTATTAATTTCTTTTGAAATATAAAATTTTCATTCATTTCATTAAAAAATAGGATTTGCACAATTTAAACCAATCGGTTTTAACCATGGTTTAAAACAACTGGTTTTCTCAGTAAAACTTTTTTTTTTTTTAGAAGAAATCTAATGACATTTTCTATTTTTTTTTTTTTTTCTTTTCTTAATAATTTACGTGTTTCAGGATTATTGGATATTTCATTATTGGATATAAATAATTTCTACTTTTAACACTCTATTTCAGCAATTAACCAGAAATGTAAAGGATTTAGGTCATATTTTTAAGTATAGGATTAAAATCAGTATGCGTTGTGAACATATGTATTGAGCATGACCCAGAAAAGAATTTTAAATTAAAAATTTTAAAATTCAACACTGTTATAGAAATAGAGGAAACACTGTTTGATTGCTTTCTCTTAAAATAATATGGTGAATATATTTATTTACATCTGAAAGTGACTTTGTAAATTGCAGAGTACAGTTTCGCCACCAATAGAGTTTCCAAAAGAAATGATAACCATATGAAGAGCGATTACGATTTGTATAACACTAGAAATTTAAATTATTGTCAAACCGCAAACTAAAAATCTGAAAGAAATATTCTTAAAATGTTATATGACTAAATAATAATAAAAATAAACCATCCAATTGCAAAATAATCTCTGTCACAAACAAAAATTGAACTAAAGACAAAATCATTATTCTTGCCTCTTTCATTGGCACCGGTACGTCATTGGCAATACTTGAACATAAATCTGTAGATGTAGATATATGACTAATTATTTTCATAGCATATAAAAATGGTGTTTTGAACGGGATTTCCAAATATGATAGCAAAGGAAATGAAACAACTGATGTTATGAGACAGTAAATGCTTATAACTCAAAAAAAAATTTAATTTATTGAAAAGTATTAAAAAAACTGTGTGATTCCATTCACTCCAAGCCCCACCGGTGGCTGAGTGGTTCTGCGCTTTAAACTGATAGACGGAGGGTGTTAGGTTTGAACTCAGTTGCACCCGTCGGTCTAGTCGTTCGGAGTTTTCTTCGAGCCTTGGATAATCTTGATTAAATGCGGGTCAGGTTTCCTCAGAAAGACCCCCTCTAAGGGCATTTTGTCCATTTCCAAACAAATTTTAGTTAAAACATACTAACTACCGTATATACTCGCGTATAAGTCGAGAAATTTTAGACAATAAAAGAACTTCAAAGTGGGGAGATCAACTTATACGCGAGATCTAAAAAAAAAACTATAAATAAAATATCGGAAAATAATTTGCTAGTGAATCGGTGCTGCAGCATCCCATTGTTTGTAGAGTACAAAATCCAAAATCTGGAACCCTTCCAACCTCAACGATTCTAAATTTAAGATCATTTTTAGTTTATTTTTCAAAAAAATAACATACCCTAACCTGTTGTAAAGAACAAAAAAAGTGTGTGATTTATGTCAAGAACACATTTCCAATGCTAAAAAATAGTGATGGGCAAAATCTCCATTTTAAGGAATCGTTCCAGTCTGACTAGTTCACATAAAGGAACGAGTTATACGAATTTGTTCCGAAAAAAAAAAAAAGAACGATTCAGAGAAAAATGGAACATATTCCAGAAAAAAGGAACGAGTCCAAGAAAAAACAGAATGAATCCAATTTTTCTTCGTAATTCTCCGATTCTGATTTATGACATGAAGCATAATTTTTCGGACGATACATTTCGGAACGAGTTTGAGGAATCAGTCCTTTTCAGGGGAAAGTCAATCGGTCCCCCCTTTTGAAGAGGGGGGTCAACTTATACGCGGATTTTGAATTTTTTCTTATTTTTAACAACATAAGTTAGGAGGTTGACTTACACGGTACATCACAACTAAGCAGTAATATGATTTAAAAAATTTTTTTAATACATTCTTGTAGAATATAATATTTTATTTTTATATCGAGTAGGATTTTTAGAATATAATGCTTTATTTTTCTTTTTATATGGAGTAGGATTTTTAGAATTTAATACACTTGAATTAGTGTACTAAAAAAATAATGGTAAGGCTATTCTGAAATTTACAATAGCTATATTCTGACACATTTTTTGTTACAAATATATCAAGTCCTTTTATTTTGAAACTATGTAATCGAATATGTTCTTTTTTTATCATTTTGTAATAGCAAGAGATTTTTTAGTAAATTGTTTTTAAAGTCAGTGTTTTGAATCGAATTTCTGTGTACAATATCACAGGAAAATAAAAAAACTGTTGTCGCAAGACAGCAAAAACTTATGACTGAAGATGTAATTATTTATCGGAAAGAAAAATTAAAAATAAAATTAATAATAAAATAATAGTAATTTGTTTCCAACTTACTTTCATCACTATGAACGTAAATATAAAGTTTTATGTTTGAAAATTAAGATACAAAAGGGTATTGTCGAGAACAATCATTCGTAAACTAAGTGTAAACAAATTTTATTATTTTACTGAAAATTACACTTTCTGTTTATGCATATTTAATTACTTTTCGGCTAAATGAAAACAAAATAAAAAATTTCTATTTACCATATCTACAAAGGCGATAGTTAGAAAGTTTTTACAGATCAGATATGGATTAAAAGTTTTCCTTTGATGTAAATGTATTAATTTTATTTGTGTTCATCTAATACCATTTCTAAACAAATGAATTTATCTACATTTAAAATTTTTTAAAATAAAATTTCAGTCATTGTATATATCAGTTTGTACAATAAGTTGTGTAGGGGAAATAATGAGCAAGTTTTCCAGAATATTATTTGCTTTTAAATGAGTGACATTTCTCTGTTATTGATTTGTTTGTAGATGTGACATACAAGAATTCCCATTACATGACCCACAATGCCACAATTGATCCCCTCGGTGATTTCAGGAAGACCGAAAGGTCTTCATGAAATTTTTCCTGAACATTCTTTTTTCAGAATGCAGAACCAAGTGCAAAGGTGCAATTTCGCACAACTGCATTTTTCGCCAACAAAAAATTTTCGCCGGCAAAAAATTCTGCAATTCATAAATACGTTTATTTTTTTGAAATATATAATAAAAAAAAGTAACCCCCCCTCTCCCCTCAAAAAGAAGAAAAAAATTAAATATAATTTTATAGAATGTATTTTGTCCTTTTTCCATGAAGATTTTGCTTCTCGGTTTTTCTGTCCCCTCTCCCCCCCCCCCCACACACACACACTACTCAAACTTTAAAACTGTTTAATCGAAAAAAAAAAAAAAAAAATATATATATATGCTATACTTTGTCATTTTATTGTCATAATATATAATTGATTAATATTTCCTTTCCCACATAAGGGAGCAGATTGAATTTAAATTCTTTTAAACAAGTCAGGGCTTTTTTATTTATTATTTTTTTTTTTTTACTTATACTTTTTAAAAATAAATTAGTCATCTAATCTTCTCTTCTTAAAATGAAAAAAAAAATTTTTATTGTATTTTTTAATTTTTTCTGCTCTATTACTTTATTGTAACAATAAATAAATAAATAAATGATCATTTAGTTTTATTCCTTTTTCCCTCAATATATATATATATATATACATTGAATTCTATATATTATATTTTCCTGAAAATTACACTTCCTTCTTACGCATATTTCTTTTTGTCTGTATGAAAACATAAAATCAAAATTTCTTTTTACCATATCTACAAAGGTTAAAAAAAATTTACAGATCAGATACGGGTTAAAAATATTAAAAATTTCTTCTTTGATGTAAATTTATCATTTTATTTGTGCTCATTTGATAGCATTTCTAAACAAATAAATTTAGCTTGTTTTTTTTTTTTTTTTTTTTTTTAGTTTTAATTAAATTTTATCTTTAAAAATAATTCTTTTGTTCTGATGATTGCAAACCATGAAAATAGCAATTTGGAATAAAAATAATAACTATAATGTTAGTCACTAAAACTTAATTTTTGTCCCTATATTTAACATTGTGTTTTTGGTACATCAAACAAACCATTTGTAAATTTAAATATGAAGTATTTCCGAACTGCTTAACTTTTCAGCAATTTGGAATAAAAATAATAATTATAATATTAATATTAAAATTTAATTTTGTCCCAACTATTTGTAAATTTAAGCACTTTTTTTAATATAAAAAGAAGCTGTATAGTTAATATGTAACGTAATAAGAAAGAGAAAAAAAATGCATAAAAATATGGAGTTTAGTGAATTAGTGAATATTTTCTAAATAAGTATTTCAATAAGTTTTCACCATTATCCAATTACAAAATAACTAACACTAATAATGTACTGTTCGTAATGTAGTGCGTTATAGTTTGAGAAAATATCAGATACACAATTTCTATTAATTAAAATGATTAGCACTATAAAATTTGAATATCTAAAAATTAAGATTCAAAATTAAATAATCACCCTCTAAAGAATCTATATAAAACAAAACACTTAAAAAACGTATATTTTAATGTATACAATAATTTGTGTACGAAAAAATAATGATAAAAAAGTAAGTGGAGCAGAATATTATTCGATTTTAAATTTGTGACATTTTATACTTCATCCGACTTGTTTGTTTACGACCCACGTAGAATGAAAGGGTTGCTTTTATTAAAATGTGGAACCAAGTGCAGGGGTGCAATAGACTTATCTAAATGGAGTACAATTTCGCCAAAATTTGGCGAAAAATTCCGCAGCTCGGAAGGAGCGAGAGGCGGAGTTTAGACGTCAGATCACAGATTAGCCAATAGCAGAGCTCTATTACCCTCCATACATGAATTCCAGTATGGTCTGCTTATATGCGTCCCTGACGTCATGTTGGAATGACGGGCACGGGCACGGTTGCAAGTAAACTGTTATTTTCACTGTTTGGGTGGCAGAAACTTCACCGTTCCTTGTTTGTCGTCGTTTAAATTCATAGCAATCTTTCCGATATGACGACTTTTTCGTCCAATCACGATTATTTTTGGAAAAATATAGTCCTGTCTGGCCATGCTTAGTCTTTTTCTAATGTTTCATTCATTCCTCTGCCCCCTCCCCCCCCCGATGTATAAAAAAAAATTAAACATTTATTGTTGATCTCTATAGTTTAAAAATTTTGTTCCGTTTAGGGCTTTTTACTGATAATAAATCAATAATGAATAAAGCAAATTAGGTTCCTTCCGCCAAAAATTACACTCTCCATCCCCCCCCCCCTCTCATCATATACAGTTTCATATTTTTAAAACTCTTTATTTTATTTAAATAAAATTTGCCGCATTTGTTTCTGACTTATCACAATAAATAAATAATAATCTAGATTATCTCCAGCTTATCCTAAATATGTACGCTTCCATCCTTAGCTCCCCCCCCTTCCCATCATGCAAATAAGTTCAACATTATATATATATATATATATATATATATATATATATATATATATATATATATATATATATATATATATATATATATGTATATATATATAATATTTCTATTTTCTTTCTCTCTCCAGTGACAAAAAATAGTCAAAAATATCAATACAAATATATCGATTTTTTTTTATCATCCCTTTTATTCCGAAAAATTTTCTTCCTTCGGTCCCCCCCCCCCCCCCTCCAGCAGAATGAGTTTTAAAACTTTAAAATTCTTTATTTGAAAAGAACACTGAAATATTTGTTGCTCACTAATAAGAATAAATAAATAATGATTAAAATCTCTTCCTAACATTCCGAACTTACGCTTTTCCCTGTAGCCCCCCCCCCCCTTTCGGAATACAAAAAAGTTTTCTTTTTAAATCTTTATTTTACATAAAATATCTTTTCAATTTATTGTTCCGTAGTCGCAAAAATAATTAACCATATAACTTATACTCTTTTCCTGAAATTCTCATCCCGTCTTCTCTCTGCCCCCCCCCCCCACCCCCCAGTTTGCTGATTGTCAAATATTTAAAAATAGTTATTTAAAAATATTTATTTAAAAAAATTATTTAATTTTAAAAATATTTAATTTAAAAAATGCAAGGCCTGTGTGTCAATTCATGAAAAATAATCTTAATTTTCTTAACGTACAATCAATTACGCTCCCCTCCCCCTTTGATACAAATATATTTGAATGCGAGTAGGAAAGAGTAAGAAGCAAATTGTGATTTGTTAGGTTTTAAAGTTAAAATCTAAGAGTTAGTTTTATTTTTATGGAAAAGAAAAAAAAATTGTTTTGTTTGTTGTTCTGTAGCGACAATAAAGAAATAATTAGTAATATAAATAATCCCCATTACTGAAATTTCCGTTTCTCTTTCTTCCCATATCCCCCATATAAAATTCAAAATTTCAATGTAAAGCGTAATCGTTGATATCTAATAACAATAAATGTCTCCTTTCTCCCCCCTCACCCAAAAAGTAGTAATTCTGCCCCCCCCCCTCTCGTGTGTTTTGCCACAACACACTACAAAAAAGTGCACTAATAACTCTAATAAATTTTGTAAATATCTCAAAGTAAAGATATTTGTACGAGAAATCTGTGGTAATTACAATGGAAAAGGAATCGTTTTTGCCACCCAAACAAGCGAGCAGCTGAAGCGTGACGTCACATGCGCGTGCTCTATGCAGTTTTGCCCTATTCCAAAACTGCATATATTTCAAGCGTTCCAACTTCTATGGAAGAGCTGTCCGCAAGATTAAAGGCGGGGTCAAGGAATATGCCATCTAGCGGCAGGGGTGCATAACTAGAGGATTATTAAGTAGAGGATTATTGTGGTATAATGACATTAACTGTAACGTGACCTGGTCAAGAACTTTAACTGTAACCAAAATTAACCTAGAACAAGGGCTCAAACTGTTTTTATACAAATGTTGTGTCGCGTCTCTGTTATGTGTAACCTGTCTATAATAATATATGTGTGAATAAACTACATGCAAGTATTTCGCTGTATTCATCTTGGAAGCCTTCAACGGTACGCTACAACACTAACATATAATTATAATAACAAGTATAAAGCATGGTGGCAGCTGGAAAAAAAAGATGTTTAATACAGTGATATTTTGAAAACGGATCCAAGCTTAAAGTAAGAAGTTTCCTTTTTCTTGCATAGTTATACGACACATTTTTATTTATTTTATTATTATGTAAAATGTCTAAAGAAAAAGAAAAAGAGTTAGAATTTAGAAATTGTTATCAGGTTACACCGCCAGAATCATTTAGTTTTTCACGGCCGGCACTTTGGCTAAAATGGAAGCAACGTTTCGAAAGATATCGATTCGCTTCAGGTTTAAAAAATCAATCAGAGATAGAACAAGTAAATTCTCTTATTTATCTCATGGGTGATAAAGCAGAAGATATTTTTATGTCTTTTAATTTGTCAGAAGACGACCAACAGAAATATGATATTGTTATGAAGCATTTAGACAACCATTTTATCGTAAAGAAAAACACAATTTTTGAACGCGCACAGTTTAATCAACGCATTCAAAATGAAGGGGAAAGTGTAAATGATTTTATAACTTCACTTTATTCGTTGGCTGAGCATTGCGATTACGGAGTTCTTCATGATGAACTAATACGCGATAGAATAGTTGTTGGTATTAGAGATAAATCATTAAGTGAGAAATTACAATTGGATCCAGACCTTTCTTTGAGCAAAGCCATAGATAAAGTTAGGTTATCGGAATCAATTAAAAAGCAACAAGAGATTCTTACTTCTAATAGTGATTCTGTGCATAGAGTTTCGAGTATAAGCAAAACAAAGGTAAATTTTAAGAAAGGGATTACCAGTCAAAATCCACAGTTTAAAGAAACTGATAAAAGGAATAATGGGAAAAAAGAATATACAAAATCTTTTGACCTTTGCAAATGGTGCGGTAAGTCTATGCATAATAGAAAAGTGTGTCCAGCAAAAGACGCCAAATGTTTGAAATGTTCCAAATTAGGGCATTTTGCTCGTGTTTGTAGGAAAAATGAAAGTAAATCTGAAATTTCTTTCTTAGGAACAATTAGGGAGACCCGCTCGAATAGTAGTAATGATTCATTATGGTCAGTTCCTATTCAAATACGAGGTAAAACCATTCGTTTCAAAATAGATAGTGGAGCAGATCACACTGTTATTCCAGCTACATCACCAATCTTAAAGGGTTCAAAAATTTTAAAACCAGACAAAAAGCTTTGCGGTCCTGATGGGAAAACACTAAAACACAAGGGAAAACTTGTTGAAGAAATCCAATACAAGGAAAAGAAAATAACTGAAGAAATCCATGTAATTGAAGGATTACAGAATTATTTGTTGGGAAAACCTGCAATACTAGCTTTTGGTTTAGGACCAAACATTTTAGAAATTAACGCAGTAAATCCAAAGCAAGATTATCCTGAATTATTCAATGGCCTGGGGCTACTGAAAGGTTGTTACACTATCAAGCTTAAGCCGAATTCTGTCCCGTTTGCTATTTCAACTCCACGAAGGATACCTATTCCGCTGCTGAAGAAAACTGAAATGGAAATTAAGAAGATGATTGCCCAAAATGATATAGTTCCTGTGACGAAACCAACGGAATGGTGTTCACCAGTCGTTATCGTCCCTAAAAGTAACGGAACTGTTCGCTTATGTGTTGATCTTGTCCAACTAAATAAATGTGTGGAAAGGGAATTTCATCCATTGCCTTCAGTGGAATATTCATTAAATCTTCTAACAGGTGCTACAATTTTTTCTAAGTTAGATGCTAATTCTGGCTTTTGGCAAATTCCGCTTGATGAATCTTCGTCATATCTCACGACTTTCATCACTCCTTTTGGAAGATACCGATTTTTAAGATTGCCTTTTGGAATCTCATCTGCTCCAGAACATTTTCAACGCAGAATGTCACAGCTGCTAGAAAATATCCCAGGTGTTATTTGTCATATGGATGACATCTTAGTGTGGGGAAAAGGTCAATCTGAACATGACGAAACATTGAAAATTGTTCTAAATAAACTTAAGGAAGCTGGCATTACTCTAAATGACAAGAAATGCAAGTTTTCAGTCAAGAGAATCAAATTCTTGGGGCATATTATTGATGACAAGGGGATTCATCCTGACGAAGAGAAAGTTAGAGCAGTAAAAGAATATCCACCACCAAAGAATAAAAAGGAATTAAAACAGATGCTAGGCATGGCAAATTTTCTCGCCAGATTTGTTCCAAATTTTGCAGAAATTTTTGCACCGTTAACATCTATGTTAAGTCAAAAGAATGAGTTTGTCTGGGACGAACCTCAAAAACAAGCATTTCAAAAGTGGAAGAATGTCTTAACATCTCAACCAGTTTTAAAAGTTTATAATCCACAGAAAACTTCAATTGTCACTACAGACGCTTCTTCGTATGGAATTGGAGCCACCTTGAGGCAAGAACAAGAGAACGGAGAAATCTCTGTCGTTGCATATGCATCCAGAACTCTTACTCCTACTGAAAAGAGATATGCTCAAATAGAAAAGGAGGCACTTGCTCTAGCATGAAGTTGCGAGAAATTTCGGGATTATCTCACTGGAACTCACTTTAGATTAGAAACAGACCACAAACCTCTAATTCCAATCTTCTCAAAGAAAAACCTCGAAGATTTATCTCCACGGTTACAAAGGTTGAAGATGAGGATGATGCGATATTCTTATTCCATGTTCTACATACCAGGAAAGAAACTTTATGCAGCTGATGCCTTATCAAGACAACCTCAAGAAACAAGAGAAAAAGATGAAGAGTTGGAAGAAGAAATTGATGCTTATATTCGTATGATAATATCCACATTACCCGCTTCATGCAACAGATTGGAAGAATTGCGCCAATCACAACAGTCTGATGCAACATGCAAAGAGTTAAAAAATTTAATCCTTAACGGTTGGCCATCAAGAAAACATTTAGAGCCAAGTTGTTTACCTTATTGGAATCATCGATATGAAATATCGATCCAAGATGGACTCATAATGAAGGGCTGTCGAATCATCATTCCTGCAAATGATCGAAGAAAGGTTCTTCAACAAATTCATGAGGGACATTTGGGAATTACGAAATGTCGTGCAAGAGCAAGATCGTCAGTATATTGGCCTGGAATTAATAAAGAAATTGAAGAAATGATAAAGAATTGCACATCATGCATCAAGGAGTTCACTAATCGCCATGAATCTCTTATCCCTACTGAATTTCCTGAAAGACCATGGGAAACAGTCGGAATGGATCTTTTTAAGCTTAATGAATTTTGGTACTTGATCGTGACCGATTATTTCTCACGATATCCAGAAATCGCAAAACTGGAAAGATTAACTTCTGAGGAAGTAATTCTCCACTGCAAATCAATCTTTGCCAGACATGGGATTCCTAATGTCGTCAGATCTGATAATGGTCCTCAATTTGAGCCAATTAACTCATCTGAATTTTCAAAATTCTCAAAGTTTTATGGATTTCATCATATCACATCAAGTCCTAGGTACCCACAAAGCAATGGTTTCATTGAATCTTCTGTAAAAACCATCAAATTGCGACTCAAAAAAGCTGAAGATCCTTACCTTGCATTAATGGCATCTCAGTCCTGCAGAACTTCTTATGAATCGTCGTATAAGGACAACTCTGCCAATTGCAAGATCTCAACTAGAGCCAAAAATTGAAAACAGGGATGAACTTCAAAGAAAGGAAGAGAAGATAATAGAACGGCAACGAGACAACTATGACAAAAGACACGGAGTACGAGACCTCAAAAATCTCGAAGTTGGAGATGGAGTGTGGATCACGGACAAGAGAGCTACTGGTATAGTTCAGAAGAGATTAGATTCTCCACGATCGTATATTGTCAAATCTGGGAAAAAGCTATATCGACGAAACAGAATGCATCTTGTCCCATCAACTAACTTCCAACCAGAGGCTGAGGATGTGAATGATCTTGAGCCTGAAGATTCCCGTAATGAGTTACCAATATCGCAGAGTGTTCCTACCTCAACCAAGCCAAGCTTTCAGAATCCGCATCCATCCTGTAACTATGGTAAAAGTAATTCTATGTCTCCAAAAAAGAGCCAGAATCTATATACCACCAGAAGTGGACGCGTCGTTCGTCCTCCGCAGAAAATGAATCTTTAAAGAAAGGGAGATGTGGTATAATGACATTAACTGTAACGTGACCTGGTCAAGAACTTTAACTGTAACCAAAATTAACCTAGAACAAGGGCTCAAACTGTTTTTATACAAATGTTGTGTCGCGTCTCTGTTATGTGTAACCTGTCTATAATAATATATGTGTGAATAAACTACATGCAAGTATTTCGCTGTATTCATCTTGGAAGCCTTCAACGGTACGCTACAACACTAACATATAATTATAATAACAAGTATAAAGCAATTATGGCAGTTTCTTTTGTGTGAATGGCAACAAAACTTTTTTGTTTCTATAAAATGTTACTTCAAAATATTTCGTAGAATAAGTTTTAGGTTTGAAATATTGTAAATAAATATAGAATAAATAAGTGTAGTACGACTAAATATTAACATAGAATATACTAAGATGAAATATCATTTAACTATGCGATACAAATATCGCTGATTAAAATATGTTCGATTTTAATTACGCTTTTAATGTAATGAAAGATGACTCATTAAATTTTGTAAGTACTTATTATATAAATGCAGAATTTTGAAATAGTGTCACATTTTAGTAATTTTTTGATGAGCTAAATTATACAAAATGATATACACCGCAGTATTTCATATGATAATATAATATTTATCAATATTTAGAAATGTATAGAATTTAATACTAAATAAAATATTCAACTTTTATTTACAACAAGCTGCATTTTTTATTTACCAATTTCAGACGATAAAAATCCAATGTTTTCTTGGTCGTATCGACTTTTATTATTTAACTTGCAAACTTTTCATTCTTTTAATTTAAAAACCTATTTTATTATACGTATATTCGGAATAACTTTAATTTTAAATGTATGTATTAAATGTTGTTTTGTTAAACAAAGAAATATTGTTAATTTATTTGTTTAAATATTTAACGTTCTAGACAATAATTTTTCTAAAATCGTTGCTTAGACTTTTTTTTTTTTTAAACAGACAAAGTTATTTTGAGAGTTCATATTAAAAATTCATTCATAAATTTCAAGCTCTTCTCTCAATCATGACAGATTAATCAAGTCTACGAGGTTTATTGCAAAATATTTTTGCTATAGTTTGATTCGGTAAAGTCATGTACATTTAAAAAAATAATCACAATATCATTTTAATTTTGGAAGAAAAAGTACCAACTTAGTAGTCATAAGTACCATATAATGCTACGAAAAATATTGACTTTTACCCTAAAATTAAAATGACAATGAGACTTTTTTAAAAAACACAGATCTTTTTAATTAAAAATATGTGTATTTAAAAAAAGTCTCATTATTATTTTAATTTTAGGGTAAAAGTCAATATTTTTCTTAGCATGATATGGTACTTATGAGTACTAATTAGTACTTTTTATCCCAAAATAAAATTAAAATGATTGTGACTATTTTTTTAAATGTACATGACTTTATCGAAACAAACTATAACAAAAATGTTTTGCAATAAACCTCGTAGACTTGATTAATTTGTCATGACTGAGAGAAAATTCAGAAAATATGCGCAAAAGATATGGAGATAATAAACATCTGCGCATATATGACGTCAAACCCACGTCATCCTCTAGTTATGCACCCCTGCCGCTAGATGGCATATGCCTTGACCCCGCCTTTTGCTTACGACAGATTCCAGCATTAAGTTGGTACGCTCTAGCAGCTCTGCCCTATTCCAGAGCTGCTAGAGCGTACCAACTTAATGCTGGAATCTGTCGTAAGTTAACAAGCTGCGCCAGCTGGTGGCAGGGGTGCAAATGAATGCGCGGGTTTGACGTCATATATGCGCAGATATTTATTATCTCCGCATCTTTTGCGCATATTTTCTGAATTTTCACTCAATCATGACAGATTAATCAAGTTTACGAGATATATTGCAAAATATTTTTGTTACAGTTTGTATCGATAAAATCATGTACATTTAAAAAAATAGTCACAATATCATTTTAATTTCGGGAGAAAAAGCACTAATTAGTACTCATAAGTACCATATAATGCTACGAAAAATATTGACTTTTACCCTAAAGTTAAAATGACAATGCGACTTTTTTTTTTAAATACCCAGATTTTTTTTTAATTAAACATATATGTATTTAAAAAAAGTCGCATTGTTATTTTAATTTTAGGGTAAAAGTCAATATTTTTCGTAGCATTATATGGTACTTATGAGTACTAATTAGTACTTTTTCTCCCGAAATTAAAATGATATTGTGACTATTTTTTTAAATGTACATGATTTTATCGATACAAACTGTAACAAAAATATTTTGCAATATATCTCGTAGACTTGATTAATCTGTCATGATTGAGAGAATAACTTGAAATTTGTGATTGAATTTTTAATATGAAGTCTCGAAATAGCTTTGTCTGTTAAAAAAAAAAAAAAAAGAAAAAAAAGAGAGAAAGAGAGAGTGTGTAATCTACGATTTTAAGAAAATTATTGTCTAGAACGTTAAATATTTAAACAAATAAATTAACAATATTTCTTTGTTTAACAAAACAACATTTAATGCATACATTTAAAATTAGAGTTATTCCGAATATACGTATAATGAAATAGGTTTTTAAATTAAAAGAATGAAATGTTTGCAAGTTAAATAATAAAAGTTGATACGACCAAGAAAACATTGGATTTTTATCGTCTGCAATTGATAATTAAAAATGGAGCTAAAGTTAAATATTTTATTTAGTATTAAATTCTATACATTTCTAAACATTGCTAAACATTATATTATCATAGGAAATACTAAGATGTATACAATTTTGTATAACTTAGCTTATCAAGAATTTGGTAAAATGTGACACTACTTCAAAATTCTGCATTTATATAATCTACTTACTAAATTATATGAGTCATCTTTCATTATATTAAAAACATAATTAAAATCGAACATATTTTAATCAGCGATGTTAAAGCATATTTCATCTTAGTATATTTTATGTTAATATTTAGTCGTACTACACTTATTTATTCTATATTTATTTACAATATTTCAAACCTAAAACTTATTCTACGTAATATTTTAAAGTAACATTTAATTGAAACAAAAAAGTTGTGTTGCCATTCACACAAAAGAAACTGCAATCTACTTAATAATCCTCTGGTTATGCACCCCTGCCGCTAGGTAGCGTATACCTTGGCCCCGCCTTTAATCTTGCGGACACCTCTTCCATAGGAGTTGGAACGCTTGAAATATATGCAGTTTTGCCCTATTCTAGGTTAATTTTGGTTACAGTTAAAGTTCTTGACCAGGTCACGTTACAGTTAATGTCATTATACCACACTGATCGGGCTTAATTAGATAAAATAGGTCACGTGATTCTTTTCTGGAATAGTTTAGGTTTTATTTGAGTGACCACAGGTATGTATTTCTGTTACGAGAATCATGTTTTGGAACGATAAAGGTATATAGTATGTGTATTTACCTATTTTGAACCATAAAAATGATGCAGTAATTGAATAATTTTAAAATTCCTTTCTTCGATAAGACCTACTCCATGCAGAATCTTCTGAGTGCGCGCGTGCAAAAATGGTGTCATTTGAACACGCCCACAGTAGCGACAGTGAACGCACATCCCGTCCGCTATAGAAACCCACTCCATGTCTATGGCTCTGAGCGCGCGCGCTCAGCGCGCGTAAAAGCTGAGCGCCCCCTTTTTGTTATGGAGTGATTTTAATCACTTTTAAAAAAAAATATATATAATAAAATTAGAAAATTCACTTTAAAATAGTTCACGAATGACTGATTATTTTTCATGTAAATTTTTGGTCAACCAACCAATATTAATAAAAATAAATATAAACAAGTTAGTCCAGTGTTTTGTTAAATCTAGAGATTTTAGTGGAGGATTTAGTAGCCCGAAAACAGCTAATTTAAATCACATATATTTCACCAAATCACCTCTCACCATTTAGTTTTATTATCTGATAATTTTTATTTCTCTAACTTTTAAATTCTGTCAAGTATTTAGTTGTAATTTTAAGTTGTATTATGCTCTGTGAAGAGTATTTGGACGGAATTTGTAAATGAAGTATTTTGGTTAGGATTTAGTTGTGATAAAAAATTTGTCAAACGATGATATTTTTTTGAAAATTTATTTTATTAAATATTAAAGCCCGTCCGACGAACATACGCAGCAACTTGGTAGCAGTGTAAAGTTTGTTAGAGCACCTGGACCTTGTTTGTAGGAACCGAAGGATGTAGGAACACTAAAGTTTGTTTATTTCGACTGCCATCTAGTGAGTAATTTGGTAATTTTGAATGAATTTTCAGCATGGGCATAGAGTAGCACTTTATGTTCATGATCTTCAGAAATCTTTAATAACAGACTGTGGGCGTAACTGTAAACGCATGCGTATAAATCACTGTAGACTTGAGGACACCATCACTGCAGAATGAGACGGTGTCAATGTTAGAAGTGACCTGCAGTGTTCTAAAATTGCGGACTTTTGTCCGTTTCTTTATTTCGTTATCCTTTAGGGAATGGAATTACATCAGTTTTGTCCATCATTTATTTTTTATTACGTTCGGTGTTGGATGAAGAAAAATATTTCAGAATTAAATTTAGTTTAACATTTATTCTATTATGATTTTTTCGCTGTTTTATTAAAATATATATGTAGTTAGTATATACGTATATGTGTTTACATATAGATATATATTAAAAATATATATGTGAGTAATCAGTAATTTAATTTACTCTATAATTTTCTACCCCGTAGATATTTTTTTCTGTTGAAATATCTACATTGGCATTAAATTTAAGCACATATTCCCATTCATTCCCACTCTTTAATAGAAAGTTACCAATTAAGGAAAATTGGTTGAATTTTGTCATGGTCCATTGCTATTAGTTGCTTTTTGTCTGCTTAGTAAAAAAAAAAAAAAAAATCAAATAATTTTTCATATCCCCTAAAAATGTTAGAACCATCGTCGTCAGAAGAAGAAAGCGAAAATGAAACAGTCGAAGAAGAGAGTTCGGAGGCAACAGCGCTGTCTGCTTCTACGACAAATTTGGATTTACCCCGAAGCAGTAGCATCCCCCGTAGTATTTCACCAGGCAGTGGAGTGGATAACTTAAGCGTGGTGAGCAATTCTCAGTCTCGATCTAACAGCTTAGCTCGACCGTCTAGTCCCAGCCCATCTCTGGTGAGTGAAAAAGATAAAGAAAAAGATGATGTTGATAAAGCAGAGAAAGAAGAAGAAGAACGGAAGAAGCGTCTACAGCTGTACGTGTTTGTTTTGCGTTGTATTGCATACCCCTTTAATGCTAAACAGCCAACAGATATGGTTCGTAGAAATCTGAAAGTCACGAAGCAGCAACTGGAAACTATTCAGGGACGTTTCCAAGCGTTCTTCAAGGGGGAAACAAGTATTGCAGCTGATGAGGCCTTTAATAATGCAGTACAAAACTACTATGAAGTTTTCCTTAAAAGTGATAGAGTAGCTCGAATGGTACAAAGTGGTGCATGCTCGCAACAGGATTTTCGAGAAGTTTTTAAGATCAACATTGAAAAGAGAGTGCGCAGTTTACCTGAAATCAATGGTCTTAGTAAAGAGACTGTACTGACAGCATGGCTTAATAAGTTTGATGCTATCATGAGAGGCGATGAAGATACTCGAAAACCTCAGAGTAGGTTACAACAAAATGTGGCCTCAGAATTAATTCTCAGCAAAGAACAGCTTTATGACATGTTCCAGAACATTTTAGGCGTCAAGAAGTTTGAACATCAACTTTTGTATAATGCATTACAAGTAAGTATATATTTTTAAAATGTGAATTTTGTGTTTTTGTCTAAAAATTTCTTGCTACTAAGTATAATGTAGATAGTGCAAAATATACATAATACAACATAGGAATATAATTATTATGTTGTGTATTATGAGTATGATAAAGATCCACATTGTAGTTTGTGTAAAATTTCTTGAAAAATGAAATAGAAACTTAAGTTGGCTTAAGCAAGGTAGAATCAAAAATGTACAACATTCAGTAGAGTCACCTAGGATAATTCCTGGTCAATAACTTTCCTGGGTAATTTTTGGTCACAGTACTTTTTCTTGAAAATGTCCTCACTAAAGTAAAAGAAATCAGAGGTACCCTAAACTATGTTCTTCTTTAGAATTTATCTAATTGTATGATTGCTACTTATTCAGCTTAAGTGAAAAAAATTGTTTTGAAACTGCTTGTTTTTTTTTTTTTTTTTTTTTCTATTGTATATTTTGTGCAGTTTTTCTTGATTTATAGTAAGACTGTAAAAAATGTATACAAGGTAAGTCATAAATATCGAAACAATAGGCTATCTCCTTAAATATTTCCCTTAGACCCATGCTTCCAATTGCAAAAATTCGTAAAAAAAATGTGAAATTTTTAATAAGATAAATTGAGACTCCATGGGGGGGGGGGTCTAGTTGAAAAGTTACGAAACTTAAATTTTTATACGGCTCCCGTAGGACAAAAATTCCAATTAGGAAAACTTTCCTTATTCAGTCCTGAATAAGACACAAAAAGTTGCATCTTCATATCTCCAAAATTCGCAAAGTTATAGCCGATTAAAAAAAATTCATCAGGTTTTAAGGGATTAGACACATTGAAATGCGCGCAATTCAAACAACGTTACTTTAACAGTTCTAGAAAACGCTTAAAAAATCTATTTCATGAGTTAGAATTTTGATTTTTTTTTTTTTCTTTTTTTGTGATGGTTAGCCTTATAATTTGCTAAGAAAATCACATTCTAAAATTTCTCATACAATTTATAAAAGTTTCATGTGATTAGTACTGGTTTAAATGGGACAATCAAAAATCGTTATAACTCGTAACATTATTTATCGAATTTTAATTTCTTTCCATTTAATTATAGATGAAAATCTGATTTTAGTTTTGTTCAAGGTTTTTTTATATTAATTTTAAAACTATTAAAAATGTTTATTGAAAAAATAACTTTTAAAAAAATCATATTTTCAAAAGCAAACATTTTTTCAAATTTGCCGAAACAAAACTAATGTAAAAAAATCAAAAATGACGTGTTTCAAGTTCTTTTTTCTTTTAAAAATTCTTAACATTTAATAATTTAAAGACAAGAAATAGAGGATAAAAAATTCATTATGCAGAAAAACGAAGTGTATTGTTTAAATGTCCGTCAGTTATTTAAAAAAATGCTTTTTCTAAAATGCAGATTGTCTTTTTTTTTTTTCTTTTTAAATTTACCTCCGACAACTTCAGGCTTTTTATCATCCTTCAGAGGATGTTAAAAAATCTGTATTCTGGGCCCAGGTAGGGCCAGGACCAAAATGTTACTTTTTTCTGAAGACCCAGTTCCAGGCTGGGCCTAGCGTACTTTTCATAATGGAGGGTACTACTTCCTTCAATTTAGGTGTACTCTGGATGAAATTTTCAAACCCGGTCTCGACAAAACCCAGATTAAAATCACTGTCTCTGACTGACTTAATACGTCCATAAAATAAATAAAATTCGGCTTAATCGAATTTTTTACGAAAAACTTAGATTTTCAAATCTTTATTTTAAAAAAAACCTTTTAAAATTTATTTTTTAAAAATAGATTATTCAAAGGCTAAAAAAATTAAATACAATAAAACCAGTGAAAAAAAAAAAATCTGCCTATGACGGAATTCTGTCTTAAACAGAAAATATGTTGATCCATGCAAAATAAATGCAATAGTACCTGAAAAGAAAATAAGCTCCAATTACATCTTCTAGGAAAAGCATCTGTCTATAACATATTTTTTCTTTCCTATGTGATTCCGTCTTTAAAAGTTTTAGTGTATGACATTTTTCAGAGTATCCAACGTATGGGATATAGATTAATGATATTAAAATATAAGTGAAACATTTACATATAAATAGAGATTCATTGATAAAATAAATATATTACAGCCTTTGGTGTATAAAAAGGTCTAAATATAAAAAACGAAAAGCTATAAAAGGCCAATTCTTTGGTAACGGAAATACAAATCAGAAGAAATTTATAAGTTTTTATTAGAATTAAGACTGTTTATTATTTTTTAAAGTTCTGATTTTTTGCAGGAATAACTACACAGATACAGAAAACAAAGTGTGCATTTGAAAAAGTTCTAAAATAATATGATTTTTTTAGAAATTTTTAAATGCTTGGTAACGGAATTACAGAAAAAAGACAAAGAAAAAAATGTTGTTTGGTCAAACTTAATTTCCTGTGAATCTAGTCATGCTATCATTGTTTTATTTGGTTAAATTAACTACATGTTATATTCTAAGAAACATTTGTTGTTCAGAATATACTCATTAGTAAATATTTTTAATTGCAGTTTAAGTAGAAGTAACGGAATTACATCAGTGGTAACGGAATTACATCTTCTGAAAATCAAGCTTTTTAAATTCAAAATTTTATTTCTAGTACAAGATACAATGCAAATGTTGATGCGATTTTACTTCACATTATACTTTTTCTACAAACTGATCATCTTTAAAGACTAAATGACCCCTATGATCCATTTGTGGTTCAGAAAGGGTCATCAAAACATCTTCCTGTTCAACATAATCAAAGCCATCTTGAGTAGGCCAGATAAAAGCCTCCCTATTCCGTTTTAAAAACTTTACATGTAAGTGAGAGGATTGTTTTGAAAGTACTTGCCCTATGTAATGGTGTGCAATTTCTATTTTCTTGCTTGAAGTAGCAGGTATATATTTTACCAAAACCCCGCTATCCACAACAAACTGGCAGGTTAAGTTCATACCTAGGCTTACAGAAAGGTTTGGGATTAAAGTTGTGACATGAAGAAATATTTGAAAAAACATTTTTTTTTTAGTCCCAACACATATTTACTGACAACTTTTAGCAAAATGTAAACAACGAACATTAGGAATGGGCACAATGTTTTCCCAAATTTTATTATGCTCTTCCATATTATTTTCAATATCTTTTGTTCCACAGTATAATACCTCAATATTTTCACATATTGATTTAGCCCCATGAAAAAAATCTGCAGCATTTTGGAAAATCTGCAGCATTACTTGCTCTTTCCAGGACAATACTGCTGCAGACACAATTCTTTTCACCAGTCCCATCTACGGCACCTTTACCATGGCTTGTGGCAAAAAATTCCCAAGTGATATTTTTTTTCAGATGAGTGAGAGCACACAACAAATATTTTTGTTTAAATTGGCTAGATCCTCCATTAGAAAAAAATACTACCTCATCATATTGTTTAAATTTTTTTCTAACTCCTGAATTATTAATTTCAAAAATGTTATTACTGCGTATTTATCATGTGACATATAATCAGATACAATAACCATGGAATGTACATTTTCACCTTCCCAAGCACAAACAGTAAACAGAGTAATTTGGTTATATGATTAATGAGATGATTGAATTTCATTTTGGTTCATTGTTGTATAATTCTCTGCAAAATCAACTTGGATTACTACTTTTGAACTATTCTGTTGGACATCTAATTTTTGAAATTGGAAAGATTCAGCCTGTTTCCTCTTTATGTACGTGTGACGCAGAAAATTTGGAATTTCTTATTCAGCAAAGCACCTCTCTACAGTCCCATTTTCAACAATTTTTAGAACTTTGCTATTATCTGTTTTCCATTGGTACCATTCTATTGCCAAATCATTGACTTCCTCAAAATCATCACTAGCTTAAAATTGAAGACAGTTGATGCATTCAGAGAACATACATCTTTCACCATCTTGATTGCAAGTAAGAACAGAACAAAATTCCCTGAAAGATATTGGGATTTGTGGTAAAAAATTTTCTATAACAATTAGCAGTAGCCTTACGTTTTCATGGTACTTGCATATAGCAAGTAATGTGGGGGATATCTTCTTGTAGCAAAACTTGCTTAGGGCGTAGTGTTGCAAATTTTGAAAAGCTTATTTTTAACAATATGTTTTTGCAGCAAAAATAATGATATGTGCTTCTTTTAATGTTGTAAACATGAACGGCTAAAGTTTGTTTGTTTTATTTCACAAAAACTGTACACAACTAAACCTAATGTTTACATTAGAATAATCACAGTGCAGCTACTTTTTTTTCCCTTTTAGGTCAACAGAGATGAAATTTAATGAAACCAAATTATTATTTTAAATTAAAAATACTTAAATATGACAAAATATTATGTTCTTTTGTTTAAATATGCTTTCCACAGTACCTAGAATTTAATAACATTATAAAAAAGTACAATGTAATTCCGTTACTCATTATGTAATTCCGTTACCAGTAATTATACCACTAATTAAAAAACATATTACAAATTTTTTTTCTATCAATTTATTCTTTCAGAGACTCATTAAGAAAAAACAGAATATTTAATTCTTAGTAATATTATTCTTAAAATACAGGGCTTGAAATTCAATTTTTCGAAGGAGGGGAGTCTCCCTACCAACATTTATAAATGGAGGGGAGTTTGGCTGTTTCGGAGGGAGAAGAAATGTTTAAAACCTGCCATTATTTTATGTGCTATTTAAAGAATTACCAGAATACAGACATAAAAAAAATATCACTGAAGCCATTTTTATCAACAATTCAGAATAATTATGCAAAATCTGTAAAAAAAAACTTTTATACTGTCTAGTTATTACTGGTGGTAAATTCCCTCCCAGTGCTAATTATTTTTGTCACAGATCTAATTATTGTTTTAATAATAATTAATAAAACTTCTAATTAATTTAATAAATTTATATTTATAACTTATATTGTTATAACCAATGTTATTTTTCTGTATATTAAATGTGCAAGATACAAATTTAATCATAAAATGATACTTATTTGAGTATAGAAGATAAGAAGTATCACTATTGTTTGCATTTCTTTAAGAAAGGGGCAAGTCAAATTCATCGAAAAAGATTTTCTTAAAAAATGAATACTTTGTTGAGTAAAGCTGAAATCTGCCGTTTTTTCGTGAATTTTCTGAGAAAAATTGCCGTTTTTTCGCGATCTTTGGATGAAATCTGATGTTTTATCACGATTTTTTTAACGAAAATTGCCGTTTTTCGCGATATTTGTTGTTTATAGTGAATCTTTTGTCGAAATTTGTCGTTTTTTGGGATTTTTGGACGAAATTTGATGTTTTTTCGTGAATTTTCCGAGGAAATTTGGCGTTTTTTCGCGATCTTTTGATGAAATCTGATGTTTTATCGCGATTTTTTTACGAAAATTGCCGTTTTTCGTGATATTTTGGGGAAATTTGTCATTTATAGTGAATCTTTTGTCGAAATTTGTCGTTTTTCGCAATTTTTGGACGAAATTTGACGTTTTTTCGCAACTTTTTTGACGAAAATTGCCGTTTTACAGGAGTCTGTGACGAAATTAGGCATTCTTTCGTGAATCTTTTGACGAAATTTGCTGGAAATTAGTTATTTTTTTCGCGATCTTTTAACAATATTTGCCGTTTTTAGCAAACTTTTACGAAATCATGCGTCTTGTGAAACGTGTAAGAGCTGTTTCTTTTGTATGTCATCTCCGATCTTTTGAGTAATTTATGCGCAATAGCGCATCCGCGGCATCACTGTTTCATAATTTTTGGAATTGAATGCGTTCTTTTTTTGCGTGTGTGTGGGGGGGGGAGGGGGGAGGTGGAAATTCCTAACAGAATCACCTCTATTTCGCCGCGGAAAATACAACGAAACTCGTCAATTGATTGCAGGAAAAAAATTGCAAACATTTGTCAATCAGTCGCGGAAAAAATCGTGATTTTCAATGATTTTTCGCTGTAAAAAAACTCGCAAAATGTGTCGATTACTCGCACGAAAATATCATAATTCACAAAACGGTCGTGGGAGTTGATCATAGTTTCAAAATGCAAAATTTTTTGGGCGGGAGCCTCCCGTCCACGTTATTCTTTTGGGCGGGATTTCAAAATTTTGGGCGCGAATCCCGCCATCCCGCCCTGAAATTCAAGCCCTGAATAAATAAAACTTTAACATCATTGTAGTATCGGAATTACATCCTATATTTACTTCATTAAAATTTATTAATTAAAGTAATTAGAATCTCATATTTTTATTTTAACAATATTTTTTCTTAAAATATTCTCTTTAAAAATGAGCAGACCAAAAACAAATAGAAATTTAACATGTTTTATGCAGGGTTGGCAAGTTTTTGACAGTGTACGGTTTTATCCAGTTAAAACCGTGGTTTAAACCGTGATGGCTAAAACCTCTTGTCAAAAACCTCATCAGAAACCTCAAATACTACACTGATCTGTAATATTTCACATTAAACATCCGTCACAAATATAAAATATTAGATGTAATATTAAAAATTCACCTTTACTGTATTGTATATTATCATTTCCGGAAGAAAAAAAAAATTGTCATAAATCTGAAAATTTGGCCTGCCTCCAAACTTGCTCAACTAGCAATGCTTCTGCTATCAAGCCCTGCTAGCTCAGCACCAATTCAGAGAGTATTTTGTAACTTTGGCTTCATACATTCTAAACTCTAAACCATTTGGGTGTAAATAAATATGCTAAATTGGTTAAGTGGTATAGGATGCTGTAGGGTAAAATTGATCCAGATTATTAATTGTACAAAATCATTTTCTTCTGTTTGAATATTCTAAAAACAATGTTTTATTACAATTAAAAGGTAATTTAATTTTTTTGTGATTATTAAATTACAGTATAATTAATTTTAAACAAAAAATTACTCAATGTTTTGCTCCTGTTCTTAAAATGTTTAAAGAGCATTACACATTTTTGACGGTTTAAGCCAGTTTTTGACGGTTGTCATGTCAAAAACCAGTTTCTGACGTCAGAAACCCAACCCTGGTTTTATGTAGTATTTGTGATCTTAAACACTTAGTATGGGAATTTATCTAAAATGTGTTATTCTGGATACCTGTAAAACTTCTCTTTCTGGATTTTTTTAAGACCATGAATTTAAAAAATTTACTAATAAATGAAAAGTGCATACTTTTTGCTACAAAATCCCAAGATTTGATAAAATTCTAAGTTACTTAAGTTTTTGCCACCCATGTCCTGTTTCTAAAAGAATTGCCCAAAAGAATTTTTTGGTCAGAACTCCTCCATGTGAAACATTTTTTTTTTTTCCCATGCCGAATTAAAAAACTTAGAAATTTGCGATTGAACCGGGCTATGATTTAAACTATTTTCCAGACTGGTCAGAGTTATGATGTTGACATTTTTTCAGGCCACGCCGAACTTTTTCCTCTATGGTTTGGTTTGTTACCTGACCTAGATATTTTGACCCGGGCAGACGTCTACCAATTTAGCGTAAAAACTATATGCTGCTATTTTATGGCCGAAGAAAAAGTGCTATCTTAAACAGATTTTTATTAAATTGCAATTTGTGAATGTTCCCTAACAAGCATTGAAATTGAGTCAAGAAATCACAGTTTAGAGGCAGGGAAAAATGGTGTAAGTCAGAAATTTTTGAGGATTTTGGGATTTAATATCTCTGTGGGATTTTTAGATACGGAGATGAAATTTGTTTTGTTCAATTTAGGAATGGATAAGGGATAATTTCCTAATTGGGAATTTTGTCCTACGGGGACCGTGTAAAAATTTAATTTTCGTATTTTTTCAAATAGACTGGAGTTGCAACTTATCTTATCAGAAATTTCACCTTTTTATGAATTTTTGCAATTGGAAGTATAGGTCTAGCTCTAGGGGCAATATTTGAGAAGATAGCCTATTGTTTCAATATTTATGACTCACCCTGTACAAAGAGATGATCGATAATCCACGAAACCCTCAGTCTCTAAGTGTGCGAATTTGAAAAAGTTGACTGTATGTATCATAGTGTGAATGCAGAGTGCTTGGCCGTCAGACACATATTCCATGTTCAATGCTATTGCCTGACTTTTTATAAAAATTATATTTTTGTTACTTTACAACTTTTAAGCAAAATTTGCTCCAGCTTTGAAATGTTGTTTTTTTAAAAAATGAATTAGGTTTTTGATTTTTCATGAAATTTTTTTTCTTCAGTAATTTTTAAAATAACGTCTCTTGATGAAAATCTAAATTTATTTTTCTTTAATTTGTGCAGAAAATTTGTTTCATAAAATTGTTATTTACCTTTTTATATTTTATACAATTCTGAAATTGTGCATATATAGATTCATAAATGCTAACATTGTATTTAAAAAAAAAAGACAAAATAAAATAACTTTTTAATATTTGGTTTATTTAAATATATCGAATGAAATACAAAAACATTTATCACTCATAATAAAATTTTTTAATTTTATAAAATATAAAACTAATCGCGAGATATATCATAAAAGTATTCATACATTAAATTTTTCTATATAGAGCAGCATTCATAATGCTTGATGGTCTACTGATCTGAGACCACCGAAACTTCATTCCGACCACTAATTTAGGGTTTTCTCCGAGAGGCAAAGGTAAATTTTTCTGACTTTGAGAAAGCCGCAATGAGTCACAAATCGCACAATTTTATTTTATTTAAAATAAATAAAATGCATTCATATGCAGGGCTTGAATTTCTGGGCGGGATGGCGGGATTCGCACCCAAAATTTTGAAATCCTGCCCAAAAGAATAACATGGACGGGAGGCTCCCGCCCAAAAAATTTTGCATTTTGAAACTATGATCAACTGTCACGTCCATTTTGCGAATCTTATATTTTTGTGCGACTAATCAACGCATTTTGCAAGTTTTTTACCGCGAACGATTATTAAAAATCATGTTTTTTTCCGAGATTGACAAATTTCACAATTTTTTTTTCTGCAATCGATTGATGAGTTTCGTTTTATTTTCCACGGCGAAAAAGAAGTGATCGTGTTCCGAATAAAAAATAAAACAAATTAACGCATTCAATTCCAAAAATTATGAAACATTATTAAGTGACAATCACCTCGGATGCACTATAACGCATAAATTACGCAAAAGTAGCAGACACAAATTAAAACAGCTATTATGCGTCCCACAGGAAGTGTGTTTTCGTAAAGGTTTGGGAAAAAACGGCAAATATTGTTAAAAGATCGCGAAAAAATTACTAATTTCTCACAAATTTCGTCAATAAAATCATGAAAGAATGGCTAATTTTGTCACAGAATCTTGTAAAACAGCAGTTTTCGTCAAAAAGGTCGCGATAAAACGTCAAATTTCGTCCAAAAATCGCAAAAAACGACAAATTTCGACAAAAGATTCACTATAAAGGACACATTTCCCAAAAGATCGCGAAAAATAGCATTTTTTTTTTGTCAAAAAATCACTTTAAAAGGGCAGATTTCATCAAAAAATCGCGAAAAAACAGCAAGTTTTCTCAGAAAATTCGCAAAAAAAAAGCAAATTTCGTCAAAAAATTCTGAAAAAACGGCAGATTTCCTGAAAAGATCGTAAAAATTAGATTTTATTAAAAGATAGCGAAAAATGCAAATTTCGTCAAAGAGAAACCGTCCCCCAAAAAATAATATTGCCAGGAGTGCATTTTTCTGTTCGACAAGTTAATTTTGCTGCTTCAGTTTGATTTCATTTTATTTATTTCTTTGCTGCTCTAAAATCTGTTTCTGACAGCTCCAAATCATTCTGAGTGAATGCAATTCCTGAAAGTAGCCATTTATTAAACAAAAAACACCCCTTTACTCAACAAAAGTATTTGTTTTTAAAGAAAAATTCTTCAATAAATTTGACTTGCCCTTTTTAAAAAGAAATGTGAACAATAGTGATACTTCTTATCTTCTACACTCAAATATGCATTATTTTATAATTAAATTTGTTTCTTGCATACTTAATATACAGAAAAATATTATTGGTTTTAATTATAACAATTATAAGTTTATTAAATTAATTTGAAGTTTCATTTATTATTCTTAAAACAATAATTAGCATTAATTATTATTAAAACAATAATTAGACCTGCAACAAAAATAATTAGCACCGGGAAATAATTCACCCCCAGCAGGGTTGTTTGGTTTAAACCACGCTGGTTTAAACCGTGGTTTAAACCATGGTTTAAACCAAGTGGTTTTTTTAAAAAAACCATGCTGGTTTTTTTAATTTGGTTTTTTCCCCTTTTCCCTAATGTTTTCATTTATTTTACACATTATTAAAATGTGCAAAATCAAAATTATGGAGTAGCTACAAGCAAAGCTTAAAACAAATTAAATTTTTAAAGTGACAAACATCTTTAATCAATATAATTTTTCTTACCAGCTATAAATTGGCATGACAAAATATTTTTCTACAGTGAACTGTGGAGGATAAAAAAGGGTAGTTTTAATTATTTTTTAAAAAATGCAAAAATGGCATATCCCAGCCAAAAATGCAATTTTACTGCTTAGATAGCTTGATCTAGAAGAAAGGAAAATGTCTGGTTTTCATTTGAGGGAATAAGAAATACATCAAAAACATGTTTAAGAGCCAAATATGAAAATTGCATGCAATGTAAATGCTGTCAAATTAGCTCTTCCTTATAATACTAGGTGTGATTCATTTTCAGATGCTTTAGATGTTTACCTTAAAAATTGCCCCACTTAAAATTTGTGTAGAAAATAGGAATGTTATTGATAAAAATATTCAAAAGCTTGTATCTGTCTAATTTTTATTTTAAAAGAAATGTTTAAACTGTTAAATTCTACTGCAGTTGCCCTGGATAATATCTAAAGTAATAAGCTCCATTACTAATGCAGTTCATAATTGGACAGGTCTTCAAAAAATATTAAGAGAAAAAAAATGTAAACAAAGAAGTCGCAATATTTTAGTCCAGGTATAAAATGGCCCTAACACCCATGCCCTTTTAGGTATACATGCTTGAACCACAATACAGTCAAAGTGAATTATGTGAACAAGAAAAAAAAGTATGCATTAAATTTTACAAAACAAAAATATCCATCTAACTCGATGCTTGCACAGATAATAAAATTTAATGCTAAATCTTCACCTTTTGAAGAACAAAGAAATGGAAAAAATAAAGTTTGTATTAAAAAAAAAAAAAAAGTAATTTTTCTAAGCCTATGTCTCAATTTGTGTAAGCATTACATTAGTTGATGTATAGAGTAAGTCAATACACGTGTATTTTTTTAGCATTAATAAAATGCATATTGATATTTTTTAAGTAAATATATGTAGTAAGAGATTAATAATCATTTGTTGATGTTAATACTGTAAATAATTTTTAAATTATGCACAAGAAAATGTTTTCTATTTCAGCTTATTTCTCTTAATTTAGTAAAATATGTTTGTTTGCCCTTTATTATGTTCTTCATTATTAACCTGCATATAATTATTTCTTAAATTATTATCTAAAAGGTTTATATAAGTATACTAATAAATTAATAGTTTATTTTTTTTTTCACACAATGAATATTTCCCTATAGAAACCTTAACTTATAAGATAAGATAATTATGAATTTTTATGCTTTAATTATTTAATTATCAAAAAAATAAATACTAATGTGAATGTTTAACATTAATTAACTATTAATTACAAAAAATCCTCATGACTTTCTAAAACTCAAGTTATTTTTCTTGCAAATGGCTATTTAAATAATGATTTGAAAAAAACCCAGTTTAAACCAAAAAAACCTGGTTTAAACCAAAAAAACCCGATT
Organism: Maratus speculifer; assembly: GCA_964019185.1. Lineage (NCBI taxonomy): Eukaryota > Metazoa > Arthropoda > Arachnida > Araneae > Salticidae > Maratus > Maratus speculifer. The sequence goes on from OZ025289.1 coordinate 382,932,171, forward strand.
TTTTGGTTTTTTTCAAAAAAACCAGTTTTTATACCAACCCTGACCCCCAGTAAAGACTATACAGCATAAGTTTTTTTTAAAATACATTTTGCATAATTATTCTCAATTGTTGATACAAATTGTTTCGGTGATATTTTGTTGTCTGTATTCTGGTAATCTTTTAAATAGTACATAAAAAATAACAACAGGTTTTAAAATTTTTTTATCCCTCCCAAATAGCTAAACTCCCCTCCATTTATAAATGTTGGTAGGGAGACTCCCGTCCTTCGAAAAATTGAATTTCAAGCCCTGATATGATAGATCCACTGTTGTATTTTACAGTACAGAAACTTATAAATTTTAATTTCATATTGGACACAAATTTTTGGCTCTAATTATTACATTCCATTCTTTCTTGTCTATTAGAGACTAGCGCCCTTCGCCCGCTACGCTGGTCGGTTTATCTAAAGAAATCTTGAAGAAGTAGTTAGATAAGGTTCAGACATACATTAAAAAAAAAAAAAAAGCAAGTCGATCATTCAAAAAACGTTGGGAAATATCAAATATTTACTGTAATTTTTTAAGAAAAACAAAGTTTCGAAAAAAAAAATTAAATCGAAAAAAAATTACACTGACATATTAATGCAAGGAAATTTTCCCAGAGAGAAAATTCGCCTTGAATACAATATTTCAAATTCTTTTAATTGCTTATAGGCGTTAATGCCAACATAGTGAAAAAAAATTCCATGCTGGGAATCGAACCCGGGCCATCAGTATGGCGCACTGACGTTCTACCGACTAAACCACATGGAACGACAGCCAGCTTGAAACTTTCTCATACTTAAGTAGACTGGCGAAAACATAACGATAGCGCGTTTTAAAATCGCACAGTGACATCTATTGGATTTTATATGTACTGAAAAACGTTATGTACTAAAAAACGTGAGCAGCGCACCTAATAGTTTCTTTTGTTTCTTTTTGTTACTTTTTTGTCTGTTGTCAGATTTTGATGAAACAAAGCCTATACACTGCCCGGGAGTGTGCATTCTTCATTAGTGAAAACCGCATAAAAATCCATTCAGTAGTTACGAAGATAACCTCGAACAGACAGACAGACAGACAGACAGACAGACAAAAAATTCAAAAAAAAATTTTTTGTGTTTCATTGGTTTTCTTTTATCGCCCTGACTCCATTTTTGTCAATTATCTTCAATGTACAGACACACCGGGTCCTACTGTTTTATTATATGTATAGATGGGCTTGGGGATTTAGAGGAAATTAAAGATGACTAGAGAAAACAGTTTAAAATTGATTCAATTCCATCAATAATTAAATCTGAAGGGCAAAAAATGCAGTAACTCTTTCTATCAGTTGAAATAAAAAAATTGGAAATAAAAAATCTAATTATAATTTTTATGTTTTGTCTATGTAACTCTTTTTATTTAGTTTTTAGCAAATTATACTTTTAAAATTTATTATGTTAATTTTGGATAATTGTGTTTGTTTATATTCTAGTAACTAGAAAGAGGCAAGGCATTAAGAGGCTAATTACCTGCTCACTAATACTAATTATATGGGATTTTATAAGGATGCTTTCACTTTCGAAGCCAATTCTGAAAATTAAAGTGTTCATTAAAAATACCTGTAAAAAGAATCAAAGAAATTAAAAATGGCCTTTATCAGATTGATCTCAGTTATCCAATGAAAAAAAAAAAAAAAAAAAAAAAATACAAATGAGATATTTTTATAGTTTTCTTTCATAGTATTAGCAAGTAGGTCTTTCCACTTGACTGAAGTAGCCTTTTTAAAAGAACTTAAGTAGCAAATCAGTAGACTTATATAAAACCAAAAACTTTCTGTGCACATAATATTGGGTCAAAAACCTTCTGCAAATTAATTTAATATTTATCAAAAGTATGTATATTATTATTTTAGCATGGACGAAATTTGCTTTTATTATACAATTCATGGGTGTAATTTTTGTTTTGTGCGATTAATGGATGCAATTCATGTTTTTATGCGATTCATGGACATAATTTGCATTTTTTGAATGATCTATCGACGAAATTTGCATATTTTGAGCATCTGTTGACAAAATTTTGCTTTTTCTGAGCGATTTATGGATGTAATTCATGCTTTTTGTGCGATTCATGAATGTAATTCATGTTTTTTACCTGATTTTATAGACGTAATTCAGGTTTTTAATGCAATTTATGAATGTAAATCAGGTTTTTATTATGCGATTCATGAATGTAATTTGTGTTTTTATGAGATTTATAGCTATAATTCACTATTTTTATGTGATTCATGGCTGTTGTTTGCTTTTTTTGAGCGATCTGTCAAAGAAATTCATGTTTTTTTCAGCAATCTGTTGACGAAGTTTGCGTTTTTTACACATATCATGGTCATAATTCATGTTTTTTTTATGTGTATCATGGTTTTTTGATAAAATTTGTGTTAACAGAAAATAATTCTTACATAAAACCGAGGGAATATTTTTTTTTTTTGTACTAAAAAAAAGTTAAAGATTGTTTATTTACTAAAATTTTCTGCAGACAGCATTTGTGCACGTGCATCTGTATTATACAACTCAGCAGATCAGTTATGATATCTGAACCAGTAAATTCTTATGCTTACAGATCTTTGGGACCAGTGACGTTTTGCATCAATTCTAATGCTGTTGAGCATAACTTCTTATGTACTATTTTAAATAAAATATATCAATAAAAAAAAAAGTTCTGATATTATTTTGAGAGTATAGTTGACGATATTAATAATATTTATACTGAGATGCCAAGTTTTACAATTTATCCATAATTATTATTACGGATATACAACTAAAGTTACAGCATTGTGAGTACTGAATAAAAATTATAGTAAAAATGAAAAATTTTCAAAATATCATGTAACAAAGCACAAATTTTGCCAGAGTCATTGAGAAAAGGCAAATTTAGTCAAAAGATGATGGGAAAGTGCAAATTAGTTCAGAGGATCACATAAAAAATTTGAATTTTTACAAAGATTCTTGTAAAAGCTAGAATTTCTTAAGATCACAAGAAAAGCAGACTTTTGGCTTTGGCATTTTTACACTGTTGGTTCTATATGTAGTTAGCATGTGATAAATCACAAGTTAAATATTCTTTCAACTACTCTCTATTGTACTTGGTACTCGGCCAAAAATGTATCAGGGTGCCGAGTAAATCCAGAATTTTCTTTCTTGAAATCTATTTTGGAATAAATAAAAGCTTTTTCATGAAAAATAACATTTTTTAAAGAAATATGAAATCTAGTCATTCATTCGAATATTGATTTTATTGATTATTATTACTTAAAGACCTGCTAAACTTCTCTTTTTCTGGAACATGTGTTTTGTTTGCAAATTATACATTTTAAAGTCTAAGCAGGGTACTCGCTGTCGCTCGCCTTTGCGCCAAATTTCAACTAAATTCTTCATTTGGCGAGTAAACAGGCGATTAGATTCGCCAAATTGCTAGTGCTTAATTTTTGTTTTTTTCTTTCTTTCCTTTTTTGTTTTTCATACATATGTATTTATACGTATTTTAATACATACATATTTTTAATATATTTGTAGTGGATAATTGAAATTAGATTAATAACAATCATTGTTGCAATTATAAAAACTTAGGTTATTTAGAACACATTTGAAAAAAAAAAAAAAAAAAAAGATACATTTAAATAGTAAAAGATATATACAACTTTGTGCTACATGGCAAATCCATTTTGCTAATGCTTTTTTTTTTTCATTTGGCAAATGTTTTTCATTTTTAATTAGCCAAATTGCTAAAGTTGGTCAAATGTCAGCGAGAATACCGAGTCTAAGAATATTAAAATAATAACAAAGAATATGATTTTTATGAAATTTTGTCACCAGAAATAGTCATTTTTACATTTTAGGCACATTTGGGTAACTTTTTTTTGTCTAAAGGTAAAAATTTGAAGCAAAGGCCTAAAAAGAGCTTTAAAAAAAATACAGCTTATAGGGAAAATGTACAATCTGGCAAATCTACATTCATCTAACATAATTATAGAGGAGCAAAATATGTCCAATCCGGCAATCTAAAATAAAGGGAAATTTTAGCTGTCTGGGGAAATTTTGCAGGAAAATGTATGTTTTATTTTGATTTTTTTTTTTTTTTTTAACAAAGATGAAGAGAGATGGAAAAATTTTCACTACAAATTAAAAGATCTGTGTGGAAACTGGAAACCTTCACAAAATTAATTTCAGAATAATATATACCATATATACTTGCGCATATACATTTAGAATTTTTTGAAAAAAAAAATATATATCTATGGTAATACAGAATTTATGTAAGCCTATAACATATTACAAAATATCAAGGAATTTTTCATATAGATTAGGTGAAATGTTGGTAGTGAAAACATTTTCTGCACCCCTGCTGTTGCGTTTAAACCCCAGATTTTTTTGTGTCATTTTAGATTTGGAACTACTTTGTTTAAATATTTGAATGTGTGTCCCAATAAAAATAAGTCTCACTAACATAAAACTATATTATGGTTGTAGTCTTTATTTGCATATTTTATTTGTATGAATATTATCAAAAGTATGCAAAATGCATATCAAACATGCTATTGTGTTCATAAATAATTTTTTAGATTTATTACGTAACAGCAAATTTACATAAGTCACTTAATATGTAAGAGGAGGGATGCCTGTATACAGGGCTTTAGCTAAGGGGGTGCTAGGGGCAGCTCAGCCGTCCACTCATCCTAAAACATTTTGAGCCTCCCCTGCAAAAGATTCTAAGATCCCTAAATGAACTTATGTTCAGGAAATCCAAATGAAATTCTGTTCAAAATCTAATTTAGTTTTGAGGCTCTTTCACAGTTTTTGTAATTAAAATAAGTGTTTCAACACTTGCTCATCTTATTTGCACATATATGAAGCTAACATGTTTAATTTTGCACTAATTATACACTCAAATTTGTCATCCTCATATTCTTTACTATGCACAAAATAAAGTTATTACAACAGTTTAATAAGAAACATAGTAATTACAGTGTAATATGCACTAATTTATCTTTCTGCATCATAGAGAAAGAGAGAGAAAAATAAAAGTCCTCCTCCTCCCCTCCCTATTATTCACTTATAGCTACAGCTGTGCCTATATTTAATATAATTGAATTTGAAGTAACCTTTATACAGTTTTAAGTAAAATTTGTTATAACACAATTTTAATATTTCTGTTAATAGATGTTACTAATTCTTCTCCAAATATTTTTATCAAAATATTTTATTGTACTGTTTTAAGATCTTTTAAAGTAGACCTATTTTCTTTCTTTTTTTATGTATAGTTAGATTCTCAGGATGAACAAGCAGCAGCTATTCGTAGAGAACTTGATGGTAGAATTCAGAAAGTAAATGAGATGGAAAAGGTAAGAATAATTGAATTTGAAGTAACCTTTATACTGTTTTAAGTAAAATTGTTATAAAATAATTTTAATATTTCTGTTAATAAATGTATTATGGTCATATGGGATAATTTCCATTTGGTACAAATCAAGGTAATTCTTGATCACCTTATTTATATTTAAAAACTGGTGTTTCTAAAATTTAAAAACGCTTGCGTCTTTGACCCGTTTTAATGATTTACAATCTACTATCAAATACAATCTACTTTAGAAAAGATATATAATTTAAACTGCTAACACAATTTTCTAAAACAAAGATCATGTTAAGAGTACATATCTACAAATGTTGCCTTTTTCTTTTATAGAAAGCTTTTTTAAATATTTTTTTTGTTAATTTCAATTGAAAACAATAAGTATTTTATTGTCAAAGTTGCTACAGTAAATGAAATTTGTGAACTTGGCTGACACACTGCCGTGTGTCTCTAGATTATGAAACCATTATTATATTCATGGAATAATTCCTGATCAATTTAGTTTTTTCACGGGGGAACTTTAAAACACTATACTGTCTGGTCATAAGCAAATTTTAATCTTATGTCTGGTGTACTATTAATAATACATGTATTTTAATGGAGTATTATTTTGGTTTAACAAATACTTTTGCTACTATTTACATGCAGTAATGTTGATATATGTCTATGTATTTACTATGCGACTTCATTTATGTTTAGGTTTTTAGTAATAATAATAATTTGCTTTATTCTCTTTGTGTCGTTTGAGATTCTTTTATTTTAAACATATTTTTCAATCTTTAAGTTTCTTTCATGAAGGAATCATGTGTAATAAAGCACAAAAAGTAGTAGAAAGTTGCAGTACCAGATAAATCTTGTTCTAATACAGTATTTTCAAAACATCTCCTAAAATTCTTCCTTAACCTATTGTCATATGAATAAGATTTCAATGCTATGCAAAACAACAAAATTCTTTGTCTTTCAGACAATGAAATTTGTTAAACACTTGGGGAGATTCTGTTAATGTTATTAACGTAAAAGTAATTTTACCTAAATAGTGAAAAAAATCGGACCCGAAAGGGTTGTAATAAATTTAGGCTAGAACAGTTTTGATTTATAATTGTATGCATGCATTTTATGCTATGTTTTTCCCTAATTACAATTAAAATATCAACATCTTCACAAATAAATTGTTTTAGTTTGTCTTGTCACTTTAGTATGTGAACCACTATTATTATCATCAAAATTGTTTGTATGTAAACAATGGCTTAAGGAGTAGAGGTGGAGTATAATGACTGGGGATGACACCAAAAGTGTAACCCTAAAATCTGCTACATTAAGCCTACACACAAATGTACTTTTGTAAAAAAGAAAACTTTTAATATTAGGTTTTAATTCAAAATACAATGAAATGTTACTTTAGAATGCTTACGTATCAGGTCATTTTCAATTAGATTAAAAAATGCATATCTGATGTCAGAGAATTCGGCTACTATTCCACGTTATTTTGTTTGGCCAATAAAGGCATAAGCCGATTTTACAGCATACTGCATCTCCATCTTTTTTCCTCCATAAGGGAAAACCCCAAACCAGCTTAGCCAAAACAAGAACAATATTGAATATCATCAATTCTACAAAAGATTTTTTTTTATCCTATCGGCTTCGCGTCGCTTGCAACATTGTTTCTAAAACGTTTGCTATTGTTACAATAAATAGACAATATTTTGAATTACTTGCTGAAAGAAGAAAAGTAATGTAAAAAAATATTGAGTAATTAGAAGCAAGTTCTATAAATAACCAAACAATAAAATTTCCAGGTAAGAATTTCATAATGGAGAGCATTGAATGGAGAGTATTTAATAAAGGATTGTACGCTTGCTAAAATATATCCAAATTGACAGAAGGAAAAGAAAAAGAAAAAAAATGTATCTAGAACAGGTTTTTGAAATGCTTTTCTCCAAATATTGTTTACTTACTTTACCGTTTAGTCGAGTTTTTTCATCAAAAGATCACAAAAAATGCAAATTTCGTCAAAATTGTGGGATAACGTACATTCTGTCAAAGAATTGCAGAAGTAATGCAAATTTTGTTTTAAAAAAATCCAGAGAAAAACAGATTTTGCCAATAGATTGCAGAGAAATGCAAATTTCTCAAAAAGTAATGGGAAAATGCAAATTCTAAGAATCTATAAAATTTACTCAGCCAAATGGTTTAAAATTTAATATATAGAATTGTTGCAGAATTTTGTTGAAATATTTTATTAAATCTTATCTCATGCAATTAATTGAATGATATCCCATGATAGGTAATGATTTTAAGTTGCCATGGTGATGACCTTCTATTTAAGATTAAGTCATTTTATTTTTGTACTTATACATTTTTACATTATGTTGTAACAGCTTTTCGACCAAGATATGAATATTTATAGTACAGTTTAAAAAGTTTTTGAGAAATTTAGCTGTTTGCCTTCTTTTATTTATTATATATGTATATCATACTATAGTTAAATTAAAAGTTTTCAGTTGATTCTACTGTCAGAAGATATTCTTATGTAATATTTCTTAGGTAAATATAAAAAAATAACTAATTAGTAACTATTTCGATCCCAGACTATTTCGTTAACTTCATGATTTTCCAATTCTTTGATTCCAGAATAATTTTTTACCACTTCCAAATTTAAACTGTTCAATTATTATTTAATATGCTGTATGAAATGAGTATACTACAAGAAATATACTTTTAAAATCAAAACTTTATCTTATTTTTTTTTTATATTAAAACATTTGTAATTTTTTATTGTTAATTACATTGTATGACTCTATATAATTAAACTGCATTTTTGGGTTCACAGTGCACTCAAAATGCAGTTGGATGCAGGTGCACACTTGATAAATTTGAGAAATTTTTTAGGCACTGTTACTTTATGTTGTAAAATTTTCAGTTTTATTTTCATTTCTTTTTTTTATGTTGTGAAATATTTTATTTCAGAATAGAAAATTAATGCCTAAATTTGTTCTGAAAGAGATGGAAAGCTTGTACATTGAGGAATTGCGTACATCTATTAATCAGCTTATGTTAAATCTTGAAAGCTTACCTATTACCAAAGGTGGAGCTGATGGGAAGTATGGCCTGTATAAAATTAAACGTTATAATCATAGGTAATAAGTTAATGTTTTCACTTTATATAATGTTACAGGAAATTTTTCTCTTTATTTTTATTCATTTATACTGTATATGATGTTGAATTATGTACAAATATTTTAAATATATTAATTTTGAAAAATTATTTGTCTGATTTTAAATCTGACAACTCCAGTTTTATAATTTTTTAAGAAGGATTTTTAAAGGTGAAAAATTCCTATTAAAAGTTGCAGAAAGGAAAACTTCTCCCTGAAAATCTTTTTATTAACTATAAATTTTCTTTTATGAAAGTTTTTGCATTCATCAAAATGATTGAAAAATTTTAACTTCAGTGTTTAATATTTCTTCACATTTCCAAAAACTCGTAAAATTAAGCACATACCCTACAAGATTGAAATGCAAAAATATATATTTTAAATAATCTTTTAGCAGTAAAATTATGCTTAAATATTTAATGTGAATTATCACATTGCTAACTAAGCATAGAACTAACAGAGTGAAAAATGTCCACAACTGGGATTGAATTCGGATTCCTTGGGAATAGCATTCCAAGTGCTCTACCATTTAAGCTACCAGGGAAATGCTAAGCTGTTCATTGTCCTCGTAGCTTAAATGGTAGAGCACTTGAAGTGCAAGGGTTCTGGGTTCGATCCCCCAGTGTGGACATTTTTCACTCTCTTGGTTCTATGCTTAGTTAGCAATGTGATAATTCACATATTAAATATACAATATCGTCAACAAATTGGGGGGGGGGGGATCTTTTTGAAACCCTGTCAAAACTAATGTAGCAAAAGCATTCAAACTGTAGGTTATGATTAAGTAGCTTATTATAATAGTGTTCATTTTTGTATGGATTGCATGCACATTTGTAGAGAAATTGAGGTTTTTAAAAAACAGTCCCAAATTTTGCCAAGTTTTCAGCTTATATTTCGCAGAATTCTTTAGATTTTTAGAAAACATGACAAATAGCATTGTACACAATAACCTGTAATCAGAATTTAAAAATAACTACATGAAAAATGAGCAGGTTTACTAAATGTTTCACTGCGCACATGTGAAAACAATCAAAATATAATTTGCATAATGTGTTTGCTAAATGCATAGAGCAATTTTAGTCTCAAAAATTATAGTTAGAAAATTATCCTTGACAGAATAAGCTCAAAATCCATTGTTTCCAAAATAAAGCAAAAAGATGAGGAGCTGTATCTATATAGCCATTGATTAATGTCAATATAGCATGTACTATACTCTGATACAACCCTTCATTATTTTTCTTCATTATGTGACCAATGGATATTGAGCTCATTCTATCAACTATGATTTTCAGGATGTTTTTGAGACTTTCATAAAAGTTTGTTCTATGCATTTAGCTTACAAAATGTGCAAATCAAATTTTAACATTCATGCATGCACAGTGAAAAATTTAGTATACCTGCTCATTTTTCATGCAATTTTTATTATTTTTTAATTTTGATTATAAGATATTGTGTACAATGTTGTTTGTTATATTTTCTGAAAACATCACTTTTTTATATTAAGAACTCTTAAAGTTAAAAGCCAAAAACTTAGCAAAATTTGAGACTGTTTTTATAAAAATTTTAACTTCTTTACAAGTATACATGCTGTCCTCATAAAAATGATCATTGTTTATTAAAATTAGCCATTTAATCATAATTTACAGTTTGAATGAGTTTGCTACATTAGCTTTGGCAGGGTTATCCAAAAGATGTTCATTCTTTTTCAATTTATTGATGGTCCCCTATGGGGTTTCGAGAAAAACTCTTCCCAGTAATATATGACATGTACTATTATGTTTATACACCTGGAGTTTCAGAATAATTCCTCGTGTTTATCTAGATATTTAACAAAATGTCAAAAATTGTAATTGGCTGGTCGTCTTCGGCCATATAGTGTATATATTAAATTTTTTTTCAATTCAAAATTTTGGATTTCTTTTTCCTTGAAAATAAAAAAATTGTTTTTTAATGTAGTCACCAAATTTTTAATTTAAGAGAGATTGGCTCCTTCAAGATTTTGATAATTTTGCACCTATATTTATGCAGTTAATCAAATAATTTTTAAGAAGATAAAGCTTAATCTTTGTCAAAAATAAAAGTCAAATGTAAAGTTTAGAAAAAAATGCTTTCAAATTTTATTTGAATGAAATTGTAGACATACTGAAAAATCTAATTGACGTAGGAAAAATTATTTTAAAGAAATGTGTATAAGAATATAACTGCATTTTCCATTGTGTTGTTACAGATAATTTTAATACTGTTAAAAGTATGCACACAGAACTAGAAGATAAAAACTAAAACTTCATAACTCACAGCTTTTCTACCTATCTGCACAATTTATTAGCAAAACACTTGTATATTCATCATGTAACAGAACACATAGTTCTTTATGTTATGAAATATTTTTAAAATAATCATTTTACTAGTGAAAAATATAAAGTTGAAGGGAGGGCATAATTAATCTTGCTTCAAGAAGTATAGAGAAATACAATAACAAATTGCTTATCTTCATACATAAAAATATCGGCTTTCTTTCTAAATCTATGCAAAGAAAATCAATGTTTTTGAAATAACTGTGTATAGAAGGTTTTAAATTTTGTGATCAAACAAAATACGAAGATTTAATTGAACTTCTGAATCTCTTTCACATGGAAGAAAAAAAGAAATTCATTTATAGAAAGATTTGCAATTAAAAAAAGCATTCAATGTAAAAGCTTTCAATACTTATTTTAAACAACCATCAAGCCCAACACATTTTTTATCCTTTCTTTTAAGATCTGTTATTCAGGAGAGAAATTCTCGGAAAATGTCTTATTGTTTGCTAAAGAGAACTGTTCTTTTGTCATGCCTATCATATTAATATTTGAAGCAAACTCCTGAACCATTCAATGAATTATTGTTTAAATCTAATATAGTGAAAGCACTCTGTCTTTAGAATGGTGGAAGACACATGTTACAGTTATCAAAAAGGACGATACCAAAAAACTTAGAGAATTTACAATCAACAAGCTTTTTACAATGTTAGCTTTATCTTCTTCAATAGAATAACTGTTTTCTGTTTTTGGTTTGTTGTATTCAAAAACAGGAGTTGATTAAGCTACTAAATTTGTTTTTCTGTACCAAAACTTTCAAAAAACTAAAATTAACTTCTTAATTTACTTCCAAAATTGTTTAAAATTTTTATCTGCTGCAAATATTTTTTTAAATAAAATACTCCAATGTAAATTTTTTTTGACATTTGATTAGTAGTTTTCATGAATTTTGTGCATAAATATTTTGATTATCTAAGATGTTCAGTTTTAATCATTTATGTTAATTGTTTAATAATATGCCTTGGTAATATTTATAGGATGTGCATGTGTGTGTTTATATGATTTTTGTTTTATAACTTAAAAAAAATCACATAAAATAATATGCGAGGATTTTTTTTAACTAAACAAAATCATAAGTGCTATCACAGACAGTTTGAATCTACCAGGAAATTTTAACAATTTATCCAGTAAAACTTCTAAACATTCTCCAATCAAAGACTGAAATTTGTTCACAATTTACAAGTTCATACAAATATAGCTATTGGGGATGAAAAAGGATTTCACGAAAAAGTGGTGTTTGCAATTCAGAACTATCAAATTTGGAAGCTTTATTATATTTTATTTATCATTTAAAAGGTTAAGAGAATTTTCAAAAGTAATAAGTTGTGCTGCATAATTTTAAGGAAGTAGAAAGTTATATTCTTGTTATCATTATTTCAAGACACTTTGTGTTACAATAAATTTTGCAAATCTTCTAAAAAAAGTTTTATCATTTCCTGTTTTAAAAGCTATGCATATGTTATCAGTATTTTGCTAATTTTAGTCTTCTCCCCTTTCCCTTCCTCCTTTACAATATTGTACATTATCATTCATAACCTTGCCACCACATGTTGATGATATCATTATCAATCTCTCTAAAAATTATTTTATTTTTACATTCTTTTTATATGCCTGCAGTGATGTACACATATGATTATTCATTTGTTATTTCCAAATTTTATGGATTCAAGAAGTAAAAAAAAATTATCAATACACAAATAAATTTATATTAAATAACATTTTAAAAGTATTAGTTATTATTTAAAAGTATTTAATAATACTTTGTCATGTGATGCATGCAATAGTAATATTGTTTCCTTGCTCTTGCACCTGGAGCAGTTAAGACAATCTTTTAATATAACAGTGGACAACATTTTTTGTCTTTCTTTACTGGAAAACACATCTATCATTTTCTACATATTATGATTCTGGTTTCTCTTACAGTGAATTATATGTGCATTTGTCAGAAGTACAGGAATGCCAAACATTCCTGAATTTGAAGTGAAATGATTTTATAAAAATTTAATCTTTCTAATAATAGCTTTGTATTTCCGTAACAGCAGTTAATCCAGGCAAAATTTGTGGGCTATTTAGGGCCCCTTCACACAATTCCTTTTAATAAAATAGGCCCCTTTACAAAATTCCTTTCCTTAAAAACTTATTACTATTTATCATTTTTATTTTGTTAAATTTTAGAATGTGTGATTTGTAAATGAAACTAATTCATCTGAAATAAAAACTTTTAAGAGAAAAGGGTTTAAAGATTTTCTTAATAAATGCTTTGTTTGTATTTAAGTTATTGGATTTTATCTTTCACTATAAAATGCAATTTTTTACAAAAAAAATTTATAATATTCACAAAAATAACTTCTATTTTTCAGAAAATAGGCCCCCCCAAAAAACCCTGCATCAGCCCCTGTGTAAAAACATATAAAAATAATAATCACTAAATAGGTAATTGACTATTTGAATGCAAAGAAAAAATAAAGAAAAGTTCGGTTCTACTAAAAATAACTACAGAAGACTCGCTCAAATCTGCACAGCTTGGATTTCTGATCATTGCTTTGTTTATATTTTTTAAAAAGTAATTTGGATGTAATTAATGAAATCAAAAGTATATTGAATGCTTACAATATACTAAAATATTAAAATATGTAATAAACTAAAATAATAAAAATTTAAATATTTTTTTAAATGATTAAAATACTAAAAGCAAAGGTCAAGTTAATAATCAATAATATACAATTAAATATTCATTATAAAGATTAAATGTGTTTTTCCTAAATTATTCAATGAAACTTGCCTCATAAAGGTACGTTGTTAATTGACAGGATCATAAAATAACGAAGCTTTATTTCAGGTTCAGCCAGACTTAATAACTAAACAAGTTGGAAATTGCACATGAAGCGTAGCAAATGAGGTGTGTTCGTACGATAACGAAGTTTTAAAAATATTACTCTCATATATCAATCTCATAAAATTGTAAATAATGAATTACAAATAAAACGCTCATCGAACAATGTTCTCCCTATATCATTATGTAATGGGATACTTTTGTGTGGCCTTGTAAATCAATAACAAATATTCTTTGCACCACAAATTATGTAAAATGTATATTATAATATGTACTTTATAGTTGCATATAAATTTTATTAAGTTCGAATGAGTGTAACACCAATAAAATGCATTTGAAACATTTTTCCCCATTGACCGTAATATAGCCGAATACTTTTGATTGTCCCTGTAACTGACCTATGCATCCGATTTTCATAAAATTTGAAATAACTCGACAAAATTACGTAATAATTATGTATTTTAAATTTCAAACGATTCAGTTGGGTAGTTTTTGCATTGTTATATGCGGACACAGACTGAACGACCACTATAGGTGCTACATATTTATATAATTACGAACGCACCTAAAAAGCTTGATTAATACATAAATATATTTGGTACGATTGTGATTACCAATGATATCAGCAATATCTTGATTTTTTTTCAGAAATAAATTATTCTTTCTTCATGAAAAAACATTAATTCAATAACATTAACAAAAGTTACAAATTATAAATTAAATGTATGGAAATGATATAAAACTAAAAAAGTCTAATTTTGCACCTGCATCTGAACTGAATGTTTCATTGTTTACATCCATAAATTTTGTGCAGATTTTAGAGAGTTGCAGATTTGAGGGAGTCTACTGTATATCAAAAAGCAATCTCATTCCCTCCCCCCCCCCCTTCTCCAGAGATATCTTATAGAAATTTTTAATAGATTTAAAATAAATTAGAATGAAGAAAAATACATTTTATGTGTATTGTTTATAGATACAGGTATTATAATAATAAAGGTAAGATATTTGTGTATTTGGTGATGGTTAAGAAATTCTACGACATCTAGAGGTTTAAGCATTTGGATGAGGATAATCTAAAGAATGTTCAAATGCACCAGAAACTCGGATTTTTTGATTTTGGGATAATTAGGCAAGATATTAAACATCATAATTAACAGGACCCCAGAAGCTAAAAGTCTGTTTTCTGTGCCAAAAATCCATTCTTAAGCATTCTGAAAATCCCAAACTATGTAAAAAATGACTCTTTTTACATTTTTAATGGTCGGCCAGTAAAAGTTACCAGCTTAATAACTTAAAAAATGATAAAATAAAAAATATTCACTTAACTATCATGCTTTTTTCATTTCATACTGTGATATTTATTTAAAAAATAATTATTCTCAAAATACAAAAACAAAATAAAATAACCACTTACAGCTGGCATCTTTACCTTTCTAACAATATCCTAAGTTTAATATATTAACCCTTTAGATAATTTTTTTTTTAATACTGCTTTGATTTGTTTTTCTGTTAAATATGCACACAAAAAAACTCTTCAACTTAATCTGCTTATGTTTTCCTTTCTAACAGCATTCTTAATTAAAAATTTAAAAAATAGTGATTTGAGGATTTTTCCAGTTTTTCTTTTTTTCCTTGAAAAGAACTTTCAGGACGCATTCAGAGTCTAAAGAGGATTGTATTTAAAAATTCTTCAAATAGAGAATGAGAGATATCATCACTTCTTTTAATCTTTTTTTTTTAACCACTAAATATCAGTATTTCAAGAACATTGGACACATAATTTATAAAACACATGGAAAAAAATCTTAAATTTTGACAATAAGTACTTTAGATAGTGGATAGCAAGCATAATTTTTTTGCAAATATTGCTTTTATAGATTTGAAATTTATATATCTATGCATATTTTTTTGTGCTGACTCTGAACATGTAATTTTTGTCAAAATCAGTTAATTAGAACATTCATTTAAAAAATGGATTTTTAAAAATAAAAATATTTTCAGTTGACTGCAGAGACATTTGACCAAAATGTAAAACTGTATATTTTATCTAAATGGGAAAGTTAAGAGCTCTATGTATATATTTTTTAAATACTGCTTTTACCAGATGGAAAATTACATATTTATACACAGCGTAACACTGAACCCAGGAATCTAATTTTCATTAAAAATAGGTAATTCAAAGTTTTGCCGTCAATTAAAATTTAATTAAATTGATTGCAGAAAAATATTTTTTTTTCCGTATGAACCTTTTTTTACTTTCCTTATGCAGATTTGAGAAAAATGATGTATTAAAAATTTAGTGTTAAATATCGCAATTAGTCCATATGAAAGATATTTTGATAGGCTAGCAGACGTTGCTTGCTATCTGCTATTTATATAGCGAGCTAGGCCAAGTATAGACCTCGGGCTAAGCCCAGAACCATGTGTGGTCTCTCTATGTGTGGGCCACTTTGTAAATTAATGAATTCAATTTGCCTAGTACAGTAAATGTGTATAAATTATTTAACTGTGTATGTGTGTTATTCTGATTTTTATCAATTTCACTTAAAGTTCTTTTGAAGATGGAATTCTGTTTATCAGTCTTTTTATCTAAATGGGAAAAAAATAAGAAAAGTAATAATAAAAGTACATTTTATATAATTTATTGAATTTAAAATAAAAGAAACCATGCAAAAATAAATGTAAAAAATCTTGAGACTCATAAACAGTATTTCATCGTACTTGTTTTTTTTTTTTTCTTTTTTTAAGTATATTAATGTTCTTTTTCTTTTCTACATGCTGTTGCCTCCAGTCGGTCAAGGTAATATATATCTATATGTACATATATCCACAATATTTTTAATCATTAGCATAAATTTTATTTTTTGTAATGAAAACTTATTTAACTATTTGCTACAAAATTACCATCATAGTCGAAAATATTAGTACATTTAAAGAAACCATTATTTAATATTTTAATGTAATTTTATATTTAAACTATCATTTTTGAAAAATATGTAAACCTATTTACATTTAGTTGTTGGTTGCTAAACATTATAGTTACTATTGTATTTGCTATTTATATCCAAGTTTTTATTGTTACTAATTTTTATAAGAATTTTTAGCTATAAAATAGCATTTTAAGCCAATTTTAATGAATTGCATTATTGCCGAAATGTCAGTGAAGGCTTATTTTAAAGAATGAAATTTTTGGTTTCCGTTTGTCCTGCAATAACTGTTGTAAAAAGCATTTGATTAACTTGAAATTAAGTGGATATGTTCATAAAGTACCCAAATTTAATAATTACTCTTATAAGTAATTACGTAATTGGAAAACTTTAAATTGTGGTTTGCAAGTTGAATACTATCCAAAATGTGTTTAAAAACAATAACTTGTAGAGCTGACATTGATGTTCCTGATCTGCAGATTTACTAATATACATTTATATTTTATTAGTATATTAGATTAATTATTTTAATTTAGGTTAGCATTTCTATTTCAGTTCTTAAATAGTAATTTCTTTAAAATTTTGACATGTCATAATACAGGGAATTCTCTAAGTCAAATTCAAAGGAACTAGCAAAAATATTCAAGTTATAGTAGGTTCAAGCTTTCAAAAATCATTTAACACAAATGAAAAATCATCCGATCATATAGGTAAAAATTGCAATTATACTCTTACTCTCTCTTGGGAGAGAAAACGATTGCTCACATAATTGTAGATGCTTGTCAGTGACAGAAGTGCAAAGTAAAAATACAGCCTTCCAAAGCCTTTGAAAGATTAGAGAAGTTTTATGTAACAGAAAGTGCTGATATTTTTTAGCAGTGGGCAGAAAATTAAAAAATAGTCCAATTACTGTTACTTATGTGTCAGGAAGAATTGACTTTAAAGATGTAGACTTTGAAAGAATAAGAAAGTTTAACAGTGAATTTTATTAAAGGGAATTAAAGACTTTACGTAAACTTTTAATTTAAATGAGTGTTTGATTTATCAAGAATTCACTGTATGTAGCTATCATTCAATTATATAAGAATTTTATCAGCCATCATCATTGCATTTTGTATTATGTTTTTGAGCTTTCTAATACAGAGCTTGATAAAAAATACTGTACACATTAATTTTGTCAGTGATGTGCCAAAAAGTTAATTTGCAAGTTACCTGTAATACATTCATTTATGCATAAATATTTAAACACATTGTGTAATCTTCCATAATCAGGGCCTTGCCAAAATTTGCATATTTTAGAAATTGTGATTTGCACAATACAAAGGTTTTTTATGACAGTTCCTTTATAGCATCTACAGTTTTTTTTATATTGTTGCTATGTTTATGTTTAATGCTAACCTTTTTGCACTAATTTGATTATGTAAGATTAGTTATTTTATAATTTATTTATTTATTTATTTATTTATTTATTTTTTTTCTAAATCTTTAAGAATTTTGAAATATTTTAGTAATTTATTCTTTTTAAGAAATTTCAAATGTATCATTTTAAATATGATGTAATTTTCACTAAAATTTTCTTTCTCTTTTTCACATTCACATGAAAATACTTTTGTTGTTGGAAAGGAAATATTATTTCTCCTGTCTTAGAATTCACTATAATAGTTAAAATATTATCACAAAATATGAAATAAATGTCTCGCTCAAGTATATTTTTAAATTTAAACTGTTTGGAATTATTATAATTCGACCATTTTAAAAATTGCTTAGTTTCCTCCTTTTTAAACTTTTAATGCATAATATTGATTTCGTATTTTAAAATTTTCTTTCTCTTTTAAAATTTATGTGCAAATATAGCTTTTATGACATAATTTTTCAGTATTTTCCTGTTTTTAACACATAATCATTTAATTCTAATTTGAAAAGTTCTTTTCTATTTAGAATAGCCAAGTGGCAGTATTTTTTTTTTTAGTTTAAAGGAAATATTTTTTGCGCCGTTTTTAGATTTTGCAAACATTTTAAATAATGCCCTTTTCTAAAATATGTAAAAAAATCTCTCTCGAACTGAAATTTGAATTTAAAATGGAGATAATCCTCAAAAAATGAGTAAAAAAAAAAAAAAATCTGCACATGGAGAATTTCTAATGTATGAAATGATCTAAAAATGCTTAAACTCCTGTGCATAGGTTTTATTCCTATAACACTTTTTTTTTAATGGAACGATTTTGACCAGCTTTAACTTTAAATATATCTTAAAATAATTATTAGATTTTAAAAATGTTTGCATCATTTTTATCAAACATTTCTCTATAATACTATTAATCTTTATATTTTTATGTGCAACATCTCTTGTAATATTAACGAAGAAAGATTTCTGGTCACAAAAAATTATTGGCGGTGGTGACAGTGTTAGTAATTTTTTTTAGAATAGCGAAATTAAAAATATTTGTAAATTTCATGTGTTATAATGATTTATAACACTCATGGTGGCTAGATTAGACACAAATAGTGGCAAGAGAGCTGGGATCATGCTGTGGTCCTAAAAAGAATTGCATCGTAATTCATGTGAGTTTCTAAATATTAGTGAGCAGGAGGCGAGCCTCCTAGTTATCCATTATTCTGGGATTTAAAATAAGACAAAATTAATATTCTGTTTTTCTTAGATTGACTTGTTTGAAATTCTATAGGTATTTTGAAATCGTGCATCTCATTGTGAAGTTGGAATATAACCTTGAAATTAAAAAAATTAATCTGAATTTGTTTTCAATCTTTTTTATTAAAGAAATATTTTTAAACTTTAAGGAGTAAAATTTTAATTTATATCAGCAGTATACTCTCCTGCTTTCTTTTTTAATAATAATAATTAAAAAAATGCTGTTGAGCAGAATAATTTGAAGAGCAACAATATTCAGACAGTTATGAAAGAAATTCTTTTCTTGATATTTAAAATTATAAATCCTTTGTTTTAAATTTGAATTTTTTTTCTTTAAGATTGAACTGTTCAGAATATGTAAATATATCCAGGCAAATATGTACTACAGTAGCAGAATTAGGATTTTCTTTAAAATATATATGCATAATTTTTAAACATACATATAAATAAAAAGAATATTGCCCATTTGAACTGATAGCATTGAGCTCCACAGGCTATTCACACTAATTGCATATTATAACCTTAGTTTTTTAAGGAATAATGACCCTCAAAAAACATATTAAGGAGAGATTATCTCCCTCATTTCCATTCTTATTTATACTTAATGATCGAATATCCAAAAACTAATACACCTTACCTCAATATGAACTTATCTCAAATTTGAAGCAAATCTGATAATGCTGCATAAAATCCATTTATTTAATTTAAGAGAGGCTATCCCCCGTTCTTCCCCTTATACTTAACAATCACACTCCCAAAATTATTCAGAGATTTGCCTTATCAGGAAGAATCTATGTAAAAATTTAAATCAAATTGGATAATTCTGCATAAAAACCCATTTATCTAGTGTAAGGGGGGGGGGGGGGATAATCACCTGTTTCTCCCTACCGCCTATATACATAAGAAAAAACCCCAAAACTAATCAGAGAAGTGTCTTATCAATATGAGCTTATATTCAAAAATTGAAGCAATTCTGTTAATTCTGCATGAAAAATACATTTACTTAAATAAGAGGGGTTGCCCTCAGATCCCCCTTTTATAATTAAACAATTAATCCCAAAGAAAATCAGGGATAAGCCTTATAAAAATGAACCTATATCTAAAATTTGAAGTCTATAAGTTATTTCTGTGCAAAAAAACCTATTTGCGTACATTAGGGGGGGGGGGACACCTTCTATTTTCCTCCCACTTTATACTTAACCAGTGAACACCTAAAACTAATCATGGAGACACCACATCAGAATGATCCTATATCTAAAATTTGAAGCTAATCGGTAAATTCTGTATAAAAACCCTAAATTATGGAAGAGGGGTTACCTCCTATTCCCCTCCCCGTTTTATACTTAAGCAATGAACACGGAATGAAAATTGATCAAAGAGGTGCCTCATCAGAATGATCTTATATCTGAAATTTGATTGAAATCTGATAATTTGCATGAAAAGCTCATTTATCTGAATTAAAAGGGGGGGGGGGAATTAGCCCCCCCCATGCCCTTCCTAATACTTACCAAATGAACTCCGAAAACTAATCCTAAAAGCAGCTTATCACAATAAACCTTTATACAAAATTTGAAGCAAATGGGATATTTTTATCATTGGTTATTGTGTTACATACATACATAAAGAGCAAGCGGGCACATAAGCTCTTAAGCTTTGATAGCCTGTGAGCTAATTTTTTAGTTTCTTTTTTAGTTTAGCAATTCTTTTGGAATATTTATTGATGACTTGTGAATCCTATTATATCATGCATTTGAATGGTATAAATTGAAGGGCTTGGTTATACAATATGGTAACTGATGTATTTGATTTCTTTTCTAATTTTCATATAAAATTATTTAATTGCATCCTGACATTGTTTCTTAAAATAGAAGTTTGTTTTCTTAATATACCTGATCTCATTATAAACCAATATAATTTTTAAGTAAATGTTGAGAGTTTTTGTTATTAAAGTTCATTAAATCTATTGGGCAAAAAATGTTCATTATTGAAGGCTCCTTATTAACAAATACTCTTTTTTTTAAAGAATAAACAATCCCAATGATTTTACTTTAAAAAAACTTAAAAAAGAGAAAGCTTGAATATTGAATACCTCAAAACTTACATTTTGTTAATTACCTTGTTTTTTTCACCCAAGCCTTTAAAGTTTTTATGTAAAAAAATTCTTCTAGTACCCCTTGAAATAACAGTTCAGTGTTTTAAACCTTTATTTTAATGAAGTGTATAAAATGAACATAATTCATCAGTTTAAAATTATTTATTACTGTAAATTTGCTAATTACTGTTAACTACTAATGCTACTTTTAACATTTTCAGATCTTTTATGTTATTTTTATACTTCTGCTCTATTATATCTCAAAATTTTAAAGCTTTAAATAATTATTTTATTTTTTATTTACTTATTTTGTGAATTTAAATAATCCACACTTAGATAGCAATGGATGATAGCTGAGAGTTATTTGAATCAGTGCAATATGATTGAAATTTATATGCATATTTTTCTATTAAATAGAAACATTATGCTCATAATCCCTGTTTTAATGTGACTCTGTATTAACAAGGTAATTAACAAAATGTAAGTTTTGAGGTATTCAGTATTCAAGCTTTCTCTTTTTTAAGTTTTTTAAAGTAAAATGTTGGGATTGCTTATTCTAAAAAGAACGGATTTGTTGATAAGAAGCCTTCAATAATGTGAATATCTTTTGTCCAATAGATTTAATGAACTTTAATAACCAAAAACTCTCAACATTTACTTAAAATTTATATTGGTTTATAATGAGATAAGGTATATTAAGAAAACAATGTCAGGATGCAATAATTGTAATATCTGTTATTTATTGTAACAGATTTAATTCATCATAAGAACTTTAGGGGAAGTTGAGAGAAATTTGGTAGACATTTCTGTTCTATGTTGTCTGTTGTGGTGTTTGTGTTATTGTATTTGCTTGGCTGCTAGTGAAATGTGGATTCTATTCTGCATGCTCTAAAACATTTGGCTGTCATTGTAGGTTTTGTTTTAATGTTTGTAATTTAGGCATGAAGACTTGAGGTTTTAATATTTTTCCTGGTAGAAACAGTTGTGAAGAGCTATGTATATAAAAGTATCTGTTTAAATATATTTATTATGAAGCAAGAATCCCTAAAACTGCTTGTATGCACAGAAAAATTGAAAAAATACCCAATGGATTTTTTTTCTCCATTATATCATTGGATAAAGAATATTATTGCAGTCATTTGTATTTATACAATATGGATATAACCATGATTTTTTATAGTAAAACTAGGTACTATTTTATTATATTGGATGAAAAAGTTAACATTAGTTTTTTGTGGCCATTATTATTGGTTAAAGAACTGAAATGGCTATATCAGATAGAAAATAATATAAAAATCTCATACCTATATAAAACATTATTGTAGATCTGGTAATTAATTCTTTCTCGGTCATTATCTAAAAAAACTTCTGCATTTTAATTATACTTTACTAGGAAGTTTAAAAAATATCAGAAAAATTTGAAGCAATTAACTATGGAAAATGGTACAAATATTGGAGAATTAGCATGTGAAATTCACTACCTGCATAGCCAGAGTTGTTGAAGGTATTCTTTCCTATTAAAAATTCCAGTGAGTTTCAAATCAAATATCACTGTAGACTGCTTGCTCAATTTCAAGAAATTTCCTCAAACAACAAAAACTTAATTTTATTTAGTCGTGTAATCACTTTACATATATTCACTGAGAATATTTTTTTTCTTATTATGATATTCCATAATAATCCATGAACTCTGATAACTAGTAAGTTTCAGAATATTTCCATGCACATCGTTAAAACAAAACTTTCAAACTTTACATTAGTTCTGAAGCAATGAATTTGTTAATTGTTTAGAGATCAATTCCTTTTCTGATGTTCTGACATTGATATCCATTGTAGTGGAGATTGCTTAGGAGTCTATAGCCAGCGTTGAATTCAGGGGGTGGCCCAGGGGAGACATTCTTCCTCAGAGCTATTAAATACCCCCCCCCCCCCCTGAACTCTGTGTGTGTGTGTCCCGGAGCCACAGAAGTCCCTCCCGGAGAAAAGTCTCTGAATTCAACACTGTCTACAGCAACTGTGGTTTTTTGCCTCAAATGATCCTTATTATACACAGAAACAAGCCACAACAATTCTTATTTCTTTTTTCCATTGCATATATAAAAAAAAGAACTAAAAATTGATAGTTATAGTGACATCCATGTCTTACCCAAGGAATCAAACCTGGATTCCTGCCGTGGGCAACAGCTGTCGATATCTACTATAAATGTACTAAGATTATTTTTAATTGATGAAAAACACAATAATATGGGCTCCAAGATGTCTGTAAAAGAATTTAAAAATAATGTGCAGATATACAAACTCTTTTTTGTAGATTTAACCAACCAATTAGAAATCCTCATTTTGTTGAATTAATGTGAATTAAAAAGAATTAAGTGCTTTCTAAAATGTAAGAATAATTCTTCTGGAAATGTCTTATACATTTGGTCCAAGTCTAATATTTTAATTGAATATGTTGAAACCATTGTAAGAAAAAAAAAAAAAAAAAAGGCGAAAAATTTTAGAATTTTTTTTATTTTTTTTTTAAGGAAAAATGAAATATTTTTAAAGATGTAATTTAGTAAAATTGAGAAAAATGTAGAATAATTAGGTTAATTATCAAAAATGTTTTTATATATTTTATACATGTGTGTTTTAAATTAGTCTGTGCCTAATGACCATTATAAACTTTTCTTGTTCAAATAGTTTAGGCTCCTTCAAAACAATTTCTTTTAATTTTATTTATTTATTTGGTTTAGGAATTGTTTAACTTTTTGAAAATTCATGCAATTAATCTACAATATATATTTTTTAAACTATCATGTATTATTTCAGAATTTTAGCTTAAAAATGGATAATTTTTACTATCTGAGACAACTTCTTTTTTTTTTTTTTTCCAATGCTGCTTGTAGTTGACTGCTGCTCTGTGGCAGGTAGATTAGCCTTTGCTTTCATAATCTGCATGTTTCAGATTATTCTATTGTTCCATATATATTATACCTTAGTGTAGTATTTTGCATGCCTATGTACTGCAAGTACATGCAGTAAAAAAAAAAAAAAAAGGCCTCATTTGCACTTTAATTTCTTGTTCTCAATATTTTTCAGTTTATATAAATATTTTAATTTGTAAATTTTAATGGTGAAATATAGTGAAACCTGCTTAAGAATGTTAACTTTAAAAATCTGTTTTTTTGTTCAGGTTCAATCCAAATTTATTATATTAACAAATTTTGATACATTTATTTACTGAATCTTTATTCCCCTCCTCCCCATTTCCTTTCATATATCATTTAAATTATTTGGCAATCTGTCTTGCAATTAAAATTTGCATTTATGTCTCATATTTATTTGACATTTTCGCAAATTTTAAAAGGTTTAATGAGAAAGTACTCTCTTGTTTGCCATTCAGTCATTTATAATAATTAAATTTGTTTTTATTTTTGTCATAATTCATTAATTATTCGAAACAAATTTTATTTATAATTTCTTGAAATAAAGATTCAGTGTGATGTTTTTGTTAAAGTGGGGGGGGGGGAGGGGAAGGTAAGAATATTTTAATTGCATAAATCAAATTTGATGTGTTTATTTACTAATTTATTCTGTATTAATTCATCATTTTTTCTCTTCTAATTTTTACTTATCAGAACTTGAAGAATAAAGCCTTTTAAATTTACATTTTTAAGTGGTAATTAAAAAAAATTGTGTAACATAGGTTGATTAAAGAGACATTTCATTAATGCAAATTTCATTAATGCAAATTATAAATGTATTTAGATTAATCAAAATCATACTATTCAGATTCTGGGTCTATCGTATGTTTGAATTTGAGAAACAATGTAACATGTAATTTGACTAATATTCTGAATTATTGATAAATAAATGAAATTAGATACTTCTCCAGCAGTTTGTATATTTAAGTTGTTAGATAAAATATTCATAAATACCTGTATGATAAAAATTCCATCTTAAATTTTTCATTTCTTCCAGCTCATAAATATTTATAAATATAGATTATGCTATCATAAAATAATTAGTTTTTTATTGGTACTAAAAAAACCTTTTCCATCATTGAAATATTTTCTGTAAAAGCTTTTTTGTGGTATTGTATTTAAGTAAAATGTTTTTTGAAGCAACATATTTTTTTTTTTTTGGCAAGTCACTCTTGGTAATAGAAGTATTGAAATGATTAAAAATAATTTCTGTGTAGAAATATATTCATTTCCATGAGTTTCTTGAAATACGTCCTTGAAGTGATATATTTTTCAAATTAACATTGGTAGAGTTCAGTTAGAATTGAGATTTTAAATTAAAATAAAATTTATTGCTCTTTTTTTTTTTTTTTTTTTTTTTTTTTTTTTTTTTTTGCTAAATACTCTTGATAATTTCCTATAAAATACATATGATACTAAATATATTAACAGTTGACAGCAAAAAAAAAATAAAAACAAAGTCATAATTTGAGTATTCTCTTTTTAGGTGCGTTCGTAATTATGTAAATACGTAGCACCTATTGTTGTTGCTCAGTCTGTCCGCATATAACAACGCGAAAACTACCCAACTGAATCATTTGAAATTTAAAATACATAATTATAACATAATTTTGTCGAGTCATTTCAAATTTTATGAAAATCGGATGCATAGATCAATTACAGGGACATTCAAAAGGATTCCGTTACATTACGGTCAATAGGGGGAAAAAGTCTTAGATGCATTTTAATCGTTTGAAATTTAAAACATATAATTATTGCGTAATTTTGTCGAGTCATTTCAAATGTTATGAAAATCGGATGCATAAATCAATTACAGGGACAATCAAAAGGATCCCGTTACATTGCGGTCAATGGGGAAAAAGTTTCAAATGCATTTTAATGATGTTACATTCATTCGAACATAATAGAATTGGCATGAATCTATGAAATATATACTAAAGTATGCATTTTGTACAATCTGTGATGCAAAGAATTTTTATTATTAAATTACAGGGCCACACAAAAGTATTCCACTATATAATGCTATACGGGGAAACATGGTTTGGTACGTGTTTTAATTATATTCAACTATTTCAAATTTTATGAATAAGATAAACGTTGCTGAGGTGTAATAAAAATTACTTCCTCCATATTTACAGAAACGTAAAGATTTCGACTACTATACTGTATCCGGAGTACGCTCTACTATATCAGCAAGATCTGAATATTTTTAAAACTTTGTTATCGTACGAACGCACCTCATTTGCTACGTTCACGTGCAATTTCCAACTTGTTGACTTTTGAGTATTCTCTTTTTTCTCTTTTGAGTATTCTCTTTTGAAGTTGACTCTTTTTCGTCAAACCACAACAGTTTTTGTATAGTGTTTTAGCTCGGAGTAAGGTAGCTCTCTGCTTTGCTCTCTATTTTTAGAAAACCTGACTGTTACATTGCTATGACAACTTTTTCAAAAACTGGTATAGTTCGGGCATACAGTATTAAATTATATCAGATGGGTTTTATAGATTTTTTTTTTTTTTTTTAACTTTTTATAAATTCAAATAAATAAAACAAAACAGAATATTAATTTTTAAGCAATTTTTTGTTAGGTGAAAGAGCTTTCAAATACTTTTCTTTTTTCTCTCAAGAAGTGGTAAAAAAGGGGAGAGGCAAGATTTTAAAGGAATAAAAGAAACAGTAGAATGATTTGAAAACTTTTTGAGTGAAGAAAGATAATTTATACTATGTATTATCATTCTAGAAGAAGAAATAAATGGATAAATAGGGAAAATCACTTAAAAAGGAGGAAAACAAAATTATTATATTAGAAAAATTTAATTAAAAAGAAATAATATAGGAAATTTTTAAAATAACTTCTAAGATAATAATCAAATTTCTGTAATAAATTAAAGTGATAAATAAATTGGATTGTTTCATTGTTCTAAAGAAAGAAGAAAAAAAAAAAAAAAAAAAAAAAAACTAATTTGAAAACATTCTTAAGATTTTCAAATTCCATATAAAGTGAAATACTTTAGTGAATCAAAATGACAATTTTAAAAGAAAGCATTCATTTTCATTTACAAACAAAAATATTTTTCTATAATTTCATTGAAAAAATATTATTTATGTATTTCATATAAACATTGTTAATGCCTTTTTGTTTCACCATCTTTTTGAAATCAAGAGCCAAATTTTCAAAGGATCTCTTCTAATATTATAACAAATTTTCTTTATAAAACCACAATGTTTAAATATAACGCATCAAAATAATGTAATTTTACAAATACAATTTTCCTTTAATCGACTCTGCAAATATAATTTCCTTTTTAATATGAGGATTTCATAAAATTAGTTATAACAAATCTTTTCTAATTGTAAAATAAAATTAGATTTCCCCGCTCCCCTTCCTTTTCTACTTCAAATCAAAACTATGTATGCAGTTAAATGCTAAAAATTGAGATGTCACTCAGATATATAAGTAAATTTTGTATTGTTGGTGACTGGAACAGGTTTCACTGTATTTCGATTCATAGCCTTATTCAGCACTTATGGTAATTTTTTATTTTTCCTCGTTATTTCTAGTTATCTTTTGACATCAGCAAATATATGGCCTGATTGCAGTCCTCTTAAAGTTCTAATGTGCCTGCAAGCTCCTCTCTGGATTATTATTTACAATGCACTAATTTTTTCATTTACCTTTATGTATGCATCCTTTTTTAATTTGCTTTGCTATTTATTTTGCATGTTTATTGCTTCAATAATTTTGTTTTATATTTTAGTTATTATTTTTAAATACGATCATCTTTATTGTAGATAGATTGAAATAAATTTATTTATATAAATCTTCTTTCCCTATGGTTTTAGAATCACCTTATTTTTATCTATTTCTTTTGTTCATAGTTTATTTTCTTAGTAGAGAAAATTTGTCTTTTTATTTCCCTTACTGTCTAAATTTTATTTGCAGATATATTAGAAAGGATACCCAATTTTGTAAAATATCATATGAAAGCATCTTGGGAGGGTGGATTCTTTCAAGCAAAAATTAACAAAATTATGCTTAATTTGATTCCTAGAAAAAAAAGGCTGATTATTTTAATCAACAGTAAATATATATATATATTATGCAAAAATTTTAAAAAATAGCATTTTTCATATTTTCAAATTTAACAATATGGAATATGGTCACTTACAAGCAGAAATGGAGAATGTGGTAACGTTTTGTCTATCGCTAATTTATAGATAAATTACACAGATAATTCTGAAAATTTCCTTTTCTCTGAATCTAATGAAAATTAAAAAAGAAAAATATATACATAGTTTGAATTTGCTCAATCAACAAAATTTTATTTGTAATTGTTTTTTTTTTTTTTTTTTTTTTTTTCCTCAGCAAAAAGAATTTAAATACACTATATATAATTAAAATATAAATATTATTTCTGCTGCTCTAATAATTAAAATAGTTATTCTAATTTTAAACATAAGAAATTATGTATAAGTCATACATTAAGAATTTTAAATTAAAAATGGAAAAGAGAATGTAATTAGAACAGTGGCGCCGACTTCCGGGTCTGCGGGTCTGCCGCGCAGACCCTGAATAATATCTGCAGACCTTGTAATATCTTGGCAGACCCTGAAAAATGCAGGCATGAGATTTTTTCGCGGTTGATCGATTTTACGATTTTTTGCGGGACTAATTTGTTCCGAAAAAAAAAAAAAAATCGATCTTCAATCCGAAAATTCGGGCATAAGACCGCGAAAAAAATCAAAATTCGTCAAAACATTGGGTAATAAACGCGAAAAGTGTCGAAGAATAGCGGGGGGGGATGCTATTTCATCAAAAGATCGTGGGAAAACGTCTATTTCGTCAAAAGGTTGCGAAAAAACATCAATTTTGAGGAAGGATCGTGAAAAAATACATGAAAATCGTCAAAAGATCTTTGAAAATTTCGTTAAAAAGTAGCGTGAAAAACGAGCGTTATGTTCACGAATCACAGGAAAAATGCGAATTATGTTCTAAGATAGTGGAGCAAAACGCAAAATCTGTCAAAGAATCGAGAGAAAAAAGTGGATTTGCGCAAAAGATCGCAGAAAAAATTTCGTCGAAAAGTAGCGTGAAAAACGAGCGTTATGTTCACGAATCACAGGAAAAATGCGAATTATGTTCTAAGATAGTGGGGCAAAACGCAAAATCTGTCAAAGAATCGAGAGAAAAAAGTGGATTTGCGCAAAAGATCGCAGAAAAATATGAATTTTTCAAATAATAGCGAGAAAAATGAATTCTTAAAAAAAAAAGAAAAAAATCCGCAGAAAAAAACCCCGCTAAATCGGCCGAATTTTTCAAAAAGTCTCGAGAAAATAGTAAATTTTGGCCAAAGATCGCGCAAAAAATCAAAGATAGTAAGGAAAAAGCGAATTTTGTCAAAGAATCGTGAGAAAAACGCGAATTTCGGCAAAAGGTTGCGAGGAAAATGCAAATTTCGACTAAAGATCACGAAAAAAAACGCAAATTTTAGCAAAAGATCAGGGGAAAATTGCGAATTCTAGCAAAAAACCTCAGAGAAATCGCAAATTTTGGAAAAAAATCGCGGAAAAGACGCAAATTTCGTTAAAAAAATAGCGGAAAAACGCGAAGACAAGCGGAAAAAACTAATTTCGTTCAAAAATAGCAGAGAAAAAAGTATTTTTCTTTCAAAAAATCTTGGGGAAAATGCAAATTTTGGAAAAAGATCGCGAGAAAAACGTAAGTTGTGGCAAAAGATCGCGGAAAAATTCGAATTTTTGCAAAAAATCACGTTAAAAAACCCTAATTTCGTCAAAAAATGGCAGAAAAAACGCAAAGAATCGCGGAAAAAACTCAAATTTCACTCAAAGATAAAAGGGAAAAACAAATTTTATCAAAGAATTGTGGGGGAAGCGCGAATTTAGGCAAGGGTTGCGAGGAAAAATGCAAATTTCGACTGAAGATCGCGAGAAAAACGCAAATTTAGGCAAAAGATCAGAGAAAAGTCGCGAATTTTAACAAAAAAAACCTTAGGAAAATGGCAAATTTTGGCAAAGATTGCAGAAAAGACGCAGCGTTAAAAAAAGCGGGAAAAACGCAAAGAATAGCGGAAAAAACTAATTTTGTTCAAAGATAGCAGAGAAAAAGCTATTTCTCTTTCAAAAAATCTTGGGGGAAATGCAAATTTCGGAAAAAGATAGCGAAAAAAACGTAAATTGCGGCAAAAGATCGCGGAAAAATTCGAATTTCGGCAAAAGATTAAGGAAAAGGATACTAATTTCGTCAAAAAATAGCAGGATAAACGCAAAGAATCGCAAAAAAACTCAAATTTTCGTTCAAAGATAGCAATGGAAAAAGAAATTTTATCAAAGAATCGTGGGAAAAACACGAATTTCGGCAAAAGGTTGCGAGGAAAATGTAAATTTCGACTTAAGATCACGATAAAAATGTAAATTTTGGCAAAAGATCGCGAGAAAAACGCAAATTTCGGCAAAAGATCAAAGGAAAATCGCGAATTTTAGCAAGAAACCCCAGAAAAATCGCAAATTTTGGCAAAAGATCGCGGATAAGACGCAAATTTCGTCAAAAAATTGCTGCAAAACGTAAAGAATAACGGAAAATTTCTAATTTCGTTTAAAAATAGCAAAGAAAAAGAAATTTTTTTTCTCAAAAAATCTTGGGGAAAATGCAAATTTCGGAAAAAGATCACGAGAAAAACGTAAATAGCGGCAAAGGATCGCGGAAAAATTCGAATTTCGGCAATAAATCATTGAAAAAGACGCAAATTTCGTCAAAAAATAGCAAGGAAAGCGCAAAAAATCGTGGGAAAAACGCGAGTTTCGACCAAGCATCGCGAAAAAACGGTAATTTCGGCAAAAGATCGCGTGGAGTATGCAAATTTCGGCAAAAGATCGCGTGGAGTATGCAAATTTCGGCAAAAGATCGCGGGGAGTATGCAAATTTCGGCAAAAGATCGCGGGGAGTATGCAAATTTCGGCAAAAGATCGCGGGGAGTATGCAAATTTTGGCAAAAGATCTTGAAAAAAAAAATCACGATTAGCTAGCCATATTTATTAACTGATATTTTGAGTAAAGCATGAGAAAATGTGCACTGCACAACTAGGAAAGATTGCTGTGTAAAAAAACATTAAATCAGAATCATGCACTCAAAATAGAAACTTTCAGTTTAAAATTACGAATAGTATTTGCATAAATTGTTGATCCAGGGGTGATTCTCGTCCGAAAATTCCGAAAATTTAAGGGTTCCTCTTCCGAAAATTTGAAATTGGGTTATCAGTTGCCAACTTGTACGGTAAAAACAATTACGTAGAAATGCAAATTTCGTGAAAGGATCGCCGAAATAGCCTCCATTTCGTCAATATTTCGTGGAAAAACGACGATTTCGTCAATGTTTTTGTAAACGAACTTTGTCAAAAAATCGATAAAAAACGCGAATTTCCTGTGCGGATCGCGGAAAAAACGGCAATTTCACCAAATATCGCAGATAAAACGCTGATTTCTTCTGAAGACCGCGGGAAAACCCCGATTTCGTCTAAATATAGCGGATATAACGCCGATTTCGTTAAAAGATCGCGAGAAAAAACGCCGTTTTCGATAAAAGATCGCTTAAAAATATTTTGTCAAAAGAATATTTGAAAAAATACGCCGGTTCCATCAAAAGATCACGGAAAAACGCCGATTTCGTCAAAAGATCGCGGAAATAAAACGTTGTTTTCGAGAAAAAATCGCGTAAGAATGCAAATTTTGTCTAAAGATCGTCGAAAAAATATGGGAAAACGCCGATTTCATCAAAAGATCGCCGAAAAACCGCCGATTTCGGCAAAAGATCGCAATAAATCGCCGATTTTGTTAAAATATTGCTGCTTTCGTCTGAAGATAGCGGGAAAAAGCCTTTTTTGTCCGCTGAAGGGGGGACTCCCCCCCCCCCCCCGCCAATTTCCGAAAACGCTATGCGAATTTCCAAAATTTTTTTTTTTTTGTATTTCTATTCACTGTTACACTGATTATGTTATTGGCGAATCAAATCAGTTGACTGTCACATATGTATTGTGATCAAGGAATTTTGCCTTTTTAAAATTCTTGAGGACAGAAAAAGAGTGGAAAAATCTCAGAAGACGAAAAAAAAGTGTTTTTGATTTTTCAGGATTCACATGAAAATGTTTAAGAATCGGACTTAAAAGAATTCAACTTTTTGGCAAACCCAGCTTTGGGACCAAAGTCGGCCCCTATGAATTAGAATATCACACTATGGTGTCTTTAACTAATTAATATTGCAGTTCATAAAAGATGAGGTACCCTGGATCTCAGATATTTAATTAATGTTTTGACACACATGAACAAATAAGTATAATTATCGCATTCTAGAATATTTACAACAGAAAAATAATTAGCTTACATGAATAGCTTTTTAAATGTGATACTGCCATCTAAAATGTTAAAAGCAAGCTAAAGAAATCACTTGATTTCATTACGGGTTTAAATTTACTTTAAATTTATTTAATATTATTTTTTTAAATGTTTTTTAGGGTTCCATAGCTATAAAGAGAAAAAGTAACCATTATAAGATCACTTCTGTGTCTGTCCGTAAGTGTATCCATTTCATTCATAAACTATGAAACGTGGAAAGTTCAAATTGGTGGGAAGTAATAGACTATTGACCCACATATTTACAGATTATTAAGCATTTTATAAATATATTTAGCAGGGAGGTAGGGGGCTAATTAAGTTATTTGAAGAAAAAATATTTTTTGTTTTTTGTATATCGTGTGGGGTATCTTGTGAAAACTTTCGTTATGCTGAATTCAAAAATATATATTTTTAATTTTAGGTATTATATTTTCAGAGAATAGTTGAAGATGTAGTGCGAAAATGTTCCCTCCCCCCACTTCCATCTAATTCCGAATCTACTGAAACTAGAATTATGGAAACATTACAGATTATAGATGTTATTTTAAACTGTACAGGAAAACTATAGTGATTACTCTAGATTGCATAGTTTTTTAGAAAAGTGCATTTTTCTGTTACGCACAAATTCTGATTTCTGGACATTTAAGAAAGGTGTTGAGGAGCGTTGGTGATACTTATCATACCAGAAATATAAAAGCAATTTTAATGATAAAAAAAAAAAAAAAAAAAAAAAAAAAAGTCAGTAAATAGCCGATATATTAACCTTTAAAGACAGTGGCAGTTTGGACATAAATAATGACAGAGGCTGAGTACTCCACATATTGGCTTTTAAAGACTAGATAACTTTTTATAATATATTTCTGTATTGCAATTCTAGTAGCAATATAAAAGAGATAAATTTCCTACTCTTAACAAACATACTAATTTAATTAGAATTAATCGCATAAATCTGGGTTCATATGCATTAGAAAAAAAAAAATAATATATCCCTTTTGATATAAGTATTTGCCTTATTTAATGCAAAATGTTAATTATGTCAGGCATAGCGGCCACTATGTTACAAAATTTTTGATATTTAACTCCTTATGCATGCGGACCTTTTATGAATACTATGGGGTGTGCAACTAATTTGCATTGAGTGGGGTCTCTTATTACGACTCTTGTGTATTTAAAAGTTAATTAAAAACTTATCTGGAAAAATGCGTCATGGACCAAAGTGACTTTGCAAATTTGTGTGCTTCTTTTTATACAGGCTCCTTTAGCACAGTGCCTCCTTTAGCCATTGGACAAGGGTTTTGTTAGCTAATCTTGAAAAAGAAAAAATTGCTACTCTGAATTTAGTTTTATGAAATACCAATGATGTTTAAATATGCGCCACCTTTTATTCTCAGTACCGAGTTAAGTTCCTTATGAATAGATAGGAATAAAATAATTTTAAAAAAGTTATACAAGGTAGCAATATTTGATATTATTCAGGCTTCATATCTCTTTGAACTTTTATGGTATATCAATTCATATTTCTCTAGTATATACAGCTATAACCAACCCTTCTTTGCATAGTTTTTTACAATGTCTTATTATCTATAAGCAATGATTTTATTTTAATAATACAGTTAGTTCCTTCATGTTGAATTTTTTATCTTTAACTGACGGTTTTTCAAAGCAGAAAATTTTCTGTATTTGAATTGCAAAAATGCTCCAATAAGGTAAAAAATAGCTGGAGGGAATAACGAAGGATTCTGAGAATTTTAAAAGCCATGTATATCAGTCTCTCATCCATAAGGGGTTAATACATATTTTTATTGTGCGGAACTCTATGAGCACAAACAATACTCGCACTTGACCATTTATTTTTATTAATATTGTATTTGAATGCAGTCCCCTTCCCTTAAAAAGATTTTTCTAGCAAAAAATTATAAGTAAATGGAAGTTTTTCTTAAACCGAACAAATATATTATTGTACATAACATTAGTTTTTACAGAGTTACCCAAAAAATGCATCCTTTCTTAGTCCATATGCTGATGAGTTTTTGTAGAACCATGATCACCATTCACACCAATTTTGAAAAAATGTTCTTTTATTTTGATATGCTGTCATCACCGATATAAATATGTGCTGCACATTGGGTCCACTTATTAAAATACTTTATACCCCTTTCACACTATGGTATTTAAATAGATTTAATCTTAGGATCACTCTTGACTTTCCCATTGCCTCAGCAATATTACCCAGAGCCTCGCATTCTTGTCTGCAACTCAATGCATGCTCGATCTGAAAACTTCACTCTGGAAAAATGGGCCTTGCACCTTGTGGTTGTCGCCAGAGAACTCTTCTCTCTTGGAGACTCTTTTCTAAAAAACAGCCTATGGGTTTTTTTTTTTCCCCACCAACAAAGACCCCTCCACCTGTTATCTAAACCTCATCTATCCCTACCTGTTGCTTTTACTATCTAGGAGATAAGGAATTTCTTCGTTTTATCTGGGACCTAAGTTTTTGAATAGCTAGAGAAACTGCAATTCATTGATACAGTGGGGCATATTCATTCAATAGGATCTCGTTATATTATCTCAGATCAAGTTTAAGGTAAGGGAAGATATTATTTGCCAGCATATGCAGAAAGCTATTCATGTAAAAGACAATAAGTAGGTAAAAATATAATATCAACTAACAGTAATCTTGACTAGTTGCTCACTAGCTTCAGAAAAATTACTTATTCTACGTAAACAGAAAATATGCACTTTAGAGGCTAAATCTTCACAAATACGTTGCAATGTCTGCAACACATAATACATATAGAATAGAAATTTTATGCAAATTAGAAGATTTCAAAAGTTCATCTGCTTATTTTTTCAATGTTATCACTACTTACATGTTTCAAGATGTTGTGTGCTGACATCTCTAGTAAACCGTACACTAATATAATTTTAAAACAAAATTACACAGCATGTTAATACACTGTTATAAATACACATCCACAAAAAAAATAAAAGCTTGATTATACATTACTATTATTTACTGATTGACGCAACTGGATTAGCTAATGCTTGTTCCTCACAATTCTTCCTATGCAGTCTAGAAATTATGTCAGCATTTAATTGTTGTACTCCTGGGTGGTGAGAAATACTTAAGTTCCAGTGTTGAAATGCAAGAACCCGTCTAGTAGTGAGTTAGAGGAACCTTGGAGTTGTTTTGGTGGGAAAATTTTATGGGTTAATATGCAACCCATAGAGAACACTCTTAAGTATCTTTTTTTCTAATCTCTCAATAACCAAAGTTGCTTTTGTGAAAATAATGTACAAAATGAAATTCAGTCGCACATTCAATAAATGAAAAAAAACTGTCTACATTATCCTATGTGTGTATTACTCATTAAGCAATGTCCTTAACAACAATTACAAAAAGAAAATGATTGAGAAAACAAAATTGTTCCTATTAACCTGCAGTCTTAAACAGAAATGCATTAATGAGAATCTACTGTACATAATTAGGTAAATTTTGTATGAAATACTACCTAATGCGGTTGCTCTTATATTGAAGTTCTGAAAATTTTTTTGCAGATCTACACTCCTGGACAAAATTATAAACTCAGAAAATTTTTAATTTATTTACATCATAATATAAATAAGCTTAGCTTTACATTAATGAAATAATGATGAATATTTATAATAAGACATCTTAATTTAATATAACTCATAAATAAAATGGAGCAAGTAATTTAAATAAGAAAATACATAACTTAAAAAAAATAACATTATGTGAAACCTGGACAAAAATATAAACTCAAAGTTATTAATTCCTATATTCTGGCATATTTGATATAAATAAATGCATTTTGTCATAAGAAACTAATAAATGGGGTCC
The DNA here is from genome assembly GCA_964019185.1 of Maratus speculifer. NCBI lineage: Eukaryota > Metazoa > Arthropoda > Arachnida > Araneae > Salticidae > Maratus > Maratus speculifer. The sequence continues at coordinate 382,968,821 of OZ025289.1, forward strand.
TTATGGATCAATACATTTCAATACATCAATACATATTTTAATTTTTCTCACAAAATAACATTATGTGGGACCTGGACAAAATTATAAACTCAAAGTTATGAATTTCTACACTGGTATCTTTAATATAAATAAATGTATTTTATGATTATAAACTAATAAATGAAATTATTAGGGATGAATATGTTTTGATACATCAATGCATTTTTATATATATATTTTTAAAAAGACGAGTTTTATAAGTATAGTACATGTGTAAACTGAAAACATAAAATTATATAGTTTAAGAAGTGAATGTACTTTTGAATCCTGGTGTAAAGTATTAATGCATACATTCAAAAATGTGTTGAACCGCCATTTTTCTGTATGACTTCGAATATGCAACTCGGCATAGATTGAACAAGTTTTCCCAACTGCTCCATAGACAACTGGTTGCAAGCTGAAAGTATAGCCATCTTTAAATCATTTGTGTTTTGATATTAACATCCATCGCGATAGACTATTCGAACCATTGCACCCCAATAATTTTCAATGGGGTTTAGATCAGGGCTGCGGGCTGGCCAGTTTAAGACATTTATATGCCAGCGCTGCAGCCACTCTTTTGTACTTTTTGCGGAGTGTATTGCTGCATTATCTTGTTGAAATACCCAGTTCACTCGAGCAATCAAAGGTCCATATGGCAAAAGATTATCTTCCAGCATGAACTGATAGTCTTCTGCTTTTTGTTTTCCATTAAGAAAAGCCAGAGCAGTTTTACCATTCTGCGAAAACCAGCCCACACCATCACGGATCTTCCACCAAAATTTCGACTAAAGATATGCCGTTCTTCATGTTTGATATCGTGCCAGTAGTATCTTATGCCATCTGGGCCATCTAAATTAAACTTCTTTTCATCTGACCAGACAACTGTGCTCCACTCTGTTGTCCATGACATGTGCTGTTGTGCAAAATGAAGTCTAGCATTCATGTGATGGGGCTCGAGTTTTGGCTTAGCTTTCATTTTCTTCCATTTCATATTCGGCTGATGCTGAAAGCTCTGAATGCCAGAATTTTACCAACTTGTACCTCTGTGAGAACCTTTCCTCAAGGCATTAGAAATGAGAAAAGTTGTTGACTTTTCACTGTTCTAAGAATAACGCGCAATGACTCACAATAAACAAGATGTATTAAAAGAAATCAAAATTATTCTAAAAGTAATTCAAAGGCAGATGATAAATGATTTTTAATAAAATCATGGAGAGAATTTAAAATATGAATAAATATCGTTTGCATTAATACCAATGTGAAAAATAATTTCACTGAATTATTTTCTTATTACACAACACATTTATTATTTAGATAAAAAATACCGGAGTATAGAAATTCCTAACTTTGAGTTTATAATTTTGTCCAGATCTCACATAATGTTATTTTATGAGAAAAACTAAAACGTGTATTGATGTATTGAAATGTATTGATCCATAATGACTCCATTTATTAGTTTTTTATCATAAAATACATTTATTTATATCAAATGTGCTAGAATATAGAAATTAATTACTTTGAGTTTATATTTTTGTCCAGGTTTCACATAATGTTATTTTTTTTAAAGTTATGTATTTTCTTATTTAAATTACTTACTCCATTTTATTTATGAGTTATATTAAATTTAGATGTCTTATTATAAATATGCATCATTATTTCATTAACTTAAAGCTAACCTTATTTACATTAGGATGTAAATAAATGTAAAAAATTCTGAGTTTATAATTTTGTCCAGGAGTGTACACCAATCATAACCTCTAGACCCCAAAACTACCATCAGTAAAAAAGTTTATCTTCTCTCTCTCTCTTTATATATATAAACACTTTTTTATAGACATGATAATTTCTATAATTTTGCTCCAATCTCTTCCAAATTTATACATAAAATCAAGGAGTATAAAATCTCGATCAAGTTCATTAATGTGCCAAATCGGATTGAGGGGGTGGAAATAGGGAGGGTTTTTTGTGAAAACCGAAAAAACGCCATAAATTCTTAATTAAAATAGATATCGAGTTAGCTTAAAGTTTATTACTTCTAAAAAATGGGTTTATGCATGACAGATTGTTGATAAAGTTAAAAATGGGCTCAATGGGAGAAAAAAATGTATAACTTTGTCAATTCTCAAGATATCAAATCCAATTCATTTTTTTATAAATGTTCTCAAAATTATCTAAAACTTTTGTAATAACATGTTTTTGGTAGGACTAACTCTTACCAATAAAAATAAATAATTGAATAAAAATAGAAAGGGGGTGGTATGGAAAAAAGAAAAAAATCCATAGCTTCACTGATTCTTAAACAATCAAATCAAATCAAATTAAATTTATTTTACATCTTCTCAATAATATCCACAACTTTTATATTGACAAATTTTTTTATAGGTCCAATCCTTATAGCAATAACAATTGAAACAATAGGAGTTGATTCATTTTTGAATTTTCAACACATCCAAATGGTAGGTTCTCTTATTTAGGAACTATATAATGTGATGTACTGATCAGTTTTTTTTTTTATAAAGGCAGAATATATTTCAAAGGTTGCTAAAATGGGGATTTTGAACAGAATTTCTCAAAGTGATCATGATTGAAAAATTGAGGATATTTTCAAATAAGAAACTGCATTTTTTGTGACTCATTTTTAAATCCATTTTTGCTCTCAAATGTATCCAATTGACAGGTTCTCTCATTTATCAATAAGTATATAATGTGATGTATTGATCAGTTTTCTAATAAAGGCAGAATAAATTTCAAAAAAGGCTGCCAAAATTGGTATTCTGAACAGAACTTCCCAAAGCGATTGCGATTGAAAAATTGAAGATGTATTCAAATAACAAATTGCTTATTTTATGACTTATTTTTAAATTAAGTCTTGCTCTCAAATGCATCCAATTGGCAGGTTCCCTTATTTAAGAACTGTATAATGTGTCGTATTGGTCAGTTTTTGATAAAAGCTGAATATATTTTTTAAAAAGCTGTCAAAGTGGGCACTTCGCACAAAATTTCCCGAAGTGATCACGATTGAAGATGTATTTAAATAACAAATTGTTTATTTTATGACTCATTTTTAAATTCAATTTTGCTCTCAAACACATTCAATTGACAGTTTTTTCTTATTTAGAAACTATGTAACATGCTATATTTGTCGATTTTTTATAAAATCAGAATATATTTCAAAATATGATGTCAAAATGGGTATTTGAGCCGAATTTCGCTTAAGATGATTCTGATAAAACCAGTGATTATAAAATTAAATTTTTTTTTTCGAAAAAAGCAAATAAAGTTGTTAATCTGGTTTTATCTCTAATCGTATTTTATTTTTTGTTGTTGAAATGAGCACTCATCGAAATCTATCTCCACCTATAGGCCAAGCTGACAGAGATTTTTTTTTTACTTTGTTCTAGCTTTACAAGAAAAAAGTAATGCATTCGAGAAAAATTTTGACTACCAGTTTTCTGAGGATGTATGTTCCAAAAGGTCCTGAATACCATTTGATGATTTTTATAAAATGTCTGTCTGTGTGGCAAAAATATTATCGATACTCTATCTCAAGAACTAATGCATGGAGTTTCATAAAATTTTTGATTCATTTAGACCTTGATTTAAACTGGTGCTGATTACTTTTTAGTGTAAATCATCCAACAGGTAACACTGCTGTGTTGCATTTTTTATGATTTCTGCAAAAGTTCCATTTCAAGAATTAATGCACAGATTTCTATGAACTTCAGAACCTGATAATTTGATGCTGCTAGGCTTTGGTGTAAATTGCCCAATAAGTGGGGCTGCTATGCTGCATTTTTCACACTTTCTGCAATAGCATATCTCCAGAACTAATGCATGGATGCTCATCAAACTTCAGATTCAGTTAGTACCTGGTATAAAATGGTCCTGATTAGTTTTTGGTGTAAATTGTCCAACAGGTGGCACTGCTATGCAGTAATTTTACATTTTTCACAATAGCTCTATCTCAAAAACTAATGCATGGATTTTTAATCAAACTAAGATTCAGTTAAAAGTTAATTTAAGTTGTTGATGATTGGATTTTTGTGTAAATCTGTTAACCAATGGCATTGATGTGTTGGATTTTTCAGAAAGTATTAATATCTATGCAATAGAAGAAAGCTTTGGGGTTGTCACATCCAACTTTTTCAAATGGAGTGTATGCGAAAGTAACAGCAGAAATAAAAAAAATAGGTTACTAAAAACACATAAGGAAAATTGATAATTTTACATTGCATAGTTTGTCTCCTGTGCAAATCCAATATGTTAACTGCAAAATTAGGGAAAAGTCTGCATAGCTGAGCTCTGCTTGGCCTCACATTTAAGGCATTTGTGGTACCTCAACTGTAAATCTGTGCAAATACATTGCGACATGATCCTGGTGAAACTTTTTTGGATTCTGAAGTAAATTTAGATTTTTGTATGAGTATGTTCTAATTTAAAAAAATTATTTATTAAAGCAATTTAGCTTATTTATGCAAAACTAAAGAAAGATGCAACTGAATTTCTCTCATAATTTTCCCTGTATCCAGTCTCTATCGCAGATTTAACAAATAAGGAAAATCATGCGTTAAGCATAGATTATGAAGCACTTTCCAATACTTCTTGAAATTTGTAACAAAACTTTGTTATCCAGGGAAATAACGTAGTATTGTTCATATCCAAATATGTATTCCAGTACTTTTGAAAAGCCTTGTATTTTATGTCAGTTAATATATAGATTATATAATGGTAAAATTTAGTTTAGCAAGAAAAGCCTTAGTGTTTGAAATTTTCCATTCATCAATTTATACTAATAGATGGAAACATACTTGAATACTTTTATTTAGTCCTGTAAAATACATAGCACTATTAATGCATGAAAGTACTTTATTAAAGTTTAGTTTAAAAAAAAATTATCTTTAAAGTACTTAATTTCCAGAAATTATCATCCAAATGCGACAATTTATCCAGTTCTTTGTGTGACCCTGTGTATCATTTTATCTATATTCTACAAACATTTCTTAGTAAACTAAATGCAGTTCAACGTAAAAAGGCATAACATAGTTAAAAAAAAATCTTCAAGTAAATTATGCTCATATTCAGTAACCTTTCCGAGATCGTTTGTGTAACCCTGTATATCTAAATTGTGTAACAATTAGCATTTATATAAATCATATAATATGCATAAATCTAATGAAACTTAAAAGCGTATATCATAATTTTAAAAAATGCATTTCATCCATATAACAGCTTCCATAATATTCAGGACTTCGGATATATTATACTATTTGAAATCTTTTGTGTATCCCTGTAAAGGCTATGCACTACGTATTATCAGGGTGCATAGTCTGGAAGCACCTTGTAAGGACCTTTTACCAGAATTTTTATAGTGTAATATTTGTTTTATTTAACGAAAAAGAAATCCTTTTTCAGATCTAACAACCAGTACTTTAAAGAATTTCTGATACTAAAAGAATTAAAATCATCTGAGTTTCTTGATGACTACGCACCCTGTATTATGCACGAAATAACTCAAATTATTCCCCAGCAACGTACATTAATTTAATTATATATGAAATCATTTACCACAATTAAAATATGTCGCATACAATTCTCCCCTTTATTATTATGTATTGGAATACTTTTGTGTGGCCCTGTAAATGAATAATAACTATTCTTTTCTTTGCATACATTAGAAAATACATATTTTAATGCACTTCAGAGATGCATATAAATTTGAAGATGTTTGACCGGGTGTAAGACCTTTAAAATTCATTTGAAACAATTTTTCCTCATAGCCCGTAATGTAATGGAAAACTTTTGACTGTCCCTGTAAAAAAACTAATCATGGCAGAAACTTCATTTTCAATAGGGTTCGTGCCTGGGTAAACATAATTAACGTCCAAAAATTTCATGACAATCCGATTATATTTACTAGAGTTAGAGCGTGGACAGACGGCCAGACAAACCGAATGCATAAGCACTTTTCAACTTTGTTGGAAAGTGCTAAAAAAAAGAAAAAATATTTAAAATATTTAAAAAAATAATTCCAAATTGAAAAGTAATTTGAATTATTTTTCAAAACAGAAATTAATGAAATATTGTTGAATAAGTTTGTGTACTCCTTAATCATTCAAAATAAGATTTATTGTTTTTGGATTGATTCTATTCATCTGTTTAACGATAAAAACTATTAGTTTGTGTACTATTGCAGGATTCTTGCCGCTCCCCCTCCTTCATTAATCTGCTTAGATTTTGTAAAAAGGCTTTTCATAAAAACACAATTAGATATGCGAGATTTAAAGGAATGTGATCATTTATAATTCATATACAATTGCTCACAAAGTATATTTATTATATCTAAAATTTTATTTAACTTTGCATTGTTTAATTCTGTTGTAAAAAGGGAATACTGTGGTCCACATTTGAATCAAATTCATGCAACATCAATTTTGAAAATCCTGAGAGTCAAATTTGAATTAATTAGACATTTTGAGGATATTTATTTACTTACAAATCTTTATAGCACACTTTTTGGGAGAATTTAATTGAAAAATACTCATGACTTTGTCATAAATTATTCGTAAATAGTTTTATTAGTATTAGTAATCATATTGTTATATTGTGCCACATAAATATCAGATTCATTATATTCATGGATTAAGAGACCCAATGAGAGAAAGGGGTTATCTTGGGATCCTACTTTACAGGAATAGCTCGAGACAGAAATTCCATCGAAAAGCTAGAGTTCCGATGCTGTTAGGTGATTGTAGAGTTCCAATGTAGTATATTTCCATAATAATTCAGATGTAGTCTGATTTTTGTACATATTTTGCCTTTAATTTTGCTAAGAACGGAATATTTAACTTTATCATTCAAAAATCTTGAATGCAATCAGAATAATTTTCACTTTTAACTTAATCCTGACACTCAATACATCCACAGACAAATTTCACTGAAAGCCTAAGGTGATAAATGATTAAGGGGTTAAAATATTAAATCCAAGTTAAGTAATGCTCAAACTCAACTGATAAAGTCTCTATAGAAAATATTACGATAAATATGCAGGGTCACTAATGTCATCTATAAACTGTTGTTTCTGAGAGATTTAACAGCAAATATAAATATATATTTATAAATTTTTATTTTTTAATTGTAAAATATCACTTATTGGGAAAAGAAATGTTTGACTTACTACTATCGTCTTTCTAAGTTAAATTCATATATGAAAGAATTTTTCTAATTTCCAGTGTTGCAGTCATACAGATTAAAAAAAAAAAAAAAAGTATATACTATGCCTTTGTTTGAGAAATAGAATATATAGAAAGCTTCTTTAATTAAAATCTAGATGGTATGCTACCATATACCCTTCACCACATGCTTACTTATTCCTCAATCTTAATTAAAAATTGTTTGTTCATTAAAGAAATTGAGTTTATTTTATGTGCTAGCATTTTCTCAGTACATGGCTGACCTAGGCACCATGTTCATAATGACTTTTATAATAATTTAACAAATATTTTCAAAATTTGGAAGAATTTTATTTAGAAGAGCATTATAAAACTCTGATGCTGTCTTATATAATCAATAAAAATTTTAATTAAAACTTAATTCTTTGCACTTCAGGCTGTTTAAAAAGGCAATCAAATGTTTTCCTAACAGAACAATTGGAATATGTAATTTTAAATTAATTGGTGGCTCATGACTGTTTTTTTATGGGGATGTTGCAAATTATTTTCAGAAGAAGTGTTGAATTTAGTCATTTTCTCTATAAAGAATTTCTGCAGATTCCGGGGAAGGCAGTATGAAGTTTCTGTGGCAGAATTGCACTTCTATATTAATAATTCAGTAAAAAATCTAAAATCTGAAGGAAGAGGGGATAAAGTAATCTGATATCCAGGGTTTTCTCTGGGTTACCCCTTAATTCGTAACTGAGATAAGTTGCAAGCTACAGCTAAAAAAAATTAATATTTTTAGAAAACATTATTTAATTTTAAATAGTTAAGATAATAGAAGTATTATTTCCATACACAATTATTTATACTGATGAAAAATACTGATGTATCAGTAATTTATATACTAAATTCATATCAAACACATGAATACTAGACGATCACTCTATTCCAAAAATTTAAGACGCAACGGTGATCAGTCTGAAAATTTGGACATGAAAAATATCACTAATTTTAACAAATGGTGTCCTAAAAAAAGTCAATTTCATCAATTATTTGCAGAAAAATCACCAATTTCATTAAAGGATCATGGGGGGGGGGGGGAAATGCAAATTTCATCAAAAGATCATTAAAAAATATGAATTTTGCCCAGGAATCAAGGTAAAAACACAAATTTTGTTCAAAAAGAAAAAAAAAAAAGTCACATTTAATCAAAAAATGGTTGAAAGAATCCAAATTTTGTCAAGAACCACAGAAAAAAACCTCAAATTTCATCAAAAAATTATGGGGGAAAAAAAGCAAATTTTCTCCAAAAATCACAAAAAAAAAAAAAAAAAGTTTTCTTAAAGGGTTTTGTAAAACCTGAATTTCGTATTAAGGCTGCAGAAAAAACACATAATTAGTGCCAGTAGTGGTCCTCACCCCTTTCCACTTCTCTGCTGCAACCTTTCAGAAAGTTTGCTTTAAATTTCAGAAATTTTGTTTTTACTTAGAATCAACCCTGACCAACACATATGCATCTTTTTGATTAATTTTACTTTAAATGCTAATATTGTTAGTTATTATATGGCATTTTGAAATTGTTAGTTTTGAAACACTATATTATAATTATAAATTGGACACTTGTACTATAAATTATAGTTAAAATTATATATTTGATTTCAATATGTAATGTTAAGTTCTACATTATAGATACACAATCAAGGTTTACATTTTAAGAAATTGAGAAAAAGTAAAAATGGAGCCCATTTAGAATTTTAATTAAAATAAAAGTACACAAAACAATAAATCTACACATAATTTTTTATTTGCTTAATAACAGAAAGGAAAGAACAATACATCATTAAAAAAGAAAAATGACATCTTTATTTAAAAAAAAAAAAAAAAAAAAAAAAAAAAAAAAAATTACAAAAAATTTTGGAGTGACTCCAATAAATGTTCCAATTACTTTATAGAATATTTTGAATTCAGGTTCCAGAAAATCCAAATGAATTTTTAAAAATAAAGCATATGCAATTTATTCTATTACAATACCTCACAGTGGTCTTCCGTAATCTGATCACAGCCAAAGTTGGCATCAAACATGAGCTATCCTGACAACTATTTCAAGTGTGTGATAATTACAACATTGAATAGGGCCTCTGTGTCTGAGTGGTTAAGACATCACGCCGCTGATCATGAGGTTGTGGGTTAGAATCCACTGGCTCCATTGCACACACTCTTTGTGTGGAGCTCCTGGTTGTACTTCCTTGTGTGCTATCTCGTCCCTGTATATTGACGATGGCTTATAAGCAGGCTTCGTGTCGAGCACACAAGTCAGATGTATGTTGTTCAATAAACAAATAAAATAAACAATAAACATTGAATACAATATTGAATTTTATTTACATAAATTTTTCCATTGCTAGCTAGACATAAAACCAACAGAGTGAGTGCTAGTGAGGTCTTAAAACTGAATCATTGCCAGTGCACCAATACATGTTGGCAAGGCTGCATCTGTAGCACCAATACCTTCATGAGCCAAAACTCTGTGGCAAACATGAAACAAAATTAAATAATAAATAGGACAATTATTTTAATTGCTTTAGTTTCATTAATTTTTGGTAGCAAAAATCTATTTAACTAAACTCAATATTTTCGAGCTGAATTTATAGCTACAAAATTATATCTATATAGTGGTTAGTTATTTTGCATCAAACCATGCTCCCTAACATATGTCAATTGATTTTGGACTTGATTATGGAAGAATCCCCAATTACAAGCTAATCTGGATTGACAAAATATGCTTATTGCAATAACTGTGATTATTTGAGAATTATCAATTTTGTGTTGTTTTTTGGTATCAAATATGCGATATTTCACCAATTATTGCCATGTTTTGAGAAAATTTGGGGCAAGCATGTTTGTGCGTATCTGTGTATATTTCCATGTAGATATTAGTGTACATTTCCTTGGTAACTTTCTCTATAGTAACTGTACTTATCAGTTTGTTTCTATCCCCAAAATATTTAATAAATGTTAAAAAAACTATTTCAAAATGTATTTTAGATACCAAACCCCATCTGCCTATTTGAATTATAAGTGCACACAGTTCTTGTGGCAGGGAACTAAAATCATGGCATATCTGTACTAATAAAAAAATAAGTTGCTCTGTGTGTGTGTGGTTCTGCAATGGCTAGCAAAAACTACAACATGTACAAGGCAATTTTTTTTTTTTTTTTAATTTAGTCCAAGGTTTTTCCTGATGTACCTGAAACTCAAAGTTTATCAGAGTTTTTTTAATTAGTTTTTGATATATTAATTCTGAAGCACAATTCACTCTCATCAAAAAGTCATTTTTTTTTTATGCTCAGGGAATGAAAAAGCTTGCACATGCATACAAACACATTTACGCATCGAAACGAAAAAAGAATTGTTTTTTTTCCGAGTTCATTTCTGTTTCGGAATTATTTTGTTTATATCCAAATCAACCAAACTGCATGGTGCAGTTAAACTTGAAAGACATATTTTGAAAGATCGTACTTTTATCTCTCAAACGCTATAACTAATTTGAAAAAAATGTGGCAGTTAACTTTTTGAAAAAACATTTAAAAAAGGTTGTTTTTCCCAAAACTATTTTTCTCACTTTTATCAATGCCCCTCCAGGGCGCAATTTTTGAGATATAAACAAACCAAAAATATGATCTTAAAGTTGAAACTTTCTTTTGATCGATGATGTAATTGGTTTTAAAAAATATGGATTTTAAGCCTTTCAAATACAATGGCAAAAAAGATCATTTTGCGACTCATGTAGAGGATATTTTTTCTACTTTAAAATTATCTAAACATGCATATTTCAACACAATCTTTTAAAAGATTGTGTTGAAATATATGTCTCAATAGATCTGATATCTTAATAAGCATCTCAATAGACCACACACCCCACCTCCCCTACAATAATTTTGAAACATTCGGACAGGTAGAAATATTTTTTACAAAATAAAATGTGCGAAAAATTTGATAAAATTAAAAAAAAAAAATCATCATTTTTTTGCGCTAATGCCTTTGCATTGTGCAATTCTATAGGTACCAACAAACTAAAATTCTTAAAGCTAAAACATTCTTATAATTATGGAGTAATTAGTTTTAAAAAATATGAGATTTTACTGTTTCCAGAACACCAGCAAAAAGAGGTCACTTTGCGACTCACAAATAGAATATTTTTTGTATTTTAAAAGTATCTAAACTTGCATATTTCAGCACAATCTTTTAAAAGCATCTCAATAGACTACAATTACTCTTCCTACAAAAATTTCAAGATGTTCTGATAGGCAGAAGTATTTTTTAGAAAATGTGCGAAAAGCTTGTCAAAATCAATAAAAATTAGATTGTTTCACCGACAAACCAAAAATATATTCTTAAAGCTAAAACATTCTTATAATCTATGGTGCAATCGGTTTTAAAAAATATTAGATTTAATTCTCAAATACACCGGCAAATGTGAATTTCATCACGGCTCATGGAGGTTATATCTTTTCTATCTAAAAGTTTCTAAATGTCGGTATCTTAACACAATCTTTTTAGAACATTTCAATAAACCAGATTTACATCACTTACAAAAATTTTGAAATGTTTGGATGGAGGGAATTATTTTTTACAAAAAATAATGCATGAAAATTTTTAAGAAATCTATGAAAACCTGTTTCATTATGGTGGTGTTTGCTTTTGGTATGCATTGATTTCAAAAGTCAAATTATGTAGAAAATAAAATACCAAACAGCATATGTTTTCAATTCAATATATTTTCATGATTTTACCATTTCAAAATATAAATTCTGACAAAATGGACTTAAAAATATAAAATTATACAAATTTGAGTTTCATTTAAGAGTCATTTAGAAAACGGATAACACATTTGAAAAATGAATGACATCACAGGCTCAGGCAGGTCAGCTAGTTAGATACATATTACGTATGCTATGTAGTAACATGCATTGATTTCTGATGATATAGTATTCACTCATACACATACATCACTATTACAATTCTGTCTGTATACTATGGTGCTTGAAAAATAGTTGATACTGAAACTAAATATATCTAGCCATACTAATGGAAGTTTTTTGTTAAATGCAAATATTTGTCTTTTTACTTATTAAAATCTAATACCTAAATTTCCACACATTTTTTTTTATCTGACTATAATAAGATGCAAGTATTCTTTTTTTTACTTTGGTTCATTAATTTTTAAAAAAATTTTGATAAATTAACTCATATTCTTGTGAAATATTATTTTATTGATATAAGATGAGTCAACAGTAAAAAATGTTTAATTAAATAATTGAGTTAAATAAGAAAATTTTTATTGGTTTGCAACATGGTTGAAAAATTGTTTCTATTCCAAAGCTATTATCTGATTTGTATGAAGCTGAATATAGTTCTTATGATAGTGGCCTATATCAGTTTCACCAAATGAAAAGTTAACTGAAAGCAGCATTTGAATATTATTTTGTTCACTCGTTCACTCTTACACATACATACATTATACAACCCCTCACCAAAAATAGGTTGTGATGGAACATCAAGAAATTATAATACACACACACCTACACATACATACATATATGGAGTAATTTTGAAAAAGCAAAAGGATTCGGGTAACCTCAAAATGTAAAAATATATCAAAATAGCTGCAATCTGGTTTTTATCACAATAGCAAGACTTTTCTTACACTGCATATATCCAAAAAGAAAAAGAAAAATGAGGGACATATTTTATTCCTGTATTTGTTTGAAATTTCAATTCTTGAGTGCAAATGCATGTATGTTTTAGAAATTAATCATTAAAAAAAGGGGGGGAGGGAATATATGGTTAAATACCGTAATTTCGGGTGTATAAGCCGCAGATCAAACAATTCTTTTTGGACCCAGAAATCTTATTTAGTGATTGAAGACAAATATTTACGGCGATCTGACTAGTTATATTTGTTTTTAAAAAAATTCCGGGTCGAAAAAGAATTGTTTGAGCTGCGGCTTATATACCCGAAATTACGGTAATTGCAAAAAGAGTTTCTGTGTTAAAAAAATTTTTTTTTTCCAGATTTGTGTTGCTATAATATTAAAAATATCTTTTATGAAATTGTTTTGCTCTTTATATGTTTTTGCTCTTTTCTGCTTCTTAATAAAAAAAGAGCGGGGGGGGGGGGGGGGGGAGGTGAAAATTTAGCCAAAACTTCATAATGATGAATATATATGACATGTCTATTTTTACACATTTTAATGTAAATATTTCATATCTTAGGGTTTTTCCTATTTTTATTAAGAGGTGATTTTAATTGTCTTTTTAATATAATTGCATATGCAGAGCTATTGTTTTTTATAGTGGTACAATAGGATTGCAAGTGTGTTTTAGAGCTCTACCTGTTTCATTTGAGATTTGTTTAAGTAGACGGTGAGGTTACATATGTTTGGCCTCGAATGAAGATATTGTTCTCTTATTGCTCGAGAATTGCACTTGCAGTCCTGCTTTTGTCAAATTTCCTAGATTCATTTTTGAAAGCATCTAAAAAAGAATGTAGTAGTTGTAAATGAATCAGATCAACTATTCTAAGCAAAAATAAATACAAATGATATTATTTTGCATTTTGTTTGTGTAATTGCTTCAGTGAAGTTTCTGAGATATTTGAAGTTTTGTATTTGAAATTATTCCTATTACTTCTAGAAATTTCTGCATATAGTGAAGTTGGGATTAGCCAATTGATTTTCATGTGTTTGTTAGTGTGTACATCCATTTGCTATTGTTAATTCTGATTCTATATTTTTTTTTGTAAAAATTAATAAGTGCAGCATCCAAAGGACTACTTTTCTTTTAATGTCAGTCTACATGATCCTGAATTTTATAACAATGTATTGGGTTGACTTATAAATTTGTTTCGTTTTTAAAGTTAAAAAATGTTTCTACACATATTTTATATTTTAATCAACTATAATTTGACCTTTTTTATTAGTGATTTTTTCCCATGTTACCAGTGTTCTCGCTGTCGCTCGCCATTGCGCCAAATTGCGACTAAATTCTTCATTTGGCGAGTAAACAAGCAATTAAATTCGCCAAATTGCTACTGCTCAATTTTTTCTTTTTCTTTCTTTTATTTTTCCTTTTTTATGCATATATATATGTATGTATTTTTTAATGTATACATATTTTTAAATTTGTAGCGGACAATTGAAATTAGATTAATAACAATCGCTGTCGCAGTTATAAAAACTTAGGTACCATTGATACGAACATATTGAAAAAAAGGGGGTACATTAAATGATTAAAGATATATATATATATATATGTGTTTTTTTTTTTTTTTTTTTTTTTTTTGGGCTACACGGCGAATCTATTTTGTTAATACTTTTTTCATTTGGCAAATGTTTTTTATTTTTAATTAGCCAAATTACTAATGTTTGTCAAATGTCAACGAGAACACTAGATGCTACCAATAATTCCAAAATTCCATGCATTTAGTCTTTTGAATTAAAAGAAAAAAAAATGATTTGCTGAATTTTTAATTCTTATGGTATTTTTTAATTTGGCGTGTACGAGTCCAAAAGTAAGAAACATTCTTTCAACCTTGAGTAGTGTTGAATTCAGAGGGTGACCCAGAATGGACATTCTCCCCTCCTCCCTGAAAAAATTTAAATTTTGTGTTTTCAATGGTCAAAAAATGCAATTTCTGTTCCTGTCCCCTAACCCTAGAGCTTTGTAATGCCCCTGACAGAGCCACAGAAATCCCTCCCAGAGAAAAGTGTCTGAATTCAACACTGATCTTGACTGAAAATGATCTCACTGTGTTTAGTTTTTTGGTACTCCCCTCCCCCCCCTCTTTAGATGTTGAGTATAGATGTTTTCATTATTTTATTCTCGTTCAGCTTCAGTTCACTGTTGCATATCTTATATATTAAAACAGGTTTATTTGTAAAGGTAGAAAAAAAATAATAATAAGATTCACTATTCATTGTTTTACACCCTGAAAATTTATTATGCTTTCTGTGCTTATTTTATATGCATTTTTTTTTTTTTTTTTTTTTTTTTTTTTTAAGAAAAAATTTTGATTACTCAAAGGAAATTATTTTGACCCAATGTAAATATAATAGATTTAATTATATCAATTTTAAATGAAATGTTTTTTATACCTGATTGCAAGCTTACAGGAATTAAACTTCTAAACCATCATTTAATATTTCTTTTATTATTCCATAATCAAAATATATTTAGAAACACTGTCAATTATGTTAATTTTTTATTTTAATATTTTATCCTATCATTTTAAAAATTAAGAAAATTCCGTATTTTAATCAATGATTTAAAAAAAAATCCTGATTAAAATTGTAATTTTAAAATATCACCTGATTTTAATTATTTACACTCATGTATGTCTTATACACTTGTTCTATATACAGGGTGTCCATTCTCAACGGTGGCCAATGGCTAATTTCTAAACCGTTAGTCATAGACACATACTTCCAATTGCAAAAATGCTTTAAAAAAGGTAAAGAATTGTTTTTCAAATGATTTAGGTCAAATAAAATTTTTATTAAAAAATTACGAAAATTAAATTTTTATACGGCCCCCCGGTCCTATAAGTGATATTTAGTAAATTTTTACCACTAGTCTAACAAGTAATACAAAAAAAGTCCCATTCCTCTGCGACTAAAACTGACCGAGTAATAGCTGTTTAAAGTTGAAGCATATTTTTTGCTGCAAATTAGGGGTCAGTCACAAATTTACTGGAAATGAAAATAGACGCAAGATATAAAATTTAATATTAAACATTGAGAGTAAAATATTTTTTTACAGTATTATTTTTAAATTTATGTAGATGATTACATATTAAAGCAAAATATGTACTAAAAATATATCAGAAATTTTGTTAATTTAAATTATGAAAAGCAACTGTCTCAAATTGTTACAAAATGACTTGTATTTAAAATTCTATTAGATTACTTAACCTAACAGAATTTGGTGTAGTCCTATAAAATAAATAAATGGTACGCACCTAAAATTGTATTAATATTACATTGTCATTGGATATAAATAAGTGTGCAAATTGAAAATCAATCGGATATTTTGGAGTAAGTAAATATTTGAATAGAAATATTGAGCTATGGAAATATACGTATGAATGTTTTAAGCAAAATAAAAGCTTATCAAAATAACATAATAATTTAAGAATATTTCTTTATCTCATTTAAAACATTTTTGTAATCGGAACTATATGTCTGTGGCAAATGGTTTAGGAATTAGCTATTGGACAGCGTTGAAAATGGACGCCCTTTATAATACTTTAAGCACTTAGTGTACGTTCCCTTAAAGCTCAGTATAATTCATCCGTATTCTGCTACAGAAAAGTGGTTTAAGTCATGAAATTTAAAGTTTCATAACTCGGTCAATTTTAATGTTAGATGAATGGGACCTTTTTTCACTTACTTGTTAGAGTAGTGGGAAAAATTTACTAAATATTACTTATAGGACCGGGGAATCGTATAAAAAGTTAATTTTCATAATTTTTTAATAAAATTTTATTTTGATTTAAATCGCTTGAAAAACAATTCGGAACAGATGTAGTATTCGCCCGGAATCCGCCATTTTGTTTCTTTGTTGATCACTTGTGACCACTTTATACTTAATTTTTGAACAATTTTAGAAATTAAATGTACACAACAACAAATTTTTAAACTGAAAATCGCACTCCAAACATTTGTAAAAAAAAAAAAGAAAAAAAATAGCAGAAGGCTGAGAAGGAATTTATAATTAGCAATTGGTAAATATATAAATTTTAAAACAGTTAAATAAGCCAAATATTCATTTTTAAATATATATATATATTCCGAAATTACAGTAAAAAAATGTTTCAGAGTTTATAGATTTAAAAAAAATAAGAACAAAAATAAATAAATAGAAATACAGAAATCCAAAATCCGCAAAAGAAACAAAATGGCGGATTCCGGGCGAATACTACATGATAGCTAACAATTCTTTATCTTTTTTAAAGCAATTTTGCAATTGGAACTATATGTTTATAACTAACGGTTTAGAAATTAGCCATTGGCCACCATTGAGAGTGGACACTTTATATAGACATATACACACATTGTATATGACCATATATATCATATAACTTGGTGATGCATTTTGGTCACTTGAAGAGTAATCTTTGTGGCCACTATAATAAGTAAGTACCAAAATTATTCTAAAAAACAAATGAATGTCTGCAATTATATATTAACAATCAATATCTGACTGATTGATTTGTTTAAACATTTTATTTTTCTCTCAAAAGTTATTTTGTTTAAAAATATTGCTATTATTAATTTTTATAGGAGCCAATCATCATTATCAAAAGAAGCTCTTACTGAAGACGGAGAAACCTCGCTCTCTAAGCTTGATGTTGTTCTTACATTTAATTTAGAGGTTAGTAAATTGATTTATGGTTATTTGATTTGCACATGGCATATCTAAATGTATTTTTTTTGAGTTCTATAGTTAAATATATGAGGAAAATAAGTTTGAATTTGGATAAAAAAGCAAAAGTTTAAAAATTACTTTCTGGCATCCTTTATTATCATTTTAAAATCTCATGAGATTGTTATATTTAAATAAAACAATGGTACTTTTCAGTTAGCTGGGCACCAGCATTATGTATTACAATCTCAATTTTCAAATGTTTTTACTAGTTTTGATAGAAGGGACAGTTGAGAGTTTCTATCACGCTTTGGTTGCATGGAGTTGTGGCCCTTGCAGTTTAACATGATTTAGAATTCTCTCTTTATTATTTTTTTAGTTCTGATAATGGTTTTAAAAGAGGGATTTTTTTTTTAATTCTTTCCTCTACAAAAAGATAAGCATACAGAATTTACTAAAAGCTTAGAATTGTTGAGCAACTTTGTGTTTTGCCTTTATTAGAACAAAATGTCCCTGTAAGTCATAAAGCATTAAATTTACAAGCATCAAGGCAAACTATCTATGTCCTAAAAAAAGGGTAAGGCCAATTCACCACATGGCAGTACACCAAAATGAAAAACTAGTTCAAAAAGACTGAAAAAGGCTTAATCCAGATCTGATAATTTTTTAAAATGTAACATACTGTTGATATCTACTGTAACATCTGAAGAAATAAAAAAGAAATATTACTAATGAATGTATCAGTAATTTACCATCTATCACAAACTTCACATTTTTCAATGAGCGTCAAGATTTTTTTTTTTTTTTACTGTCATTGTATATGCACATATATATATATACATAAGACCATGAGGCGGCAGTACATACAATCACCTCATCAAGTTTTTGGGTAAAAA
This sequence comes from Maratus speculifer, assembly GCA_964019185.1. Classification (NCBI taxonomy): domain Eukaryota; kingdom Metazoa; phylum Arthropoda; class Arachnida; order Araneae; family Salticidae; genus Maratus; species Maratus speculifer. The sequence goes on from OZ025289.1 coordinate 382,987,317, forward strand.
TCTAAGATTAGTTGAACCTTGATTCACATATTAAAATGCAATTGGTCTTCCAAGTCGTATCCTGGTGGAGAACTCAAAAAAAAAAAAAAAAAAAAAAAAAAAAAAAAAAAAAACAATTTTAATGATTGACTTGTAGATTTATTACTGTACTTTCCTGCACCCAAAAGTATGAAACATGGAGGATTGAGAACAGGAAAACATAATAGTAAATCTATAAGTCAACTGCTAAAATCAGGTTTTTAAGTATTTTCCACTAAGATATGACTTGGCAGACCAATTACATTTTAATATGCAAATTGAGATTTGACTAATCCTAGATTTTCGTCCATGAACTTGATGAGGTGATTATTTGTGCTGCTGCCTCCCAGTCAGAGCAGGCAATCATGATTATATATATACACATATATATATTGTGTGTTTGTGTGTGTATATAAAATACTGGCACATGGCTAACCATTTAAGGACTATTTGAGTTTAACAGTAGACTTAAACTAATACAAACTTATTTCAGAATACATTCTATATTTTTTTCATTAAATTGAAAATTGTGTTTTTTTTTTTAAATTAAATTTCAGCCTAGAATAACTTTAAACTGAGCTTTATACAAAATTAAAATTACCTTTATAAAAACCATTTTTTATGTTATACAGTAGACTCCCTCAAATCCACACTGCTTGGGACCAGAGGTTTTGCAGATTTTAGAATTTTGCGGATTTCTGGTCATTGCTTTGTTTATATTTTTTTTAAAATAATTTGAATGTAATTGATAAAGAAATCCAAACTATAATGAATGTATAAAAAATTTAGATCTTTTTTGAATGATTAAAATACTAAAAGCAAAGGTCAAGTTAATAATCAATTAATATACAAAAAAATATTCATAATAAAGATGAAATGTGATTTTCCTAAATTATACAATGAAACTTGCCTCATAAAGGTACATTTCTAATTCACATCAAAGTCCTAAAGTAACAAAGCTTTATTTCAGGTTTAGCCAGACTTAATAACTAAAAAAGCTTGATTAATACACAAATATATTTGGTAAGATTGTGATTACCAATGATATCAGCAATATCTTACTTTTTTCCAGAAATAAATTATTCTTTCTTCATGAAAAACACAAATTCAATAACCTTAACAAAAATTAGAAATTAAAAAATATATGGAATTGATATAAAACTGAAAAAGTCAAATTTTGCACCTACCATAAAATTCCGTTAATCCGCCCTTCCCGATCAAACGCCCCTTCCCCACTTTATAAAGAATTTGAAATTTTCAAAAAATCCCGAGAAAGTGCCCTCCCTCCCGATTCTCAAAGGCGATTGAGAGTGAGATGAATCATTTTGAAATGAATGAATCATGAATCTTTGATGAAATGTGCGTTTTTTCAAGATTTTTTAACCGATTTCATGCTTGTTTTGGCTTTTCTTTACAAATTTCTCCTTTTTCCTGCGTTTTTTCGACAGAATTTACGTTTTTAAATAAAAAAACCCAAATTTTTTAAAGTATCAAAATTCATGATTCATTCAATGATTCATTCATTTCATGATGATTCATTCCTGTAAATTTTGTTGAACGATCGCGAAAAAATCCCATGTAAGCACCCCCTCTAACTATTGTACGATTTTTCTTTTCATTTGGGGGGGGCGGATTAACGGTATTTTACGGTACATCTGAACTCAAATGTTTCATTGTTTACATCTATAAATTAGGTGCGGATTTTAGAGAGTTGCGGATTTCAGGAGTGTGGATTTGAGGGGGTCTACTGTATTGCATTTAATTAATGTAAAGAAAATGCCCATGGGATATGTGGGATTTATTATTCAGAATTGTTTCCAGCATTATTGTTACAATACAAATAATATTTTATTTTTATGCTCATGTCAAAATTCTCATATTTTTGTAAATAACTAAAATTAATATTAATGATTTTGCTGATTATTTTTGATAGTTTAAGTTAACATTTATTTCTCAAATCAGTAATTTTAACAATCTTTTAACTTTATTCAAAATTTAAAATATTTTATAAATTCCTTCATTGAATAAATATTTATTTATTCAAAATTATTAATAATAATTATTAGAATACTTAATAATAAATATATATTCAATTTTCATAAATATCAACAATCTAATATATTAATTCCAACAATGTTTTTAACTTAATGGCAATGTCTAAATAAGTTGATAGTTTCTCTACAAAGTAAACAAATTTTATTCAAAATGATTTTTTAACTGTTATAGTATTATTTATATTTTCTTAATCTTTCTGTGAAATTTTCAATATTTTTTTGTAAAATGTAATCTGTTTTTTTTTGTTAAAAAGAGTATTTTGTTTTCTCTTCAAAAATATTTTTTTTTTTTTTTTTTTTTCCCCTCGAAATAATAATAAAGGCAATTAGTACTTTCAAATGGATTTTTAAATGCCTCACTAGTCTAACCTTTTAGTATGCTCATCAACATTATCTAAAAAATTAAGTGTCTTATGACTGCTCATCATATCAATATACATGATATGATTCTAGCTGCATCCATTTGCTTCTAGTAAAAATTCCCAAGTATGTAAGGCTACGATTTGCGAAAAAGACAATTTATCAATGATACACAAGAGGCATCTGTGATTCATTAAGATTTGACTTGATCATATGGTCTCCAACACCAAACTGCTGACTTGTACCATCAATCCTGACTAATGTGTTCATCTTATTATATAGGACATTATAGAGTTCTGCAGGGGGGGGGGGGGGCTCCCAGGTCAGTCCCTGAATTCATTGTTATTAGAGGATGCTTCCTTCATCTTCCTTACCTGCTCTTCAATCATGTCACCATATTTAAACAAGAATTTCTGTCATGAATAAGATGAAAATTATTATTAGCTCATAGGCTATCAAAGCTTGAGAGCTTATGTGTGTTTTTATGCAGAAATATCTGATTTGCTTTAAATTTTGGATGAAGGTTCTTTCTGATAAGGCGAGAATCTCTGAATAGTTTTTTAAGTTTAATGACTAAGTATACTGAAGGGAATGTGGGATAACTACTCTTAAATTATACAAATGGGTTTTTATGCAATTATCTGACTTTCTTTGAATTTTATATTATAGATTTATTATATGATAAGGTGTATTTTCTGATTAGTTTTGGAGGTTTAGTGATTAAGTATAAAGAGGGGAAATGGAAGGGCTATTTCCCCCTCCTTATTTGTTTTTGGAAGGTCATTATTCCTTGAAAATATAAGGCTGTAATTAATCATGTGGGGAGGGAAATTTTCTACTATGTTTTTCCGAAAAAGAAAATTTTAAATGTCAAACAGGCTTTTAGTAATTTTTTATGGGACATACTTGAACATTCCTGATTTTCTTTTATTAGTCAATTTCTTTACCATTTAAACAAAACGGTACTACTCTGTTATCCCGTCGACCAATTTCACCAAATTATACAAATTGCCAAACTAATAGCCAAATTATATATATTTGTAGATGAGCCTCAACTCCTACAAATAACTCAGAAAAATATTTCATTAAATGAAATTTAAACTTTTGAAAAACAGGTTTAAAAGTAGTTGAGAAGAGGGGCTGGTCGGGGTTTTAAGCTTATGTCATTATGGCAATGTTCTAGTTGACATTCCTGGTGGCAGACTTGTATAAAACCAAAAACTTTTTGTGCACTTAACATTTTGTTAAAAACATTCTGCAAATAAATTTAATGTCAGGTATAATTTGTTTTTTTTTTATGCAATTCATGGGCATAATTTGTGTTTTTTATGCGATTCATGAACGCAATTCGCATTATTACGCCATTTACGGACGTTATTCTCTTTTTTTTATTCGATTCATGAACAAAATTTGTGTTTTTTAGCTTTGTGCCGTTGAAATTCTTGTTTTTTGAGCAATGAGTTTCGCGTTTTTCGAGTTTTTTTTGAACAATTTATGGACGTTATTCGTGTTTTTTAAGCATTTATGGATGTAATTCGCTTTTTTACGCGATTCATGGACCCAATTCGCATTTTTGAGCGATTCTTGGAGAAAATTCGCGTTTTTTATGCGATTCATGCACGAAATTCATGTTTTTTACCAGATTCATGCACGAAAATCGCTATTTATGGAAAATCGCCATTTGCTTTTTATTCTGTTCATGGATGGAACTTACGTTTTTAGCACGATCTTTGGACAAAATTCGCATTTTTTACTCAGTCTTTAGATGAAATTCACATTTTTCGTGCAGAGTTTTGTCGAAATGTTGGTTTTTTTACACGATTCTTTGTAGAAATTCATGCTTTTTTATGTGATTCTTTGTCGAAATGCATGTTTTTTATACGCTTCTTTGTTGAAATTCGCGATTTTTTTCGAGGAGTTTTGATAACATTCGCGTTAACAGTAAATAATTCGGTCATAAAATTGAGGGAATATTTTTATTTTTTGGTACTAAAAAAAGTTGCAAAAATAAAAATTGTTTCTTTCTTAAAATTTTCTGCAAACTTCATTAAGTTTCCTGCGCACGCCGTGCGCGTGTGCGTCTATATTATGCAAATCTGCCTGGTGGGTTGGTGACATTAAAAATTCAAAAGTTAAACTTGATAATACTATATAGATTTAAGATATTAATCAATTTCTCAATTAATTTTCAGCAGTGAAATTACGCCTGATATTTTTAGATGCGTGAATATTCATACTTCTACTAAGCGTAAGACCAACCTATTCCCGACTTTTACATTTTTCACTAGGTTGGTCTTACGCTTAGTAGAAGTATAAATATTCACATATCTAAAAATATCAGGCATAACTGCACTGCTGAAAATTAATTGAGAAATTGATTAATATCTTAAATATATATGTGATTTACCGATGCTGGGTCTCTAGTATCTCATGTTATGCCACAGAATTGTGTGCTCATGAAGACGGATCTAGTGCTGCAATTTGCAGCTTAACCAACATATGAAGTGAAAAATACTGAGCTAGGCATCGTCCTCATAGCTTAAATGGTAGAGCACTTGGAGCGCTATTCCAAGGGTTCTGAGTTCGATTCCCGGCTTGGACATTTTTCACTAGGTTTTTCATTAGGTTGTTCTTACGCTTAGTAGATGTATGAATATTCACATATTGATAATACTATTCTAGTAATACAGAAAATAACTAGCATGAAGTGTTGAAAAATATATGGTACAGTTGTAAGACTTTAAAATATATTGACAGTTCATTTAATGAAGTAAGTATATTTCTTTTAATGATAATCATTCACTAAACTCATTTTCAATCTGTAAAAATTTTATTCAAGGTGATAATTCAAATGATGAAACATGGGTTGGAAAAACACTAACGTTTATTTAATAAATAAAAATGGAACAACTTAACTTGAAAATAACTTGCAATAAACTGACTATTTGTCAGTAAAATTAATGAAATAAACAATAAATTTAACTTTATACTCAGCCATCTTGTTCAGAAATCAGTTCCGTCTTCCATATAGACATCATTTCTTAAAAAAGGTAGCAAGCGTAACCTCCATGAGGGAAAAGATAAAACTTTGGAAACTTCGAGAAAATTTATCATTTCAGTATGGAAGAATTGACTTCTCATTCCTGAACTAAGCACCGATACCCCAAGGATTTTAAAACCGCTTGTATTTATTTTTCCAGTTGGTCTAAAAAGCATTGCCAGAAATAGTACTGAAATTCAAAGGTCTCAAGAACCGATCTCTGATTGGCTGCAAAAGAAATATGTTGATAAACTTCACAATTTGTGAAGTCCATTGTCACTTACGAAAAATTACTCTCCAAGCAGGGAGATTAGGTTGCGTTTTGAGTCAGTGCAGCTGACGATCGTTTAAAGTGACTCCATGCGACAACCAACCATGCATCCGTTTCAGTTGACGCTAAAAACATAAACATAAGCGATGTAGCTGGAATTTAATAGCTTAAATGAAAATAGAAAAAGGTAAGTGAAAAGAAATAAGTAGGTTACTTTTAAAAATAAGATAAACTTACGTTTAGGAGGGGGGGGGGGAACATAATTAAATAAGAAACTTTTTTTTCCCCCTTTAACATTGGCAAAAAGTAGGGAAACCACGTTAAACTTTACCTACAGAACACCCCCTTTTTCCCAGCTGGTTGCCACATGGAGTTATCGAGTTAAACACTTTTAAAACACTTAGAAAATATATATACTTTGAATTAACATTTGTAACATTAATTAAACATAAATGCAAGTACAGAAAATTTACTTTAAAAATATATGATGTAAAAAAATGCATGATGCAGATACACTTAATTGTAGAAAATGGCTGGAATGACTCACAGTCCATCAACTTGACTGAAATAATTCTTCTTTCAGAGTTCTATGTTAAATGTTCGTGAAAAGTTCAAATAAAGATCTTTGACTTTCTAAAAAAAACAGAATTAACAGGACTACGACATATGGCATAGTTCCAAAAAAATATCCCAAGTGGATATATAAAAGTTTTTTTTAATGATACATTATGTCTGTACCTTTACTGCATCAATATTTGTCGAAATTTCAGAAACTGATCTTTGCTCAGTGCTTTAGTAAGCAAGTCGGCTAAAATTTTCTTTTGTAGACACATGTTCAAAGACACTGTTTTGACAAAGGTCTCTCACAAACTTGTATTTCAAATCGATATGATGAGTTCGGATATTATCTGTCATTGTCTTTGTAAAAGAGTTGGCTGCTGTATTGTCGCACAGCATGATAGGTCACTGTATTGGGCCTGGTTGGAATAGTTGAGGAAAGAATTTTGATACTTCATGGATAGTATCAGATAGGAACTTGATTTCTTTTGCAGCTTCGCTAGCTGATATGAACTCTGCCTCCATTGGAGAGAAAACCGGGCAGGTCTGCTTCGTGACATGCCATTGTATGGGATTGTCGTTTAATAGGATTATGTGACTTGACCAGGATTTACGATCATCTAGATCAGGGCTGTCCAACCTTTTAATAAGCAGGGGCGCACCTCAGGTGTTGGCATTCAATGAAGGGCGCCATTACTTACCTGCCTGAAAATATACGGCAACATTACCGCAGGCTTAATATAATGCAAAGACATTTTACAGAAATAGACAAAAGGCCCTTATGGTTCTGCAGTTACATGTCTTAAATTTTAACTTATGCATTTTTTATGAGATATCTATCTAAAAATGTTTATAAGGTAATTTTCCAGAAACTTTATTTGCGAATATAATAAGAACATCAAAATAAATAAATAAATAAAGATGGAAATGAGCGATATTGCTAGGATTCTTTTAAGATATTAAAACAAGCTTTGACTTAATTTGAAGGCATGAATTTAGTTTTATTAAATGTAAAAAAAAAAAAAATAAATAAATAAAAAAAATAAAAAATAAAAGGGCATGATAGTGACCAATCCATATTTTAAATTTCTAAGAGATAGTCTAAAAGTGCTTTCATAAAGGAAATTTTTTTAATTTTCTAAGCAAATTGAAAAAAAAAGAAACTAAAATTTTAAAAGTCAAGAAGAAAAACTAAGCACCACTTATTCCTCATAGAAAACAGTCAATGGTCCCTCCAATAATGTGACAAAAGCAGAAAGAAAAGTGCTGAACATTCCTTCAGAGGAGCCGGGAAGGGGAAAAACGTTTGCTTTTCTATTATTTATTAAAAAGAGGCATTTCTAATTGTAACCAAATTTAGTTATCATAATTACACTTTATTACACAGAAACTACAAATCAAGAAACTATACATGATTAAAATTTTCAAAGTATGTTTCTGGTTTTTAATGTCTTTTCATAGGTTTTGAAAATATCTCTGATACAAACATTAATGATTTTAAACAAAGAATTCTTGATCATGTAATTTTACTTCTAAAAAGTCTAATAATGGAAAACCTTCAAAAGGGCGCCGCGTTGGACAGCCCTGATCTAGATCGTTCGCCCAAGATGTATCGACATAAGTTATAATTTGTAAATGTGGTTCCGATGATTGGAGCTTCAGTCCTAGTTTAGCTGTATTGGCCAGATAGAGCAGTATTCGGCATAACCTCCGATAGTGCTGGTGCGAGGGTTTTTCTGTATATTGCGAGATTGAAGATACGTACCATGCAATATCAGGTCGACATCTGTGGCTTATGTATTGCAAGCAACCCAGCAAACTTCAGAACGGAAGATTTTCGGGCAGTTCTTCACCCTCTTGAGCTGAAACTGGGATAAAGCCAGGAGAAGCTGGTAACGTTATCCTAGAAAGACATTGAACATTAAACTGTTGAATACACTGTTCAATATATTGTGAGCAGGTTATATTTTTAAACTGAATGTCTTCTTTGTTGAATTGAATTCCTAGTAAAGTGTGAATGGCTCCCAAATTTTTAACTTCATAAATATTTTCTATTAAACCAATAACTTCCCGTAAAGCATCCTCATCTTTTGCAAAAATGGGGAGGTCGTCAACATAGACCAAAACTATTGGGATATTTTTATAAACGTAGACGCAATTTACCCCAGGTACTTCAGAAAAATCATTTGCAATGAGTTTTGTATGGAGGTCGTGTAACCAACACCTTCCTGCCTGGTGCAGGCCATATATTGCTTTATTAAGAATATCAGTTTCCCGGCCTGGTATTACGTATCCAAGTGGTTGTCGAATATACGTTTCCTTATCAATGTTTCCATACAAGTAGGCACACTTTATGTCAAGTAGGCAGTTCTTCCATTTGAATATCATGGAGAATAAGACAATAAAAAGACGTATCAAAGAAAAGTTGACTACTGGAGAAAAAGTTTCATGATAGTCCAAACCCTCTCGCTGGTTGTTTCCAAGCGCAACCAATCTAGCTTTGTAAGTTTGAACTTCCCCAGATGCATCTCGTTTTACCGTGTAAACCCATCTCATACCGATGACTTTCTTAGTGGGGTTGAATGGTACTGGAGTCCAGACTTTCCTTGCTAACATGGTAGAGATTTCTTTATTCATGGCGTGTTTCGCTTGTGGGAGAGTTGCAGCATGTTTAGCAGTCTTTGGAATGAAAATTTCTGTTAAGTTAGCCTCATGAATGTTAGAAAAGGTAATGGGTCCCTGATAATCATTACTTATTGAAAAATTGGCTATATCAGAGTCATATGAAAGATTATTTTGCTTACAGTATTCATCAAGGTCTTTAGTACTACGTAAACGTTCATCAGTGTGTGTAATTATATAAATGTCATGCCTACCTGTTGACGCCCCCTTTTTTCTTGTAGTGACAATTCTTGTGGAAATGAGTTTACTATCATCCTCTTCTTCGTTGCCATTGCGAGTAGTGTCATATTCAATCTTTTTAGCAGAGTCATGCTCATCTTCTGAACTTTCTTTATCTGAAGAGTTGTCGTGCCATTCACCGGTACTTAGTTCCTTGTTTCCATCATCTGGCTTCTCTTCTTTTGTTATTTCTGCTAGTGTTGGAATACTAGAAGTAGAGGGTTCTTCGGGATGTACGACAGGCAAAACATGACTAGAAGGTAAACCTACAGTGAATGGTTATTCAAAATCATGAATACTGTTATGAGATAATTGTGGTGGTTGCTTTGGATTTCCTAACTGAGCTTCATCAAATGTGACGTGTTTTGATTCAATAATGCGGTTTTCACGAGGAAACCAGACTTTATAACCAGCTGTGCTGAGTCCACATCCAATAAACACACCATGTTTAGACCTGGGCTGTAACTTGTTATGTTGTTGCTTTGGCTGGTGGACATATGCTACACAGCCATAACGGCGAAAATGGCAAACTGATGGTTTTTGTCCATACCACCTTGAGAATGGGATTGCGTTAATTCCTGTATGTAGGATTCTATTACGAATATAATTGATTGCCATTACGGCTTCAACCCAGAGTTTGGGAGGGAGGTTGGCTGCTTGACTAAAGGTACGAACTCCTTCAAAAAGTACTGTATTGTAACGCTCAGCAATGCCATTTTGTTGGGGGCTGTATGCCGAAGTAGTTTCGTGCTTAATTCCTAATTTGGTGACTAAATCATTTATTTGTTTATAGCAGAACTCGAGGCCGTTATCAGTATGGATGACTTTGATTTTCCTTTCTGATTGTCTTTCAATGAACTTTATAAAATTGTTTACTTTTGAAGGGACCTCATCTTTCGTTCGCAGGGGATAGCAAAAAGCTCGGCGATTTTAGTCGTCAATGAAGGTCAGAAGATACCTATGTCCGTTTCTAAAGCCTACTGGCACAGGACCCCAGATATCAGAATGAATGAGGTCTAAAATGGCTTTAGAACAAATATGTGAAAGTCTTGGATAAGTAGCTCTGGTGCTCTTACTTAGTATGCATGGCTCACATTTTTGTTCGGAACCTTGAAGTTTATCACAACTAGGGATGGGCATTATTTATCGTATTAGGATAAATAACAGTGTTACTACGCTGGAACCTCATATTGCATTACTATGTTACTGAAAAGTCCCTGTTAAATAAATAACGCATGGTTCTTAATGACAGCATCTTCCTTCACTTGTTTTAATCAAGATTTCATTTTTTGTAGCTCTAAAATAAAAATAATATTCATTAAAAACGTCCTAAATTGTTTCTTTTGAGACGTTTGCCCAACAATGTTGAATTCAGACACTTTTCTTGGGAGGAATTTCTGTGCTCTCGCTCTGGAAGACAAACAGAAGAACATTATAGAGTTTCGGGAGGTGGGGGAGAAGCATTGCTTTATTGCTTTTTCTGACCATTGAAAATCCAAAATCTCAAATCTTCCGAGATGGTAACGCCTCCAGCAGTTTTTTGGTATCTATGTAGATTTTCATTGGTCCATTTCTAAATCTTTTGTTCAATTTCCAAATTGCTGCTTTTTTATACATAGAAGGATTAGGTTGAAAGTTTCATACAAAATTTCATTTTCAAAAAAATTGCAGTAGAACAGGAAAATATGCTAAAAATCACATTGAAAAATGCATCAAAAATACTAAATACTAAAAAATCGCAGTGGTCAGAATTAACTCTAATAGGGAAAACATTGTGATCAGAAATATTTCATTAATGAAAAAAAAATTGATGCTGAACACAAAATTCGCTAAAAATCACATTAAAAATTGTTGAAATTTAAATTTTATAGCAGACAAAATTCCGTACATTAGTCAAAAAGTTTGAAGCACAATTCATTTTATCAATGTCAAAAAATAGCTGCAAAATGTGAAAAATAAAAAAAAATAAAAATTGCATTAAAAAATTCAATAAAAATTCAAAAATTGTTGTATGAATTCCAAATAAACTTTATTGAAAACAGGACAAAATGTACTATAATGGGTTAAAAGAATGAAATCATATTAGTTTTACTAATGTGGAAAAATCGACTCAAAATATAAGAAAGAAAAATAAAAATTGTATAAAAATTTAAAAAAATCTAATTAAAAAATCGAAAACAGACTTTGAGGTGCAAAATAAATTATGTCCATTCAAATCAATATCCAGTTTTTTCATAATAATTTTTAATTTATTAGTTTTTTGATGCACAGTATGTGAATTTTCACATCTGTAGCATGTCACATACCTGGTGTGTCTATTAATGTTGCTTAATAACTTGTTTAATTTGTAAAATATATTTAACTATTTATTATTCCTTCCACAAGTATCTAAAATACTAACTATTTAAGCATATTTATTTTTTTTATATTGTGATTTAGTTTATTTTATTAGAAGAATTATGTGTGTCACACAATAAATTCTCACCTCTGCTACCCAAACATTAAATGCCATTTTTTAATGATAGATGGCAATACAGGCACCACATTTTATTTCCCATGATGCAAGTTATCCATTTTGTTAATTTAAGCTATAAAAAAGTTTCTATATTTTAATTGAGAAACAAAAAGACAGATTTTTTAAAAAAAATCAAGTGTGGTTATTAAGAACTCTGACATTCCTGAACTTTGATGGCCTAGTAGGTAAAATAATGTAAAAATACAAGTTTGCCTGTTTCAATATGCTTAACATGTTCAAATTGTAATAACAAAAAATAAATTTCCTTTCCTGAAAAATGTATCCATTAAGGTTATATTTATTGATAGTTCTTCACATCCCTGAAATTTAAAGCACAATTCCATGAATAAGGTTATATATATCTTTTTATTTATGAGTAAAATTAAGTAGGACCATTGTTCATGATTACTTGTAGTAAATAAAAGTTTGATATAAAAATGATAAAAAGGGAAATGCAAAGTTTTGAAATTGAAAAATATTTTTGTTCAAGAGGTAAATTTTTTAAAGAATGACCCATATAGAGGTACCTTCCCCCCCCCCCCCCCCCCCAGATTTTATAGTTCCTTGTGCAGCCTTCTTTTCAGAATATCGCTGACTCACTCACAAACTTGTTTCTTTATTATTATAGATGATACATACTTCCTACACTGTTTACAAAAGTGTATTAATGCATTAATATTTAAGTAAACTATGTTTTACAAAACAAAATAATCTGCACTATTTATAAGCAATATAAATTTATTCATTATTAATAAATTTGAAAAAGAAATTCATTTATTTGTAATATGTGGTTTTACTTAATGTAATTTGTATTCAATTATAAATAAGCTATCAAAAATTCATTTACAATATTGATTATTGCCTAAAAATCATTTAAACAAACAAACGAACTACTACAAAAAAAGAAACCATCTTTAAATAAAACAAAAACTTTTTTTTTTAATTTGGTTATTTTGCCACCTGCAAAAATATACCCTTAAATGCAAGTACTCTCTCCCTTTCTCATTTTTTCTTAGAAAGGAATGTTGTTTTTAAGTATAAACTATGTTCAGGTACTTAAGTAATTCATGTCAATTTTATTAAACAATTCATTAAAGGAATTTAAAGTAGAATCTTTTTTATACAATTGGAGGGGTCAAATACTGAAGAAAAGCACTTGAATGAAATATTTTGATTTGAGTATTATGTGTGTACATGTTTATATGATATTTAGCTCTGCTACAATGTTTTTCATTCAATTCTCCTGTTTTATATCTCTGTTCTTTTTTAGCTTATATTTTTATAAACTTAAATAACATAAGGTATTGTTAAGCTCTAACTAGATATTTTCAATCATTTTATTTCTAAGAAAAATAGTTATATTGTAGTATGACCTGATTCATTCACTGTTATATCAGACTCAACTATTTGTGATTAAAGTATTATGTATTGTTTGTATATTGCAATAACTTTGGAATGATATTTTGATTATTTTTAGGTAGTTGTTATGGAAGTCAAAGGATTAAAATCATTAGCATCTAATAGAATAGTTTATTGTACTATGGAAGTAGAAGGAGGAGAAAAATTGCAAACTGATCACGCTGAAGCATCTAAACCCATGTATGATTTTTATCTTTTTTATTCTTTCTTCTGATAGTTTTGAAATTAAAAACTCATTTTTAAATTTTCAAGTTCTATAATCCCATATTATTTTAAATTTTAATTACTTAAAAGATGTATAGCTAACGGAGGGGAAAAGTATCCAAGCCGGGATCGAACCCGGATCATCAGTGTAGCGTACAGACATTCTACCAACTGAGCCACTTTAAATGTATGTGCTCCTGCATTCAAGTCCCAACTTGGACACTTTTTCACTTTGAAATAATATTGAATGCAAGGCATGAGAAATTTTCTACAGAAAAGTTTCCAATAATCATGTAGATTTATTAACCCATGTTTGCAATTTTTATTTATTTCCTGTATTTAGCAGGTTATATCTATATTAATAAAAACTTTTATTTGTGTCTGTATCTGTATGTTTGCCTACTTGTTAATGGTGATTAGAGAAATCTGTAGCATGAAGTGGTCTGTAAATTTGGATAAAGATAGTCAAAGACAGGTTCGAATGCAAGAGTCAGATCACCAAGGCTCCTATGGAGTTACCAAAAACAAAGCAATAAAAATGTTTGTGTATTCATGTTACCTTTCTTTATCTTATGGTACTTGTCCTTAAAAGGAATATGAATACTTACTAGTGAATAAAATATATATATATGAAAGGATAAAACCTAAAGCCTTTTTAAAATTTAAACTTAAAATTAAAATTCAAAAACTTAAAGGTCCGAATTAATATTTTTAACTTTAATCTAAAATTTAAATGCCCCTTCTTTTAACCTTAATTCTAATACTTAAAGCTAGTTTGCCCCTGTTAATGTTCTTTCCCAACCTAACATTTATTACTCTCAGAGATGATTTTTGGATGTTCTTTAAGATTAAAAAAGCTGACGTAAACGCAATTCTTAATTTGTAGGATCAGCAATGAAACCCTGGAAAACCGCACCTAACAACGTCATAGTGCCCAGATATTTCTTAACCAATTAAAATTAGAGTAACACCCATTAGTTAGTATCGCGACCTGGTAGAAATAATGCGAATTAACGGCCTTTAAATAGCGGGAGCGCCTAAAACAAGCGGCTTTTTTGACCTAACACTTGCCTAATAAAATGCTGCCCAAAGAAACGAAGTTTTGAAAGGAAAGCGTCAAGTCACAGGGACCTGGTTTCTCCCAAAGATCTGCCAAAAAGGATTAATAAACCAGGCCCCAAGTGAAAATGTTGTGTCGTTATTTGTCTCTCAATCACACCTCATGATTCAACAAAAATAACGGCTTATCGATGGTAAAACACCAAAATCTTTCCCGGCCATTCGGACGATTGACTCGGCGCAATCTCCAAAGTCTCTCCCCGGCACCTACAACGCTTGACGCGACGGACCTATGAGCTGTAGCGCCCGACCTCTCGAATCTCTCCACGACTACGATATGAACTCTCTCCACGACTACATCCTTCTCCTCGAATGATGACGGAACTCCCACGAACGTAAGCCAAGACTCGGGTTCCTTACAAAGAGTCGGGTAGGATAAAAACCTGACAAGCGGAACGAAACCTGGATGAGAAAGCGCTCTGCTTCCAGGAACGTGATCGGCGGATACAAGCGGTACCAGATTTTCTCTCTGTCCGAAGACTAGTAACGGAATACGGCATGCTTTTTCGCCAAAACGCGATAAATACGGCTGTGTGGTGTAACGTGACTTTCGTTCTACAACCCCTGTGAGTGCGCTGCGCTCCGCGATCAGCTGTGCAAAGATGTTGTTTCAAAGGATATCTCGGATCAAACTCCGATAGTTTGAACATTTAAAGAGACAAAACAAAAGAAAGAACGGAATGTGCGCGTATTTTTATTTATTTTTTCTTCTGTTCCATTTTTTTTTCTATCAATCGCGGATTATTGTTCAAGGTAAGGTGTTTTATTTAATATGAAAAGTTAGAAGGAGCAAATTCAGGCATTTTATTGAAAAAAAAAAAAAGTAAAGTTGATTTTTTTTTTTGTTTGTACTTTGTGTTTTTATAAAAGTTATTTTTAGTATTTAGTTAAGATTTTAATCATAGAAAAAGAAGAGTGATCTAAGAATGAACATGATAAAATATTTTTATTTTATTTTTAATTTTTACTGTAAAGTTCGTTTTGCATTGGTTTAGTTCTGCTCCTTTCAAGTTGAAAAAGATAAATAAAAATTATCTTTTAAATTAAGATTCATAATTTGAGTTATAAAAAATGATTTAAATATCAGGTTACTATTATTTTACTATTTGGAATTATTTAATGTTATTTGTATGTGTTACTATGTGGAATATATTATGATTTTGTGAGATTTTATTTGTAAACATCATGAGTACTACCCCACAATCAGAGAAAGTAGGCGACCCCCCAAAAAATGATGGTGTGGTTCCCGAGACTCCGGAAAAGGAAATTAATGCAGCAAATTCTCAGTCCTCAGGTAATAGTGAAGGCACATGTCGAAAAGATCCCGAAATTGTGCCATTTTCTCCGGACTCGAAGATGTTATGGATTCCTTGGCTGAGATACTTTGAGTCAGTTTGTGTAGAGGAACACAAGGATGATTTGTGGAAAATCCGCAACATCCAAAAGTATCTAAAAGATACCGCGCTTACCTTATATATCAACAACTGTCTTCATGTCCTCCATTGGTCAGAGTTAGTGTTATTGTTTACCGAACATTACACTACTCCTGATACACTATCATTGACAGATTTCTCCCAGATCAAATTTAAATTTGGAGGTGACTTAAATGAATATTACCACCAAAAAACTAAAGTAGGACGCACTTTAGGTTTAGATCAGCGTTTCATTTTGGACGGTCTTACGGATGGACTGCCAGTAGAGATGAAACAGTTGGTAGTGACAAATGCGCCTGCTGATGTCAATGAATGGAGAGAATTAGTATTTAAATTAAGTAAATTGCAGTTAGAGCAGAAAGATAAAACAGACAGGAAGACTGAGCCTAACCCTCAGCAGCCCCCTCAATATCGACAATGGAAACCTTTTAAATCCCACATTGACCATGGACAAAATTCCTACAGACCATGGAATTATCGTGTCCCAAACCAATCACCTCAATTTCGACATTTTAACCCAAACCCACAAAGAAATACATTTAGACCGATGCAACCAATTCCCACAAGATCTATGCAGACCGATCAACAACGCCCAAACTTACATTATCAGGCCACGTTGCCACCAACGCCGTGCCGAGTTTGTTTAAATGTGGGCATTTCGAATGCTTATCATTGGGTGCGAGATTGCCCTTTTCGTAAACAAACGCTGAATGTTACTGCCCTAGCACCAAATCCAAGTGTTTCAACCCATAATCTAGATCAGACTAATAATGAGTTTCCACAAAATACAGAAGAGAGCCAATGACAATTAATAATACCCGGGTATATCAAAACACATAATGGATCCAAACAAAAAATGAACAATTGTCAAACAGCTACTCATGTAAAAAGTGAAAGCTCATTACCATGTTTGATAGATACAGGTAGTTCTATCAGTGTAATGCCATACCATTTAGCCCATAAATTTAATCTAAAAATATCTAAAGTTCAAAAGAGTATTTCAGTTGCACAAACTCAAGGTGTTCTAGCTTTGAAAGAAAAATGCTTTGTCAGTTTGCAATTAGGACAAATAACTCAAACCATTGAACTGTTTATAATTCATAACTCTTTACCATATGTTTTAATTGGGCTACCACATTGTGAATTGTTTAGATTAAATATTGATTGCTCTAAAATGCAAATCCATCAGAATAACAAAAAAATATCACTTATGCGTAATATTTCAAAAAAATCATCCCACCATACTTTGCATTTGTCACAACCATATATCCACCCGCTAAAAGCAGAGATCCAAAATGCAGAGATATTTGAAGAAAATTTTGAACCGGAGTTGTTTGAAACTTCTGACCATGGGCCCAAAGTTCAGTTGGCTAAAGAACAACTACCTGCTCTTCTCGCCAAATATGTCTGTATTTTTGCAAAAGATAAGTACGATGTAGGCTGTGTGAATATAGAACCCCAAAGAATCCATTTAACCTCTGACCTTCCCGTTTCACTTAGGGCTTACCGTACATCACCCAAAGAAGAGGAAGAAATCCGAAACCAAGTCCAAAATTTGTTACAGGCAGGAATCATTAAAGAGAGTTGTTCCCCTTATTCGTCGCCTGTCACTTTAGTTTACAAGCGCGAAGAAGGGAAGAAAACTCGTTTATGTGTAGATTTCAGAAAATTAAACGCTATTACCAAGACAGACGCAGAACCCCTACCCCGAATTGATACCCTTTTGGATAAATTAGCACAAGCTAAGGTCTTTTCCACTCTCGACTTGGCCAGTGGATATTGGCATATACCTATCCACCCTCGAGACACCGAAAAATTGGCATTTGCGACCACTTTCGGTTTATTTGAATGGTTGCGATTACCTTTCGGATTAAAAAACGCACCTGGGATATTCAACCGCACACTCCGAAGAATCTTTAATAAGTACAAAATTAATTTTGCCTGTAGTTATTTTGATGATGTTATTGTATTTTCTCAAAATGAGGAAGAACATTTGATGCATTTAGAGACATTATTTAATATTTGTGTCCAAGAAAACCTCAAATTAAAGTTATCAAAGTGTAATTTTGTTAAATCAACAATTAATTTCCTTGGTTATGAAGTTTCTAATGGATGTATTACCCCTGACAATCCAAATGTAGAGGTTATTAAGAAATTAAAACCACCAACCAATGTAAAAGAGTTGCAACGCTTTTTGGGATCTATTAATGTCTATAATAAATTTATCCCTAAGTATGCCGAAATTAGATATCCTCTCAACCAATTATTAAAGAAAAATGTCCCCTATGTATGGGACCAAAATTGTCAATATTCTTTTGAGAAACTAAAACAGGCTTTGATTGAAAAACCTATCTTAAGATTGTTTGATCCCAAGGTGCCTTGTGAACTGTTTGTAGATGCCTCAAGTCTTGGAGTAGGGTGTGTTGTGAAACAGGTAGATGAAAAAGGAAAATTACACCCAATAGCATATCACTCTAGAAATCTTCGAGATTATGAAAAAAATTATGCAATAACGGAATTAGAATGTTTGGCAATTGTGGATGCCTTGGATAAATTTTATCATTATTTACATGGTCAAAAATTTGTCATTCATACGGACCATGCGGCACTTACCTGGCTCAAAAATGTTAAAAATTTAAGAGGACGTCTTTTCCGCTGGTCTCTCAAACTTAGTATGTTTGACTATGAAATCAAATACCAAAAGGGCTCCACTAATGTTGAAGCTGATATGCTATCAAGACAACCTGTTTCAGAAAATGTACACCATGTTATACATCTCCTTGACTTGAATGAAGTAAGAGACAGCCAGAAAAAGGAAAATGTAACAGCAGATGGTAAAAAATACACTGAAGTAAATGATGTTGTTGTAATTAAAAAGAAAAGTTTGTATAAGATTGTTGTCCCCATGTGTTTACGGTTACCCCTCTTAGAAAAAACCCACACACAATTTGGCCACCCTGGTATTTATAAAATGATAAATTTAATTTCCCCACAGTATTATTGGCCTAATATCAATCAGGACATTGAAAATTTTGTAAAACATTGTCATACATGTCAAATAAACAAAAAATGTAAACAAAAAAGATTTGGCATGTTACAATTGATGCCCCCAACAGATATACCTTTTGAATGCTTGGCATTGGACTCTGTTGGCGGATTTAATTACTACAATTCTACGAAAAAATATTTGCATTTAGTGGTTGACCATGCAACTCGCTATGTGTGGGGCTTTCCTTCAAAAAGTGTAACTACTGAAACTTATACAAACATTTTGAAACAATTATTTCAACTACAAGTACCAGAAAAATTGTTAACTGACAGAAATGGAGCATTTACCGCTTCCAGATTTAAGAGATTTCTTCGTACTTACAATGTTAAACACAGATTGACAAGTAGTCACCACCCTGAAACGAATGGAAAAATTGAATGCCTAAATCAGACTATTGTAACCAGATTAAAGTGTAAAGTTAATTCTTCTTCTAAGAAAGTACCCTGGACTAAACTGTTAGATGAAGTCTTAGTTGAATATAACAATACTCCTCATTCTGTAACTCAATTTACCCCTAGTTATTTATTGTTAGGAAAATTGCCATATGATCCTCCTTTGCCAAATAATAGTTATTATCCTCCAGTTGATGAAGCTAGAAAATTGGCTAAAGAAAGAACAATTGCTTACCATAAGAAAAATAAAGTCCGCTATGATGCTCGTTTCCTTCCTGTAAAGTTTAAAGTTGGTGACCTTGTAATGTATGAAGAATTTCATTATCCTAATACCCGTAAATTAACTTCCCCATATTCTGGACCATACACCATTCTGAAACAATTTTCTGAAGTCACTTTTGAAATTGATAAACCCAGCCCACATTTTAAGAGAAATTCTGAAATTGTCCATTCATCCAAGTTAAGATATTACCATTCTCCTCAAAATCTCAAACTCAACCATGAATAAAACCCCATCTATCTCCTTCATCTTTCAATTTTTTATTTTTGCTATTCTATCGTCCCTCTATCATTAGTATTTGGAAGAGGACCCAGCTGGATGTTTAACCCTCAACCCCCAGCGGTAAAGGATGAAAGTTACAGTTTAAAAGCACTGTTAATTTTTTTTAATGTTATTAGTATATGATGAAATGTGTTATGTCAATAAGGGTCCTCCGCTCCTTGACCACCCGTCTTTAGCCGGACTGTTTTCCCAGATTCTCTTTCCAGGTTGAACGGAGAATCTGGCAAAACTGCTTCGCTTGCCCTTTGTAGGTGAATGTCAGTTTCCCACTTTCCTTTTCTATAGTGCAAGTGGCACTTTTTTTTGGGAAGACCTTTCACCACAAAGTATTGAAACCCATCTCCCACTAACACTGGGCATGGTGAAAATTATAGCAAGTTTATATTTTTTCTTAGTAGCTATAGTTTTCAGAGGTCTGACATTTTTGTATTTTGGAGTTAGCCTCGAATTAAGCCTAAAACTGGATACTGTACATAGTTAGAAAAGATGCAACCTAAGAATTAAGTAGGAAAAATAGAGTTTTATAGTATTATAATTAGTATTATGTTATATAGTGTTTTCTTATATAGTGATTATATTATATAGTGTTAAAATTGTGTTGTGTTGTAATTACTTTTGGTGATATTTCAGTGTCAACATACAGTATTTTCAGAAAAAAAAAAAAAAAAAAAAAAAAAAAAAATGTGCATTTATTATACAATTGTATTTTGCTGATAATATTGAATATCATATTTTTTGAGTATTTTGCTATTTTTACCCATGTTTAATGTCAGTAACTTGTGTGTGTTTTAGTATTTTATTTTTGAATATTTTATTATATTATATAGTATTTCAATTTTGCATAAAGAATGTTTCCAAAGGACTTTCCTTCATAAAAACTTTCAACCAAAGGAAACATCACAGACATTTAAAAACTGTTTAGTGGAAAAAAAAAAAAAAAAAAAAAAAAGTTTATTTTTTAAATGTTATGTTTTTTAGTCAATATGTGTTTCATTATTTTAAGTGTTTATATTTTGATTTTGGTTAATGTTTCTTTTTGTTGTCCTTCTCGAGAATGTCCCTTAAATGCTGCAGCATTTCCATAGCATTATTCATCACACATTATCAGTACCATTATTCATAGCATTATTCATAGCATTTCCATAGCATTATTCATCACACATTATCAGTACCATTATTCATAGCATTATTCATAGCATTTCCATAGCATTATCTGTCACATTATCAGTACCATTATTCATAGCATTATCCGTCACATTATCAGTAACATTATCCGTAGTATTAGCATTAGTGTTCATGTTATTCAATGCCAAAATATTGAAAAATCTTTTGTTGTAATATAGTGTTTTTTATGTAAAGAATAATGTTTTCATATAACCTTTTTCATGTAACCTGTAAATAATGTAGAAACTAGGTCCAGCTGGCTTGATGTTGTAAAACTGAAAACCACTTAGTAATAAGGATGAAACCCAGGTAAAATATTTAGGGGAGCTGAGACCCACAGACCTTGCAAGCAAGATCTGTGGCTCTTGTTTTAGTGGGGGGGGGATATGAAAGGATAAAACCTAAAGCCTTTTTAAAATTTAAACTTAAAATTAAAATTCAAAAACTTAAAGGTCCGAATTAATATTTTTAACTTTAATCTAAAATTTAAATGCCCCTTCTTTTAACCTTAATTCTAATACTTAAAGCTAGTTTGCCCCTGTTAATGTTCTTTCCCAACCTAACATTTATTACTCTCAGAGATGATTTTTGGATGTTCTTTAAGATTAAAAAAGCTGACGTAAACGCAATTCTTAATTTGTAGGATCAGCAATGAAACCCTGGAAAACCGCACCTAACAACGTCATAGTGCCCAGATATTTCTTAACCAATTAAAATTAGAGTAACACCCATTAGTTAGTATCGCGACCTGGTAGAAATAATGCGAATTAACGGCCTTTAAATAGCGGGAGCGCCTAAAACAAGCGGCTTTTTTGACCTAACACTTGCCTAATAAAATGCTGCCCAAAGAAACGAAGTTTTGAAAGGAAAGCGTCAAGTCACAGGGACCTGGTTTCTCCCAAAGATCTGCCAAAAAGGATTAATAAACCAGGCCCCAAGTGAAAATGTTGTGTCGTTATTTGTCTCTCAATCACACCTCATGATTCAACAAAAATAACGGCTTATCGATGGTAAAACACCAAAATCTTTCCCGGCCATTCGGACGATTGACTCGGCGCGATCTCCAAAGTCTCTCCCCGGCACCTACAACGCTTGACGCGACGGACCTATGAGCTGTAGCGCCCGACCTCTCGAATCTCTCCACGACTACGATATGAACTCTCTCCACGACTACATCCTTCTCCTCGAATGATGACGGAACTCCCACGAACGTAAGCCAAGACTCGGGTTCCTTACATATATAGTACATGTTTCATTTTTTAATGCAGTATTAACTCTCAATCCTCGGACCCTGAATGACTGTTAAAAAAAATCTATACAAATACCTACCTACTTTCAGTTGGTATCTTTTGTTTAAAATTGTAAATATCTGTTATTTCAAAAAATTAATGTTTTCAGAATTTCTGATTTTTGTTACATTTTAAAATTTTCACCCACATTGCCTGGGTAAAAATACAAAAAAACAATCAAAAAATGTCTGCATCTAAGGTTTTTTTCTTTTCTCAACAATACATTTTATAAAAAAATATGAATATTTGTAATTTTAAAAATAAACATTTTTTAAGGGTCATTTGCATATTTTTTGGTTCTGCAGTTTAAAACTGCTATCCATGTTACCTGAATTAAGGAATAAACACAGATAGGTGGCATTTTTCTGTCATCCCAGGCAACTCTTGGTAGATTTTCTAATCATTAATAAGTTATAAGAATTTCTAATTAAATATTTAATAATTTTAATAGTTTCATTAGCTTAAAATTTTACATATATTTCTGATAAACTGTCACGCTAAAAAAAGCTGTGGGGTGAAAAATCATAAGTTAACGCAACATACAGTAAGCATGTTATTAAAATATGCATAGTTTAATATTAAAATTTATTCAGAATCATAGGCTCCTAGATGCTCCTCCTGCTAGATGGTTTCTTTTGAAATTGTACTGTATGGAAGAAGAAGATAAACTAGTTGCATATCAATACAATTTCAACAACAAATTTAGGATTTTTAGATTTTACTATACACATTTTAGTAACATACTTTTGATATTGTGTGTTAATTTATAATTTTGTCTTCAGTTACTCTTTCTGTTTGATACAAAGTATTGCAGCTCAGATAATTATTGTGTGAATTAAATAAAAAAAAGTGAAATTAGTTTTTGTAGTCTTTAGTGTTTTCACATGTATTTACATATGTTATAATTATTTAATGTTGGTATGACTTTAAAATATGTTAATATATATCTATATATTTTTAAATGTTTATTTTTACTTTCTTTTCCTAACAGTGAATATTTTCTTCTAAATAATATTGTAGAAGATTCATATGAAGTATCAAAAAATTTTCAACAAATTCTACTTTGAATGTTTCTTCTTTCCTCTTTTAAGTATTCTTGTTAGTCATTCTTCTCCTGTCATTCTTTTTTAATTTTTCTGCATTTTGACATGTTAACAGTTTTTATTCTTGCTATTGGTGGGAGTAATTTGTTTTTATAAGGGAAAATGCCCTAAAATGATCTGCTTAAGAGGAAGACTTGTGTAAATTTATATAACTGCTTAAGTAAAATTTTGACCCTTTGCAATACTGGCTGCAAGAAAAAATGGCTTTTCAAGGCTGAATGTTCCTCTTTCCATTTTCCCTTCATTGTCATGGCATCAGTGGAAGCCAGTTCCTTGTCCTGTTTTCTCCACTGCACTTCCGCTAAAGAAATTGAAAAACTATTGAATTTTTTTTTATAGATTTTCCATGTAACCATAATCAGATTTCAAAGGAAAACACACACAATGTAAAATAAAATAGCAAATGGCATTTTTATTTGATTACAATTTTAATGAAGTTGTTTCCACAGATTATACTTTTTGTCTTTGATCCCTACAAATAAGTACAGTAGAACCTCGATAATCCAGATCGGGTTTTTCGCTTTTTTTTCAGGTTTGAGAAGCGATTGGCTAATTTCTTTAACATTAACTTGTTGCAGCGTCGTATTCTGAATAATAAAACAAAAACTTTTTCGCTAATCGCTTCCCAAAGTTGAAAAAAAAAAAATAATGAAAAAACCGATCCGGATTATCGGGGTTCTACTGTAAAATCAAGATTTTGTTGTAGGATAACTTTGTATTTAAAGCACAATATTTTAAAAAAGGAAAATATTTTTAGTCATGTGGAATATTAAATGGTTTGAATTTAATAGTACGTCAATTTATTAGGTTGTAAAACTTCTTCCATACTTACTTCATATTTGTTTAAAACTATTAATTAACTTTTTTTATGTATTAATTTACTTTTCTTCATAGGTGGGATACCCAAGGAGATTTCACCACTACCCATCCCTTGCCCATAGTTAAAGTTAAACTCTATACAGAAAGTCCAAGCCTTTTAAGTTTAGATGATAAAGAACTTGGCAAAGTAATATGAATTATTGTTTTGACTATCTTAATAAATTTTATTGATATACTGTAAACAATACATATGTGTGATTTTTAATGCTTCAATACTTGTTTTTAATTTACCTTATGTTCTTATTTATTTATTATAATTTTTATTGAACAAATATATGTCTTAATTATGAAATAAAATAATTATTGATAATGTTTAATATAATTATTATTATTATTGTTTCTGTAAATTACGGATGCAATGAATAGAGGTTGGGCCGAATAACCGAATACCAATTATTTGACCAATTTATAGCTGAATAATGAGCTTGTTTTTGTCTAAAAACAAAATATTGTATACACTATATGCACAATTCGGTACTACTCTGTTATCCCGTCGACCAAAATATTGTCGCCAAATTACAAGATTAAATGCCAATAATGGATGATCGTGAATGTCAACTCAATGACATTAAATACGATACGCATGTTTAAAACATCATTAAGGAATTTTTATTTCAACTTTTTATTTGTATTTTTATTAATATTCTACTAATTATTTGTTTTTTTATTATTTAAAATAAAAATTGTGTCAGTATGTATAATTTGGCTATTAGTTTGCCGATTTGTATAATTTGGCAAAATCGGTCGATGAGATAACAGAGTAGTACCCTCAATTCTTGTATATTTCACAAATACAATGCATTTTCTTTAAAAAAAAATATTTATATGCAAATTTTTAATTTTTTAAAGCATTATTTTATTTTGAAAAAATGTTCAACCTAAAAATTGCCTCAATAATATAATTCAGCCACAAAAAAAAATTAAATAAATAAATAACAAAAAATTTCTCATCAGGTACCATCTGGTTGCATTTTAAAAGTGCTAGAAAACATTAATTTCAGCTTTTAGATGAAAGGAAATAAATCTTAATATCTTAAGTAAAACCACTCAAAGGAAGGGATATCCTCTAAGAAAGGGTGGAATGAAATCAATGTGTTTTTGTGCCTCAGATTTAAAACTTTCTTTTTCAACAAAGATGAAGCAAAGGATGTGGAATTAAAGTCCAAATTAAGACTAAGAAAGGCTAGCATGAAACACTAGCGTCTCAATATAGAGAGGGCTCCCGCAGTAGGGTTACTCTATTTGGCTATTTATTTAAATATCTGGTAGACAGGGCTCCGGGTGAATATGAAAAGAGAAAGTTAATGGATGAATTGGACTACTACTACTACGAAATAAAAGTTTTATTCAAGAAAATCTGTAGTTATATATGTTACGTTTCGATGTAACAATTTTAGTTGGTTTTGTATTAATGCAAAAATTAAAATATACTTAATTATGATATTATTAACCGTTTTAGTGCTAAGCAATTTTTGCAAGAATGCACGAAAATTGCGGTACATATTTTGATTTCTTTAAAGGAAAAAATAATGTTGTCATATAAAACACTGTTATTTAGACAAATATCAATCAATTTTAATAATTCTTTTTGTATTATAAAGAACTCGCAGCGCAAAAGCGCTGCGCCGCGGTTTTCGAGATAAACTATCGCAGCGCTTTTGCGCCGCGTAGCAGTCAAACGGTTAAATTTGAATATGAGACCTGACCTTCGTGTTTTCTAAATCTAATCAAACATTCGCAAAATTTATATGCATATGTCTTTTTGAAATTTACAAGGTAAAAAATAGGACATACAATTTAAGAAAAATAATATTATTTTAGCAATTTTGTTTTTAAAAAAATATTTTAAGATCCCGTTTTTTCTTTTTTCATGTTATAATTGATAAGAGAATGGTGAATAAAAAAATCTAAGCATAATAACAATTTAGGAATTGTAATACATTTAAATATTTCCAATGTTCAATTAAGATAAATTTGAAGCTCAGAAAAAAAAGTGATTTGGGGGTGGGGGCAAAGCATTTGAATAGTTACAAGACAAATTTCACTTTAAAATAATTAATTAATAAGAATAAAATCCCAAATCTCCCTCGGGAGGTGTTGTATATCCCGTAACAGAGACTGTAAAAAAAGTTGTCATTGAGAATTATTGATTAGAAAGATTTTTAAAAGGGTATCAGTTACACCAAATAAAATTTTATGTGCTACAAAGAGAAAATAAGGTTCTAAAGAAAACTTGAAAGTTAGATTGTAGTAGTGTGTTATCGTGGGAGTGATGTTTGTAGAGAAGACTTTCAAGTTGTAATATTTATTTGACATTAGTCATGGCTGCTCGTGTCCCACCAGAGGCCACCAGGTTCTAACCTCTCAATTGGTAAACGGCAGGTGCTGAGTTCGAACCCAATCGCGGCCGTCGACCAAACCGTTCGGAGTTTTCGTGGTTTTCTTCGAACCTTGCGTAACTAAGGGTTAGGTTACCTTATAAAGTCTCCCACGAAAGGCACTCCCCCCTGGGCTTATATCCCTCGAGTAGGTAATCGGCCGACACAAAATAAAACCAAACCAA
The DNA here is from genome assembly GCA_964019185.1 of Maratus speculifer. NCBI lineage: Eukaryota > Metazoa > Arthropoda > Arachnida > Araneae > Salticidae > Maratus > Maratus speculifer. The sequence goes on from OZ025289.1 coordinate 383,014,210, forward strand.
ACCATGGTTGCTCGTCAAAAATTATAATTTAAAGCAGTTTTTTTACCTAACATGTTTTATGCTACTACAAGAGTTAAGATAAGAAACTGATTAAAAAGAATTAAAAAAAATAGCAGTAAGTTTCGAGATGTAAGACGAGTATTATAAGTCTTTTTGATCATTATTGTAATTATTAAAAGCATAATATTTCCATTAATTGAATTTATTTTTAAGTATATTTTTATAAGTGTCCTGATTTTAGATTTCAGAAATGTAACAAAGCGTAATATTTATTTATTTCACCATTTTAAAAGTATAAATTAAAAATAGTAAATTATTTTTTTAGATAATTCCATTGATGTTTCCAGGAAGTTCAAAATTTCCTGACAAAATTGATGTTTAAAACCAATTTTTAAGTTGCACCAACATTTAATAAACTATTACACTCTCTATATATGCACCCCCCCCCCTCCCCCAAATAAATGATGAAATAACACTTGTTTGAATCACGATAAATTTTGCTAATAAAAAATATTAATAATATATCATGCAAACAAAATCACTTTTAATTGTATTTTATCACATAAAATTAAGATTCAAATTTCTTATTTCATCTTCAAAAATGGAGTGGAACAGATTGAAAATATCCAGTATTAGATAAAGAGAATACGTTTTATTTGCTTTAAGGATAATTATTTTGAAAGAATTAAGTTTAAAATAATAAGAATAAATAAACAAAACAAAAACGAAAATGGGTATTGAATCTAGAAACAGTAGACAAATATTTTAATTTTTTATAACTTAAACAATAAAAAAAGGCTTATGAACACATAATATTCACAATATATTAGATAAAAGTGCTAAGAAATTTTTCCTTTAAAAGAAATATACCATTACAAGTAATTACATACTGTATTTAAAAACTTAATTTAAAATTATTAATAAATTAATTAACAATAATTAGTAATGTACAATAATTTTCAAACCTTATATTATAAAATTAAATTAAGTATTTTTAAATATACTACACTGATACAAATTGATGAAATAAATATTATATTAAATAACATGATTAACGATGATTAAAAGGAATCAAACTACATAATAAAAATTGATTATGTTCCCCCCCGCTTCTTTTTATAACATAATACAAATCGATTCTAATTAATTTACCATTTGAATGGATGAACTTTTTTATCATAAAATTAAAAGAATTATTTTTATATAAATTGCACTGATACAGACGGATGAAATAAAACATTATGCTAACTAACTATATGACTAATGTTGATTGAAATGTTTGCATGAATCAAACAACATAATAAAAATAGAATTTTTTTTTTCACAACATAGACACTGATTCTCATACCCCTCTCTCTTTTTCTTCACGAAATAATAAACTGACCCCTGACCCCCCCCCCCCCACACACACACACATATATTTTTAGAATTGATGTGTTTACATCAGCATAGAGAAAAACCCCGCTCATTTAATTTTCAGCGCGTTTGCGAGGAGTTGCCGCTGAATGCCAAATGAAGAGGGAGCCGACAACAGGCGCATGCGCTGTCCAAGCTCTCCTTAAGAGCCCTCTCTATATTGAGCTTATACTGCATGAAACCAACAATAGAATCTGAACAAAATATTTCCATCATAACCATTTTATCTTCTCGATGTTCCAAATTATTTATGGGCATGATTTAATGAAATTGCAAATCAGTAGCAGAGTGAAGCCCATGTAGAAAGTACCCCTCAATGTGAAGATGTAAAAGAAATAAGTAATTTTATATCTCAGCCACTACTAGAAAAAAAACAGTATCCTTTTAGAGTGGTGGGTAAAGAATTCAAAAGACTTTCCAAACCTTTCATAATCAGCCAAAAAGTATCTTTCTGTACCAGAAAATACTATATAAATTGAGCGATTATTTTTTGTAGCATGTAACATCTATGAAAAAAAGAGAAATCAATTGAGAATTCTAAATTGTTATTATTTTTACATCAAAATCTAAGATTATCAAAAACATGTTAACTGTTTTTTAAGGCAAATAGAAAATTAAAAAATTGCAATTATGTTCATGAAAATATTATGTAAAACATGCATACATATTAATTAAAAGAATTTAGTATTTACATTTCTTTCGTTATTTAATAAGAAAAAGAACACTCTTTAAAAAAATCCCTTAAATTCCTAAGTACTACAGCACATATGACTTAAATAACTATGTTATAGATACAATACATCTAATCTATCACATGTATTTGTTCTTTATAGGTATAATTAAAAATATTCAAAGAAACATTTTTTATGTAACAAGGGATAGTTATAAAACTTCCCATAATACTTTTAAAAAATTGGAATTTACTTGTATGGCTGGCTCTATTAGGACAATTTTAAATAGATTAAGTTAATTATTTGATTATGTTAGCTTATTACATACAATTTTTGTACTTAACAATACAGCATTAAAAATTCTTATCATGATTTTATCAATTATTCTCTTATATAAAAATGGGTAGATAAAACTCATTCAGGGTATGACAGTTAAGGGGGGTGGGGGATATTAATTTCAAATAAACTTTTTATTATACATGAAGAATATAAATTGTCAAATTAAAAAGTTTTACTATGTAAAAAACATTTTTTGCAAAATTTTTCAGCCAAGGCCGAATAATAGACTTGATATTCGACCTAATAATTGTTGCATCTCTTCCGTGTAAATATGTGAACTTAGCTGATTTTGCATTATTTTCATCAGAAGTAATGAATACGATTTCATAAGATAATGTAACTTTTTTTTTTCTTTTTCTTTTTTCTTTCTGTTTTTTAAGTCTGAATTTTAAAACAAACTTTCTAATCAAAATCTTACAATTAATTTTATTGTTGTGTTAATTAATTCTAATGACCTTTCTTAAATATTTAAATCTAAATTTAGTAGTTGCAGAGATTAAGTATTTATCCTTTCATCTTCTTTATAAAGTAAATAATCATAACTATAAAAATAAAGGTACTAGCAAGATGAAGAAGATATGAGAATGATGAAACTTTATTACATTACATAATTTATTAAATTAATATATAAGTAACTGATAGATCCATTTAAATATATATAAGAAACAATTAAAAAAAGTAACTTACAGTATGTTGCCAAATGTGCATGTCATTACCAAGGTTTTACCCATATTAAGAAAAATTTAAGGATTTTGAAATAGTTGATACAAAACACAAGAGTCTTGATTATTTATATTCACACTGTTCAAATTAAAATATATTAGAATTCGGCATGACAGTGCCATGCTGCCTAATTAACTGTTCAGCCTTTTTTATCTTAAGATTTTTTTACAATCTATATGGTTGTAGTGGGTAGCTGCCCAAGTACCTGCTCAGGCTGTTTTTTAAATCCAATTTTTCCTACAATTCTGGTTACAGTGCAATAATTTGTACAATCTATTAGTATAGTTTAATGTGGTGAACTCTTTGTAATTTGAGCCACATTCAATGGAATTCCAGTTCAATCCACATGTTCACTAGCATTGATTGTTGAATTTTCTAAATCACATGCTTGATTCTCATCTTCAGTACTTCAATGTCAGCTACAGCAGAAACATACACTTTGATCTTGACATAACCCTATGAGAAAATTAGAGTGGAGATTTAGTCTGGGGAACATGATGATCACAACACAGATATAAGTAGTGCCATCTATGATTGAAGTTTGGAAGTAATTACTTTCAGTCACTTGAATAAAACTTTACATCGTGAGGAGCATTTTAGCCCTAATGCACTCCTGTATGATAATTACTTCATACTGAATTTTAAAATGTGTCAGTGACTTTTGGGACATTCAAATAGTTAATAATTAATAATACAGTAGAAGCCTGAAATAAGGCGGTCAGGTATACTGCGAGTTTGGATTTAATGCGGGTAAAAGTATGTCTCCTGAAAACAAATAATCAATTTTAGGATAAATTTTGCATTTAAAATTTCAGTAAATGAGGGGCTTGCTGTCTGCGGTTAGTGCTATACATCTCCATATCTCTGATGATGATTTAAATGACTGGATAAAAATTGACAACAGCAAACCAATTTCAGAGGTCATAAAACATCAGGATATTACTGATGCTGTAATGCATAAAAATAGCTATGCACAAGTTAATGATGATGAAATTGAAAATGATGTAGTAATGAAAGACGACACTCCACATGTTAGTGAAATCATTTCATACTTAACAAAGGTAAGTTCATGGATGGAGAGGCAAAATGATTCAGATTGTGTTCATTTACTCTATCTTGCTAGTGTGGAACAATATACTGGAAAGAAAAGAATCCCCTCAATTTGCCAACAACACTTATAGACTTTTTTAACATAGTATAAGAGTAAATTGTATTCAATGAATGATAAAGATAATTACATTTCACAAAGCGGGTAAGCATTTCCATCATTTTGTGCCATTTCTTTGACACCATTCCGATGTACCGTGGTTACGTTATAGCACGGGTGTGAAATATGTCTCCCAACAACCATGCTATATTGAGTTTCTACTTTACAATTAAATAACTACAAAACTATATAAAAATCATAAGTCATTAAAATGGATGTTGAATGTGCATGCCTGTCTCATTAAAACACAATAATCCCAGACCTGCCCCTGAATGCTATGAAAATTTAAAAACATGGTTTCTTTTTTGGCTAATGAAACCATTAAATACAAGATGCATTAATTAATAATTAGTATATAATAATATTTATTTTGAATGTTTCATAGTTTACACTAGATATATTATTTGAACTCTAATCAATTCAAGTAATACTTATTTCTTACATTAATTTCCCTAAAAACTAAAAATGCTGCATACTTTTTCACTCCCTTGTTACATGCTGAGTCTTTGTTATACATGTTATTTCATTATGAAGTTATTATATTATTGAACATTTCATTAGGAATGGATTATTTTGAGCTGTTTTCTTCAAGCCAAATATCATGTTTATGTATGATTTCTACTATTTATAACACTCTTTATTCATAATCAGTTTTGTACTTTTCGGGTATGAACTTAAAATTATCTATTCACATAATATGCAATATTTATCAGTGTTGTTTTTGTTTGTTTTTAAAGTTAATAATATATTCCTTGTGCTAGGTAATAATTAAACCTACTCCTCTCAGTCCTAAAACTCCTGAGTGGTACAAAATGATAGTCCCTAAAAATGCAGCGGATCAGGACCTGCGAATCAAAATTGTTGTCCGCATGGATAAGCCTCTAAATATGAAACATTGTGGGTATGTTTATTTTGTTTATTATTTGTCTGTGCATTTTTATATTATGCAGTTAAATTTTAATTATGGAGTTCGTGGAAAGAAATTTCACTTCTTGACTTTCAACTAGCATAAAATCGTAAATCTTGGGAGGGAACAGAGATCATCCCTTGATTTTACCACAAGAATGATTTTTGCATGTTTTTTACTGTATTAAACTAAAATGCGAGATGAAAACAGATGTACATGTACCTAAATTGATATATGTATGTATACATGTACCTAATTTGGCTTCAGTTATATCTTCCAAGAACTATAAATATAATTGTTAATGAAATATTTCTAGGTAATTTTTCATCATATCTTTTGTGTAATAAATAAAATAAAAAAGTTATTTTTTTATACGTAATTTTCAATTTCAATCATTTGTGACCTACATTTAAATATATTGATTTGGAATTTAAAAAAAAAATGTGTTGCTAAATTTCTATTTAAATTCAAGTATATAGTATGTATTTTTTCTATTGTTATACATGTCTATTTACACCTAAGCATTTTTCTTATAGATACCTATTTGCTCAAGGAAAGCAAGTATGGAAAAAATGGAAGAAAAGATATTTTGTGCTGGTTCAAGTAAATACTATTTTGTTTTGAAATTAAACATTAAAAAAAAAAAAAAAAAAAAAAAAAAAAAAAAAAAAAAAAAAAAACCTCAAAATATTAAAAAATCTAAATATTTTAACAATTGCATAATTTGTAATATCATAAATCTTTATACTATATATGTATATGTGTATATTGAATGGGTGTGTAGTATCAATAAGAACTGTTTTTAAAAATATAATTAAATTTTATACATGCTTTAAAAATAATTGCTTTTTACACACACTATATATTAATTTATGTATATGATTAATTTTTATGCAGAGTCTCATTTTGATGGCGACCCCATATAAAAATATTATCTTGAAAAAGAAAAAATGTCTTTTTTTTATGTCTATTTTTATGTCTGTTTAGGCATTTTCATAAAAATTAATCAGTTGCTGCAAAATCTGAAAATGTTATGTATGTATATATATATATATATATATATATATATATAAATACTTTTACAAATAAATCCAAAGTAACTCAGATATTACCATAACAATAAGCCTATGAAACCAGTATTTGTACATGCATCTACCCCCCTACATCCTACCCCTACATCCCTACATCTTATTAAAATCATTTGAAGTTTGAAGTGATATAGAAAGTAGATTACCAAAATTATGAAAGGCAAATGGATAAATAGACAGTATTATATATATACAGGGTGTATCTAAGCTCTTGGGCAAAACTTTAAAGGCTGATAGTGCACATCAAGACAAACAATATTAAATAGGAAACTAAGGGTCCCAAATGTCTTCTGAAGGGGATATGCCCAGGGCCATAGCTAAGGGGGTGCTATGGGCGGCTCAGCCCCCCCCCCCTAAAATATTTTGAGCCCACCCTGGAAAAGATTCCAAGGTCACTCAATGAATTTCTGTTCCGAAAATTCAAATGAAATTTTGTTTAAAAATCTAATTTAGTTTTGAGACCCTTTTACAGATTTGCAGTGTTACTAAATTGTATCTAAAATAAGTGTTTTAACACTCCCTCATCCTATTTGTACGTATGAACCTAACATGATGTTTAATTTTGCACCAGTTATACACTCAAAATTTTCATCATCATGTACGTTTTCTTAGCATAAAACAAAGTTATGACAACAGTTTAATAAGAAACATAGTACCTACAATGTGAATATACACTAATTTATCTTTCTGCGTCAGAGAGAGAGAAAAAAAATTATGAGCCCCCCTATCGATCACTTCTAGCTACAGCCCTGGATATGCCCCATTAAAGTTTAGGGTCCAAAATTTCAAACAAACATAAAAAATGTAAAAATTGGTCGATTGATTTGCAGTTTTCACCAAAACTATTCTTTATGTCAGTTTTTTCATGAAAATAAATTATAAAGGTGAATTTCAAAAAATGTCGATAGAGGGCGCATTCAGACTTTGGAGTAACGAACAACTATTTTTGCCATTATTTTTTGTATCTTATTAAATGTTTTTTGAAGCTTAGACTTAAACTTAAATTAAGCTCAAAATATGAATAGTTGGGCATGGTTAAGTAGCGCAAACTGAACTGTATTCAGAGGATCAAATTTCAAATAATTATAAAAAACGGAAAAATTGATTGATTTTTTTATTTTTAAGAAAATAATGATTTAAAGAATATTTTTCGCGAAAACCGTAAATGAATCGACCAATTTTTCCGTTTTTTATAATCCTTTGAAATTTGAACCTTTGACCACAGTTTAGTTTGCACTACTTAACCACTACCAACTATTCAGATTTTGAGCTTAAAATTTAATTTTATGTCTAAGCTTCTGAAAACTTTTAATGGGATACAAAAAATAACGGCAAAAAATAGTTGTTCGTTACTCCAAAGTCTAAAGTGACCTCTATCTGCATTTTTCGAAATTTATTTTTATAATTTTTTTTCAAGAGAATACTGACATGAAGAATAGTTTTAGTGAAAACCGCATATCAATCGACCAATTTTTCCGTTTTCTATGTTTATTTGAAATTTTAGACCCTAAACTTTAATGGTGCCTATCTCCTTCGGAAAACGCTTGGGACCCTTAATTTCCTATTTACTATTGTTTGTCTTGATGTGTACTATCACCCCTTAAAGTTTTGGCCAAGAGTTTAGATACACCCTGTATATATATATATATATATATATATATATTTAAGAGATGCATCAAAAATTTTAATGTATAATCATGTGTTGTGCATCAAATATGATTGATGTGGTTTAAATTGAATGTGAAGAATGAGTTATTAATAAGTTATTGTAGTTATGAATGAAAGAGTTATTACCAGGGTCTGATAAACCCCCGGGTACCAGGTCATCAAGGCGACTAAAAAATTCCTCTTGGATTAAATAGGTGTACTACAATATTATCTTCAACTAATCTAAAAAGCTCATAGTTTAAAAAATTAAACCTTTCAGGCTTTTTTATAAAGTTTATTTTAACAATATTTGGCATTAAAAGTAATTTATGTAGTATTAAAGTAGAGACCAACAGTTCTCACTTAATTGATGACAGTCTTTTATGCATAGATTTAAAATAAATTTAAATGTTTTATTTTTCATTGAATTATTTATTAGAATATGCTGCAGTTTTGCTAAGAACGTGTTATTTTCATTTAGGTTTCCCAATATACTTTTGCAATGTGTAGTTATCGAGAAAAAAAAACAGAACCTACAGAAATGATGCAATTAGATGGTTACACTGTCGATTATGTCGAACCAGTGCCAGGTATATTAATTTTTTATTTATTTTTTGTTTGATGCTATTTTTGAATTATTACACAAATTTCTATAATTTGCAAAGCTCCCTCCCTTCCCAATTTCAAAGATGAAATACAATGTGAATGTTTTCAACAGCTTTAAGAAGCTCATTTAATTTGAAAAAGTTAAAATATACTACTAATGATCATCAAGCAAATTTACAATGCTAAGCTCTTAGCCATTTATTCTCCTCCCCTCCCTTAATTTACATAAAATATATTTTGAAACAGAAATATATTAAAAAAAAGAATCAAATATGTATGACATAAAAACATGTTATTTAAAAAAAAAAAAAAAAAAAAAAATGGTTTCAAACATATTTTTTGATTTGGAAAAAATCAGAGTTGTTAGCTAAGAAAGTTACATAATATTTTGCTACTTATATAATATATGTGCTGGGGGATCTGCCTTCTGCACCCTTGATGCACCAACTCCTGAAGCAGTTAACACTTTGTGGTCTTACAGCAATCATGCATTTGGTCATTTTTTAAAATGTAAATGTATTTATACCAACACTCAATAAAACCAATACTCATTTATATTTAAAAATATATACTTATAATCCATCTTTCCAAACAACATTAATAGCCCCAGAGCATTAAATGTTTATTATTTACAAAGCAAGCTCTATTTTGATATGTATGGGACTCACATTTTAAGTCAAAATAAAATATCAGTAAAAAGAAAACTATATTATACATACAGTGGTGGTCAAAATTATAGACATTTTTGGAAATTTTGATGCTTTTGGCAACTTTCTAACTTTGTATGCTTATAGGAAACGTTTTGCTTTACAGAAAGCAAACCCATATATACCACTTCAAACCTAATTTAATACTGTATTGTTTAATAGTGGTTAATACATAGTTGGATAACTTTTGCTATTAATTATGGCCTTACAGTGCCTTCCCATCGGGTGAACCAAGTTTTTTTATTTTTGATTATGTTATAACGTAACAATTATTGTTTCTATTGAATTGATTTTATTGCTGCTTTGTTTCTGTGCAACAAGTTTTTTTTTTTTTTTTTTTTTTTTTTTTTTTTTTTTTCTAATTAGCACATTTATCATATGATTCATAAATTTTCAGTTAGGTTAAAGTTTGGACTATTCCCAGGCTATTTCAACACTGGGTATATGATTATCTTGAAATTGCTTTTTGCACACTTTAGCAACATGGCATTCAGCTGAATCCTGTACAAATATAAATTTTTCATTATCTTGAAAAAGATTGCGTGTGAAAAGCTTGAGTTGGGATTGTAGTATTTCATTATGTATTTTTGGGTATTCATATTCCCATTAATCACAAAAATTCTGATCATACCCTTTGATATTGAACAACTCCATATCATAAGACTGACTGGATGCTTCATGGCATGTGTAATGTAATTAGTCTATAAATCTTCTGATTCTTTTCATTATGTATTTCATTCTATCACTACCAAACAAAAAAATCTTGATCCCAGTAACACTGTCGCTTGTTCCATTATTTAGTTAACATGACTTTTAGGCCAGTTTAATCTTTTGAGTCATTGATAGAGAGATAAAAATAGTTTTTTTCATGGATCTTGCATCTACATGAAATTCATGTAGTCACAGCCAAACTGTCCTTTCACTCAACATTATATTGGCTTGTGCCATTTCATCTTCTATAAATACAGAATGATTTTTTTTTTCTGTAATTTATGTATGCACTACATGCACATGAAACATACACATATACAAGAACATAGCTTGAAAATTCTAAAAATAATCGATAGAATAATCTCAAAATCTGTTATTCCCAAAATGAAGCAAAAAAATGAGGTCTGTATCCATATATCCATTGATTAGTGTCAATAAAAATAAAGCATACACAATATTGCACATACTAATAAATTTAGATATAATCCCTCATCTTTTTGCTTTATTTTGGGAATAACGAATTTTGAGCTTATTCTATCAAGATTATTTTAAAAATTTTCAAGCTATGCTTTTGAGACTTTTACAAAAGTTGCTCTATACATTTATCAAATTACATTTTGATTGTGGTGATGCATGCACAGTGAAACATTTAGTAAACTTGATTATTTTTCCTACAATTTTTATTATTTTTTAACTCTGGTCACAGAGTATTAAGTACAATATTATTTGTCATATTTTCTGAATATATTTTTTTAATATTAAAAACTCTGCAAATTATAAGCAAAAAACTTAAAAAATTTGGGACTGTTTTTATAAAACCTTAATTTCTCTACGAGTATACATGATATCCTCATAAAAATGAATGCAATTTATTAATATAAGCGACATAATCATAATCTGCTGTTTGGATGGTTTTGCTAAATTAGTTTTAACAGGGTTATGCAAAAGATTTTCATTCTTTTTCGATTTGTTGACAGTCCCCTACGGAATTTCAAGAAAAAATCTTCATGGAAATATATGACCTGTACTATTCTGTTTAAGCACTTGGAGTTTCAGAATAATTCCTCATGTATTGTATTAGATATTTAACAAAACATCTAAAATTGGAAGTGGCCGGTCACCTTCGGCCATACAGTATAGATTTATAATGCTTCTGTCATCATTTGCTATTGTACATTTTTTCCTGCCTTTACCAGTTTAATTTGTTGTGACATAGTGTCCTTATACTGCTTCAGAAATTTAGAGATGACACCTTCTGTTACATTTGCACTAATTCACCTTCTAATTCTTCATAACTGTAACTTTGTTCACTTAATACTACAATTTTACATAATTTTCTAAATGACCTGCCAATTCTTTGTGTCATTTCTTTAATTTTCTTTTGTTTTACATCCAACTCTAGTATGAATCACATGAAGCATTGTCAAATGTCAGTCTCACAGTCCTCAAATGTCCTTAAAAACATATGAACAACAGTTGAATCTTACTTTTACCTGATTGACTGAGTACTAAAATACACTGCTCAAAACAATTAAAGGATATTGCAGTTTTAGGTGGATTTGTATCTGGGAAACTTTTTAGCTGATTGATACATGGTCGACAGACATAGTAGGTTACATGAGAATAAATTACACATGTTTGCAGAAAAAAAATGCATTTATTGCGCATTTGTGTACAAAAGGAAAAAAACACAATTTGTGCATATGAGAAAAAAAGAATAAGAAAAGGTGTTTTCTTCAAAGAAAATCATTTTCAGTAGGGGGTATGGTTTCCACGGGCGGCTAGCAACATTGAACACCTTTGAGGCATAGACTCAATGAGGCTATTAATGATGAGTTGGGGTATTCTGTCCCACTCTTCCAGAAGAGCTCTTTCCAGTTCTTGGAGAGTTTGTGGGGGTTGTTGGTGGCCAGAAACTCGTCTTCCTAGAGCGTCCCAAACATGCTCGATTGGATTCATGTCTGGAGAACACGCTGGCCATTCCATTCGAACGATTCCTTCCTAGAAAAGGAAATCCTCCACCATGTTTGCACGATGTGGCCTGCAGTTATTGTCCATTAAAATGAAGTTATCTCCAATTGCTGCAGCGTAAGGGACTACAATAGGTCTGAGGATCTCATCCCTATATCAGCGACCAGTCAGAGCTCCATCTTGAATGATGTAGAGGTCAGTGTGCCCGTCAATGGAGATGCCACCATACACCAACACTCCTCCACCGCCAAATCTGACACTTTCGTGCACGAACGCAGGACTATTCCTACTGCCACGATCCCTCCAGAGGAAAATACGCCTATTATCCGGATGCACAGAAAAACGGGACTCGTCAGAAAACAGAATATTGCTCCATTCATTTCTCCTCCAGTTGACATGCTCGGTTGCCCACTCCCTGCGGTCGCGACGATGCCTTGATGTTAATCTAACACATACCATCGGCAGTGTTCTCGCTGACATTTGACCAACATTAGTAATTTGGCTAATTAAAAATGAAAAACATTCGCCAAATGAAAAAAGTATTAGCCAAATAGATTCGCCGTGTAGCACAAAAAAAAAAAAAATAATTTTAATCCTTTAATATACCCCCTTTTTTTCAATATTTCTAAAATAACCTAAGTTTTTATAACTGCGACAACGATTATTATTAATCTAATTTCAACTATCTGCTACATATATATTAAAAATATGCATATATGCATGTGTATGAAAAATGAAAAGGAAAAGAAAGAAAAAGCAAAAATTGAGCACTAGCAATTTGGCGAATCTAATCGCTTGTTTACTCGCCAAATGAAGAATTTAGTCGCAATTTGGCGAAATGGCGAGCGACAGCGAGAACACTGACCATCGGTCGCCGAGCATACAGACCTACAGCATGGAGCCGGTTTCGGACTATCTGAGTTGAAATCGTGTTGCCTGTAGCCGAGCGAAGATGTTGTTGGAGAAGAGTAGCATTCATGTTTCGGTGTCTCCGAGCTGTTAACGCTAAATACCGATCTTCATTGGGCGTTGTTGCCCGTCAAGACCTTGCCCTGGTCTTCGGCCTGCACATCCACACTCCAAAAAACGGTTCCAGATCCTGGAAATGACACTTTGTGACACTCCAATGGCTTGCGCTACTTCGGCTTGAGTTTGGCACCCTTCTAACCTACCAACAATTCTCCAAGCTTCTGAATCTGTCAAATGACTTCGCTGAGACATCTTACTCATCGAAACAAAGCAATCACTGAATGCCGATCATCCTTGTCTTCATTCTCTTTTATCCAGTTGAAAGTCAAATTTCATTCGCTGCCGCTGAAGCGATGTTTTTGACGTCGAACTCAAAATTTGCATACTCCACAGTTTGAAAACCAGAAAAATTTGCATTTGTGATTCTCTTCTATTTTCGGCAAAAAAAAATTTCATTTATATCTTTATTTTATATAAAACTTCAAATATCCTTTAATTGTTTTGAGCAGTGTATTATGACACTTGATAAGCTGTGTAAACACTTATGCTTATTGCCTGCGCTAAAATGAAAGAAATCTACTTCATGTTCATCTAAACAAGATGTTTCCACTTTTTTGTTTGTTTATTTGTCAATAGTTTTTGATTAAATACTAATAATTGATGCCACTATAGGTCCCCCCCCCCACCTCCTCTCAATTAAAACTTCAAACTAATAATTGAAGAATATTTACTCCATTACATTCTTGATTAAATTATTTTTCCACTAATAGTTAACTGTATGGTATTACTTAAATGCCCATGAGCTATCAAACCTCAAAAATACTTTTTTAAAGTTTTTTTTAAAGTTTCCATAATGTTGGCTACTGATTTACATACATGCATACACATATATGTATACATTCTTTTTAATGATTGTTTATATACTTTTATTATCAGATCTGGAAGGTGGGAGGTTTTTCTTCAATGCGGTCAAAGAAGGTGACAGTGTACTTTATGCAAGCGATGATGAAAATGAATGCCATCTATGGGTGATGGCAATGTACAGAGCAACGGGGCAGTCACATAAACCAACACCTCTCGTCCAGCCTCAAAGCAGTAAAAATTCAACTATATCAAGATTACAAGGAGGTCTGTGTTCTTTATATATAGAAGAGAATTATGTATAAATACCTAAAACTAACATTATGAGAATAGTTTTTATGTAATTCTGTAAATAGTGGCATTTGCACTTTTGTTTTTGTATAGATAATGAACTCATTCATCAAATATATTTGTATAGAAGGATGTGGAAAAGTCTTTCAGTTAATAATGCATTTAAAAAAAAATAGAAAAAGAAGAAAATCCAGTGATATTAATATTAAGAATAAATAACTTCAATTTGATCATGTATTTGAAATCAGCATGGACCTTCACCTTAATGGCCATCTGCATTGCTGTAAATGAAGCGAATGCCATTGTGCTATTGTATTATCTAACCCGGTATACATTATTTGCTTCTTAAGAAGCAACTCTTTTAGTTAATCATTTATAGTAGAGTTTGGTAAGGAAATGATTCAATCATGATAATAGGAATTAAAATATAATCTACATTGTTAAAAAAAAAAAAAAAAAAAAAAAAAAAAAAAAAAACTGTAAAATTACTAAACTTTTTCTAGGAAACTGGGTTTCCTAGAATTTTTTTTGTAACAGCTACGACAAAAATTAATGTAACATAATTACATGAATTTTTGTTCTTTTTGTTACACGAAAAGTTCTAGGAATCCCATTTTTCTAGAAAAAAGTTTAGTAATCTTAAGATTTTATTTTGTAGTATAGTCATCATACTACTAATATAGAGAATAATGATTGCAAAATTGACCTTTGAATTCAAGTAATTTTCAGGTGATTCCTTTTTATCTCTTGGCTCTTTAACTCTGGATTTCTCAGCTTCACAATATGTGTGTTTCTAAAAGCATGAGTACAACATCATTCTATATTATGTTATATTTAGCAATGTATGTCTTCTCCTGGCATGTATACTACATTTTTCCATCACTGAATATTCAGAAGACTAAGTACAGTCAAACATGTAATAAATTATTTGCACACAAAGCACAATGATATTTATTTAATAAATTTCTATATTTAAAAGGAAAATTAAGTAATAAAAACATGAATTTTTTAAACTGAATTGTTTGAATAAAATTAAAATATCATTTTTTTCACTGCTTTTTCATTTTATAGACCCCTTGCAATCATGTAACTGTTAACCTAAAAAAACAATCTCTATGACTGAATTTGATAGGAAAAAAACCCTCCATTTGTCTCTTACTAACCTGCTGTAAACGAGTCCATAGCCAAGTTTGATGTCAAACATTAGTAGTGTTCAGTGGCACAGCTAGAATTCGGTTCTAAGGGGGGTTTTGAGTTTCTGATAAAGGTTATTTGAATCGCCGGTTAATAGAATCAGTACTAATTAGAATATTTACTGTATAATACTTAAAGAGCGTCTGTGTGGCCAGAAATCATTTTTTTTTTAGCATGAAGCATCTAAGAAAAGCAATTTAGTTCAAATAACCAATTTTTACTTAACTGATTCATGTAATATGCACTTTCACAATTTTAAGTAGAATTTTTGCCATTTAATTGAATCTATTAAATGAAATCTGATTCAATAAAGTGGCGGATTCCGAAATGCGCCAAAACATTTAAATATTAAGTTTGGATTTCATTCATATAAGCCGCAATTATATTGATCTTTCTCAGCTCTGGGAGGGGTTTTAACCCTAAAACCACCCCCTTGGCTGCACCACTGGTAGTGTTTACAACAATATGGTTAGTTACAAAATGAAGTTAACTACATGCCAAACTATTATGTAGCATAAATTCTGACAAATTGCTATTGACATAATTATACATCTTTTATTAATACATTTAATTCAACCTTAAACAAAAATGACAATGATAAATTGCCTTAATTATAAAAAAAAAAAAATTCAAAATATTTTGATGAATTCTTGTATCGAAGATTTTCTTTGCATTTATCTAATGGGCTTAGTAACACGAAGACATAAATAAACTTACTAAATTTCTTTTGTGTTTAAAATTAAATTTTTCTTCAATCTGTTATTTAAGTAATCCTGATTATGAAAATAATCATTAATTTGTCACTAATTTAGCTGATATGGTTGTAAAACACTCTAATTTTTTTTTTTTTTTTTTACAATGATTGAAACTTTATTTAATCAGAAGTTTATTTAATTTTTCCTATATAGAATAACTGGTAACCTGTGAAATATTGTTCCATGCATTGGCATTACAAAATTTTTGGAAAAAGTTCCATATCCTGTTCCGGTTAGCACAATTGGCAAAAAAATCTAAAATGACAACAAAAAGCTACTTTAAAAACTTATCAGGATTCTCAAGGTGACAGAAAAACACGATTTTTAAATAATTTATAAACGCATATTTATTTAATAAATGTTATATATGTCACTTGTCAAAAAAATATATGATGTTTATATTATTATTTTTATGTATTTATATTTTAGATATACCTGTATAATATGTCTGTAATTATATATTGAGGTGTACATATATAAATACATAATATGTACACCTGTAAATAAATATTATGTATATATTTTTATAATTATACACTGTCAAAAACAAAAGCTTTATTTTTTTTCTGAAAAAAAAATTGATATAGTGCATTTTAGTAGTAAAAAAGCAACTTCATAGGCTGGTCATTGCAACCATATCAATTCATTTAATGCTCTCCCCCCCCTCCCCCCCCCAAAAAAAAAGAATATGGAAGTTTTTTTCAATTTGTTTGTTGTACATTGCAAATATTGCTTATATATATATATATATATATTTCAATAACAGAATATGAAAATTATATTGTACTCAATTTTGTTCATTCTCTTCATATTAAAAAACAATAAATATAGAAATCGCTAATTACAAATTCAGTGTAATTTTATGTAATCAAACTCGCCATCAAAAGTCTGGAAACATAAATGAAATATCTGACAATATAAAATAATGCACCAAATTGGCAAATATCTAACTATGAAAGATTAATCCATTATCTTTTAAATATTTTCCTAAAATAACAGAAGATATACAGAAAATAACTGACAAATTATTATGTATTATCAAATAATATTTTTGTAAAATAATATATTATATTTTAATAATATTAAATTGGCAATATTGTAAAATTAATAAATGAAAGAATTGACAATATTTCCTAATCTGAGTTTGAGTCTTTGATAGTCATATGTTTTGGAAAAACAAACTGGAATTTTTTCATAGAAAAACACATTTATTAAATGTTTAAAATTAATTTTTTTTGCAGTATGTGTATGTATGTAACAAACATTTACACAGAAAGTTAATTATTTTATTCCATTTTATATTAACTGCTATTTATACAATTTACATTTAAATACAATATATTCTCCAAAACATTATGCGTTTGGGGAAAGCCAACTAGCACATTTCTCTAATGAAGTTATGAATAAAGGGGAGAAGACATATAATGTATTGTCTAGGAGTATCTGACGTAATTGTCATAAGATGATGGCATCTTTTTTTTAATCCAATCAATAGTTTTTGATTATTGCCGGTGAAAACATCCACCAGTAAACTTCAAAAGAAAATTCTCTGTTATTTAATTGCCTTATTGGTAGGGATGTTCTGTCTCAAATATGGCTAAAATGTCCTATTTCTTTTTTATTGATGTCAGTTTCTTTCCACAGACACTGACATGAGGTTGTCTTGTTCTCCCAGTATGGCAGAACTTCTACCTCTCAAGTAAACTATCACAAGTAAAAATAAATATCAGTTTTTGCCATTATTTTTTATTGAAATTTTCTATTAATCAAGCATTTAAATAGGGAAAAAATCTCTACATAAATTTACTGGTTTGCCATGTTGGTAATGAACTTCCCGAGAAAGCATAACAGTTGAAGCTTCACATCTTAAGGATATATCAGCTCCTCTTTCTTAACTGTTCCAATTTTTTTCTACTAAAGTATGGTGAAATTTTTTTTGAAGGTCTGAAATTAAATTATTTTTAAATATGCGTTTGTATGGCAGACATTCACACTAAAATATAAGTATTTCATTCTATTATTATGATATTAACTGCTATTTATACAATTTACATTTGAATATAAAAATTTACCTGAAAAAAGCTGTTGTACTCTGAAAGAAAAACACCTTTATTATGAATATCATTCCTATTGATATCATGCTTATGCCTTTTTAGCTTTGTCGACAAAAGTAAATCAAAATCATAAATAAATAACATGCAACTCACAGGTACAGCCATTTTTACAATATTAAATTAAAAAAAAAATGTTAGCCAGATTTTATATAATCAAATTTCTAAGATGCATTATCCTTAACCTGCCACAGAAGATAAATCGCCAAATGTAAATTGAAATCTATCATATTGAATTAAATTTTAAGCATCAAAAATATTTTGTTTCATGTTTAAATTAAATATCTACATTTTATGCAATTACTACTAATCAAATCTGTTCTTTTTTTCATTATTATTTTAAATAAAGTTACTTACAGTTTTTTTATTGGATTTTTTTTAGGTGTATAGCCATTTTGATTCTTTTATCAATTATAATGAACACCAAAAATAATCTCGCCAAAACGGTAACCTTGTAGTACAAAATAAGAATTTTTCATCATAATTCAATAACTAATCTACATAGAAGGATGTGCTACATACCAAAGCCTTAACTGAAATAATGTCTGTCTAACAGTATAAGTTCCATCAAAATCCCTTCAGTAGAACTTGAATAGTAAGCAGCTGGAACGAAATTTCTATTTATTTTTTACATAAATAAGTAAATGATTTCGTTCATAATTTTAATCAAGTGAACAATAAAGCGTCTTCATCCCTCCAAAAAGAGCACTTTTTTGGAATTTTATTTGAATATTTTTTTTTTTAAATTTAAATGCATTTTAACTATTTGAAAGTCTGAGCATTGTTACAAACCATGCCAATGAATCATTTTACTATGCAAGTAAATTTAATGCAAAAAGCAAGATATTATTTTTAAGATGATTGGCAGAAATGTGATATATTTTCAACCAAAGAGCTGGTAGGCTGCTGCACCTTCCTAAAACTGTCACTGTGAAAAATGTGTGTAGAATTTTATATATTTATCTATAAATAAAAACAAATGTTTGTGTTTTGAAACAAGCATTTATTTTATGCCAAAACATACAATATTTGTACATAGTTGAATTTGCGGTGCGAAATACATGTCAGACGATCTTTTATCAAAATTATTTTTTATGAAAACCTAAGTTATTGAGCACAAAGATAATTTGTATCTTAAAATAAAGTTTAAATAGAGTTATTACAGAAAAAATATGTCTGCCAATGTCTAGTTGTTGCTAAATATTGACAGGTTGCTTTTTAATATGTGCGTTCATGCCATTTTGTATCGATTTATCGAATAAAATTATAAAGAAAGCAACGTCATTTGAAAAAGTTTTACGTCACTTTCTTAATGCCATGGAGAATCTTGAAGAATTCAGAACCCAAATGCTGGAACATTTTGGCATGCATCCAGATTAATGTTGTCATAGTGCCGAAATCAGATTGGCCAATTGCAAGCCTTCAATTTAAAAAAAAATTCATAAAGAGCGAAATTCTTGAAAAAATACTGTTTCTTATTGAATAATCTCGTTTTCTATACAGTTCTAGAAAAATATTTATCTGGAATATAATAGTCATTTGAGTTCTCAATCATTTAACATTCTCCATGGCATTAAGAAAGTGACGTAAAACTTTTTCAAATGACTTTGTTTTCTTTGTAATTTTATTCGATAAATCAATACAAAATTGTATGAACGCACATATTATAAAGTAACCTTTCAACGTTTAGCAACAACTAGACGTTGGCAGACATATTTTTTCTGTAATAACTCTATTTAAACTTTATTTTAAGATACAAATTATCCTTGTGCTCGATAACTTAGGTTTTCATAAAAAATAATTTTGATAAAAGATCGTCTGACATGTATTTCGTACCGGCTGCGTCATGACAGACCGGGATATTATTATTGTACTAAATGAGCTCAACATTTTCCATAATTCATTTTTCTTGTGCTCTATACCTTAGGATAAGCCTCTAAAAATACACCGGAAGTGGTATTATTTTTTGGCTTATGCACCACTTCCGTTCCAGCAGACATGGACCATTAGATTACCCTCTTTCTACTCTTCTATAAAATAAAGGAATTTTTCTTGTGCTCAATGACTTAGGGTTTTGTGCGGTCGGCTCTTAGACTAAGAATTATGCTAAACTTTGATTTGCTTATCGGCATAAATTATTTTTCTGACATCAGACAATGCTGCAAAATTCATCGCTGGAGAACTTGTTTTGTTATTGATTACTAGAGATTAATCAAAAATTCAGTTTCGTTTACTGTCCAAAATCTGAGTTTTGTCAAAAATAATTCATCTGAACTGAAACTCTCTGTATTCCGAAAATCTGGTTTAGCTCTTCGGAAATTTTCAGCATTACTCATTGATTTGAGCTGGATCAGTTCAAATGATAGTCTCTCTATTTAATATTATGAACTTCAACATTTATAATTTATTGTCATACTGACTTAAGATGTGAGTGCAAATTATAAAGCAAGCAATGCATATAGGACTAAACTTCAAAGACGCTTTTCATGTGCTCATTAAAAGCTGCAGACTTAGAAAAATTTTAGTTTGAAACTGCCAGAGTGTTTTGAATACTCTTTAAGAAAGTTCTAGTATAACAAATGACCATTTATAAAAAATGGTATAAAAGATAAATCGAGGTATGGATACCTGATATATGTTTTAATTAAATGAAATTCATACGAAAATCATTCTGTATCATTGATAAATTAAGTCCTTTTTATTTCATAAGAAAATAAAAATTTTGGTCAGAGGCACAGAGAATAATAGTCTTGAGCCACACATATAATTAATTTATAATGATGCATATTTAACAAATTTGTGTAATTATTTAATAATTATGTATATTTATGTATGTATTAATTACTTAAAAGAATTTTTTTAATCATTTTTATTTTCAGTCAAAAATAGGAATATTACCAAAATTTGGTTTCGGTCTTTAAATCCTATTTCTGTCTATCCTTAATGATTACCTTCTTAGTTTAATCCCTTGAAGGGTGGTGATGCACTTGTAGCATCTCATAATTTTAACCCTTTCTGATATAGAAGAACTCTGTTCGTAATATGATTAAATGATTGACTGACACCATAATTTACAAATAACTTTTATAAAAATTAAAAACTCATTACTGTGAACTTTCATTGTAAAAGCGAAGCTTTTATGCACTTTTAATCAAAAAATCTAATTTTTAATAAAAGTGGCCACCTTGCATTTGAAAAGTGAAAAGGTCAACTCTTAACTGTTTATGACAGTCACATGACTTAAACTATTATAATGTAGATTTTTAAATAAATTATTATATAAATAAATTTTCATTGTTGAGTTTTAATTCTTGATTACTTTTGTTGTATTGATATTGTTTCTTTATAGATGCTGATCGGGCAAGAAAACATGGCATGGATGAATTTATATCTGCTGATCCATGCAAATTTCAACATCATGCCTTATTTCGGACTCTTCAGACAACAGCTTTAGACTATCGTTTAAATGATCCATATTGTTCTCTGGTATGCTTTGTTTAAATTTTACATATAAAAAATATAATTTCTAATTGTTTATTTTTAAGTAACTTTTATTAATTAGAAATATATATATATATATATAGTCCAAAAAATTTTTAAGTTTTGAGTGAACTTAAGTTCATGAAAAATCCACATGATCAGCGCTATAGCTGCAATAATCACGGGACTTTGGATCTGCCGTTACACATTATTCTTAAAGTGCTATATATATATATATATATATATATATATATAAAGTAGCATTTAGAATCTTATTCAAGGCATTAAAATTTTATTTCTCAAAATAATTTAAAAGATAATTGGTTTCTTCTGTTTGATTTTTTTATCTGTTGTTCAATTTTGCATTTCCAACAAACACCTAACATTTTTTTTTTTTTTAATAGATTTGTACATTATGAATTACATGCATAATTAATACTGTTTAACTCTGAAACATGATTAATATTGTTTGTTTAAATGAAAAACAAAAACATTAGCAAAATAATCACAATAATATGTATGATGTTGTTATATCTTCATTTTCCTGTATTATACTAATTTATATCTGCATATTATTAATTTATGAGATTTAAGGAGAAAATGTCAATAAAAAATGCCTTTATTGATTAAAAATTGTTGTAAGAAATTAACTATTTAAAATTCTTAATTACTTCTATTCATTTATTATAAGATGTAGACACTCCTAAACATTGGCATAATATTTAATTTGAGCGTATTCACCAAATGAGGATGAGAAATATTGAGTTTATGACAATTTTGCCAAATTGTATGTGTTATTCACTTTAGCTATAAATTATCTTTATCTTTTTATATTTTATTTTGTTTGAAAGTAATTTCATGTGGTACAAAAATCACGATTATCTGTTATTTGTTTACTGGCAACATCCAAATGTGCCATCCAACATCCAATCCACATTACCGTGCAAAAGTCGTTTGGTAAAATTTAGACTGTGGTAAATTGGATTTATTTAGGTTTTGTTCCTTCACTGAAATTATGGAGCTTCAAAATATCACTATTTATGCATTTTTTCTGTTCTTTTTACTTAAAAAAATAAATAAAATTCATGAATTTTAAACTTTTCAGTTTCAAATTAAAGTTATGTATTATAAATGAAATGAGTGAAAGGATTATATTATTATGTTTTAAATAATTAATGAAATCCGAAAAAATGTCATGGGTAAAGATGAGAATGCTCGAGAAAAAAACGGAAAAATTGGGAAATAAAACGGCTTTTTTCAATTTTTTTTCCTAACTGGAAAAATTGAAATTTCATTTGTAAATAGAAGCCATATAGAAGCTGAATCTTTTCAAGTTGTATACATGTATGCATAACTTATTAAAAATGACTAAATAAGAACCTAAATATAGTAATAATTTCTAAATCATAAATTCTGATTATATTTTGTATAAATATACACAAGAAGTTCACAATTTTACAAAAACAGGATTACATGAAAAAATCTAGATATTTAATTAAATGCAATTTCTCTTTTTAAAAGTTAATTCATGTGCAAAATTATTTCAATAATATGCCGATTAAATGGGAATGGTAAAATTAAAAATTTAACATAAAACTTGTAGCATGCATTTATTATTTTCTTCTATCTTTACAAGAAGTAAGTATTGAATATGTGAAAAATTTGACTTCCAGTTTTTGGTGTATTTAAGCATTTTAGAAGGTCCTGAACACGATTTGGTGGTTTTTGGGAAATATCTGTCACTCTGTTAGTCTGAATGTCACAAAAATTTTATGGGCACTCAACAGGGCAAACAATTACACTTTGATATAAACTCGAGATGTTTAGTTATTAGTGTATATCGCCCAACCGATGGCACTGCTATGCTGCATTATTCATGATTTCTACAATAGTTCTATCTCAAGAACTAAAAGATGATTTTTCATCAAACTACAGATTCAGCCAGTTCCTGATATATATTAATGTTGTTTAGTTTTTGATGTAAATTGCCCTATAGGTGGCACTGCTATCCTGCATTTTTCAAGATTTCGTTATAGCTGATTAATTTAATGTTTTTTCAAGGTGTTGAATCTAAAATTGTCCTCCACTTTACCTCCATAATATACAGTAATGTTGCAAAACATGGGCAGTTAACATTAGAAAAGTACAACTGCAATGAAAAAAAAAATCCATATTTTATTACAAGTAACTACGTTCCAAATTATACTTTCCTTCTTGATTAAACTTTGAATTTTAGTAGTTTTCTAAAGCACAGTAAAATTTTATCTCTGTGTGTAACGAGGCCCTTATTACCGCATGGGCAAATCGGGACTTTGCCCATGGGTCCCAGATCTTAAGGGGCTCCCATATACTAAATTATAAAACATTTACTTTCTTTTTCCAATTCCAATTCTTCTGTAAGTTGAAGTTATTAAATTCATCTTAAAGTAAATACAAAAAATTGCTAAAGTTATGTAAAAGAGTTTTGCTCTGTACAACGGGAAAAAAAATGGTGTACATTTGTTAATTTAGGTATTTAATTAAAAATGATGGAGCTAAGAATTTTCTTCTACTTATATCTAAGGTGCAAAAATATGTTTATGCATTACCTATACAAATAAAAATGACCACCAGTTTTATTTGAAACATGTTGCAATGATACGAAAGGGATCCCCTAATTTATCTTCGCCCAGGGCCTCAATTAGTCATAATCGGGCCCTGTGTGTAATTGCTTTTGTTGATTCCTCAAATAGCGAGCATTTTCTATTTGTAGTGTTCTGTTTTCATAACTTGTGAGTTCCACTCTTAGAAATATGAAATTACCATATGGAAATATTATTGAATATGGTTTCTTACTCAAGAACGGAATAACAGATTTCAGGATAAAAAGAAGAAAAATTACGTTTAATTTAACTTTAAAAAAAAATATTTTCCTGGTTTCAGTAAGTAAAAATCTAACAGTCAATAAATCCTATGTTGTTTTTTAGTTGCAGACCTGAGTAAGCCAAACTAAAACTTAGTTTTGTTTGAATTTAGATTATAAAACTAAATCAAAACTTTTGAGTTGAGATTTGAAAGCTATACCAAAACTAAACATATTTTTTAAAGGAGGTAAAATTATAACAGTAAGAAAAAAATGTAATATTGTAAAAATATACATTTTTTAAACAGACAATGGACTTTTTGAATACTGATATTCATAATAATAATGACAAAACTGCAATAATTTATTTCATTAAACTAGTATCATTTACTTAAAAACTGTACTTATGTAATTGGGATACATAATTTATTTCATTCCAAACTGTAGGCATATTAGCTCAGTTTTTTACATTAGGTCTATTGGTAGTTAAACATGTAACTGATAAATCATTTCAACAGAGATATGATATAACAAACAACAGCGTTTAATAAAAATTCTTAAGCTGGGAAAAAAAAAAAAAAAAAAAAAAAACTAAATTTTTACAAGCAGGCTTTATTTCTTTCTTTTTATTTTGTAAGATAAAGTGAAAATAATTTTCTTTTAATACAAATAAATGGAAAAAAATGTTTATTTAATATTCTCTAAGAAAATATAATTTATTTGAGAGAAACAATCATGAAAAATCAATTTTTCCAACTTTCCGTTTTTTTTCCAAAAAAAAAAAAAAAAGGTAAAAAACCAGTTTTTTTCCACCACTTATATTTTTCCGGAAAATTTACACCTCTAGTCATGGGTACAATATTTGGCGATTTATTATCTGTGCCAAAAAATACTAAGTTCTTTATCAATACAGATTTATCAGTACAGATGTCATATATGCACCATATTTGCATGTTATTTTTCTGAAGCCAGTTTGGCAAAAACTTCGTTTTTAAGTACCCGTTACATACATATTTTTAAACTAATTTCTATTATTTTAAAAAGGAAATAATTTTTTTTTTAAAGTTAATAATTATAGTATAAAACAATTTATATCATTTTAAAAAAGAAAATAAAAGCAAACAAACAGTTTATTAATAAATAGATAACAATACCCGAGTTACCATGTGAGGCACATATAATTGTCATTTTGTTGCAATCGCACCAATGTGGTGGGTATATGACATCTGTGTTTATTTCTTTAGCAGAATCTTCTAATTTGGCAAAAAACTGAGCAATTAAAATAAGTTATGAATAAAAGCAATATGATTCAATTCTTAATATACATTCAAAGGAGACTAAACTGGTCGCCCAGGGCTGCTAGTAATTTAAAATTTACAAAAAAACATTTTTTCAAATCTTGAGAAATTCATGTAATTTAGGTTCAGATTTTAAATTGGCATCATGTGATAAGGTGAAAAGGAAAATAAGAACATTTCTAAATTTATTTTGTTTCAAACATCTTGCCTATGAATTAACCACAATCAGGCCTATTTAAAATATATTTATATATGACTAAATCTTTTGTGAAAGGAACATATGAGTTGATAACCTATTAATGCATGATTTTCTTTTTTCATTATTTATGGAAAAAAGATGGGACTGGGGAGGGTGAGAAGGGCTATTTGATATTATCTGAGCAGTTTAAATAGATAAAATATTTTTTTAAATGCTATTTGAAATTTTTTGTCAACATTTTTAATTTTATTTTATCTTTTTATACATAAGATAATAATAATAAATGTGCAATAATAATAATGATTAATGTAATAATGTCTGTTTAATAATGTCTTTCATGACATAAAGTACTAGCAGAAAGTACAGTTTATCTCTTAGAAGCTTTGTAGCAAATATGGTAACTCTTACCAAAAATCATATAACCACAGATCATTTGATAATATCCTATATCCTTTTATTTCCCATGGCAGAAACATGGTGACATCGTTGCAGAAAACTTTCAGCCTCGAGCTGCTAAGCTTAGCTGATAGGATTTCTAATTTTTTTTTTTTATAAAAAGAGTTAAACTTATTATCCAATGTCACTTCCCATGTAATATTAGAATATTTTTATCTTACATGAATTTTATTCAATTAATACTACTTTTTTATATAAAAATTTTAAAATTATATTTTGACAGCTTATGCAAAAATAATATAATATAAAATTTATTCGCAAAATATAATAGTACAAATAAAATATAAATATAGAATCATGTATAAAAAGTTAGCATTGGATAAGGGTTAAAGTTATTGAAACATGATAGAGTGGAAGTTTCATTGGATAAGGTTTAGAGTTAGTGAAACATGATAGAGTGGAAGTTTCTAGAAGACTAAATTTTTTATGCAACTACACAGTTCCCTATTTAGTTATGTATAAAACATAACATATGTTTGTTTGTTAAATTAACTGAGCAGGGTTCATACTCATTTTCCGAGAAAAAATCTCCTGAGAATCCCCTGATGTATTTTCCGGGATGTACATTTTTTTTTTCATATCAACAATTAATGACATTTTGATATTACATATGATAATAAAGCACACAAACAGTAACAATTACCCTAATTTTTCAGAAAAGACTGTCATTTTGGCAGGTTTTCCCAGGTTTGGGAAATTTTTTGTATTATCCCCTGAGATTCCCCTGATTTTTGCAACATAAAATTCATCCCCTGATTTTCTCAGGAATCCCATATTCCCCTGATGAGTATGAACCCTGCTGAGTTAAAAGAGATAAATTTATTATTATTATTCATACAAAGAAAAAAAAATGGCCTTACCCTCAACTGCTAATAAGAGGGAAAATTAGATACATATGTATACATATTAGTTTATACTTTAATTATTAATAATTAATCATATGTCTATAATGCCTTTCTCACCCCCATCCCGAAACCCAATAAATTCATCTAAGTATAGTTTTCAAATCTGTGATGTATTACTGCAAATTGCAGCAATTTAATCTCATACACAATAATAAATCTTAAAAGAAAAAATGGGATAATCTATTTATTACAATTTACTGTAAATATTCTAAGTAATTCCTGTAATGCGATTCATTAATTTTATGTTTTTGCCTTTTTTTACATGCAGTTTAAAAGTAGATAAGACCATAATATATTAATAACATATAATACTTGGTTTATGACATGAGTGTAAAAATCTAAGTTCCAGCGGGCAGACTTTCACCACTAAATTTTCTTAGCTTTCTTCGTTTAAATTTTATTGGCATTCTTGCGAGAAATTTATGTCATTTATTAATAAAAGAAAAGTTAATACTTCATTCACATTTCTATATCTTTGTGCAATTGCATTTAGCATAATAGTGCCATTTGATACATATGATTGTTTTAGGTCTAAAACAAAGTGTATGCTGTGCAAATGCAAGACATGTGTACATTATGCAACATCTATTGTAATGCACCATATAGAATACAAAATTTAGTGAAGTATTAAATTATTTAATCAAATCTTCATTTTACTATTTTATATAGGGCTGGTTTAGTCCAGGTCAGTTATTTGTTCTTGACGAATATTGCGCCAGATATGGAGTCCGTTTATGTTATCGGCATCTCTGTTATCTGCATGACTTACTGGATAGAGCAGAAAAATCTATTATGATTGATCCTACTCTAATACATTATAGTTATGCATTCTGTGCTTCACACGTTCATGGAAATAGGTATGTTTTTTTTAAACATTTCATAGTACATTTTTTTCTTAGTTTTTTTTTATGTATATATGCTATTAAATATATACATAATATGCATTATTTAATATACTATTAAGATTTTTGGTAGTTGGAAGCATGTTAAGAGCTAACATGCAATAATGTTTACAGCCATTCAATAAGCATTTAATTTTCTTTTGTCTGGCAAACATGTTATGGATATTTCTTTCAAATAAGTAGTAATATAATTAGAAATGAAGCAATTAAAAAAAAAGTTTTGATTTTTGATGTTGTAATATAAATGGGCATAAACAAATAGCAGATAAATTGAGCAAGTATGAATCCAAAAGTAAGAAAATTTAAAAGCCTTCTCTTTTGAGTAAAATGAAGTTTTCCAGAATAGTATATAACAAAAAAAGAACACATCACTACCACCAAAGAAAAGGAATGGCTACTTTAATAAAATATAGCCTTTCCTCTTTTTCTATTCCAAATTTGGCATGAATTTGCTTTTAAATTCTTAGAATTTTTCCAAAATTAAAGTTTTAGAACTCAATACGTAATTTTTAATTTGCAGTGAAAACCAGATTATATTTATATAAAAATTAATCATTTTCTTTGCGCTTATAAGATGAATACTCTGTGATCTATTTTTAAAACTAAATAATGTGGCTTGAAATTTGATAATTTTGATTCATTAATATAGTTTATTTTCATCTTTGAATTAATAATTTCTTGTATGATATGAATTTCATATACCTATTGTAAAAAGAGTAATGTGGTATTATTTCAGCAAATACTTATATATTAGAAATTTATACTCTGTGAAAATTTGTTCATCTATCTAAACTTCTATTAAAATTAATATGAAAAAGCAAAAGCAAATAGTAGAATGTAGATTTAAATAGAGCTTTTGTTAATATGTCAAAATTCCAATTTTTACGTACGTTAAGATTAAAATGTAGCTGTGTTCAAATTTAATTCATTGTTTGTTTTTATAAGACTCACTGCAATAACAACTAAAAAATAAATTCAAATTCAAATATGACTATTGTGGATCAATTCATTACAATAAAAAATAAAAACATTACATATAATTATATTTAGTTCTTGGGATAATGAGTCACCTTATAACCAGTCTTTAACTTTTTATAAGATAAGAAAGCATTATCCATGTTAACACATTCAAAAAAAGAAGTATAAATATTAAAAATCGATAAAAATTTGTTCATCTATCTAAGCTTCTATTAAAATAAATACGAAAAAAGCAAAAACAAATAGTAGAATGTAGATTTAAACAAAATATGCATTGTTGCTGATTTAGCAGGATTTTTTCATTCAAATATCTACCTCTATTTCCAACTGTTAATATGGGCTTTAATTAATATCTCATTAAATAAGATTAATAGATTAATATTATTATTAAAAAATAGCAATAAGTGTCTAATTTTTTTTTTTTTTTTTTTACTAAATTGGATTTACTGGAAAAGAGAGAAGAAATTTGCATCTTAGTCTATGAATTTGAATATTAAATACGAATATTTGCCTTAAGGCATCAAAAAATAATTGCATATTAAGCAGGATAGCATAATAATAATTCACATATTAATAGGATAATTATGCATTAGTCCTTTTTATGGGTGATGTTCAAGGGACTTAAAAATACTCCATGTATTAATCATGAGTGTCTTAACAGAGTCCAACTGTATTTTTTCTTTCATACTTATTCATTATGAAATGGACTCCTAGACATTTATATTGTATGCATTTGTAATTTAAATACTAAATTGGTTTTTGAATTGCAACTAATACTTTTCATTCAAGTAAAAAGCATGATTGTTATTTTTAGCGCTAACACAGAAGACAATGTATGTGTTTTTAAATTCTTTCATGTTTAATAATAATAATAATCTGTGTTTTGAATCCTTTTCATGCATTTTTTATTAAAAATAATGCAAATTTATTATAAATTCTATGTTTGTTCATTAATTATTCTTATTAAATGAACTTATTTTTAGACAGTTTGAAAGAATGCATCTTTTACTGTAAAATTTATGCTTTTGATTTTGATGCTTATATTATTTAAATAGTAATTTAAAAAATATATATATTTATTAGCTTATACCTATTAGATTATATTAATAAAATTTTGTTAGAAAATTTTTTTATACTACATCTTTTTTACGAAAGTAAAGTTAAATCTGTCAAATTTGTACTGTAAATTTTAGTGCTTTAATGAACCCGGCAAATTATGAATCATTATTTAATTTGCATATGCTTTCTTTTAATCTCATAATATAGTCATATAATTTTCTGTAATCTGTATGAATCAGCATCGTATAAATGTTTGTGTGTGTTAGAGAGAAAAAAAGATGTATTCACATAGAAATTATCATCAGATTTTGTATTTCATTGTTTTAGCCACAATTTTCATTTATTAAAAGATATCTAGCAGTCATTAATAGCAATTAGTTCAAGGCTGAAATCAAGGGAAATAGAGAGATTTCTACTAGATTAATTTTCTTCAAAAAAAAAAAAAAAAAAAAAAAAAAAAAAAAATTTTTTTTTTTTTTTTTTTTTTTTTTTTTTTTTTTTTTTAAGTGAACAGCTTTATTAAATAGTTCATATCATAATGAACAATAACTGAGTGGCTACCATTCCTGTAATAACAAGTAAAAACTTTTTTCTTATTATTATTGTTTGCAGTTACAATAATAGTTGATGACAATCCATTCTAACCTGTTTATTAGTGATAAAAGGCAAAAATATTGTGATTCTAGTAATAATAGGGGATATTTGTTAGAATATGTCATGATAATCTGCCATTACTTTTCTAGAAAACAAAGCATGAAAAGTCCTAAAATCAAAGACTTTAGGACTTGTATTGTGTTTTATACAGTTGCGAAAACACACGGTACATAAATGCGAAATAAATAAATAAATAACAGGTTTCCAGCTAATTATCTAATCTAAACTAGTTGTATGTGAGAAAAAATGTGTAAATGAGAGCAAAAACATACTAAAAAAATCTACTTGGAAAAAAAAAAAAAAAAGAATTATGTAAATAAAATAAAATTGAAATAATTTTAACATGGAAAAGCTAAAATACTAGGCATAGAATAATGCAATTATGCGATGGAAATTTGTGTTTTTAAAGTGGAAATAAAAAAATTAAATTAAAAAATATAAAAATTTAGGAAATGTGTAATGCAAGAGCATTTTAAAGCAGAAATTATTTACTTTTTAAACATTGGCACAATAGTAATTTAAATTTTGGTTTGTGATGAACATTTCTTTCTATATTCTGCATCTAGTTATTATCAGTGTTTCTAAGTTAAAATACAAATGGAATCTTCCACAGCTGTACTGTGTTAAAGAACTTTACAAATAATTATTTTTGACTAATTCAGTTATTGTTAATTTATATTTATCCATTCATCCAGCATTGCAATTTTACTATTGTCTAGCATGAAACTGTAATTGTCTTTATAATGTTTGTTGTAACTTTTATATTTCCATTTAACTGTTCCCTTTTTTTTAGAAAAAACTACTCTAATATACAATACTTGATATGCATAAATATTCTTAAGTATAATTCACTTTTTAAAAATAATAGTTATTAGTGAAATCATCACCATTATCATATCAAATTTGCTTTAAGAATTCGATAGTAAACCACAATTTCTCTTGTTTGCATTCCAAAATGAATAACAAAATTTTCAGGGAGTCTATTGAATTTTCCATTGCCATGTTTTTTTTTATAAAGCAAAGTGTATTTTTTATCTAGACATGTTTAATGTAGTAGTTTACAAAAGTATGAACATTCTTACAATTTTATTCATATTTTTTATAAGTATGGAGAAAATGCTGATTTTATAATTTATTACCGAGTTTACTTTCATTTTGTTGGATATTGGCTAATGTAATTATTAATGAAGTATTAAAGTTGTACATTAAAAAAATAATAAAAATGTATAAGTGTTATTTTTAAAACTCTTTAAAGGTATGAGAATTATTATTATAAGCAAAATTAATACAGATTCAGTATGATTATTGTTTAAAATGCTCAGATATTTTTGGAATTTGCAACAATATTTAAGACTTTAATTTTTTAATCAGACTTATAGCAATTTGTGAAACTTCGAATTTACTAGTATCTATACTATATAACATTTGACTGTAGTTTAAGTGTACATTAAATATGTAACAATTTTAAAAAGTGCTATCTATAAATACAGTAAAACCTCCTAAGATGGAATCAAAGGAATAGAAAGGAATTTTTATTCTATTACTAAAACAAGTTTCTGTCTTACAAGGAGAGGATCCGATGTGAGAGTCACTGAATACAATGAACATTTGTGCATCAATACAGTATAGTTAATATATGACAGCCATAAGGCCCAACAACCAAGAGGTCTTGAGAAAATAAGTCGAAAATTTTTTCCTGCAGTTTATAATTGGACAAATTTCCTTCTTTCAAGAATCTCAGTAACACAGATATCATCATACCGAAATTCAATATTTTTGTCCCCTTCAAATCTAGCTCAGACTTGTTTTTTTTTGATCGAAAATTTCCATCAATTATTTTCAAACTGTAATTGAAAAGGTATGTATAATAAATAAAAATTACAAAAACTACAAATTAAAAGTACATTTTGTAGCATATAAGGGCATTTTTAACTATGAAACAAGTATAGGTATAGTTATTCAATATTTTTGTCCCCTTCAAATCTAGCTCAGACTTGTTTTTTTGGATCGAAAATTTCCATCAATTATTTTCAAACTGCAATTGAAAAGGTATGTATAATAAATAAAAATTACAAAAACTACAATATATCTATAAACAAGAGTTTTTTTTTTGTTCAGAATTGTTATTTTAGAACAGTTACATACAAGTATAATATAATATAGTTTAATTATATAAATGTATTTTAACTGTGAATGTTTCCATGTTTTTATGGTTAATGAAAAATAAAAGTAAAACAATAATAATAATAAACTTAAAGAAGTCACTTAGAAGTGTTTTATAGACAATAAAATTACGATTTTAAAATTTACTTGCTGTTATTTACATAAATAAACTGTTATTCTTCACATAATGATTTAAAATACAATTAAATAAATTAAAATAGTTAAATAAAATTATAACAAGCTGTTTTATTTCTTAAATTGTAAATTTGTTTTTATTATTATTGTAATAATGTGTAAATGTATCATTTTTTAACAATTAGCTTTTTAACTTTTAAATTTTTTAAATCTTGGATTCTTATGCTTATAGTTAACTGTTAACTAAAATAACTGTGTATATATACTTAAATAAAAAAGTTCTAAAAATGTATTGAAAAGAGTTATTAATTATGCAATGATTACAAAATCAAGAATTAAAAAAAAATCCATTGTAAAATTCAAAACAATATTTTTACAAAATTCTGAAATGTTTAAAATGTTTGCATAATGAAACAAAATAAAAATAATATACTTACTCATTAATATGACACGTTTTTATATACTTTTATCTGAAAAATAGCCTATTGTTTCAAAAAATAACCATGAATTGTTTTTTTTCTTTTCATTAAATATTTAAACATGAAAAATTTCATAGTTAAAAATGCATTCATATGCTATAAAACACACAATTTATATTTTAGTAAATATGAATTATAAATAAAATAAAATAAAAATAAAAGTCCGAGAGAGATTTGAACTGAGAGACAAAAATGTAGAATCTGGTGTACTGATGCCTGTGCTACTGAGTTGCATCTCAAAGGAGGAAATTTGTTTTATTACAAACTGCAGTCTAAGCTTTGCAAGTTTTTTTAATTCATCTTAGGTGTTGTATCTTATGGCTGTCATATACAATCGAGTCTTCAAATAACAAAATTCATGGTTCAGTAAAAAAATTCATTATATGAAAAAATTCGTTGAATAGAGAACGGCAAAATTTTTCTCATTTAATGTTTAAATTTTAAAACAGAATTGTTTTTGAGCTGTTTAATTTTTTGAAATATTTAACGAATTTTTTCCAGAATCTCAAACATTTTCACCACTTCCTTTTTTTTTTCCTGTGTCTTATTGATTATTTTCAAAATTATTACTTTATCAGAGAGAGTTATGTTTATCCTAGAAGCAATCATATGCAGATGCAGTAGAAGATAACACCAACATAGATGACATTTAGTAACAATTCTTCATTCAAATGGTCTCTCACGACAAAAAATGTTCTGAGTCACCACAAACAACAAACATCCACTCTAAACTCTAAAGTAATGAGAGTTTAGTTAGATGAAAACATGCTAAAAAAGACTACCTTTTCTGCAATTATCCCCTTATCCCTTCCTTATTCCTGCCTTACTATCTAAACCAAGAAAAAAAACAGCATTTTCAAGACGACAATGGAACAGTTTTATATATTAGAATGCTTTGTGGGGGGGATAATTGCAAATCGCTCCAGTAGCAAGCAAATGTTTCAATCTTTTCCAAGAACGCATGCTCATCTTGGCTAAAGTAAATCAAATGCAACCATACAAAAAGGATTTTTTGTTTTTTTGACACAATGAATAAAATAGAGGAATGCAGCTATGAAATATAAACCAGAAATCAACAACAACAACAAAAAATCTACAAATAATTTGAAGCATTTTCTGATCATATGAAAGAACATTTTTGAAAAAATTCGTTAAATGGAAATATATATTTCACTATATGGAGATTATTTTCAATGTAATCATGAAGAAATTGACCGTTCCTACAAAAAATTCGTTAAATAGAGAAATTCGTTGGATAGAGTTTTGTTATAGAGAGACTCAACTGTATTTCCATACTAACATTTATCCTGTTCGGTGACTCCAACCTTAGACCCTTTCCTTGTTAGTTGATTCGTTGTCTTTTATGTACTTTCTTCTTCAGATAATAATATATTTACCATATTATGGTATTCTAATTCAGGTCTTTTCTTTTGATTTGAAGATTTTCATTTAAAGCAAGACTCTATTTTTACTGGTTTTACTGTATCTTGTTTTACGAATTAATTTTGCATTTTAGTGTTAATAAAAAATAAAAATGTAATATCTATATTGTTTTAATGTATCATATTTTATATATTTTTTTAATTTTATTATTTGTAAAATGAAAAAGAAAGATTAATAAATCTAGTTAAAAATGTATTTCTGTATATGGGTAAAATACTGATTCTTATTTCACACTTCACACACAAAAGTACTGCCCCAACTGCTGGAACAATAGCTACTGATGTGAAGTATGTTCTCATCTACTTGCATGTTTGTGCTCATGCAATGCACTGCATTGTTTTATACTTTCCCTTGTTTGCTATTATGCATGAACTTAAGTTATTTTAGATACAATTTGCATGTGTTTGAAATTTAATGTACTTTTATTTACTATTTTGTTTAATCACAATAGTGCTTGTTGTACAATATTGTAGTTTTTTAAAAAAGCATGTTATTGATAAATTTCTGATTATTGCATAAGTTATTTTATTTAATCATTGTGTATGATTATCAGTTTCATAATTTTCATTTTTCCCAAGTTGTAGTGTTAAGAATGAAATTATGTGTTTAGCAAAGTCATAGAGAGTGAGAGAACATTGCATCTAAACTAAAAAAAAAAAAAAAAAAAAAAAAAAAAAGTTTTAATATCACTTAAGACATTTTTTAAATTTTAATTTTTTATTAAATAATAAAAAAGTCATTGATAATACTTATGCCATTTTATTCTACTAAGCTGTCCTCCACCCCAACAAGTGAATAAAACGTTATTCCTCATGAATAAAAAATAAATAAAAATTAGCCTTCAAGAATTTTATGTAACAAAACAAAATTATTAAATTTTTAAAACTTTTAATAATGATCATTTTTAAATGAGGGAGCAAAAAATATATAATATGTTATCTAATAAAAATGTTAAGGAAATTACAGCCTGACTTTACTATTTTATTTCAAGTAAAGTTATCTTTAAACTAATAATAATAATAATAATATTCTAAAACAACAAAATTAAAATGTCCCCCCCCCCCCCCCCCCAATGAATTTTCTTAGTTTTTCATGGGTATTTAAATATTGTTCATAATACTTAGTAATTTTGTAGCATTTCTCATTTAACAAAGATAATTTATGTTGGCAGGATTTTTTTTTTTCCCAATAGCTCACTCTCTCACATACATAATTAGTGCACTTGCCTTTAATCTTGCATTTTTGCTTAAGCTTGCTTTCCACAATTAGTATGAATTGCATGTTTTGTATGATAACTATGTAAATTCTGTAATTTATGTTTATAGAACAAAAGATTTTTTTAATTGTTGCATGACTGCATTTTCTTGTATGTCTGTTTTTTCCATATTTTTTTGGCCATTATTTTAATTTTTTGTAAACACCTGTTTGGCTTTATTTATTTTATTATTATTATTATTATTTTTTTTTTTAACATGCCTTGTTTGACTACATATCATGCACTTCACATTTACTCATAAAAACATCATACATCTTACACAGATTACTCTTTATAAGATTGAACATCAATAATTTTATTTAGTTAGTTTATTAGTTTAATTATTTTTTTTCCTTGCTGTACATGCATACATTCATAAAACTATGTATGTGTTCTTGTTGCTCAGCCTTCTAAAATATGCTAGTTGTGAATTTCTAAGACTTTTTGAAAAAAGAATTCCTTAACAAAAAGAAATAATTGCATTTTGGATTATCTTTCTTCAAAATCTTCTACAGATTTTACTTAATTTTCTTTTTCTCTTTGCATCTTCTCTGCATTGCACCCATATTTTCTATTACCAAAGCACTTGAAAAAAATATCTTCAACTTTATAATTCTGATTATTTTATATGTTGCATATGAAAAATTCATATTATTTTTAAACTTTGATAATATTGTGATTTTTTTTTTTTTTTTTTTGTCAAATTTTGCCATTTAGGCAAATTGCATAAAATTCTCTTGTTGCACATTCTAAATGAGAAAAGTCTATTATCAGGATTTTTTTGATGGAGCAATTTTTTTCAAAGCAGGACTTCATTAGCTTAAATGATGCTGTCTAATTATTATCAAAACAAATATAAATTATATATTAAGTTTCTAGATGAAACTTATAAGTCTTTAAAAAGAAAAAAGAAAAGAAAGAAAGCAATATAAGTACATTATAAAGTTTGACTAAAGTATGCACTAGTGTAAGAAAAATAATCATTTTTACTAAAAGAGTAAATTTTGTTGGCAAATCATTGACCAATATTCTTAAAATGTCATCAATGTAAGGCACTTTACCCTATATAAGTGTTTTACAAACACTTTTTTGTCATGATTCTTTGTAGTCTATGTTTTTAAAGTGTCTGCTTCCTAAAGTATTGACATTTGTCCTTATATATGTCCATATTTTTTAAAATCCAGTCCACCTATCTGTAGTTTTCTTTGATTTATAGTTATTAAGTAAACTGGATAAGTGAATCATGATTAGGTTTTTTGATGTTGATATTTCTATCCACTAATTAAAATATTTTGTCATCAATGGTGACCTGATGGCTGTATTTGTTTAAAACTGTCAGTGGCATATTCAGGAAGTATGCTGATGAGGCTCCAGCCTCCTCCAAAATTTGTTAAAAATATCAAGTTTAAATATGAAAGTTTAGCTAAATTTAAAGAAATCTGCTAAGATAAAACTCAAATGGAACAAGGAAAATATTTCATTTTAGACAGGTTAGAAGGTGTGTAATTTCACAGAGACCATGAAATAGCAATTTATGCCATGTTACCTTAAATCTGAGATTAAAGGTAACTTGATCTATGCATTTGAATAGGTGCTATTTAAGGTCTATGCATTGCCTTAAATCTGTGATTTAAGGAATGCATAAATTGAGACATCTCAGTAAGAACTGCAAAGCATTGAACCTTTTTTTATATAATTTAATGCATATGCTTGTTATGTTATGAACTTGTTATTCAGCTCACTACAGCACTGTGATGTGTTATTTTATTTTTATAGTGTTATAAACATTGACAAAAATGGTTGTTCTAAGGTTGTGTAAATTTATGATTAGAAATATTATTTTTACTAGCTGACCCGCCTGGTCTTGCACTGGTCTGTGAAAACCATTATGCATAAAAAAACCTTAATAATAACAAAAAAATCTATTCTAAAAGTGTGAAAACTCAAAAAAAATTTAAAAATTACTTCAAAAAATGCACTGAAAATCACAATAAAAATCTATGAAATTCAAAAATTGTAGCAGACAAAATTTAGTAAATTTCGCTAAAAGTTTGAAACAATGCTGCAAAATGCAAAATGGGAAAAAAAAAAAAAAAAAAAAAAAAAAAAAAAAAAAACCCCAAAAAATCACAATAAAAAATTTGTAAAAATTCAAAAATTGCTGCAGGAATTTCAAATAAGCTTTATTGAAAAGAGAACAAAATTTACTATATTGTGTTAAAAGAATGAAACCGCATTCCCTTCACTAATTTGGAAAAATCGCCTCCAGACATAAAAAGAACATTAAAAATCAACTAAAAAATTAAATTTTAAAAAATCTAATCGAAAATTCGGTTTTGAGGTGCAAAACTTTATTTATAGAGGTACCTTCTCTCCAAATTTTGTAAGTCTATGTCCAGCAGTCTCTTCAGAACAGTGATACACTCACAAACTTCTCTTTTGTTATAGATTACTGTGATTATTCTAAACTAGAAGATAGCCCGTCAAAATGACGTGTTTCCATTTTTGAAAGGATGATAAAACATTACAACAACTTTGGTCAATCATAGCCTCTTTAGGCTTAAACAATTTTGAAAAATACAAAGATTGAACATGAGAAAAAAATCTAAAAAAAAAAAAAAAAAAATCAATAGAAATTTGCATTTGAAACTATAACATAGCTATCTGGTGGATGGGGAGGGATTGTAATGAACAAATGGTAAATGCATAAATTTTAAAAGAATAATGTAAGGTAAAATATCAATTATAAAAGAATACATTGTGAAACTACAGCCAAAAACATTTTAAAATACTGAGAGAAAATAATAAAAATATCCAAAATGTATAAAAAATTTTCCCATTTTGGCCACTTCCAGATGAATATGAGAGGGTAGCCAAATTATTAATTGAATGGGTAAAATAATGGCATACAATATGCCGCTAATGAATTTCACTCACAAAATTACAGTAATTATTTCACAAAAAACATGCAAATTAACATGCATTAATAATGCAAAACATGTACTAATAATGCTATTTTAAAACGTTTGTGAATTAACTATTTTATACCATTAGCTAATACTTAAAAGAAAATACTTTATAAGATCAAAAACAAATGTCAACAATAAAGAGTAAACAATCATGATTCGTTATGTGACAATGAAGTCATTCACGGCTGTAAAAAAAAGCAAAAAAAAAAAAAAAAAAAAAAAAAAAGCAACACAAATATAAAAATTCTAACAATATTGTATTCAAAATGCACCTTCACTTTTCTTAAATAAAAAGTTTTAATTAAACACTGTTAAAATTTTGACTGTTTTGCTGCATCGTCATTACACAGCTTTTATAGAAAATTATTACTTTACCGTATTACACTGTTAAAAATTTGACCCATTTGTTGCAGCGTCACTCCACAGCTTTTATTGAATATCTCTTTTATGATAATGAGAATGCTCCATATCACAGTAAAAGTAACCACTTTATATAAAAGCACTGGAGTGATATTGCAGCAAATAGGTCAAATTTTTAACAGTTGCTGCAGCATCACTCCAACGCTTTTATAGAAAACGGTTGCTTTGTGTGTTACTTACACTGTATTTTATAAAAGCTGGGGAGTGATGATGCAGCAAAAGGGTCAAATTTTTAACAGTGTACTGCTAAAAATTTGACCCATTTACTGCAGCGCCACGCCACAGCTTTTATAGAATGTCTCTTTTATGACTAATGAGAATGCTCCATAACACAGAAAAGTAATTGTTTTCCATAAAAGCGGTGGAGTGATGCTGCAGCAAATGAGTCAAATTTTTAAGTGTAAATATTGTGTTTGAAATAGGGAAACGATTTTAAAGCACAGTAAAATGTAGTGACGTCATTTACAGCTCAAACTGTAAATCTGACAAATGATAACGCTCCATTACGACTCTGGAACATTTCTATTGGACAAAAAATTGATAGCCTTTAGAATCAGAGATAATTTTTCACAATGGAATTTGTCATTGGTCACAATAACTGTTTTTTTCTCGTGGATGGGTTGATCCCGGAATCGTTATACACAGAGGGATTTTATATATATATAATGATTCCTTTATTGCTGATTCATTAATTTTAAGTTTTTTACTTTTTTTTACATTCAATTTAAAAATTGATAAAACCATGATGCTTAAAAAAACTTATAATTTTGGTAAAAATGAAAAAAAAAAATCAATTCTAAAAGCTCAAAAACTTGAAAAATCATTAAAAATTAACTTCAAAAATTGTACTGAAATTGCATTAAAAATCGATGAAATTCAAAAATTGTAGCAGACAAAATTTAGTAAATTAGGCTAAAAGTTTAAAAAAATTTTCTTTTAATCAATATTAAAAAAAAAACCACAAAATGCAAAAAAATACTAAAAATCACAGTAAAAAATTCGATAAAAATTCAAAAATCGCTGCGTGAATTCCGAATAAGCTTTGTTGAAAAGAGCACTAAATTTACTATGTTGGGTTAAAAAAGTGAAACCATATTTCTTTCACTAATGACGAAAAATGGCCTGAAAACATAAAAAGAACATTAAAAATCAACTGAAAAGTTAAATTAAAAAAATCTAATCAAAAAGTCGAAAATCGGGCTTTGTGATGAAAAACTTTATATATAGAAATACCTTCTCTCCAAATTTTGTAAGTCAATGTGCAGCAGTCTCTTCAGAGCAGCGCTAACACACTCACAAACTTCTCTCTTTATTATTATAGAAGATTTACATTTAAAGTGCATCATAAATCTAATTGAGTGATCCTGAATCTCGAATCCATAAAAAAGCTGCCTATCAACCACAATTTATGATTAAAATGAATACAAAAAAATACTGTCGATTTTGGCAATTTCAGCTGATTTTTAGGCTATGGCAGTCTTGGAAAAGTGATCATCAGAGAGCTGTTATTCCAAATATATTCCATTGATGAGAAAATGATAAATGTTATTCAGTACTTGTTACACATATCAGTACATGGAGCTTGCATGCAAATTACATGCATGTATGCTCCAAAATGCATTCTAGAATGTGTTGAAGGTGATGAGAGGAAGGGGATAGAGTGGGAACACTTAAATAATATTGAATTTGCTATTTATTTTAATTTTATTTACTATTTATTGAAATAGCTTTTAGCAGATAATTTTCAGTATTATGTTTTAAAAAATGTGGTATAATCATGGAATTGTAAAGATGAAAACCTGTCTAAAAGGAAAATTTTCCTAGACATATCCAATTCTATCTTAGAAGTTTGATTATATAATAAGTATGTTATTTGCTATAATTAAAACCTATTTAAAGTAGAATTCTTCCCGTTTCTTGGAATTCCTTCTTAAAAACTCTTACTATAACTGGGCCCACTCTGAAATGATAAGTCTTGATAATACACTGGGGCCTGATTATATAAGATTATATCACTTGTACATCAAAAATAGCTCTTCATGGAAATGTTATCCATCTTATGTATTTAATGCAGTTTTAAACTATCATCACAATTAAAACTGTTCTTTTTTTAATATACAATTTTTATATTATCTTCTGTTCTAGCCTTCAAAGTTTTGACTATTTAAAGTTTGGATATCAGAGAATCTTTTTTCTTTATTAGCTTCTGATCTATTTTAGGAAGTAGTGAAACCAAGTTAAGCTATACATTACTTTAGTTCAAATTATTGATGTTCAATGCATTAATTGCAGGAAAAATCTGTAAACCAAGTAATGCTAAGTTCTCTATTAATTAATAACATGCCATAATACAATTTTGTTTCATAGAAAACTCATACATTTATTCACTTCAAGGGATCAAAATCATTTAAAGTCCCTTTTAATAAAGATTTTTAAAATTTATTAAATAATATTGTAGATTTTTTTTTATTTTAATATTTTTCTTGTTATTATTTTGGCAATGTCATTATTAAATTTTAAAGAAAATTTTTATATAATGTTGTAAATCTTTTAAACATAAGAAAC
Organism: Maratus speculifer; assembly: GCA_964019185.1. Lineage (NCBI taxonomy): Eukaryota > Metazoa > Arthropoda > Arachnida > Araneae > Salticidae > Maratus > Maratus speculifer. Next base: position 383,056,586 of record OZ025289.1, read on the forward strand.
ATACAAACAATATAATTTATTTAATTTTTTTTTTTTTTTTTTTTCTTCTATGGAAGAATAGAACATGAATTTAGTTTGCAGTTTAGAAAAATTTCATAAATAGTTTTTGTGTTTATTTACCTGTTTGAAAATATTTTAGGTATGTAACACCTTTGCTATGAGAAAATAAATATTGAATAAGGTTCTTTTAAAGAGTACTCAATTTACATGTTTACTCATATGATACCTGTAGTTAAATAAGATTTGCATAATGATTTTACTGTTAATGTATGCATGATAATTGTTAATGTATGTATGCTTGTGCGTGTCTTTTTGACTGATATATTTAATTGTTAAATTACTAAAAATGATTTATTTATGTTTATAGATTTTTTTTTTCTTTAATCATTTGAACTGATGATGGCATTATTTTTTTTTTAAATGTATGCTGTTTCACTAATATAATAAAATTTATATTTTGAGTACTTAATGATTAAAAAAAAAAAAAAATAAATAAAATAAAGTAAGCTTAGTCTCAGGCTCAGTATAAAAGCTAAAAATTTAGCCTGAGCATGACCCAGCCCATATGACAGGTTTTATATGCCCTGATGTAAAAATTGATAAAATGTGGCGCAACCCTATAACTTTTGCAAAAAATGCAGTTATTTTTAAATTGCCATTATCCTACAGTTAAAATTCTTTTTAAAGAATACAATTATCAGCTTAAAAATTAAAGTCTAGCAAAACATTTGAAAAGAAACCTATCCTTAAATGCTAAAATGTATTGATCTGTAAAAATATAGTACAATACATTTATAATAGTCAGTGTATTTGCTAAGAAAGAAAACCATCTGTAATTGATTTTTCTTTTCTTTCTTTCCTATGCGATTCTGACTTAGAAAATTTTACTGCATAACATTTTTCAGTTTTCAATTCTCTAAGCCATGGAATATGAACAATATGAATGATATCTGAGATAATTTTGCATACAAATAGAAAGTCATTAAAAAATCATTGCCGTTTGCATGAGCACAGGCAAAAAGAAACCTAGAGAGGGGATTTTGTCTGTAGCTTGCTGCTTAAAACACATTGCTTACATTAAAAATTTGAACAAGAAAAAAAAGCCAAATTAATTTATATATTTATTTATTTGCAAAGCTTTTTATATGCAACAGTTTTTAAGCATATTAGGATGCAAATCTATACAAAACAATTAGAAGCCTCTGTTTTCAGCAATTAAAAAGGTTCTGCTTCTTCAGAAGGTCTCACTCTGTCTGAAGCCCCCCCCCCCCCCCCGTTTTTTAAAAAGATAAATTTTAAACACATAAACATAAAAAGGAAAACATAATTAAAAGTTATCTTCCACTGAGGATTCAAAGAATTCAATTTAGTGCAAAGAGTGCTATTTCAAATAAATAGTGTAATTATATTATGTCACTTACGAAGAATACATTTTACCATATTTTTTTCAAAATCATCAGAGGTGAAGGATATTTAATTAAAGGAATTTCAAAACTATCTTGCCTATTTCACTCTTCATGCCAGCACATAAATAAAAAAAAAAAAAAAAAAAAAAATAATTTTGAAATGCCGCCATCTTAAAATTTCACAAAAAAAAAAAAAAAAATAAATAAATAAATAAAAAATAAATAAATAAATAAATAAATAATTGGAATTCTAATTTACTAAACCAAATTAATTTTTTCCTGTTATACAAAAGTTTTGTTAAAGAAATATGTATATAAAAAAAATTTAACTTAATCATTTTTACAGTATTAGTGTATCTGTTACTGATATCTTTCATGCCATTATCAACAATGATAAATATCAGTATGTTTTGTAGAAATTCAGCTGGACTGGGGCATGTCAATTATGTATTTGTACTGTCCAGGAAGGACTTGTACTGAACTTTTAGCTTTTACTTATATAGTAGGCAAGCAAATATATATATATATATATATATATATACACTGGTGTCCAAAATTTAAGCATAATTGGTAATTAAGTAATTATTTTTAAGTAATGAAAGAAATATGAATCGGAATGTGCTGAAACTCCAGGTGTGTAAACAAAATAGTACTCGTCACATATTTTCGTGAAGAGTTTTCCCCGAAATCGAACAGGGGAATGTCAACAAATTGAAAAAAACGAAGATCTTTTGGATAACCCTGTCAAAACTAATGTAGCAAAAGCGTTCAAACTGCACATTATGATTAATTGGCTTATTGTAATGTACTGTGTTAATTTTTACAAGGATAGCATGTATACTCGTAGAGAAATTAAGGTTTTTATAAAAACAGTCCTAAGTTTTTTGCTTATAATTTGCAGAGTTCTTAATATAAAATAGTGTTATTTTCTGAAAAAATGACAAACATCATTGTACACAATATCCTGTCATCAGAATTAAAAAATAATAAAAATTGTATGACAAATGAGCAGGTTTACTAAATAATTTTTTACTGCGCATGCGTGAACGCTATTACAATTTCATTTGCATATTATGTTAGTTAAATGTATAGAGCAACTTTTGTGAAAGTCTCAAAAACATAGCTTAAAAATTCTGAAAATTATCGTTGATAGAATGAGATCAAAATCCTTTATTCCCTAAATGAAGCAAAACGATGAGGGGCTGTATCCACATTCCATTGTTTAGTGCCTACACAATATTGCACGTACAACTATATTTAGGTAAAACCCCTGATTTTTTTGCTTCCTTTAGGAATAACGGATTTTGAGTTGATTCTATAGGCTCCCATTTTCAGAATTTTCAAGCTATGTTTTTGAAACTTTTACAGAAGTTGCTCTATACATTTAGCTAACACAATATGCAAATGACATTTTGATATCGTTGACGCATGCGCAATGAAAAATTATTTACTAAACATACTCATTTTTCATACAATTTTTATTATTTTTAAATTCTGATGACAGGGTAATGTGTACAATGATGTTTGTCATATTTTCAGAAAAGAACATTATTTTATAATAAGAACTCTGCAAATTATAAGCAAAAAACTTAGGACTGTTTTTATAAAAACCTTAATTTCTCTACGAGTATACATGCTATCCTTGTAAAAATTAACACAGTATATTACAATAAGCCAATTAATCATAATGTGCAGTTTGAACGCTTTTGCTACATTAGTTTTGACAGGGTTATCCAAAAGATCTTCGTTCTTTTTCAATTTGTTGACGGTCCCCTGTTCGATTTCGGGGAAAACTCTTCGCGAAAATATGTGACGAGTACTATTTTGTTTACACACCTGGAGTTTCAGCACATTCCGATTCATATTTCTTTCATTACTTAAAAATAATTACTTAATTACCAATTATGCTTAAATTTTGGACACCAGTGTATATATATATATTTGTACTTGTTGGTCCAAACCCATGTATAGCTTGAAAGGCCTGTATCTGTAATCCTACTTGCTGGCTATGAAATCAGTGAACTTGCTTGCAAAGGAATATATCAGTGTGCTTTGAAAAGGGATTGTACAATGTGTAAATTGCAGAAGAAAGAATTGAATTTGAAATTGCGATTTAAAAAAAAATCCTCACATGTATTAATAAAATTGATAACAAATTTTATTTACCTATAAATGATCATTTATTGGTTCATATGTATCAAAATACAAAAAAAAAAAAAAAAAAATTGTGTGCATGGTTGCTTAATATGATGCATATAGTCTTATTTTACAGAATAAGTTTAAATATGTAAAATATTACCCAAATAAATAATCTAAATGGAATCATTATCATAGAAATCTGATTATTGCATTTTTATTGTGCTTCATTACAAAAAAGAAGGGGGGGGGGATTTTTCATTTGAAGAAAGATATATTTTGATCAATAATCCTTTTGAGGGCGGTTCCTTAAAAAATGACACCTGATTTTTGACCTGATTCATTGGCACCCAGAATATTTAATGAAAAGTTTTCTTTTAGAACATAATTGAAAATAAGCTCATATTTTCTAATAAATTCATTTATAAATTCTGATGTAAGTTAATTAATTCAAACAAATTTATTCAGTGCCGGAAAGAATTAAATAAACATTATAGTATAGGAAAATATTTAAAACATGACAGATTATTTTTTTTTTTTTTGTTTATTGCTGATAAAAGATTTTAATTAACTTTACTTATTAACTAATTATTGACTTTATAAAAAGTTAGATAAAAAATCCAATCATGGATTTACGGAAATACGATTAATAGTTGTTTTATATTTACTTTATTTTCATCCATCAAAATAAACTAATATTTATATTTTCACTTATTTTATTTTTAAATTAGTAAGTGGTTTAACAAAATAATACCATTTTGTAAAAAATTTTGGAAGTAATTTCAGGATAAAATGGTAAGTAAAGATTTTATATTTAGGAAGCTGCTTTATGATGATTTGTATCACTCTCATTATTTGAAAAAATTATGTGGAATGAATACATTTGCATGCATTTTCTGTTTTTATCATTTTAAATATCCTATTTCTTATGGGAATTTTTGTATTTTAAAACATTTGCAAAATTGCAATATTTCTTAGACTTTGACATGTTTTTGACTTATTTGTGATTTTAATATAGACAATATCTTTTTTGATGATGTAATTTTTTCTTTTATCTTTCTTGGCGATATAATTTTTTCATATTACTTATCTAAACTTCTGCAGCTGTTCTTTTTCATTTGGATAGTCTTGGTTTTCAGCAATTTCTTTCATATATTAGTAATTGAAAATAGAAATAAAATTTTTATAGTGGACTTGTATGTAAATTTCTCTTTTAGTATTATTCATAAAAGAAAAGTAATTAAGGAAAGAAAATGTAGGTAAAATGGAAATAAAAAAATTGGTTTATACATTTCTTTCAAGAATAATGCTTCTATCATGTTTCAATTTTAATAATCTCATGAGATGGGTAGGGGTTTATTTTTTTTTTCAATGGCCAAAGAAGTTTTAATATGGATGAACATTTATAAAGTAAAAGAATATTAAAATTATATTGTACCTTTAATCAAGTAGAATATTGAAAATTAGCTTAAACAAATCAATTAGAAAGTAAAAACTATCTTAAAACACATTTTCAAAAAATTTTTGTACTTATTTATATGCAAGACATTCTATAATTGTAGATTATCTGTAATTGTTCTGTAAAGTGTACCATGAAAATCGTCTATGCCAGTATTACAACAGATTATTTTTAGCCATTCAAAGTGTATATTTCCCTCCTTTAAAAAGAATTCTATAAAAAATATTGTTCTAAAATCCAAAGTCAAAGTTGACTGTGACTGTTTAAGGGACATCATAATAATTCCTCATTAATATTATACTCTCTTAATTCACCATATAATACATTAATTGGAAGATTACAAATTAATTTCTAGTAATGCAAATTGAGTGACTTATGATTAAGTATTCAGTGCAGTCTATCTCTGAGCAGTTAAGATTCTTCTTGATATGTTCAATAATTTTGAAATTAATTCTAAAAGAAAAGAAGTCAAATTATTTTTAATAATTTCACAGTGTTACCAATTGATCCCTGTTTATCATATATTTGCTAATTATTATTAGTATTTGTATCTGCATTTCTCCTTTAAATAGGTTGCAAAAAATTTTCTAAAAAACATGGGTGGGGGAGATTTGGTTGACACTAGTTAGTTTGGTTTTATCATGTTACTGTTATTTTTTTATTCTACACTAAACTATATTGAATGTGCCGGTATTGTTTTTACAAAAAAATGTTTTTAAAAAGGGGTATTACTAAATTATTTTATTCATTATTTTCTAAGTTTATTTGAATTACATTATTCGATCAAGATTTTTCTATTAATTTAGCGGCCATATAGGAATTAAAAAAAAATTACTTTCTGTAAGAACCCCCCCCCCCCCCTTTCAGAAATAATTGTTTGCATTTAAGCATAAAGGTAGATCATAAATCAAACAAACTATTAATCTATCTAAGACCTGCATGTTTTATATAAATTTTACACAGTTCATACCACTTTTTGTTCAATTTTATTTTACTAATCATTGAAATATATTATTTAACAAAGGCAAAGTTTGCTTTTCTCTATTACTGTTATCAAAAACAAGTGCAAAAATCACAACACACAATGTTGCAAAAACGCAACATCAGCCTTTAATGGATTAAATTTGAAGAAACATATATACAAATTAAAATCCTTATGATGTAGATACTTGTAAAATATAATGCTGTGAAGTTCAGATGTTAATGCTACAGTAATGCATACTGTGGTGAACAGCTAGCTCCAAGAGTTTGGGCATGATCAATTAAAATATTACACAGCTCTCCCAAGATTTTGGTCATTCTGACTAGACACAAGCTGTTTTTGCATTTGTTTTACATGTAACTAACTGTTTTTCTGCAAAAATTGAAATTTTGAAGGAAATTAAAAAAGAAAAAAAATCTTGAAATTATTGAAAGTAAGATATGGTAGAAAAAAAATTATTGTATGAGGCAAATTTAAATGTACACTGTATGATAGACATAAACAATGCTAAAAAACATACAACTTAGAGAAAACAGTGTACAAATTGGCAAACCTACATTCACATGTAGCTTGAAATTGGAAGATTGAATTCTTTTATATAAATAATTTTATTATTATTTTCCCATTTGTTTCTTCTTAAATATTTTTAAAGCAATTTAATTTTTTTTAAATAATTGTCTGCATAGATTATAATTTATAAACTTTTTTTTCAAGGCCGGAGGGCATTGGAACTGTGACCGTGGAAGAAAAAGATATGTTTGCTGAAATTAAAGAAAGATTAAGGATTCTCCTTGAAAATCAAATTACTCATTTTAGGTAAGTTATTTGTTTAATTCTTATTAAATAGTATTTTTTAAATGTATATAGGTGGCGCACACAAATCGAAAGTTACAAACAATAAGATGCTCCAAATAGTTGTTGGCCAAGTACTATGTATTTAACAGCATGAATATCATTACCATAATAGAGAACTTTTCTAGGGAGTACATAGACCCATCTATTTGATACGTCCAAACAATAATACTAAATACTTTTGTTAGAGCTAATAATACTTAACAGAAAGCTCATCCAATAATACATTCCTGGTAATGTATACAGTCAATTCTATAATCCACAACTCTATAAACTGCAAATGCCTATAATCCCCATTATATTTCAGGTGTAAGCCAACAGTTTAAATCTTTTCTTGAAGTGAGACATTGTGTACTTTAACTGTAAAAAAAAAAAAAAAAAAAAAAAAAAAAAAAAAATGATATGATGAATGTATTTAAAAATTCTTAATGGATTCTGCATTCATTAGAAGGAAGTGTTTTATGTATCTTGTAAATAACTATTAGACTGTCATATTCTGAATGCATATGCAAGGCTGCCACAGGCAACTATTTTTAAATTCTAACTGCCGCCACTTTCTTTAAACAGAAATTCTTAAAAGATAATTTGACAACATTTGCAAGAAAAATAAATTTTAAAATTTGTATTAAAATATACTGGTGTGAATGAAATATAAAAATAGTCATCTCTGGCAGACCTGCATATATTGGATATATAAAAGATGAAATTGCTTTTGAAGGGCTGTTAGCTCTGGAGGATAAATATGTTAGTTTTTTAGAAAAACTAATTTTTGTTTTTGATCGAGAAATCCTGACTCTTAATATGCTTCAAGATAAAGTTACAGAACAAAAAGTAAAAAATATATAGCAAACCACTATCACTGCAATGTTTAATAGATTTAAAAATATCCCCCACCCCCTCCCGAAAAATAAATAAATAGATTTTATCTTTGGTTCAAAAAATTTTATTTCTCAATTTTCAGCAATTTTTTTATTTTTATAAAAGGCATTAACATTAATAAATAAAAATTATCATATATATTAAAACAGTAAGTCAATTCTGTAAGATCAACTCAAGCAGGCCTTTGCGCATGCGTGAAGTTGAATTTATTAGCCCTTCCAGTTATGGGAAGTTGAAGTAAGTCTAGTTAGCTCAGTAGTTTAAGGCACAAATTTAAACCTCTGAGCTTTTGTAGAGGACTTGAGTTCGATCCCAACGCTCGGCAAAATAATTTATTTCAATAATGATACATTTTACTATGAGAAAAAGTTTTATGACTTTTATTCTTTTGTTGTTATTATTATTTTGATGCTGTATAATTAAATACAATTTAACACTCAACAATGTTTTTTTTGTTGTTGTTATTATTGTTTTAATAACAATTTTATTTTTAAAATATTTCAAGTAATTAAAACTTAGTAATTATTAGATATAAACAGCCAATTTCCAGTTCAGGGCTTAAGAGATATATTTGTAAGAATAAAATTATTGAATATCCTTACAAGTCACATTCTTAAAAAATAAATAAACAACAATAAATACAACACACACAAATAAAAATAGTAAAAATGTCATGAAATTTAATTTAACATCTTGCAATATTTAAAAAAATGGATTCTATTTTTCTAAAAAATTTAAATATTTAAACATTATTTTGTGGGTAGGTAGTAGCAGCAATTTTCCACATTCCTGTCATGTGCGTGGAAGCTTATTAAAAGTAATCCATTTGTAAACCATAATATATGTGAATTATATAAATAAATAAATCTTATACATCATTTCGGCCATATATTAAATGATTTTTAACTAAATCCCTGAGTGCCGTTTTGAAGTAATGTCTGAATCTTGAAAATTGTGAAGTCTGCTAAAATTTTTTTAGAAAAAGTTTAACAATTTTAACATAGTAAGTTTGTGTGCATATAAGGAAAAGTATTAATTATTTTCTGGGGAAAAAATTAAAATAAAGACTAGAAAACAGGGGGAAAGAAAAATAGTCATGTAAGAATTATGATTGAACTACTTTGTGATACCCATGGTTTAATAATTAAATAGTGTGTGAAAATATTATGAAAAATTCAAATTATTCAAATATAGTATAAATAGTTACTTGGTAGTTTGAAATTTTAAGTTTAGGGATTTAAAATAAGACATAAAAATAAAATTAATAAAAACTTTTCAATGTAATTAAAAAAATAAAAAAATACTAAACATTGTTATTTTTTCAAAAAATTGAGAAAATTCACCAAAATAAATATCTGTTCAATTAATTCTAGTTATCCTTCTGCTAAAAAGCAAGGGCTATTAAAATTCTGCTTAAAATTCTTTCAGTTGATTACTTGAGTAGGTTACACTGACAAAATCATGAAACGCTTTTAATCTGTTGGAATCACATAGATAACATAGAAATAAATCAAGTTTTCAAAACTTTATTTACAGGTAACTAATTAAGAAAATCAAACATTATTCTAATTAATCTTTTTTCATGTTTATCGTCAAATCTTGACAGGTACCATCTAGATATTAATAAAACTAATATAAATATCTTATCTCAATATAGCAAATTTTGTCCTTTTTCAATAAAGATTAATCACATTTATCAGCAATTTTCAATATTTGTTCCAGATGCTAGTAATCAGAGAAAAATGGTTGCCTCTATTAGAAGTTCATCATGGACATTTGCAGATACTACCATCAAGGCATATTATTTTTTTTCATACACAAAATTTTAAATATATAAGCTATATGTCAATAAATATAATGCATAATGCCATTTATCCCGTATCTTTTTTCTTTACAACTCTTTCCTTAACTCTTATCTTTTTTCTTTACAATTGGAAAAAAAAAAAAAAAAAAAAAAACTATTTTCTCCTTTTGGTTGATTGCACAATTCAATTTCTTGGACATTTTTATTTAGATTTTCAACTTCTCCTATTTAGTATCTGAATTATGATACTCATAATGTTTTAATATATACATATAAATAAATAAAGGAAATCTCCATAATGGACATTGCAGAATAGCAGGATCTCAACTTAGTAAACATCTTTCCAACATCCTAATAAAAATATGTTACATATGTATGTTCATATCTGAATAGCTGATGAATTCCACACATCTATTATTTAAAAAGTTTTACTGCAACTGCTTAAATAGATAGAAGATAGAAATTTAAATGCATTTATCTTATTTCATCAGGTTCATGGGAAGAGTTTCATAAAATTGTCAAGAAACATTCATACAAAGTTTATTTTTGCCTTTTAAATGCAGATTCTAACTTTCCATAAGTCATTCACTTTTGAGTGGAAAAAGTTAACTCTTAAAGACTTTTAGAAATAATTTCACCTTTTAAAAATATGAAAAAAAAAGTTCTTTATAAAGCCTAAATTTATTTTAAGTTGCTATAAAATTCGTGCAAATTAATTTATTTATGTACTTTTTAAAGGACATGTATAAATTCTTATATCCGATACTTGGGGGTTCACCCCTCTGAACTGTGCATATCACTGCCGACCTCCGCTCAGGCTTCATAGCATCTAAAACATAGTAATGTGTCTTGTTTAAAAAAAATATTTCTAGGTTACAGAAAATTGGCTAACATTATCTATATAATTGCAGCTACTTTCTATAATCTGGTTGCCATTGTTTCTTTTTGAATGGGGCACTTTTTGGTTACAATGACCTCATTCATAATTATCTAGCAACTGACGGTTACTTTTGGGGTTGGTAACTAAGATCAATTTTTCATTTGAAAATCAGCTTTCATAAAATGGTTATATAAAAAATTTTGCTATTTTTCTGATTTTTATAACAATGCTATCTATATTATTCTTCCTTTAGCTTGTTAAAAAAAAAAAAAAAAAAAAAAAAAAAAAAAAAAAAAAAAAAAAACTCCATCTGTTTGGGAATAGCTTTGAAAACCAAGGTATTGAAATATATTGTGTTTTGCAATTCATGTCTGTATTTTATGTTTTGATCAAATTTTAGATATTTCAGGAACAGGTGCAGCTTGTTCATAATTTTTTTTCTCTATTTGATATACCATCATGCAATATTTTCTTGTTATTTCTCCAAGGTTTATTGTTTATATTTATTAATAAGAATATTTGAATTTACTAATGTGCATTTATTGAACAGTAATTCATACAATAACAATAGAAAATATTTTGTGCATTATATTTGTCTGTATTTATGCTGCTTCAAGTGATGTAATTTATAAACAAATTTGCAAACCCTGTGGCTTTGCTCACATAATAGTTGAAATATGCCAACTAATATTTGTATATCTGAACTTTAGTGTAAGAAATATTAGGAATAATTCAAAAATTAGCATTTTAGCCACAGTTTGACTAAACTACATTATTACACTGCATTATGCAGAAATGAGACTTAAATTAATAAGAACTCTCATATCCTCAATCGCAATTTTAGATATGTTTTATTTTGTAAGGAAATGAAGTTTTTTTTTAATGATTTTATTTTAAAGAAGTGTGTTAGTTCAATATGCTTTTATTTTCTTATAATGTTCGCATGTATGTTTCCCTAGTTCAAAATTTTAACTCACTTCCAAATATCCAATAAACTTTCAATTTGCATACTTATTTATATCCAATGACAATGTAATATTAATATGATTTTAGGGGCATACCATTTACTTATTTTATATATATTCTATTAGATTAAGTAATCTAATAGAATTTTAAATATGTATAATTTTATAACGAATTGTGACTGTTGCTTTTCATACTTTAACAAAATTTCTGTTTTTTACTTTTATTTTTAGCATAAGTTGTATATTTTGCTTCAATATGTAAACATCAGCATAAATTTAAAAATTATATTATAAAAATTATTTTACTCTCAATGTTTAGTTTTAAATTTTATGTCTGACTTTTTTTTTTTTTTTTATTCCCAGTAAACTTGTGACTAACCTCTATTTTGCCTCAAAAAAGATGCTTTAACTTTAAACAGCTATTACAGTAGAACCCCGCTAATTCGGACGCCATTAATCTGGATCTTCGTTTAATCCGGATTGGTTTTGTCAATTTTTTTTAATTTAATTTATTTATTTTATTTTATTTATTTATTTATTTATTTTCAAGTTTGGGAAGTGATCTGCAAATTTCCATAAGTTTATTTCAGCCTCATATTCTGATTAAAAAAATATTTTCTGAAATCTTTTTGGAGGAATACCTCAAGCTTTCTTATTTAAACTCTTTAATGTTATCTATGAAAGGAACAACTATGTCCATTTAAGCTTTGGCAATTCCAATTTTCACAATTTTCAATTTAATCCATTTAGAAATGTCATCAAAAGCTTACTGTTTAATAAAATTTTACTCATGGCATTGCAAAAAAAACAAAGTAAAATAGTCCTTTTAGACACACTAACTTATAAGGATCGCTTTCCAATCTTTGTCAGCCAGTCCACAGGTCCGTTGGTAATATTTCCTTGTCTTCCTGCGAAAACCCTTCTACAAATTACTTGAGGAAAATCGTAATAGAAGAAGGAATAAACAAGAATGAAAGAGAAATTACACTTGAAGATTTTGTCAACTTGTTTTTAAAAAATGATGGTTGCTCAGAGGAAGATATCAGCGACATTAGCAATTGGTTGGAAGCAGAAAATAATGAAGTGTATGCCTCGTTTACAGATGAATTAATAATCGCTTTATGCACAACTGAAGAAAATGAAGATGATGCAGACCAAAACCATTATCAATGATGATCAACCAGAAGTTATAAATTATAATGAAGTAACTTCCCATTTTGAACAATTAATGATTTATTTTGTACGTCATGTGGAGACTACATCTAACGAACTACTTATGCTCAAGGGAATATGTGACCATGTGGCCCACCAAACTGGCACAGCAGAATATGACAAATTTTATAATTACAAAGTAAACATTTTTACTGTCTGTAAATATTGAATATGTTCAGTATAAAGGTAATTTTCTGTTAGTATGTTTTATTTTATTTCATGTGCTCACATTCTCTGGTTAATCCGGATTTTCTACAATCCAGATTGGGCCTGGTCCCAATTAATCCAAATTATTGGGGTTCTACTGTACTTGGTTAGTTTTAATTGCAAAGAAACAGGTTTTTTTTTTTTTTTTTTTTTTTTTTTTTTTTGTCTAACTTGCTTGAATAGTGGTAAAAATTTACTAAATATCACTTATCGGACTGGGAGACTGTATAAAAACTTAATTTTCATAATTTTTTAATATATTTTTTTTAACCTAAATCGTTTAAAAAATACTTCATCTTTTTAAAAGCATTTTTTGCAACAGGAACTATATGTCTATGACTAACGGTTTAGAAATTAGCCATTGGCCACTGTTGAGAGTGGACACACTGTATAGCACACAGCCTTGCATTTTTAAACTGCATCATAAAGAGCTATTGAAAAGTCTATCAGATTGCAAATATTTATTTTAAAAAATATCCAAAATTCAAAAGCAATGAATCTTGAATCGATTAAAATTTGATTTGATTAATACAGGTGTACTTGAACCTTGATATCTCAAATCTCAATGGAAAAAATATATATATTCAAAGCATTAAGATTTAAGAAGAAAAAAAGTGTGGAAGGGGCAGTAATACTGTATGCAAGTTATGAAAAATATTGAATAAAAGTTTTTTAAAAATTGGCAGATATGTTTAAAAAGGGTAAGAAGTTGTACAAACACTTTTAATTTCTCATGTGAAAGTAACTGTATAGCTTGCATCAGTTACATTACTCAAAATTATAAAAGTTATACAAATCTATACACAGGGCAGTGTGTCAACCAAATTCACAAAGTAACAAGTAAGAAAAATCATGCGTTAAGCATAGATTATGAAGCACTTTCCAACACTTAATGAAATCTTTAACAACATTTTGTTATTTAGGGAAATAATTGTGTACAGCCAAATATGCACAAATATGTATTCTAGTACATTAGAGCAGCCCTGTATTTCATATGTCAGTTCATATAATGGGAAAATTTAGCTTAGCAAGAAAATGCCCAGTTGCTTGAAATTTTTTTTTCAGGAATTCATACTATTAGATGCAAACATACTTGGATACTTTTGTTCAGCCCTGTAGTTTACATTGTATCTTTATTACACGTCAGCATTAGGCTAAAATTTATTGTAAACTAAAACACTTTTAAAATAACTGAAATCACATTCTCATAAATCATCATTCATAAGTGTCCATGTACCGAATTCTTTGCGTGGCCCTGTATATCCCTTTATCTATATTCTGCAAACATTTCTCAGTAAATTGAATGCAGCTCAGCTTAAAAATGCATAGCTTATTTAAGAACCACGTTTAAATAATTTACGCTCATATTCAGTAACGTTCGTGAGCTCTTTTGGGTAGCCCTGTATATCAACTATAACATTTATACACACCATATAATGTGCATATATTTAGCGAAATATAAACACGAATATCACAGTTAAAATGCATTTCATCCCTCCATCAGCCATCATCGGACACATATACGGTACTTCAGAAAGAATGTACTATTTGAAATCTTTTGTGTGGCCCTGTAAATGCTATGTACTTCATATTATGCAAGACAGTAGCGTATAATTTATAGTAAGCTTCAGTGACATATATCAATTTTATTATACATGAAAAAGCTTAATATATTTAAAATATGTCACACACAATTCCTCCTTTTACCATTATCTAATGGAATTCTTTTGTGTGGCCCTGTAAATGAATAATAGCTACATTTTCACCTTATATTTTATAGAATGCATATTTTAATATGTTTGACAGGGTATAACATTTTTAAAATTCCTTTGAAAAGATTTTTCCCCATAGGCCGTAATGTAACAGGAAATTTTTGATTCGCCCTGTAGATAAACTAATCATGGTAGAAACTTCATTTTCGATAGGACTTGTTCTAGGATAAACGTCAATAACGTCCTAAAATTTCATGGCAATCCGAGTATATTAACGATTTTTCCCCATAGGCCGTAATGTAATGAGAAACTTATGATTCGCCCTGTAGATAAACTAATCATGGTAGATACTTCATTTTCAATAGGGTTCGTGCTAGGTTAAACCTCAATAACATATAAAAATTTCATAGCAATCCGAGTATATTTACGGGAGTTAGAGCGCGGACAGACGGCCAGACAAACCGAATGCATAAGCACTTTTCAACTTTGTTGGAAAGGTCATTTTTGACCCCTCAATAACTTAAATTCTATTTGACATACACACTTGCAATTTTTCGTGTCATGTAAGATAATCTTTTAATTATTGAATCCTATAAATAAAAAAATTAAAAAAAGAATCTTTTACTGTTCACAAGAATTTGATTCCGAAAATCGCTATTTTTATCACTGACTAACTCATTCATCAAAATGTTTGACTACTTTCAGGTGACTTAGGATGCTGAAATATGGTGTGGAGGTAGATTATTGGATTTGGATTTATACTTAGAAAAAAAATCAGAGATCCATCTACATTAAACATTAATGTTTAGTTAGAAGATAAATTATTGGATTACAATGGGATTTTATGGAAATTTTGCAAAATACCTGAAATAGTGCCAAGTTGGCATTACTTTTGGCGAGTATCGGGGCTAATCTCTGAAACTACCAATCGATTTCAAAAGTAATGGTACCAAAATGATGGTATTTACCCTGGTTCAAACATAGGCCATATCTTATGTCTATGCCAAAAGAGGGTGCCGAAACAAAAAACATTCTAAAAATCCTTTTGTGTTACTGAAATGCCTAGAAACATGAAATTCGGCATGTTAATTACTTATAAGAGATGAATGATCACTAAGAACATTTGTTAAAAAATACCAAATTTAAAAAAGTTGGAAATCTTCAAAAAGTGTTTTAAAAATATTCTAAATAGCGATTTTTAAACAATCTCAGCAAGTAACGAACTAATCTTAAAAGTAATGATATCAAAATTATGGTGATAGTTCTTGCTCCAAAATAGGCTATATCTTATAGCAATGCCATTAACCCAAATGGGTGCAAGAGTGAAAAACATTTTCTTTTGTGTTACTGAAGGACCTAGAAATATAAAATTTGGCATGTTAATTATTTATAAGATATAAATTATCACTAAGAACGTTTGCTAACAAATATGAAATATTTTAAAACAATTAAAATGCATGAAAAGTGGTCTTTTAACTTTCTATATAGCAATTTTTAAGAAATCTTGGGAAGTTAATGAACCGATTTAAAAGATAATGATGTTAAAATAATGATGACATTCCTCACTCCAACAAAATTAATGGATTACAATGAGAGTGTATGGGAGTTTGACAAAATACCAGAAATAACATCAAGTTGGCATCACTTTTGGCGAGTAATTTTTGTTGGTGACAAAATTGTTTGGTCGACGGGATATCAAGTAGTACCAAATTGTATTAAAGAAACATCCATATTAGTGGAATTTAAAGAAGCATAAACAGTCCTAATATTAATATTTTTAAGTTTGATTGTAAAAAACTGTGTAAACACAGGAAAAAGCTGTAAGATTAATTAATATTAAATAAAGGTAATTTAATATTAAACTTATTAATTTCAAAAAGGAAAAAAATACCTACTTATTTGCAAAAAAATAATGATATCCCATCGAAAATGTAAATGTGAAAATGATAAACTCAGTATGCAGAAAATAAAACACAAAGAAGCATGAGAACAAAAATATCACAACATACCTGGTTGATGGAACATGGAAGACTAACTTTATTCTGATGAATAATACACTATATGTGGTTACAGCAGATGGCACCATCTTTTGGCATACAATGAATTTAAAACTAATATTCTCAATACTCCCACTTTAGTTTTAAATTATGTTGAAAACAAAATACAGATGGGCGAAACAAACAAACAAAAAAAAAAGAGTTAATTAATGTTCAAATTTGTAGTCTATAAAAAGTAAAAAAAAAAAAAAAAAAAAATCTTCCGGGAACTTAAAATTTTAAGCCTATTGCTTGAGCACACATCTCATGTTTCACATGCTGGACAGTTTTAGTTAAAAAATCTGCTACCATCTCTGCAGTTGGTACATTTTTCACAGTAATTTGGCCACTTTTGACAGTTTCACGGACAAAATGATGTTGAATGTCTCTATGCTTAGATCTTGCATGATAGACGTTGTTTTTGGATAGATTAATTGCACCATTATTGTCACAATTTATCGGGATCATTTTTATATGCTGTAAACCAAGATCTGTGATAATTTTACTTAGCCAAATGGCTTCTTTAGACGGTGTATTCGGCTTCTGTTGTACTCTTTGCTACTGTTGGCTGCCTTTTGCTGCGCCACGATACAGCTCCACCTCCTATGAGAAATACATATCCCGTAGTTGATCTTCGATCCTCAAGATCACCACCATACTTAGCATCACAATACCGAGTGATTTTATCACATTTGTTTCTGGTGTAAGTTAACGTGATGTTTGCAGTACCTCTAAGGTAGTGCATAATGCACTTTACAGCAGTCCAGTGTATCTTATTTGGACTTTGACAGAATTTAAACAGTACCGTATTTTCGGGAATACCCGCCGCACCCACCGTAAGCGCCGCACCAATGACAATCTGTTAAAAAAAAAAAAGTACATCGACGTAAGCGCCGCACCCAAGCTGCTGATATTTATACAGTATAAATCTCTAAATTCCGAAATCGTTCGTAGACGCGGCTTTTAGTTATTTCCGAATTTTAGTGATCTTCAAAAAACAACTTTAAAATGTAAGTAAAAATTATTGAAAATCATCATTAAAAAAGAAAAAAAATCACATATTTATAAAAAAAAATCATAAATGGCACATTAAGTTATTTAACAGCAAAGCCAAGCATTTAATCTTATTAAAATTAAATATACACAGAGCATTTTCACGATTACGATTTTATTTATATGTTAGTATTTAGTTGCTTTAATTTAGGCCTACTGGTCATTACTTTTTCCCCAATTACAATGATATTAGCTCAATCTCTGTAATAAAATTCCTTTGTTCCAGGCCTAATATTTTATATAAACTGTTTATGAATTTTTCTGTTGATATTTCTTTGTTTTCTTATTTTACTATATCAAGATAAATAAACTTGGAAATGAATTAGAAGAAATGATTGGTACGGCCATCTGTCGGCAAAATGCAGAATATAATCTAGATTATACTAAAAAGTTAAATACATTTTTGGTGCTGCCATCTGTCGATAAGATAGGATAACTGAACTATATAAATATAAAACATTTGATGATCATTTATGCTATCTGTATTTGAGGTTTCCAGATTTTAGAGACTGTTACAGTATATAAAATATTTTCACTTGAACAGTTAAAAAAAAAATTTTTTTTTCACTTAAGTGCCTAAAAAATATATTTAAAATGTAAAGAAATATCGTATAGAGACACTGACGAAAAAAATAAAATAAATAAAATAAGCTGTTGAAGAAAAAAATCATTGGACGAAAGACACTTAGATTTAATGTATGCAAATGCCTTAAAAACTGTAGTAAAAATATTACTGAAAAATGTGATGTAATAAAGCGTATTGCTATAAGAAAATATTTTTTAAATGCATACTAGTTTATGTTAACTCCTCAGATTACTGCAAAAAAGCAACATTTTGTCACTGGATCAATAACAAACAGAGAAAAATATAATAAATATCAGAAACTTATTTATAATATTATAATCTTACCTGTAAATATTGCAGAATCATTTTTCCCTTGACTGTTGATTTATTATTATTATGTATTTGTTTTTCAATTTAATAACGTTTCCTATCACTGATCCGTTATAAATAGCAGGTATGTAATTTTAATATTAAGATTTCAATTTTTTGTAATATTTATAAAATTTTCTAAAAAAATATTGGATTACATATAATAAGAGAACACTACTTCAAAATATCTTTAAAATATGAAAAATTATTATTGGAATGAAGTGAAAATATAGAAAAAAATATATACAAGATTTTATCAACATGTTTAAAAATCTTCAAATCCATCAAAATCGGAATTTTCACTGTCGGAATTAAATAGTTCTAAAAATTGTTTATCAGTTAATACGTCACAATTTTCATCTTCACTATCATCAGATTCAGATGAATCATCACTAACTGTATTTTCCATGATATTGGCTGCTTTGAAGCCCGACATAATAGTTTTAGCACTAATGTCTTTCCATGCCGATGAAACCCACGACGCTACTTCTTCGTAAGTGGCTTTGCGCATTTTTCCAGAATTTGTAAATGAATGTAGCCCTTCCATCATCCATTTTTCCCACAGTTTTCTTACTTTGGACTTGAAAGATTTATTCACAGCCAAGTCAAGAGGCTGTAAAACTTTAGTTAATCCGCCAGGGATTATTGCTGGCTCGGCTGAGACTTTTTTCAAAGCAGTTTTTACGGAATCACCTTTGTGGGCACTCATTGAGTCCATAATAAGAAGCCCACTAGGCTGAAAAAAAGAATTTTTTCTTTTCCTCCACACTTCCGCCAGCCACTCATACATGATTTCCTCCGACATCCATCCCTTTTCGTTACACCGTATTACGACGTCGGAAGGAAAATTTGCCTTAGGCATAGTTTTGCGCTTGAAAATAATTAGTGGTTTTAATTTGTCTCCATTCGCAGCGCAAGCTAAAACACAGGTAAATGAGGTTCGCTCATTACCAGTTGTTACGATGCCGATTGTTTTTTCCCCAATGGTGTTAACAGTTCTACTGGGGGGGCAATCAAAAGTTAATGGAACTTCATCCATATTAATAATCTGTGCTGTTGAAAAGTTGTTTTCCTTGATTTTTTCAGCGACATACTTTAAAAAAGATGCTTTTGTCTTTTCCCAATCTGCAGGCAGTTCTTGTCCCACAGTTGTCCTGGTTCTTACAGACAAATTATTTCTCGACATGAACCTAAAGCACCAGTTGGGACTACCTTTAAAATTTGTAAATCCCATGTTCGATGCCATAATCCTCGCTTGAAACCGTATCTGAACAGTTGAAACGGGCATTCCTTTTTCCCTTTGCTCCTTTACCCACTTGGCTAAATTTCTCTCCAGATTTGGCCAAACAACAACGCCACTTCTTCGTGCCCTCTTAGATTTTGGCATTTCCTTCAAAATAGATTTTTCAGCTCTCCATCTCCTTACGCAACGCTCATCAACTCCATATTCTCGTCCTGCAGCACGATTACCTATTAGCTCTGCCTTATCAACCACAGCAAGCTTGAAAGCGGCGGTGTAACTTTTTAACTTTTTGGGAGCCATTTTCACTTGAAAAAAAAAATAAATTGCTTAAATAAGAGCGTCAGACAAAAAGAGCAGAACAGTACCGTAAAATAATTCTCAGCTAAAAAGAAAAAAAAAACGTGTTTGTAGTACGCAATTAAAATCCAATCGGAAATAGGCGCAATTACTTGCGCCAATGAGAGGAGCGCAGCAGGATGCTAGCTTCCTCCCTAGCATCTTTTCCTAGTAGCGTTCAATTCTAAGTGCTCTTTCCACAGACTTCTAGTTCTTTCCACAAAGTTCTAAACTTTTCTTCGAATCTTGGTCATCCTTGTGTAAATGCGGTTTAGGTTCCCTTAGAAAGACCCCCCACGGAGGGCACTTATCCTAGGGCCTATATCCCTCCTGCAGATAATCGGCCGTCATAAATAACACTATTAACACCACAAAGTTCTAGTTCTTTCCAGCAAAAATCCGTCAGATTTTCGATCAAAGACTTTTTCAAATTAATTTTAGTGTAGGATTTTTTTTTTTTTTTTTTTTAAGTTAAGATATTATTTCAGTCACACACAAAGACCTCCTTAATGCTAATCCTATGGATGAAATTTATAAAGATATCGTGTTTGCATTTCAATATTTTTAAATGATTTTTGGGCATTGGATAGTTCAAGTCCATCTATATGCAGATCGTTTTATACTTTTTCGATTTTGAAGATTGTTTTCACTTTCGAAACCGACTCCCAAAATGAAAGTGCCCTCATTGAAAAATACCTGTAAGCAAAAAGCGAAAAATGTTCTTTCTACAAATCTATCAGAGTTAATCAATGCAAAAATCATTTAAAAATATTTAAATTCAAACGAAATATCTTTATAAATGTTTCCCATAGGATTAGCATTAACGAGCGGGTCGCTTGACTGAAGTAGCCTCTTAACGAAAATATGATACAGTTGAAACTCAACATTTTAGAATCAGCGGGATCACGGCGATACCGTATTTTCGAGATCTGTTAAAAAATAATTTTAAAACAATATCATGCCCCCCCCCCCCCCCCAAAAAAAAGCAACTTTTTCCTCAGTGTAAAGAAATGACGATCAAGTAAATTGGTGAAGTAAATAATAAAATACGAATTACATTGAAACACAGCACATATGCTAAAATTAAATTACACATGTTAAACCACAATTGATTAATAAATATATATATAACCATTGTATAATACTACAAATCATTATCCACAGCGAATACAATCCACAATTGTTTATCATGCCTGCGGCAAAAAATCGATTCTTAAATAGCTTACAGCACTACAAATTCCTTTATATAAATATATACCTGCATATCTTTATTTAATATTTTAACTATTGATAATTGATTTAATGATTCCTTTTGTGGTAGATTAGTTTATTTTTTATTTGGTACATACGCATCTATCCTTGTTCATTTACAAAAATTTTGTAAGTTTAAATATTTCTTGCTCAAATTTAGACTTTATATTCATCTTAAGTTATTTCGATGATTATATTATGAAGATATAAATTAAGAAAAGAAAAAAAAATCCACAAATCCACTTAGCGTAAAAAAAAACTATTTTCGTTCTTTTTTTTTCTACTGTATTCAAAGAAACAAAACAGAAGCAATGCGATATTAGCCGACTTACGCATCAAGGTCAAAGGGCAACATGTCCGCACATTGAGTCATGAAGAGGATGAGGAGAAAAGGTGACTTTAAATAACCAGTGTCTCTCTCTCTTTTTTTTTTTTATTAGCAGAAACAAGAGATAACAAAATTGCACGTTTGCTTTATAGTTATAAATACTTACTTGAGTGCTTTTATTAGGCACTTCTTTAAAAATAAACATAGTAAAAGGAAAAAAAAAGGATAAAATAAGTAGTTTTGTTCAGAACTTTTCGTACGAAACAATTTTTAACCATATCATAGTAAAAATTAATCTATTGAAAAAATTCACTTGGATGATGCGGATATTTTAAATTTTCCGGGTGCCGGATTGTTATTTTTATTTATTAATTATTATTATTATTTTATATGGGCCGGACCGAGCTGATCCCCCCCCCCCCCCCCCCCCCCCCCCCCTATAGATCGGACTGCTTCACTCAAGTAAAAACATCTACTCGCTAATGTTAATCCTATGGATTTTTTTTTTTTTTTTTTTTTTTCAAATGCGTTTGCATTTCAATATGCTTAAATGATTTCTTTGTATTTTATATCTGAGATGTTGATCCCTAAGAAGACACCTTTTCGATTTCGTTTACAGATGTTTTTAGTGGTATACTTTGACTTTTAGAACCAGTTTCGAAAGTGAAAGTATACTAATAAAAAAACCTGTAAACAAAATCGAAAAAGTAAAGACTCTTTGTGGAGATTGACTTCCGTTATCCAAAGCAAAAAATATCATTTAAAAATAATGGAATGAGAATGACACTTTTTTTTTCTTTGAGATTAACATTAGTTAGCCGATGTTTGCACGTGGGTGAAATAGCCCTTAAAGTTGCCAAGTTAACATCGACTCGTGTAGCACATTTAAACTTATTCTTGCAAAGTCATATGCATTGAAAATTGTTTATATTCTATTGGCTTCTTTTAAATGTTTATCACGGAAGTCGGCCTTTTATTATTTTTTTATTATTCGCCAGGCCCGTTTTTGTTGTTTATCACCTGAATTAACTCATTTGGGGGAAAAAAAACTTGCTGATTCGACCGGTTTCAAAGTTTGGATTATTTTTGCCGGATAAAAAAAGAGTGAGTTATTGAAAAAAATAAAGAAAAATCTTGCTCTCTAAAGTTTTTACTATGTATAGGAAGTCTATTTCAAAAGAGTTCTATACCGGGATTTGAGCTCTCTTTGGGCAGTTTTATTTTCTAACTGGAAGGAGGATCATTAGAAGAAAAAAATGTGACAGCTGTACATTCCAATATCCTACAGGTAAAATCATTAATAGATGAGGGGAAAATATAATAATTTTTAACATGAGAACCGGTGAGACCAACATTATTTTTGAATAATGTTGATTGTTTAAAAATAAACAACTAACGCATCACGGACACCTGCGGTTGAGAGACGTTTTCAAATGTTTTGATACCAATTTGAGAGCATATAATTGTTGATTAAACGAAAAAAAAGTGTCAAAATCATTTGACAAAATAAAAAAAAAAAAAAAAAAATCATCGTACCCGCCGCCCCGGCGTAAGAGCCGCACCTACAATATTTTATACTTTTAAACTCGTATGCGCCGCGGCTCATACGCCCGAAAATACGGTAAATTAACACTATATCCAATGTCAGGTCGAGTTGCCTGAACTGCATAAAGCAAGCTTCCAAGAGCTGCTTGATATGAAACCTTTTTTAAGTCTTCCATATGTTTATTATTTATGAAAAAATTTTTATTTATTTCTGAAAGAGGTGTTACAACAGGATGGGAATCATGCATATTGTATTCGCGAAGCATATTTTCCACATATTGAGTCTGATTAAGGCTAATGGACCCATTTTTCCTATCACGTTCAATTTTGATGCGTAAAATATAACTTGCCTCTCCTAAATCTTTCATTTCAAATCTTTTCTTCAGTTGTTCTTTAACCCAATTTTTAAGGCTTATAGAATTACTGAATATAAGCAAATCATCAACATAAATAGTTACAATAACTAAATCTTCATTATGATTACCTTTAATGTATGCACAACTATCGAAAGAACTTTGCCTTAATCCCATTTTAATTAAACCTTTCTCAAGCATCTGATACCAGAGTCTGCCACTTTGTTTTAAACCATCTAAAGCTTTATTGAGTTTAAGAACCTTCCCTTCCAAATTTCTTTGATAGTATTCATTAAATCCCTCTGGTATTTTCATATAAATTTCCTCATCTAGTGTACCCTGTACAAAAGCCATAACAGCATCCATTTGATCAATTTCCCAGTCATATATAGCAGCATATGCTAATAAAATTCTTAGTGTAACATATCGAACAACTGGTGAGAATGTTTCATTATAATCTATTCCTTCTATTTGTGAAAAACCCTTAGCTACCAATCAAGTTTTTTTACCTTTCAATCTCGCCCTTAGAATTATGCTTAACTTTAAACACCCATTTACAATTTACAATATTTTTATTTTTGGGTTTATCTACAATTTCCCATGTTTTATTTTTTATGTGACCAGATATAGTTTCAGATATAGAATCTTTCCAATGATTTGCATTGACACCCTTTAATGCTTCATCAATTGTTTTTGGTTCAAAGCAATAATCAATTTCCATTGCAGCTAAAGCTTTTACAAAACACATACGGTTTAAATTTGGCATTTGCAAATCTGGCATACCTTTCATGTCAAAATCCTCATAACGGAGTGGGAGCCTAGTTTCTCTGTATGGATCACTCAATGCAGGTGGATTTGAATTATTTACTGCATTGTCCATATTTACATTATCGTTAACAGGATCATTAATAGTACCGATATTTTCTAAAGTAGGGATGCACAACCTGTGGCCCGCAGGCCACAATGACACCAGTACTTAAATACAGAATAATTTTCCTTATAATAAAGAGAGAAACATTCCTATTAAATAAAACAAACGTCACTTTTCAAATATTCTGGTGGCAAACAATTTTCTGGCAAAAAGGTTGTGCATCACTATTCTAAAGAATCAACTTCAAAGTCATTATTTATTACTGTTTCTGTTTCATTGCTTGATTCATTATCCTCATTATCGGAACACCTGATTTTACTCCCACTGACTAAAGAGTCTGTATAAAATTCAGTTTGATTACCAGTTTGATGATACATTTGATTTCTAAAAAATGTACATCTCGTGCATTTATTATTTCATTAGTTACAGGATCAATTATCGGTATCCTTTCCTATCCTGACAATACCCAATGAACATCATTTCTTTTGCTTTTACATCCCATTTTGTATGCTTTTGTTTTGGAATGTGAATAAATGCACGACACCCAAACACCCTTAAGTATTCTAAATTTGGTTTATCTCCACTCCATTTTTCATAAGGAGTCATCCCTGGAACTGCTACTGCAGGAGAGATGTTCTTACAATGATTTGCTGTCTGTACAGCTTCACCCCAGTACTTTCGATCAAGATGAGCATCAGCTAACATTGATCTTGCCCGTTCTACAAGAGTTCGATTATTCTGTTCTGCAACCCCCATTTGCTCAGATGTATACGGAACAGATTTTTGATTCTGAATCCCTTTTGATTTTAAATATTTTATCATCTCATCATTTACATATTCCTTTCCATTGTCAGAACATAATATTTTGATAGGTTTGCCAGTTTGCCTTTCAACATATACTTGAAATGTTTTGAATTTTTCAAAAACTTCAGATTTATGTTTTAAAAAATAATCAAAAGTCATTCGTGACAAATCATCAATGAAAGAAATAAAATAACGAGAGCCACCAATTGATGAAACAGTCATTGGCCCACATAAGTCACTATGTACAATACCCAATATTTCCTTAGCACGTTTAGCTTTATCCTTAGGAAATGGTTGCCTATGCATTTTGCTCTTAATACATGATGTACAATCTGACAAATTTCCATTAAATGTGAAACTTTCAACCATATCCTTTAATCTCGTCATTTTTCCCTCACTTAGGTGACCTACCTTTTTATGCAATAAATCATTTGAAATATTTTGAGGAGTAATTAATGCCCATTCATTACATATATCAAGTGCATATAAATTGTCACTTATACCCGTTCCACTAGCAACTAAATGTTTGTTTTTGTACACAAAGCATCTTTCTCCTGTAAATGTAACCATTCCAAAAGTTTTATTCAAATACTTAATGGAAAGCAAATTCGCTGTTAACTTTGGTACATGTAAAACATTACAAAAAGTTACATGCACTTTTTCTCCATTTCTAGATAAAAGGAATGTTACATTGCCTTCACCCTCAACCTCTATCACTGAACTCCCTGTTTTAATTTGTTTAACATTAGGTTTTGTGTAGTTATCAATTAATTCTTTATGTGGAGTCATATGATAAGAAGCACAAGAATCCATAAACCAAATATTAGGATTTGGATTAGAATTAGCAACATATACATGTGCTACATAAACTTCCTCCTTTTAAGGTTGTTTTGGTTTAACATTTCTTTTACTGAATTTATTTTCATTATTCCTAACATTTGAATGAGGAGATTTTTGACACTCTGAACTTTTATGCCCATAAAAATTACATTTAAAACACCTTCCCTTAAAAGGTCTTTTAGCTTTAAACTTTTCATTGACAAATGCATTTTCCATACCATCATTTGATTGGGGTTTTACATCTTCAGCTAATAAACGATTTCTAACATTATCAACTGTCATTTCCTCACCACAATTCTTTAATGCCATTATAAGGGGTTCAAATCGATCAGGTAAATTTGCTAAAATTATCCCTGCAATTAATTCCTCATCAGGTTCAACACCTGTAGTTTTTAACTGCTGATATGCTGAGATTGCCCTGTGCAAATAATCAGTCATATCTTTACAATCTGTATAACGAGTGTTAACTAATTCCTTTATAATTGAAACTTTTCTTGTTATACCTTTATCCTCATAGGTTTCAGCTAATACTTTCCAAGCTTCTTTCCCACTTGATAAATCCCTTAAGTCATTAAAAATTGTTTCACTAACCCCCTCAACAATATACATTGGCTCACAAAAGTGTTCGTACACTCACGAATTTCAATAAAATAGTGATCTATCAATGAATTAAGATTAATATTTCATAATGGGTGTTTAAAAATAAGATCTATAACTTATTTTTAACAAAACTATAAAAAATATTTTAAATATATGGTAAAACTTTATTCCTTAGAAATCAAAAATCAAAAAATGAAAAAAAAGTTATGTCACAAAAGTCTTCGTACACTTTAAAGAAATCGCTACATATTAGTTAATATTATAATATTTCATTAGATTAGTATTTAGTAGGATGTAATTTAGCATCCACAACAGCTTTTAATTGCCAGGGGATAGATTTCACAAGTTTTTTTGTAATGTCTGCATCGATGTTCATCTATTATCAATCATTTCTGTTTTTATCCGCTTTTTGTTTTTAATGTCTTGTTTTTGTACTCTAACTTCAAGTTCTCTCCAAATATGTTCTATTGGGTTTAAGTCAAGCGATTGGTGTGGTGAATTTATAACTTGTGGACAATTATAGAGACACTAGAGGCGAATGTTGAGAGCCATGTCCTTAGGATCATTATCCTGATAAAAAACAAAGTTGATTCCAATACCCAAATTTTGGGCTGATAATTTTAAATTGTCTTTTAAAATATTTAAATAAAGTGCATGATCCATTATGTCATCAATAAGTTCTAAATTACCTAGTCCTGATGCTGCCATACACCCCCACACAAGGACACCTCTATCGCCATGCTTAAATGTTCCAACTAAATTCTTGTGATTAAGTTCTTCATTTTTTCTTCGCCATACAATTATGCGTCCATCGGAGCCAAAAATGCTAAATTTGCTTTCATCTGCAAATAAAACATTATTCCAATACGATTCTGGTTTATTTTGGTTTATTTATCATTGATTTTGTGAAGGAATGCCCAAACTTTGTCTTTTTCACTAACAAAAAATTTTCTACGTTTAGAACACCCATATAATCCAGCTGATCCCAGAACGCGTTGAACAGTTTCAGGTGAAATTGAAGTAGAATATTTTTCATTAAACTCTGTTTCAACTTTCATAGCACTTAAACGTGGATTTTTTACAGTTTTTCTAATTAGAAATTTTTGATCATGTTGTGATAACTTTGTCGGACGACCTTTTATTACCATGTTTTCGATCCCATTTTCGGCTTTAAAGCATTTTATCACACACTGCATGGTAGAATTTGATAAATTAACTAATTTAGAAATATTTTGAACATATTTTCCACTATTATGATGAAATACAAACAATTTTCGAATGCTTTTAGTTGTTTCTTTACGACTACGACCCATTTTTTGATAATAAGTAGAATATTACAGACCAATCAAGCAAAACATAAAACCAAACAATTTTTTAATGTCGCCACAATTCAAAAATAAAAGTAAAGTGACACACGATAATTTTAATTATGAATTTATCCAAAAATGTTTCAGTGTACGAAGACTTTTGTGGCGTTTTCATTCTCTGCCTCCTTCTACTTTTGTTTTTCGATAAAAAAGAAAAAAAGTCAATATTAAAACAAATGTTGTGTGTTATTTAGAATAACATAGAGATTAAGTGAAAAAATATTGGAATTCAGTTTCTAAATTTATTCCGAGAAAATTTCTTTTTATTGTAAATTTTTAAAGTGTACGAACATTTTTGTGAGCCACTGTATGACAAGGCCTTGGTATCTTTTGCTTGGTCTTCCTTATTACCATCAACAAATTCCCACAAATCCTTTTTAATAAGGTGCATTTTCATGGCAAATTTCCAATCCATATAATTAGCCCTACCAATTAACTGTTTATGATTAAATGAACAGTCTCCTCCAGGCATGTTTTATTCTTATTTTAACCCTAACCAAGTAAACTAAACAAAAATAATTTTGAGAACAACTCTAATAAATTATCTATTAAAATTAATTTATCTTCAATAATTATATAATCATTTACTTAAATAAAATATACAAGATTAAAAGTTAAAATAATTTCAATATAAGACACATTAGAGTCACTTACTAGTTAAGCCTAACAAACCATGTGGAACAGAACATATTTTTTAATTCTAAAATTTTGAATAGAGTTAAATTAAACAATATATCTTAACTAATTTAGAATTCATTTTTTATTTCCTGGACCTGGGCCCATAACCTGATAAACTCAGTATGCAGAAAATAAAACACAAAGAAGCATGAGAACAAAAATATCGCAACATACCTGGTTGATGGAACATGGAAGACTAACTTTATTCTGATGAATAATACACTATATGTGGTTACAGCAGGTGGCGCCATTTTTTGGCATACAATGAATTTAAAACTAATATTCTCAACAGAAAAAATGCCAAGTTTATTAACGGTTTTGCTAATAAAAGAAGTGATATCTAACTGCAAACAAAGTTCTTTCGAACCCCTTAAATCATAGCTCCTGTCATGCATAATGTTCTTCAATTGCTTAAAATGATTTGTTATGTTACTTGCTATTCAATAGAGCTACTTGGCAAGTTTTCAGCCACCAACTTTAATCTTTGAGTCTGAATAGAATTTAGTTTAGTATGTCATTGGCAAAGATCTAGTCAATCAATTATTCAAATAAGTATTTCGAGGTTAAGGTATAAGTTAAAGTGTGAGGGAGTGTCCTTTGTGATAAAGGCACTCTAGCATTTTAGTGAGATCGTGACGTCAATATTTTAACATGTGTAGAGTGAAAGCGACATCTATCCTTTATTTTACTTTAACTTTCTAGAGCGTGTGTGTCGCCCTCGGTTCTACAGTTAGTTCGCAGTTAGGAGTAATATGCAAATTCGTAATGCCATCTTCAGTTTTCAACATATAAAAGCTTTGAGTTGGAGTTTGCTGAATAAGTTGTTTTAACGTTAACTGTAATCAGTTTTTTAGAGGAGATATATCATTTGTTGAGGAATGATTCAAAAGGAGCGAATCCGGCAGTGGAAATACAGGAACGATTCCGAAAAGGAATGAAATCAAGGAATTGCTCCTTTTTTAGAAAAGTTCCCTAAAGGTTCAAATCCTTGGAATCGGTCCGAAACTCCAAAAAGGGCAAAATTTTCGGACTCGTTCCGAAATGAGACAACTCCAAAAAGGTTCGATTCCTCAGACTCGTTCCTAAAAGGAGCAATGCCTCTGACTCATTCCGTAATGATACAACTCTGAAAAGGAACGATTTCTCGGAATCGTTCAGAAAAAGATCGACTCCTCTGAATCGTTCCGAAATGACATAAATCACACACTTTTTTTTGTTCTTTGCAACAGGGCAGGGTAGATTTTTTTTCGATAAATAAACTAAAAATGATCTTAAACCTAGAATTGTCAAGGTAGGAAAGGTTCCAGATTTAGGATTTTGTACTCTACAAACATAAAGGGGTGCTGCAGCGCCGATTCGCTAGCAAACTATTCCAATATTTTATTCATAGATTTTTTTTTAAGGTCTCTTGTATAATTCGACCCCCCCCCCCCCCCCCCACACACACACACTTTGAAATTCCTTTTTTGTCTAAAATTTCTCGACTTATACGTGCATATATACTTTAATGGCTTCTAACTTCGAACTCAGGTCGTAATATGCGTTCGTAAATGGTGTATAGCCCGCGGACTATACACCGATGCATCTCCGCGGCTTATACACAAACTTGTTTTACTGCACTGCTCGATTTAGGAGTGTGGACTATACACCCGAAAATACGGTAACTTTAAGTTAGAAAAATTTAAATAAGAGAAAACTTGACAACTTGCTTTATTGAATAGCAAAAAATATAACAAATCACTTTAAGTAATTGAAGAGCATTATGCATGACAGGAGCTATGATTAAGGAGCTTCGAAAGAACTTGGTTTGCAGTTGGATCTCACTTTTATTAGTGAAACCATTAGTGAACTTGGCATTTTTTCACATTAATGTTTTTGATGGGATTAAATATCATATGTATACCAAAATTGCTATGTTCTACATATTTAAGAGAAAATTTTGTTCATTCATTTTTACTGTTTGAATTTTTAGGTATTGTTTTCCATTTGGAAGACCTGAAGGTGCATTAAAAGCTGCATTATCATTGCTGGAAAGGGTATGAAACTTGCATTTTACATTTATTATTTTATCAATAATATATCAATGATTATTTTCTCAAAATCTAAATATTTACTTATGATATATTGTCAGTAAACTTCCTGAGTAAAACATTGAAAAATTTACTTTAAATGATATGAAATAAAATCATGTACAAAGGAAAATTCTTGGATAATGATTCCATTTGTGTTGCTAATTTGTGTCTGAATATCTTTTGAATTGCCTCTGCTACTCAATACAGGCTGTGTCAGGTATTTGAAAACAAATCAAAGTCTGCTTTCAAACAGGAATATATATTAGAAATTGATCATTATTTTCATTGTATGGGTTTGTATAAGTGACCATATACACACTTGATGACATCATTCATTGAAATCACTGCCAGCCACAATAATTGTCTACGACTGTCAAAACTGGCTGCAGATAATGATCAGATGAGTATTGAGAACATTTGCCATTGCATACACAATGGCTTCCTTGGGAGCAATCATTCTTGCGTGGATGACTATTGGAGTCCTCAAATTTGCCACATACATAATGGGCCATTCTGTTAATATGTGGATAGCCAATAAATTGAGGTTGATACTGTCATGAATCTTTTGCCATCCATTTTTTATTTGTATGAGCTGTATGTCATAATGCAGAATCTTGTTTTAAAAAAATGTGACTTTTTATGTGTTAGAGTAGCAATCTAGTGTTTTAATATCTTTGTATAAACAATGTTACTGAATCTGGAAACATGAAAAAAGAAATATGGAGGCATCAGATTGTCTTTGCATATTAGGACCCTGCCAGAATCGTCAATGAGATAAAAAAATTTCTGCACATGTCTGTGTGAAACTCTTTGATAATTTTACATCATTATCAATTTTCTTACAATTCACTTTCTTGACCAGGGTAAAGATTTTCCCTTTAGAAAGCAACAAGAGCATTTCTGACTCCTCTTTATATTTCAGCTCATTAAGGAAGCGCTTGTCTGTAGTCAGGTCCCTAGTTCTCTCAGGAAGAACAGTACTCTCCTCATCATGTGTGACTTTCCACGAATGTCCTTGTAAATCACACATCAAACTGTAATTTCATCAACTTGCATCTCCTTCACGAATGCCCTCAACGACTTGACTAATTAATTCCATAATTTTGATGATTTCATACTGCTGACAATGTCATTTTCTACATGAAACCTTTCAAACTTCAGTTTTCTCTTTACATTAAAGATGAATGACTGAGCAAGATTCAAGAATGTGGTAATCTCTGAATCGAAATGTGCTTAAATGACTGTATGCCTCGTCTAGGTTCTGGCACATTTATACATAACAGAAAAAGATTTGTAAGTATGAAATATTAGATGATATTTCAACATATGTTCTCGAATGCCTGGTGCACCTTGTATAATCGGCAATGAATTATAGAGGGAGACAGCAGAATGAAGCAATGTAATAATTAGGATGAGCAAAGCGAATCCTCTACTAGGCCACTCAAGTTACACTTTGTCGTACACTTTATAAAAAAACTATTCAGTATTTTGACTTGAAATTAAACATAAGAATAAATTATAATTTGTAGATTTGCACAATGTTATTTTTTTACAGAATAACCCTTGAAAAAATATTATTTTAATAATTAATTTATTCTACATGTTTTTCTATTATAGACGCATTTTTGCAAATAAAAAATTGGACGCGTATGTAGCGAAGATTATCGCTACATATCTTTTCCCCTTCACAAATGCAATAAGTATTCCCCTTTAATAAATTCTTAGTTTTATTTTAGATTCCCTTGTCACTAATAAACCCATTAGTTTAAATTAATTCTACATTTAATAGTTAATTTTTAGCTTTCATACTCCCACTATTAGAAGTTAAAACTTTTCATCTTTTGGGGCTCTCTGTAGAAAATAATAATAGAACTTCCTTTCTCACAAATTTCTGTTGTGTCTTTGAAAAACATCTGCCCAATAGATACCGCACTTATTAACAAAATAAAGAACACTCTGGGCTTGGCTCATCATAATCTTTTATCCGTCACATTTTTACTAACATCTGCCTTACACACCCTGTTTTCATTCTCACAATTAATGCTTAAAACAAGAAATACTTTTATCTCTTTTTATCCTGACTGTGCTTTCTTATCTGTTCAATTGCGCATCTGGATAATATAATTTTGGTCAGCAAAACTCCAAGGTATGTAACGGCCTGCTTATCTCAACTATTTCCCAGGCTTAAAATATTTCGTTAACCCTAAAGATTTTCGCAGATGTAAAAATACTCCTTGGGTTCCTAAACCGCAAAGTTTAGCCGATCCTGAACGTGTGGTCTACCAAAGTAAATTCGCCAAAAATCTTTGTATGAAAAACTTCTTACACCTCTTAGGCGATAAGCGATATGACACTGTGTCATCACTTCACTGTCTGCCACCAGATTGTTAACATGTAGCTCTGTAGAGCTCTGAGAATTCCCTCCCCCTCATGGGGGACTTGCAGTGTCTTTACTCTCGCTAAATAAACGTGTCGTTAAAATGTAACTCTCTCTTTTCGGAGTTTTTTTTGTGTGCTCTCCTTTTTGGTAAATCACCTGGGCCGATGAACAAACACCTCCACAGCATATCTTTTTATTTTCAGAAGGAAAATAAACCATGGGGTTAGTAATTATAGGTAGAATCATGATTAATTAATTAAATTAAATATATTTTCATTATTCCGCCAAAGTCGTTTGCAAATAAAAAATTGAACTTGTATATTTTTATTTTAAGAAGGAAAATAAACCATGGGGTAAGTAATTATAGATAGAATCATGATTAATATATTAAATAAAATATATTTTCATTATTCTGCCAAAATTATTCACGCAGTTTATACTTACAAATTTTAAAAGAATTACATTATGATTTATTTATTAAGGTATTTACTTTGGTAAACTGGCAGCAAAAGAATCGTAAACAAGTAAAATTAATTCTTACATTTGGTATTTAAAGTGAATACTTTGTTACGTTTCTTAAGTTTGGTATCCGAATCGAAAGATTGAAGAATAATTTAAGAATATTCTAATTGATTGAAGAATAATTTAATTGCATCAAATTATTACCGTTTATCAGGTTAAAGGTGGTCAACTTGGATAAAGTGGGCAAGTTATTAATTTCCCACAAGACATTATGGAATTTTGTACTTTATTACCCCATTCCATTATTTAAACCAGCCTTATATCATAAATAAAAAATTCAGAAAAAATTCTTAGTTATTTGGCTGAATTTACATTTCTAAAATTTGAATGTGCCAAAACATGAGCTAACGTTTTTGCTTAATAAAGATGCAAAAATAATATGAAAAATTTTGTTACATTCAAATATTTATCTTATGAAATAAGGCTTCGCGAATCCAAACAAAGCACGGCTTTTGCTAGTGTTAAATAAAGAAAAGATATCAATTGATTCCATTGTCATATTCTGTGGCATTCTGATCAATTGCTAATGAGTTCTGAAAATAAATCATATTATAGTTTTTCAGAATGTTTTTAATTTATTCCCTTGTCCAAAAAAGGAAGAAAAAAAAAGTCCCATTTTAAAAATTAGTCCCCTTAATTAAAATATTCAAATTCTTAGATATGATCCACATTTTAAATATGGAGACTGAATCATGATGATACATTTCAACAATATGTATTAGTTTAAAGTAATGACTTCAAAATGCAATTTAATTTTTTTACATCGAATAGCATGAATAAAAAATTAAAAATCTCTGTTTCTTTTATTAATTATAATAAGCACCTGATAGACCAAATCTTATTCTGTAAATTTTTTTAACACTCTTTTATTTAACTCAGCCTTTTTACTTTCTTCTATTTTTACAAGAATAAAGAATTATATTCATGAAAAAATTCAAGTTCCAGTTTTTGATGGACTTATACATATTAGAAGGTTCTGAACATAATTTGATGGTTTTTAGAAAATGTCTATCCAAAAGTTCTTATGTGACAAAAACTTTGTTGTTGCTTTATCTCAAGAACTAATGCACAGAATTTCACAAACTTTAGATTTAGTTAAACCTTGATGTAAGCTGGGGCTGATTAGTTTTTGGTACATATTGCTCAACAGGTGGTGCTGCTATACTCCCCTATTCAAAATTCCTACAATAGATCTACTTTATGAAATAAAGCGCAGATTTCCATAAAACTTTAGTCCTTGATATAATTTGGTGTTTACTGCTTTTTGGTGAAAATCGCTCTGCAGGTTGTGCTGCCATGCTGCATTATTCATGATTATCACAATAGTTAAATCTCAAGATCTAATGGTTGAATTTTCATCAAGCTTCAGATTCAGTTAGTCCCTGATGTACATTTGTGTTGTTGAGTTTTTGGTGCAAGTAACCTTACATGTGGTGCTGCTATGCTGCATTTTTACGATTTCGCAATAGCTGTTTCTCAAGAACTAATGCATGAATTTTCATAAACTTCAGATTCAATTAGTACCTGGTAAAAATTGATCCTTGTTAGTTTTTGATGTACATCACCCAACAGATGGCGCTGCTGTGCAGAATTTATTAAAGATTTTGCAATAGCTCTATCTCGAAAACTAATGCATGGATTTTCATCAAACTTCAGATTCAGTTAGAAGTTGACCAAGTTGCTGCTGATTAGATTTTGGTGTAAA
The DNA here is from genome assembly GCA_964019185.1 of Maratus speculifer. Lineage (NCBI taxonomy): Eukaryota > Metazoa > Arthropoda > Arachnida > Araneae > Salticidae > Maratus > Maratus speculifer. Next base: position 383,091,998 of record OZ025289.1, read on the forward strand.
CAACCTAACTAGTGGTGCTGTTATGCTGTATTTTTCAGGAAGTATTAACATGTATAAGGCAGAAGAAAATTTTGGGATTGCCACATCTGACTTGTTTTGGGGTATAAACAGGAATTTTATGATAAATTTTTAATCCACTTTTGGATATACTAGAATTATAAAAATTATGATCTCAGGCAGGTTTCTGATGCCAGTACAACTTTTTGTTGTTTTTAGAACTTAATTATAAAATGATGCATTAATTTTTAGGCATTTTTCTGCCAAATATTATCTGCGACACTTACAATTGTTTGGGAGTTGAAACAACAATGGGCAGAGCTGTGCGAAGCGGGGGGGGGGGGGGTCGCCCTGGGCGCAAACATTGAAGGGGCGCCAAATTTATCCTGCTTAGTTGTTTCCTTTTTTTGTAAAAAAATTTATGTATAAACATATTAGAATTTCTTTTGTGAAAAAGACATACAACCTTTTAAAACAGCATGTTGCTTCTTTCTTGGAATCCAAAAGGGTTTATACTGTACTGTTTGATACATTTTTTCATGAGTGTTTTCCATCTCTTCTTTGACAAAATATAAATGCAATGTTCTTTTATATTTTTTAGTTGTTAAAATTAGTATTTTTAAAGTTTCAGAATAAATGACAAACATGTATTCAATAGAATTTATTTATGTTTTTACAGTTTTAAATTTTTTGACATCTGGGACAAAAAAAAAAAAAAAAAAAAAAAATAATAATAATAATAATGCGATGAAGGGGGGGAGGGGGCAAATTAAGATTTCGCCCCAGGCATAGTTTTTTTCTTCGCATGCCGCTGACAATGAATTAATTATGCACCAACAAATGCATGTTAAAATATCCCAACTGGCTGCCATAAACTGCAATAATGCATTTTAAGGGCTAAAGAGTAAAAAATAAATTATAAATAAGATATCGAGTATAATACTAAACAGGATAAAAACATAGTTTTAATAAATCCATAAATATCTTTATAATTATAATCAAATTACTTAGAGCAGGAAATCTTGTCTTTTTTTTTTTTTGGGGGGGGGGGGTGTTCATTTGATGAAACCCTATTCGTCTTCTGTCTGCCTGTCTGTCACAGAGTCTGTAGACAAAAACTATATATGCCAAATAATTTAAATTTTGTGTACTTTCAGTTAAATACCTCTTGTCACACAAAAAATCATAAAATTTTGAAAAAGACTATTATTTTAATTTAAATATTATTTTTTAAATCATCAATTCATTTTATTGTTGTTTTTTCTCTTTTAATTGTTGACATGCAAGTTTAAATATAAAAATTACTTAATTTTTTACCCTTTAATTTTAAAAGAGATGGAGTACTTCTGTTGGCACAATTACAAAGTGCGAAAGTATTACAAACTACAAAAAAATTACTATTTCAAAAATAAATTAAGATACAGCTTTTAAAGAAAGTGCATTTTAAAGTAAATTTTTTTTCTCTACACGAGGGTGTAAAAATTGAAAATGTGCGATATTTAGAAGGTTAAAAATTTGCAGCAGTGTAAATTTCAAAACTGAAATTTCATTTCATCTAATTGTTGCATGCAAGTTTAAATAAAATTATTATTTATGTAGCATAAATTAATGGATTAAAAAGATCATGTAAAAAACATGCTTATTATTTTTTATTTCATCATATTAAATCATATTTATCATCTATTTTGACACGCGAAATTTAATATTTTTTATATTTATTAAATTATTATTCATCCAAATTAAGAGCGGCCTCCTGTGACCAGTTTAGTCTACCTTAAATTTATGCTAAGCTTTGCAATATTTTACTTTTATTCATAATTTTGTTTACTTGCGCTCCTTTACTAAATCCGCAGATTCAGATAGAGAAATCAATAAAGAGAGCGATCAAGGCAGCATTAGGGGGGAAATACTTATTCAATACTTATTCTGGTTGGCGGGATTGGTGAAGAAATCCCAAAATAGCACCGAAAAACCATTTTTCGTTTGTTAAATTAATGATAAAGTGTTTTGAAGGAGATATTAAATGAAATCCTCTGTGTGATCTGCGATCACACTTACCCACTTGTTTTAACTTTTAAAGGTACCAGTCAATTTTCTTTGCCTCTGTTGAATCCAGACTAGTTAGTGTTACAGATAGAGGCACACAGATTGTAATAGTATTGGAAGGAAAATGTGAGGCATGCTTAAAACTAGTTGGATGTGCCATTTTCAAAACTTTCTTCTATCTCATATATACATTTTATTATTTCAAAAATAAGTTACATGTTAATACTTTAATATTATTAATTCAATACTATACCAACTTTAATTTTCATCTTAAATTTCTGCTTCAGTCAATTAATCGGAGTAAAAACGAATTAATGTGGATCATGATATTTATTAAAATCAATATTTTTCCCTTAATCAATTATCATCAATTGTTTAGAAATAGCCAGCTTAGCAGGACGCTAGTCCCCGTCCCTGCATGAAGCGATGGACAATATTCTACAAAACTATTGACAGATTTTTTTTCAAATTCAGGGTGGACCTGCTTGCCACAGTCAACAATAATCATACACACAAAATTTAATTAAGTTCTATGCATAATTTCATACACTTTTTGATGGTAAAATAATGAAAATGGCACAGACATTGCAATTATAGTGCCACCTTCCGACAGATTTTTTTCAAATTCAGGGAGTACCAACTAGTCATAACCAAACACTCACACAAAAAATTTGGTTCATTTCTATGCTTAGCTTAATAAACTTTTAAGTGGTACAATATTGAAAATGGCACAGACATTGCTATTCCAGTGCCCATTTCCGGCAGATTTTTTTCAAATTCAGAGAAGACCAACTAGCCATAGCCAAGCACTTATACAAAAAATTTGGTTAAATTCAATGTATAACTTCATACACTTTTAGTCGGTACAATATTGAAAATGGCACAAAAATAGCTATTGTAGTGCCCCATTCTAGCAAAATATTTCAAAATTGAAGGAGGACCTCTTTGCCACGACCAAAACCATTCACAAAAATATTGGTTTAATTCTATGCATATCTTCATACACTTTTTTGATGGTAGAATGGTAACACACGGACAGACAGACATTTTGTAAAAAACATGTTTTTTGGAATCTTTGACCCCTAAAACGTGTAAATCCGTCAAAAACCAAAATTGGAAAAAAATTTAGGTTACAATTCTTTCTTCTATTGTAGATAGAAGAAAGTAAAGAAAAAGAAATGGTATTTTTATGTGGCAGTTTATTGTCAGAAGAAAAGTGGTTTTTGAAGTATCATAACTATTATGTACATGAAAGTTCAATTTTGAAGTCTATTATCTACCTACTTTTTATGATCTAATCTCATTCTTCAAAACTCAAATAATACCTGAACCTGAATTTTTTAATATAGTACTAGCAGACATCGTCCGCTATGCTAATCCACTTTGCCAGACGAATCATTGATTTTATTTACAGTAGTTTTTCTTGATAAACGATGTAACTCAATTCAATTTCCAAAAATTACCCTTAAAAATTTATCTAAGAATGTAAGTCTCATCAAAATCCGTCTATTAGTAGTTTTTATTAAGACTAAGCTTTCATAATCGTGTTTATTTGATCATAAAAATTTACTCCAAAATAACTGGCTAACATTACAACTGAGCATTGTAGAGCAATATGCAATTTACTAAAACCATCTGTAAAAGACTTACAATGCAAGTTTTATCAAAACATACCTAGTAATTTTTATTTTAAATGAATAATATTCCCCAAATGAGTTCTTTTGATTATAGAACTTTAACCCATAATTCAGTAAATAAGTACATAAAACGATGTAAAATATGCTAAATGCTTAAAAGAAAAAAAAAAAAAAAAAAATCCATGAAAATGTTTTTAGCAGGACTCAAGTTATCAACTACCGGAACGAATTACCAATTTTCATTTTATGTATAAAGTAGAAGTAGATAGATTTCACGTCATAACAATATTGATTATTAAAATTAAACAAGCAGCATGCTATATTTCGTTATCTCTGCTGAAGGAATGACGTAATTGCATGAGAATAATGTAAATTTAAATTAGTTGTTTCATTTGTTGTTTCAGAAAATTTTCATTGTACAAATATTGTGATTTACGATTACGGTTACAATGACTGTATTTGATTTGTACCAAAGCAATCTCGCTAAACTGAAGTAATTGAATATGTATTCCGATTATAGAATTTTCCTGATTTTAATTTTTAAGTTACAATTATTACCTTTACAATTAAATTATTAATTATTACCTTTAAATATTAAATTATTAATTATCACCTTACAATTATTAGTAATTATTACCTTTTGTTTACAAAAGGTATTTTACCATCTCAGTGCTAGGTTCAAAGGCACAGATGACATACAGGACACATAGGTGCAATTTTTTCAGACACCAATTTGGTGAAAAACTCATTTTCTAATACCAGTTACATATATATTTTTAAAAAGAGAATAATAACAATAAATAAAATAAAGTTTAATTGATAACTATAGAAAAAACAATTTATATAATTTTAAAAAAGAAAATAAAAATAAATAGGCTATTTATAAATAGGTAAACAACAACATTGGGTTACCATATCAAGCAAAATAATAATACTTTGGCGCCAATTAAGTACATGATACATACAGGGTGTATCTAAACTACTGGACAAAACTTCAAGAGGTGATAGTACACATCAAGACAAATAATATTAAATGGGAAACTAAGGGTCCCAAACGTCTTCCGAAGGAGATAGGCGCCATGAAAGTTTAAGGTCCAAAATTTGAAATGATTATAAAAAACAGAAAAATTGGTCGATTCGTTTGTGGTTTTCACGAAAACTATTCTTTATGTCAGTAATGTCTTGTAAATAAATTATAAAGATAAATTTCAAAAAATGCCGGTAGCCGGCGCTTTAGACTTTGGAGTAACGAACAACTATTTTTTACCGTTATTTTTTTAATCTCATAAATTTTTTTAGAAGTTTAGATATAAACTTAAATTTTGAGCTCAAAATCTGTGGTTAAGTAGCGCAATGTGAACTGTGTTCAATGGGAGTGGGTAGGTTCAAATTTCAAATGATTATGAAAAACAGAAAAATTTGTCAATTGATTTGCGGTTTTCACTAAAATTATTCTTTATGACAGTATTGTCTTGAAAATAAATTATACAGATAAATTAAAAAAATGTCGATAAAGGGCACTTTAGATTTTGGAGTAACGTACAACTATTTTTTACCGTTATTTTTTGCATTACATTAAATTTTTTAGAAGCTTAGACATAAACTTAAATTTTGAGCTGAAAATCTGAATCGTTGAGAGTGGTTAAGTAGCGCAAACTGAACTGTGTTCAATGGGAGTGGGAAGCTGCAAATTTCAAATGATTATAAAAAACGGAAAAATTGGTCGATTCGTTTGCGGTTTTCTCTAAAACCATTCTTTATGTCCGTATTTCCTTGAAAATAAATTTTAAACATTAATTTCATAAAATTCCGTTAGAGGGCGCCTTAAACTTTAGAATAACCAACAACTTTTTTTAACTGTTATTTTTTTTTTTTTTTTAGATAAATAAATGTTTTAAAAGCTTAGACCTAAATTTTCAACTCAAAATCTGAATCGTATTGAGTAATTAATTAGCGAAAAATTGAACTGTGTTCGTAGGTTGGCCAGGGTAACATTTCAACTCCTGAACACAGTTCAGTTTGCGCTTCTTAACCCCTTCCAACGATTCCGAATTTGAGCTCAAAATTTTAGTCTAAGTTTTTGCAAGCATTTAATTAGATACAAAAAATAACAGTAAAAAATTGTTAGTCGTTACTCTAAATTTTAAGGCGCACGCTAACGGAAATTTTTGAAATTTATCTTTAAAATTTATTTTCAAGAAAATACTGACATAAAGAATGGTTTTAGAGAAAACCGCAAACGAATCGACCAATCTTTCTGTTTTGCATAATCATTTGAAATTTGAACCTTCCCACCCCCATTGAACACAGTTCAGTTAGCACTACTTAACCACTCTCAACGATTCAGATTTTCAGCAAAAAATTTAAATTTATGTCTAACCTCCAAAAAATTTAATGAGATGCAAAAAATAATGGTAAAAAATAGTTGTACGTTACTCCAAAGTCTAAAGCGCCCTCTATCGGCATTTTTTGAAATTTACGTTTATAATTTATTTTCAAGACAATACTGACATAAAGAATAATTTTAGTGAAAACCGCAAATCAACTGACCAATTATTCTGTTTTTTATAATCATTTAAAATTTGAATCTACCCACTGCCATTGAACACAGTTCAGTTTGCGCTACTTAACTACAGATTTTGAGCTCAAAATTTAAGTTTATGTCTAAACTTCTAAAAAAAATTAATGAGATGCAAAAAATAACGGTAAAAAATAGTTGTTCGTTTCTCCAAAGTCTAAAGCGCCCTCTATCGGCATTTTTTGAAATTTATCGTTATAATTTATTTTCAAGACAATACTGACATAAAGAATATTTTTCGTGAAAACCGCAAACGAGTTGACCAATTTTTCCGTTTTTTATAATCATTTCAAATTTTGGACCCTAAACTTTGATGGCGCCTATCTCCTTCGGAAGACGTTTGAGACCCTTAGTTTCCCATTTAATATTATTTGTCTTGATGTGTACTATCACCCCTTAAAGTTTTGCCCAGTAGTTTAGATACACCCTGTATATGACATTGACAATCAGAAAAAAATCGTGGCAATGTGGTGCATATATGGCTCTCTGCCGCTTTAAGCTTTTTACCAGTTGCTTTATTGTGTATTATCCATGTCACGGCTATACATGCTGCAGTTTAAAAGCTCTTTATGTTTACTTTATATCACTCCATTGTTGCTAATCATAAAAGTTAGTGCCAAATGAAACGTTTTAACCCATTTAACATTATTTGTGCGAAAGTAATCATTTTTAAAATATAGAATTTCAAAATTGCACATTTTCGAGAACTATTTTATTAAACAGAGAATATATAGAAAATAAAAGAACAAACAAACTTTTACAATAAAATATTTGGTACTAGTTGGTTATTCCGTCGACCCATTCGCCAATTTTAAAAAATCGCCAAACTAATAACTAAATTATACATGTTGACATAATTTTTTGTTTAAACAACGAAACAAAAATTAAATTTGTAACACAAAATAACTATTCAAATAAAAAGTGGATTTAAAAATCGCCCAATGAGTTTTAAACATGTGTATTGTGTTTAATGTCACTGAATGTGATATTCACAATCATCCATTATTGACTTTTAATCCTATAGTTTGGCGATAGTTTTTCAGTCGACAGGATAACCAATATATATTTTATATCCAGTATACCAAACAGACAGAATGAACGACATTTATAGGTGCTATGTATTTGCATAATTATGAATGCACCTAAAAAAGAAGAAGAAATTCCACATTACACCAATTTTCTGTAAATTCGATTATGGAAGACCATGGATCAATTTAACTCTCCATTTTAAAGCTCATTATGCATCAAACCATGCCAATCAACGTACACCAATCGTCAGGAGAATCAATTATTTAATTTTACCTCTTTAATTAATAGGTAGGTTACAAACTAAAACTATATTTTTCAATTATGCCGAATTTATATTCAGTTGTTACAGCTAGACGTAAAGCCATACATCTGCATGTTTCCCGGCGTAAATTTGTTTGTTATTTTAATGGTACATATGTTTGACTTGCAGAATAGTAGTATTACCATATTCAATGTTAGCAATATTTCTGACAATATAAACAGACCACGTAGCTGTCACCTTTGGCTACCAATATATTTTTTTGCCGTTCTTCATATAGGTTGCTACAAAAAATTCAACGAAAAGCAATAGTTTAGCTAGGTGTATGTAATAAATTGCAAAATAATATTTACATATTTGTTATTCCTAATGTATTCAGTTCATTTAAAATATAAATCTTTCTCTCATTTCATGTAGAACAGAGGTTCCCAAAGTGTGCTCCGCCTCCTCGGCATTCTAGGAAAATAAACAAAACATTAATAAATTAGCACAGTGAGAGATTTCCAAAAATATATAGCAATTTGTGTGGGTGCATATGTCAAAAATAAATGTATCTGTAACTGGGTTGAAAAACACAATAATACATCTAAAATCTGCTTAGAAATTTGCATTGCACTTGTATTTATTTTTCGTATAATATTTTTGGTTTGAAATGCTTTATTTTATGTTTCTGCATTTAATGCTTTTTAAAAATTTGCTTTAAAGTAAGCTACAAGATATAGTATTCTGAATCAGATGCACAATGCGAATCGAAACAGGAAAGTCCTGCCAGTACTGTTAACTCTGCTTACCGAACAAAAAGGAGAACAGTTTTATTCTTTGGAGCTGAATGATGCCATAAAAATAATAAGCTTTATAAAATTAACACCACCTAAAAGTAGATTTTCAAACTAATTTGCGAAGTTATAGGAAGCCTGCATCAGTCCCTGCATCAGTGCTGAAGTAAGATAGTTATTCCGAGGAAAATCGTTGATACGTTACGTTTGTTGGAGCTGCGTGCAGAGGTTGAAGCCTTTTTCACAGATCACAACCCTCAATTAGGATCAATTTTAAATGATGAAGATTGGTCATATAAATTGGCATATTTCGCAGACATTTTTAGTAAAATGAACAAAATTAATTTATCGTTGCAGAGAGAAAGTGTTACCTTTTTGATACAAACTCCAGAGTGTCGGCATTTAAGAGGAAACTTACCTTCTGGCCTGAATGCGTATAAGTGCTGATATAAGTTGTTTTCCTCTTACTAAAAGTTCTTAAATGATCATAATATCAAGTTTGAAAAAAAATCAGAATAGTATTCAGGATCATCTCGAATATCTGATAGATTCATTTGACGATTACTTTCCAGCTTTTCAAAATAAAATGCTGGACAATTTCAAATAGGTACTAAATCCATTCGATGTAAAAATAAAACCACACAGCTTGAGCTCCGTGGTATGCGATTAGAATTTCATTGATTGAACATTTCAAAGCAATTCAGAAATCTCTTTTCAAAGCAAGCGCACCACTGAATTTTGGTATCGTTTGAAAGATGTATATAAAATCTTGTCAGACAGAGCAATATTAATTTTATTCCCATTTTCAACGACATATCTGCGTGAAGCTGAATTCTCCACTTACACAAGTATAAAAACAAAATACAGAAAATGGTTAAATGCAGAACCAGACATTTGATTACAATAGTCGAAAATTGCACCAGATATAAAAAAAAACTCTGCAAAACGATTCAAGAACATTTTTCACACTAATCTTTTATGACTTTACGCAGAATAATAATAAAAAAAGGCTACCCACATTTAAAGTTTGTATATATTGCATAATTTTTATTTTTTGGGGATATTAATATTCTTAAACTGTTTATTTTATTTTTAAATTTTATTTAAAACTTCTATCCTAGTTTTCAAAAGTGTATTTAATTTTTAAAACAATGTCCTTCACTTAAAATGCCTTTTTTAAAAAGATCTTGTATCATTTAAAATCCCTCACTAGATTCATTTGTGTGTGATGTGAGTATATATATATTTTTTATTTTTATAGCTTTTATTTTTTTTCAATCCGTTTGTTTTTTGAATTAATTTTTTATTATTAAAATTTTTTATACTTTTTTTCATAGTAAAATAATGTATGTCTCTTAAAATACATTTTTTTATTGCATTTTCTATCATTTAAAGCCCTTCATTACATTCATATTACATTTCTGTATATTTTGTGTATTTTTTTTTTACATATAAATTTAAATTCTTTAAGCTGTTTATGTTATTTGTATATTTAACACTAGAACCGCCATTAGGGGTCAAAATGACCCCTGCTAGATTGATAATAATTGATTCGAACCAGAATTTTCTTCAAAAGAAGTATTAGAAGTATGTAGCACAAAAAATATATTAATTAAATAAGTTAAATAGTTTAAAAGTATAATTCTGGTGCGAAACACTTTTTGTAAAACTTGTATAAAATACCCGGCGGTTCTAGTGTTAAATTTTCCTGTACTGTTTTTCATTGTGTAACAATGTTTGTCGATTATAGCACCCCTTTTGTAATATCTTGTATCATTTAATAAACCTCTCATTGAATTCATTTAATATTTATATAAGTTGTGTATAGTTTTTCGTTTCTTTTCGTAACTTTAATTGCTTTAATCTGTTTATTTTATTTTTATAATTTCTTATTTATTTAAATTTTCTATCCTGTTTTACATAATTGTACTTAATTTTATAAATAATGCATATTGCTAAAAACGCATTTTTTTTTTTTTTTTTTTTTTTTTAGAATCTTGTGTTACTGTGCAACCATCTATTTAAAATTTTCGTTTGTATGGTCTCTGCCCCATTTTCCAATCAGAAATAAGTCTGTACAAATTTAAAAAATATATACTCGTTCTTTATATTTGTCATCACACTAAAAATTGAAAAATTTTCTTAGCTCCACCCCTTACTTTGACTTTTTGTCAATGAGTACCCGTGCTGATATAAATTTAATCCCACCCATCAATCCCATTTTGTTAGTAAAGTTTTTCTACTAGTTGCAGTTCGTTTAACATGTGTAGTTTTTAATTGCATGTCTGTTTTGAGGCAAAAATAATGACGAAAGAAAGTTTTTCCCAAAACTATAGTTAATAGTGAAATATTTTAAATAAAATATTCAAAAAAGTGAACAATGCTACACCTAATAATACAGCTTATAGATTTTGCCCCGCCCACTTCAATATTAAAACAATGATCTGCTTCTAAATGTTTTTTTTTTTTTTGAAGGGGGGGTGTTAAAAAAAGAAGAAGAAGAAGCTGAGAGGCGGTTTATTTTCGTTGCATAATTAGACGTACTATAAAATTAAATTAGAACAAAAAATATTCCATAATCGCATGATTCTATTACGGGTAGGCGGAACTAGCAAAAACGTGTTACTACTCATGGGTGACTGGAACTACTCTTTTATTATTATTATTATTTTTTTTTATAGATACAAATAATAACAATAGTTTTACGTAAGCCCGAATGCAATGCATAATCAAACATGGTTACCATTTTGATCTTTAATTCAGAGTTCATACCGGAAATCAAAAAAGAATATTTTTTATTTTAAAAGCGGATGTCATTAGCCCCTTAACAGTATTGCTTGAACATCGTTAGGGTAAAAAACCGTTTGTTTTCCTGGTTAATAAAAGCTTTCAGAAATCACAATTTTTTAACTCAATTTTTTTTTTTTTTTTTTTTTTTTTTTTTTTTTTTGTTTATGAGCGAAATATCTCGAGTATACAAGATAGATATTTTAATTAAAAAAAAGAGGGTTTCATCATTATTTTTATTTTATTGTGACCAATAGTTGTAATGTTAAATAAAGCTGTTAAAGGGTTATATAATAGAAAATTTGATTTTTAAAATTTCTAGCATGAATTCATCAGGAAAGGGCCAAATTGAGAACCTTGGTCCATTGTTGGAAATTACTGGCTTGGATTTTTATCCAGCAGATTTTTCTTTGCTCCATAGCCATAAAAAAAAAAAAAAAACATTAATTTGTAAATCACAGATTATCGTTGAGTTCAGGGGCTCCGCCTTAGAAATTCTACCTAAAAAGGGCTCCGCGTGCCCAAAAGTTTGGGAACCGCTGATGTAGAATATATACTTGTAAAATAGCCATATATACATTTAAAATATACCCTTTTCATACATTTTGATAAAAGTATAAAAGAATAAGAAAAGAGTTCCGTATCCCATTCTGGTTGGCACGATTGGCGAACTAACCCAAGATAGAGGCAAAATTCCGCTTTAGCATTTTCTCAGCTCTTTCAAGATGTTGGAAAAAATTACAGTGGACTCCCTGAAATCCGCGCATATTTTATGGATGTAAACAATGAAACTTTCAGTTTGGATATTGGGACAAAATTCGATTTTTTAAGTTTTGTATCAATTCTATATATTTTTTAATTTGTATTTTTCTTAATAATACTCTATTCATGCTTTTTTTCATGAAGGAAGAATAATTTTTTTGGAAAAAAATTAAGATATTGCTGATATTACTCGCAATCAGTATCTTCTTACGATATATATTTATGCATTAATCAAGATTTTTTGGTTATTAAGCCAGTCTAAACTTGAAAAAAAAATCTGTATTTTATGATTTTGATGCGATTTAGTAATGCACTTTTATAAGGCTAGTTTTGTTGAATAATTTTGGAAAAATACATTTAATTTTTAAATGAATATTTAATCATACACTACTGATTATTAACTTGACCTTTGCTATTAGTACTTTAATCATTTTAAAAATTATCTAAATTTTTATTATTTTAGTTTATTACTTATATTAATATTTTATTACATTGAAAGCATTCATTATAGTTCTGGTTGCACTAATAATTGCACTCAAATTACTGTTTAAAAAATGTAAACAAAACAATGATCAGAAATCCGCAAAATTCTAAAATCTGTACAGCCTCTGGTCCCAAGCTGTGCAGATTTGAAGGAGTCTACTGTATTTTTTATTATTATTATTATTTTTTTTTTGAAACATACATTTTTATAATATAAGCGTTATATTTGTATTCTATTAAAAATAAAAATAAGCAAACAACTTATTAATAAATTAACAACAATATCCAGGTTACCATGTTAGGTAAAATAATGCCATTTTGGTGCCAGTTAGGTATCCTGATATGTATATGACATCTCTTCCCATAAATCTCCATATGAATTATCGTAAGTTTTCTTTTTTTATTATTGTAAATTTTTTTAAATAAAATTACTAACAGTTTTTCTCTCGGTTCATATTTTTTCCCCAATTAATACAGCCGCTTAAATTATTTAATCAACGACAGCATAATAAGTAGTTGCGCAGCTGATAAACATTTAAAAAGAACAATCTTTGCGACCGAAAATAAAGAAGAAAAAATCACATTTTTTAAAAAAAGAAAAAAAGATGTATCGCTATATTATGAATATGTCGCAAACCTATTCAATGATTAAGTAATTTTTAAAAATACATATAACAGTTCTTGTAATTAACCCTGACATTCTAAAAAACTTTCTGTTTAAAAAATGGCGTCATTTATATTTTATTTAATTTTAGTTATTTTTGTTGTTGTTCTTGTTATTCTGATGCCAAATATATAGGCAAAATGGGGATAAATTACCAGATATTGATTCAACCTATTGACTTTGACAATGCATATTTCTTTTAAGCCGTTTAAAGATTGTCCCATATTTAAATTAAATAGTTTTATTTTATGTTATTTCTAATTAATTTTTTTTTAATTTGTATATTAAATAAAATCAGCAATAGTTTATTTTATTTTATTTTTAGGGATATTTTTTTTTCATTTCTAATTGATATAAACATTTCAATTCTTTAACAAAGATAGTTTAATATGCTGCGCCAAATGAAAAACATATACCAAATGTTCAACCTATTGTCCAAAATAAATTGATTTTTCGTCATAATTTTTATAACTAATCTACCTAGAACAATGTACTATGTACGAAAACCTTCCTTGGCATAATACCTATTTAATGGTGCAAGTTGCATCAAAATCCCTTCAGTAGAACTGGAGGACTAAGCGGAAAACCCAAAATTTCCATTTGTATTTTATATATATACAGTAAAACCTCCATAACGGACACTCCCGAATAGCGGACACCTCTATTTAGCGGACAGTTTTCTAATCCCTACTCCCAAAACCTAAATTTTTGTATGTTTAACCTCTGAATAACGAACATTCCGAATAGCGGACAGTAATTTTGGCGATAAAGGATAAAAAATTACTTTTAACGAGGGAAAAAATGGAAAAAAGTAAAATGTCTCTAAATTTATCATGATAATGTGTCATAAACTTTGTGATCACAGACCATTGTAGGGGGTGAGGTGGAAATGCAAATTCTCATCCAAGCATTTGAAATTCGACAATGTTAAAATTGTGTTTTTCCCCCAAAACATAATTTCAGTAATATGCCAGTCACTTAATCTAGACGTAATACACAATGTTAAAGCCTAGTACAGAAAGCTTTTATTATGCCACATTCTTTCAAAGTTAGATTCTATGAATTCACTTGAGAACTGCCTAAAATTAGATAATGCAGTGAATGCTATAATTTGGATTTCCTCACCTATAAAAAAATAAAAACCTGGAGAGATTTCAGCAATGTTCCTTAAAAATAGGCTTTATGTTAAAAGAAAATGAAGCACACGTTTCCGACAAAAATGAAAAATTAAGCGAAATAAATGAATTAATGAAATATATCAGGAGTGAAGAAAGTGTTCAGAACTTTCGACAAAAGCTGTCTTTTAGTGATGATGAAAGAGATACTGAAACTAAAGATGTTTCCTGTGAATTATCTAGATCTAGATTTTCCAAGAAGTGGCTAAATACAGTAAGCAATTATACAATTTTTTGAAGAAAAAAAAGATAGTTCAGAAATATTAAAATTACTGATAGAGTTTGTCAGATTCTGAGACCACCTCTGCTAAAGATTGGAATTTCCGATATTTCTCTATCTTAATCTTCTGTATTGTATGGCTGTGTACTAGAATTTTCAAGGTAACATTCTTTCTTTGTTGAAGGGAGAATTGACAGGTAATCCTCTACAGGTGGTGAGTGAGAAAGAGGAGATTGCTGAGAGGCGTGTTCATCCGTCAGGGATGTATGTGGATGATGAACAAACAAGCCACATGTCACTAATCAAGAAAGGAATGTGGGATGTGTCCAATGAATAAGCTCCAAAGGGGGTTGACATTGGAGAAACACAGTGATTTGAGAAGAGCAAGTCTTATCTCAGATTAGTTCAGTTTGTATCTGGGCTCGTACCTAGAGAGTAGTGTAGGACCGAGGTCCTTGTGCGTAGTGTTCTGGGCCGGATATCGTAGGCCGAGTATTCATGCGTTGGGAGATTCGAAGTTGATCTCCGATAAAGTGAATCTAACGTGCATTGAGTGTGAGGTGGAAGGTGTAATTTGAATAGTACACAGCCAACCTTTACTGTATTTAATTTAATGTTGAACCGGATCACCTATATCCGTGTTGTAATTGTATATAATTGTAAATAGCATATTTTGTGTGTAAATATATTCTAAATAAACTGTTAATTCAGTTAATTGACAGCGTCAGTGTTCATTTACACAATCCTCACAGTGGGTGACCGATATCACCTAATAACATCGGTGGTGGCAGCTGTAACTACCACGGACTTTCTTCAAAGTTGTGCGGGCTGAGAGGAACGTCCGACAGAGTTAAAACGCCACATTAAAAAAAAAATTACATGTAATCGCTATCAAAGCAGCCTTTTATAACAGATTTTTTTCGTAAGAATATAACAAGCAGTGGATAAAGGTATGCACAGTTTTATTTTAGTTTTATTGTTTAAAACATAATTTTAATTTTTAATTAATCATATAATTGAGGTTTTAAGACATATCAAAGTCAATTAATGAAACATTAAGCATTTCTTAGCATTTTTTAAATCTCCGAAGTTTTCCCAATAGCGGACACCTCCGAATAGCGGACAATTTCTGCGCTCCCAAGGTGTCCGTTATTTAGAGGTTTTACTGTACTAGCTATTACTCGTGACTTCGTTCACTTAACATTAAAAAAAGATAAACGCATTACTAAACAAAATGTTTTATTTACGATAATTTAAAAGAAACATAATTAACACACACTTTATAGAGGGCAATATACTGGTTCTTACTTATAGGGATTTTAAAAATGTTATGTTGTGCCAGATAATAAGAACAATCGCTAAAATGAAATGACAATTACTTATACTGCACAACTACTGTAACACACTCCATATTCTACAGAAATCATGTTGTTGTACATTTAAGAATTTCATATCAAAGAAACAAAATTAATGCTTTAAACTTAGATAATAAAAAAATACCCAACACTTTCAAAATATGTAATTTTGTCGGCCCATTCTTTTGTGCAGCTATTTGTGATCTATAAATGTGTAAATATTCTAAATAGAATGTTAAAATATAGTTTAGTCAGAAAAGATATAGTGAAGATTAAAATTCACCTTTAGCAATTTTTAAAAATAGACAGAAATGTACTTTAATTGTTTTGTACAGCCCTGTATATTACTTGCAGATTTTTATATGGCCACAAAATTAGCTTAAATTATTCAAGCAAAAACCCGATTAAAATTATAGAATCCACATTTCTGGGAATTCCTATTTCACAAATGACCATGTACCAATTTCTTGTGTAGTCCAGTATATGATTTTATTTAAATTCTATGTATATCTCTTATTATAATAAATAAATGTAAATTTAAAAATGAATAATTCAAATTAAAACCATCTTAATCAATTCACACTCATTCTCAGTACTGTTTATGAATTCTCTTGTGTAGTCTTTTTTATAATTTAAGCAAACAACAAATTATGCAAAAAATTAGTTAACCTCAAATTGCATACTTATATCTTACTTATTTTCTTTTATTTTCTTTTTCATTTTTTTTGCACGGAAATTGCTCATTTGAAAATTTATTGCAGCTGAGAAATTTTCATTCCAGATTTCTATTTTATTGGCAACAGGAAAGGAAAATGGCTAAATTTTATCTAAAAAATGCCTATTGACTCTCTATGAAAAATAATGAAATTTTGAATTATTAAGGAAAATATTTGAATGAAATGAGTAAAACATAGCCTATGTTCATTTCCGGGAAATAATTTATCTATAAGTAAAGAATTAAAGACATTAAACCATCCGTTTTGAAGCCATTTTCATTCCCCAAGATATAAGATAAGATTTTTATTATATACGATATCAATAATTATTTACATCAAACTATCATTTAATTATTTTTATTTCCTTTTTTAAAATATTAGAATCTCTTTCATTTTTTCATGTTATTTTAATTTTTATACTGCAATAAAAAAATCACATGCTGTTATAGCAAACAATTTGTAACATATATTCAAAAGCAAAATTTTCGCCAAACTGGCTGGGAAAAAAGCATGCGCAAATGTGGTGCATATATGACATCTGTGCCTAAACAATTTATAAATAACTAAACAACAACATTGAGTTACCATATCAAGCAAAATAATAACACTTTTGTGGCAATTAAGTACCAGATGTATATATGAGATTGGCGTAAAAAAAAAAAAAAAAAATCGCGTCAATGTGATGCGTGTATGACATCCCTGCCGCTTCAAGCTATTTACCAGTTGCTTTATTGTGTATTATCCGTGTAAATGATATTAAACATGCTGCAGTTTAAAAGCTCTTTGTTTATGTTATATCACTCCATTCCTGCTAATCATAAAAGTTGGTGCCAAATTAAACGTTTTAAACTATTTAACATTATTTATATGAAAGTAATCATTTTTAAAATATAGAATTTCAAAATGGCATAGTTTTGAGTACTATTTAATTAAACAAAGAAAATAAAAGAGCAAATGAACATTTACAATAAAATATTTGGTACTACTTGGTTATTCTGCTGACCCATTTTGCCAATTTATAAAAATCGCCAAACTAATAACTAAATTATACATGTTGACATAATTTTTAGTTTAAACAAAGAAAGAACAAATAAATTTGTAACACATTAATAAAAATGCAAATAAAAAGTGGAATTAAAAACCACCCGATGATGTTTTAAACATGTGTATCATGTTTAATGTCATTGAATGTGACATTCACAATCATCCATTATTGGCATTTAATCCTATAGTTTGGCAATAGTTTCTCGGTTGACGGGATAACCAAGTAGTACCAAATATTTTTTCCTTATCTATATCTAAACTGTAAGCATGAAATTGTAACTGTTTCTTTGCACTGCAGTAAACAATTTCGTATTTGAATCAGGGGAAAATGTAAATTATAACTCAATAAAAAAAAATATTTTTGATTCAAAAAATAATAAATTTAACAGTTTTGCATGCTTATGGTTTAATAACAATTAAAAATAAAAAGTGCGTTCAGTAAATACCAAGTTATAATGTTTGTAATAAAAAAAATTTGCATGTTTGAATTGAAATAAATAGCGATTAATATATATTTTGGCACGATGTTGATATGATGGAAAATTACCAAAATGTATCCAATAAAAATAAAAAATGAAGAAGAAGACGTTCCCCATTACTCCAGTTTTCTGTAAACTCGATTATGGAAGACCTCGGATCAATTTAACCCTCCATTTTAAAGTTCATTATGCACCAAATCACACCAATCAACTTACGACAATCGTCGGTAGAATCGATTATTTAATTTTACCTTTTTAATTAATATGGTTGTTACAAACTAAAACTATATTTTCCAATTATACTGATTTTACATTCAGTTGTTAAAGCTAGACGTAAAGACATACTTCTGCAAGTTTCCCGACGTAAATTTGTCTGTCATTTTAATGGTGCATTTGTTTGACTTCCAGAATAGTAGTATTATTAATATTCAATGTTAGCAATGTTTCTGACATTATGAACAGACCACGTAGCGGTCATTTTTGGCTATCAATATATTTTTCGCCATTCTTCATATAGGTTACTACAAAATATTCAATGAAAAGCAACATTTTAGCTAAGCATATGTAATAAATTGCAAAATATTATTTACATATTTGTCATTCCTAATATATTCAGTTCATTTAAAATATAAAACTTTCTCTCATTTCATGTAGTATATGTACATGTAAAATAGCCATATTACTTGCATTTAAAATACACTCTTTTGATACATTTCATTAAAAGTACAAAAGATTAAGAGAAGAGTTCCGTATCCCGTTCTGGTTGGCACGATTGGCGAAGGAACCCAAAATAGGGGCAAAATTCCATTTTAGTATCTTCTCAGCTCTTTCAATGTGTCGGAAAAAATAATTTTTAATTTTCCTAAACATACATTTTTATATTATAAACGTTATATTTGTATTCTATTAAAAATGAAAATAAAAATCAATAAACTAACATATAATAAATTAACAACAATATCCAGGTTACCATGTCAGGTAAAATAATGCCATTTTGGTGCCAATTAGATATCCTGATGCGTATATGATATCTGTTCCCATAAATCTCCATATGAATAATAGTAAGTTTCCTTTTTTAAAAAATTATTATTGTATATTTGTTTAAATAAAATTACTAACAGTTTCTCTCTCGGTTCATATTTTTTCCCGATTAGTACAGCCGTTTAAATTATTTAATCAACAACAGCATAATATGTAGTTGTGCAGCTGATTAACATTTAGAAAGAACAATCTTTGTGACCAAAAACAAAGAAGAAAAATTTTTTAATTTGTTAAAAATAAAAATGTATCGCTGTATTTTGAATATGTCGCAAACCTATTCAATGATGCAAGTAATTTTTTAAAATAAATATAGCACTTCTTGTAATTAACCCTGACATTCTAAATAACTTTCTGTTTAAAAAATGGCGTCATTTATATTAATTTTACTATATTAATTTTAATTTTAGGTATTTTTGTTGTTGCTGTTGTTATTCCGGAGCCAAATATATAGGCAAAATGGCGATAAATTACCAGTTATTGATTCAGTCGATCGACTTTGATAATGAATATTTCTTTAAAGCCATATAAAGATTGCTCCTATATTAAAATTAAATATTTTTATTTTATATTATTTCTAAAGGATATTTTTTCTTATTTATATTTTAAATACATTCAGCAATAGTTTATTTTATTTTATTTTAAGGATATTTGTATTTTTTTTCATTTCTAATTAATATAAACATTTCAATTCTTTAACAAAAATGCTGCGCCAAATGAAAAACATATGCCAAATGGTAACCCTAATGTCCAAAATAAATGAATTCTTCATCATAATTTTATAACTAATCTACTTAGAATGATGTAATATGTATGAAAACCTTCCTTGGAATAATATCTATTTAACGGTGCAAGTTACATCAAAATCCCTACAGTAGAATTGGAGAAATAGGCAGAAAACCCGAAATTTCCGTTTGTATTTTATGTATATAAATAGATAAGTAGATGATTAGTAAAATCTGAATTAGAAAATTGTGGTATCCATATTAATTGTTCCATCTTAAAATAGAATGGTAAAATATTATTCTTTCTTTCTTTTTCTCTTTCGCCAAGAGAAATTATTTAGTCAAGTTCTTTGTATTTCAACTCTTATTTATTTATTATTTTTTTTTATACTTAATGAAAAATAAATATTAAGTCTTATTATATATGCAATAGACTCCCTTTATTCTGCTGAGCTTGGGACCAGACCTTATACGGATTTTAGAATTTTACGGATTTCTGGTCATTGCTTTGTTTATATTTTTTAAACAGTAATTTGAATGTAATTAATAATGCTGTTGTAACTAAAATGAATGCTTACAATATAATAAAATATTAAAATGAGTATAAAGAGTAAAAATTTAGATAATTCTTAAAATGATTAACATATTAAAAGCAAAGGT
Source organism: Maratus speculifer (assembly GCA_964019185.1). Lineage (NCBI taxonomy): Eukaryota > Metazoa > Arthropoda > Arachnida > Araneae > Salticidae > Maratus > Maratus speculifer. The sequence continues at coordinate 383,112,428 of OZ025289.1, forward strand.
TAAGTTAATAATCAATAATTTATGATTAAAAATTAATTATAAAGATTAAGTATTTTTCGTAAATTATTCAGTGAAACTTGCCTCATAAAGGTAGATTACTAATTCACATCAAAATAATAAAATAAGGAAGTTTTATTTCAGGTTTAGCCACACTTTATAACCAAAAAAGCTTGATTAATACATAAATATATGATTGTTTGGTAAGAAGATTATGCTTACCAACAATATCATCAATATCTTGAATTTTTTCAGAAATAAATTTATTCTTCTTTCATGAAAAACATGAATTCAGTAATATTAACAAAATTTCAAATTTAAATATATATGGAATTGATATAAAACTAAAATCATCAATTTTTTCCCCTATATCTGAACTGAATGTTTCATTGTTTATATATGTAAATTATGTTTGGATTTTAGAGGGTTGTGGATTTTAGCTGTCTGTATGTATATATTTAAGGAATGTTAGGCTGATGTAAACAGGTAAATAACTTTTTTTTTAGGTTTTAATGAAAGATGTAATGACACCTGCTCCAGCTGATGAGGTTAGATCAGTGATAAAAAAATGCTTAGAAAATGCTGCTCTAGTAAATTATACACGAATATCTGAACAAGCCAAAATTGAAGGTATTTTTTGTTTAATTTATATTATATTTATTAAAAACTGTAAAATCTGTAAGAAGTAGAGCATTTTTAGATAGTAATAGAAATGAAACAATAAATTCAAATAGAATGTCAAGTGCAAACATAATACTTTAGTATTATAAAACTACTTGTTTAAAATTGTTTTTCATAAATTAAAGGGAAAATCTTCCAAAATTCTTATTAGAAACATAATATTTCTATATAAATAAAACTGACAATTTATTTATATAATCTGTAAGTACATAACATTCTTATTGTGCATTTCTTATAAGTAATGGTAAGTAATTTATAAAGTAATATACAAATAATAAATTGAAAAAAGTTATTTTGTTAATAATTCTAAATAGCTATTAAAATTACAAAATTTAAATAAAAAAACTGTTGCCGGCTTGAAACTTCAAAGCTTGCTTTAAGTAATTTTGTAAGCCTAATTTCTTCTTTGCTTTTTTAAAAATTTTTGGAAAAGCCACTGGACATCTAGCTGCTAATATTATTTAAAAAAATGACAAAAGAAAATTAGTATTCTACTTATGTAAATTTGAATCAATCATGTCAGTTGAGCTACATTAGCTCATCATATGAAATTATACGAATTAAAAACATTTTAACTTTAACAACTTTTGTGAAATATAAAATGTACTGCCACACTGCAAAGTGTTAACAAAATTACCAATGCTTATTTAATTTATGTAATCAGAGTGTCATACATAGATAACATTTCAAATTCCAGAACTTTTAAACTAAAATAAAACATTTTAAGCTTTATAAATTCTGGGTTTTAATTTATTGCAATCCTAACAGCTAACAATAAAAATATAACATATGATAGTACCTGGAAAAAAAAAAAAAAATGCATATATTATTGCATAAAAAATTCATCTTTATGTTTTGATGGGTTTTTATAGCACGAATACACTTCTTTTTAAATTCAATTTACTACACATCTCTATCTTTTCTGCCAAATAAATTATATTAGTCATTAAGAATCATAACTTTGTTACTAAAACAGAAAAAAAAGTTATGTAAAACTAAAAATTTCAAAAATACATAAAAAATAAAATCTAAGTGAAATGTACATCATAAATTTTTTGTTTGTAGAAAGCACAAAGGGGTTAAATGTAGATGCATATTTCATACAAAACTGACTTCATGATGTCAATCTTTAAAAGTGTTTTCTTGAAAATTTTACACTAGGCATTATTAATTTTTTCAAAAAAAAAAAAAAAAAAATCCATTATTTTGTTATGATTTTTCATTCATTAATAAATTATAAGATCTAAATGGTACACTCTAGTTTTAATGTTTTTGGGATATATTACAACTATATCAAAGAAAAAAAAATCACAATACAGATATTTAATAATTTAATTAATAAAGTTGTTTAATCTTAACCAAAACTTCGTTAAATAAAGGTTAGTAGAATAGAATTAGTTATCAAAAGTAGATATTCACTCAAATAATTTGTTTTAACTTGATTTATTGCATTAAAATTAACACATACATTTAATATACTGCTGGCTTCCAATTAATCATCCAAGATGCCTTAAACAATGTTTAAATTAATAAACTAAACATAAAAAAATTTACAACACTGCAAATGTAAACAAGTTGGAAATTGCACGTGAAGCGTAGCAAATGAGGTGCGTTCACACAATAACGAAGTTTTAAAAATATTACTCTCATATATCAATCTCATAAAATTGCAAATAATGAATTACAATTAAAATTGCAAATAATGAATTACAATTAAATAGTGAATTACAATTAAAACGCTCATCAAACAATGTTCTCTCTATATCGTTATGTAATGGAATATTTTTGTGTGGCTTTGTAAATCAATAACAAATGTTCTTTGCACCACAAAATAATAAAAAGGTATATTATAATATGTATTTTATAGTTGCATGTAAATTTTATTAATTTTGAATGAGTGTAACACCATTAAAGTGCATTTGAAACATTTTTCCCCATTGACCGTAATGTAACGGAATACTTTTGATCGTCCCTGTAATTGATCTATGCATCCGATTTTCAAAAAATTTGAAATAACTCGACAAAATTATGTATTTTAAATTTAAAATGATTAAAATGCATTTGAAACTTTTTTCCCCATTGACCGTAATGTAATGGAATACTTTTGATTGCCCTTGTAATTGATCTATGCATCCGATTTTCATAAAATTTGAAATAACTCGTCAAAATTATGTAATAATTATGTATTTTAAATTTCAAACGTATAAAATACATTTGAAACTTTTTCCCCATTGACCAATAGCAAAAGAAATTTAAGCAAAGAAAACTCCAAGTAGTATTGTTTGTAAGGGGTGGGTCAAGGAATGTGTGTAATTTGAAAGCAAAGTGTATTTTGAATAGGCTGCTCAAGAGTTAGGAATGTAGAAAAAGAAGATTCATTTTTCAGTTCAAATTTCTGTTTTAAATAAACTTCAATAGATCTGGGATTGTTTCTCATTAGCAAACACCATGTTAGTTTATATATATAGTCACAATTATATGAATACCATATCAACAAAAATCCACAATTTTGTAAATGCAATAATAACAGAACAATTCCGAGATACTATGTCAAAAAGTAAATAGATATTTGCTTTCTTTTTGTTTAAAATATGCTTTATTTTAATTTCGATACTTTTGTTATAGGATTCTATGTAATCGGAGACTTTGTATGCTTTGTTATGCTTCTATGCTTTATTTATGTATGCTTTCTCAAATGAAATTTTTATTTTGTGAATCTTACTAATCATGATCTATCTATTTTTAATTAATGCTTTTCCTGTTAATATTAGAGATAAATTACTTTTCTTGAAACAGAACCAAATCGCATTTTATGTTTGATAAATTTATCCAGTTAAAATCATTTAGAATATCAAATACTTTCAAATACTTATTTTGAGATTCCCTTTTTTTATGTGTTCATAATTTATGCCAAGTCACGCCACTGAAGGAAATGATTTATTTATTTTTATATTTTATTATTTTTTATTATATTGATTTATTTATTTTTATATGACTTATTTTTATATTTTCAATTTATTATTGTGGCAACATTCGTGCAATTTGCAGATGATATTTTAAATACATTGTGTACTATTGGATTCAAAAGCAAACAATTGGCATGTTTGTTTTGATTATGGAGAAAAAAAATTTTCATGTTTTGCTAAAATTTTTTTTTTTTTTTTTTTTTTTTTTTTTTTTCCCCACAGAAAAACAATTACTGAAACTTTTTAAAAGTTGAAAAAATATTATTGGAATTCATCTCCATCACATGGTATTGTTCATTAGCAGGGCTGCCAAGTTTTTGTCATAGGTGGAAAAAACTGTAGAAAAACCTGATTAAAACCATCCTGGCAAAAATAGATTTTTGCTGAAGTGGTGGTCAAAATAGACTGTCAATTAAATTTTTTTCCCAGAAAAAGAGGAAAGAAATTTCATGAAAGAAAAAAGAAACTTAATACTTAATTATAATTAATATTCTAAATTTATTTTTGAACTCTTAAGTTAATGTATAATCATGCATTTTATGAAATGTAATGAATGTAACTTTTTGTCCATGGTCTTGGAGTGTAAGACAGTGTAATTTCCTAACAAGACAAATCTGAGACTTTTTTCAATATATAATTTTCCATTTAATTTAATTACTTTTTTATCTGTAACAGACTAGTTTCATCAGATAAAAACAATCGAGTCTCTGTATAACGAAATTCATTGTTCAGTCAAAAAATTCATTATAGAGAAAAATTCGTTGGATAGAGAATGCAAAAAAATTTCTGTTTAATGTTTAAATTTTGAAACAGAATTGTTTTTGAACTGTTTAATTAAGTTTTTGAAATATTTAATGGAATTTTGCCAGAATCTCAAACATTTTCATCATTTTTTTTTTCCAGAGTCTTATTGATTATTTTCAGTATTATTACTTTATCAGAGAGAGTTATGCTTATCCTAGGAGCGATTTTTTGAAGATGCAGTAGGAGATCACACCAGCATAGATGACATTTAGCAGCAATTTTTCATTCAAATTATCTCTCACAACAAAAAAGACTCCAAGTCACCACAAACAATAAACATCAAATCTAAACTCTAAAAGTAATAAGTGTTAATTTAGGAGATGAAAATCTGCTGAAAAAGACGACCTTTTCTGCTATTATCCCTGCCTTAGTATCCAAACCAAGAAACAATGAACATTTTCAAGACGATGGAATAGTTTTATCTTTTACACTGTAAAAAATTATCCCACAAATAATTTGAAGTGTTTTTCTGAACATATGGAAGAACATTTTTTAAAAAATTCCTTAAACGGAGATATATATTTCGCTATAAGGAGATTATTTTTAATGTAATCATGAAAAAATTGACCATTTCTACAAAAAATTCGTTAAATAGAGAAATTTGCTGGATGGAATTTCGTTATAGAGAGACTCGACTGTAATTATAAATTAGTACCAAAGACTTATAGTGGGAAGACTTATATTTAGGGGTTGTGGGAAAAAATGGGACACTTTTTACAAAAAAAAAAAAAAAAAAAAAAAAAAAAAAATCAACTTTGTTTGACCCAAAAAAAAAAAAATTTCGATTTATAAAATACAAAATGAAACATTTTTTAATGTTCTTGAACAATTAAAAACATAATTTTCAGAAACAATTTTATAATTATAGAAATCACAAATTTCAAAACGTAAATACACCTCACTACTAACAAGCAGGTATGGGACAGATATGAAACAAAGCTATTATGTACAGTCTAGTGTCAGCTATATATACAATATAACAAACATTGGAGGTTTATAATACCTATGCTACAATACTAATTCCAGAATTTTTATCACTGGGAGGAATATTCAGGATTGTCAGACAGAAATGACATTAAAAAGAAAATCATCAGTTCAATTCTCGTATTTACATTGTTTCAAAAACAAGTATTTTATAATTAGTCAAACAATGTTTATAATATAAATCATAATATTTTTAAAAGACCTTTCATAAGTGTATAATTTTTTAGTTTGATTATATTCCTGATCATAAACTTCAAACTTTAGTAATCTTTTGTTTCATGCATCAACATATATTTTTGCACTGTATTAGTCAATTAGAAAAGCTAAAATATTACTTCTAATGTTCTTTTATAACTTTAATGTTAATTAAATTGTTTTACTATTATTTTCTTAGTTAATATCAATAGTTTTAAGCTTAACACATTTTTTCTTGATAATTTTAAATATTTTATACTTGTTTTTGATATTTATTTGACATATTTATATAAATATTTTTCATACTAATATTTCATAAGGATGTTAATTATAAGCTAATTTGTCTCCAAATTTTAGGTCATTTGTATGAGAATTTTTTATATGTTCTGGTAAAATGGATATAATTACTTATTTTAACCACTTACTTTTTTATATCCCTTTATATATCTTATCCACTTTTAGAAATCTTTGAGAAAAGTTAATGCTTTATTAAAGCCTTTCACAGCACACTTAGTAATACAACACTAGATTGTGCTTAGTTTACAACCAGCTTTGCAAGTTTTAAATTTTGTATTGCTTTTGAACTATATATTCAAAATTTATAGCAGTTCAATCCATTTTAAGAGATAGTTAGTGATAATGTATGCAAATTTTTTATGTGTCTCTGTGGGGAAAAGATTAATAGGGAAAGATGCAAGTTATTATGACTATTTTAAGAAGCACAATATTTGTTTAATAGTTCTATTGTCTAGCAGAATTGTATACCCATTTTTCTTTATGCTCTTTTTTATGAAAGTTTGTTTCCAGAAGATTAATCAAATAAACAGTTTGAATTTTCTGATTTTGTCACTTTTCATATCTTAAAAAAAATTTTATTGTATTGTATTGATATTTATTCAAGTAAATCTTGAATAATTTATGTAGGCATTAATTTCAGAATTGAAGAGCTTAGTGAAAGAAGATGTCATGTAACAAAAATTAAGTTTCAAGAAAACTGAAGACAAAGTAATAAAATCCTGTAAAATTTACAACAAAAATGTTGTAAGTTTTATTGATTTCTTTTCTTTTTGGAAGCGTGTGTTTGAAATATCAATAAGTGGTACTAAACTCTCTCGGAAAAACTTATTAACTTTAAATTTTTTGAAACAAAAAAAATTATTAATATTACTTAAATTATTTAACATTGAAAATATTGTCTTATTTCTTCAAAACTAATTAAAATATTAGTACAGTTGAACACAGTTAAGATGCTTATAATTAATACATAATCCCACTTAATAACACAGATTTTTTTCAGTTTCCTTAACATCACGCATAAGACTAATGCAAAAATATCACATTTAATATGCAAATGATTTTAATGCTATCTTGCTTATACTCAATAAAATTTCGGTCCTTGAGACAAAAAATCTCATTTAATACATAAAAATTCTTAGACCAAGATGCGAATTTCTTCTCTCTTCTCCACTGTTGCCAATTTAATGGGATTTTTTTATTCAGATATCTACAACTATTTCCTATTAATAGTATACATTTTATTACTAATCTAAAATAGCATTAAATATTTGAATAAAAATTTCCTGCTAAATTAACAACAGTGCAACTATTTTTTTTATCTTGCATCCTATTCTTTGTCTCTTGCTTTGTGTATTTTTTTTACTGCAGTAGAGAAAGAAACAAGGATTTTTGTTGTTTTTGTTACTTACTGTTCTTTGTGTGATGTAGATTGTCAATTCTTTTTTTTCTCTCCCTTTGATACTCTGTAGTAAATAAATCCTACCTGGCACAGTATGCTTTTGAACACATTTGAAGAAAAAGGGAAGTGTTCTTTCAAGGAAAATTGTATTTCTTCATTGTCTTCTTTTTATAGCTGCTAGCTCATATTTTATTCATGGACTGGTTGTTACTTGCACCATGAATTTCACCAGATTCACCTGACTTATTATGTTCTTAAGTTTCTATGAGTTTTTTCTAATATGGAGAATAGTTATAGAATCAAAAGTAACGCTTGATTTGTGTTAGATAAATTTGACATTGTACAAAAAATATTATCTTGAAGTTCATGGTAAATGAAAAAAAAGCATGCACAAAATCAATAAATATTTTGAAATCAATGTTATGTATCCTGCTAAAAAATCTATATATAGTAGACAATTTGCAGCTGCTTACATATTTAAGAGAATGAATATAAAACCAAGAAATCTGATGTTGTATAAAGGATGTTGTTTGATTTGTACATTCAACCCTGGCATTTTGAACATATCTCCTCTCTCCTACTATATTTCTTTCATTTTGTGTTCTCATTTTTCTTTTTCAGCATGCACGCAAATGATTCAGAGTTTTTGTTTGCTTGTGTCGCATTCATTTGCTGCATATGGTAATTTTCAGTTGTGATTGTATCGACGATGTTTGCAATTATTTGTTTGGTATTTAAATTTATTTTAAGTCAGTTAAAGCTATGAATATATTCTTTAGTCATATTTAGTAGTATTATAGTTTTTTAAGTTTTTGTAATATTTAACAAATTTAAAATTTTTAAATGTAAATATTAACTGTCATTGGAATTATGCAAATTGTGCAGCCTTTTTTTTTTTTTTTTTTTTTTTTTTTGAAATTGCATTTTCTCCAATTGTTTAAGATACCGTTAATGTTGTTCAAAGCAGATGAGGCTGTATTCATCTTGTGCAAACTGTCTAAGAGGTGTAAGCTAGATTTTAGAGTAAAAGTTTTCAAAGTAGTGTAATTTTGGTACATGTATTAAGATTTGGTGATCAAATCAATACTTCAAGTGAAAGTATGCTTTGGCATACTTAGAATTAAATGAAAATCAGTTATTAAGTGAAAAGTTTGCATTGATTTTAAGAAGTTTAATAGGCATGGTAACATTATGATTTTTTTAAACTACCAATGGAATCTTGGAGATAATTTATGTATACCATTTGTCATTCTCATTTTTGTCATGTATTTTATTTATGGGAGTAAAATCATGTTCGTCTATGTACCTATAATTATTTTTCCTTTAATGAAAGAATTATATGGCAAACTTCTACATTGTTCTTAAAGAACTCTTCACTATTGTTGGGTTATTAACATCTACTGTAAGTAGAACTTTTATTTTTTAAATTTAAACTGCAATCACAAACCCCAATTGCTTCAGAAAAAAAAAAAGAGTTTTCCTTTGAATATATAAATTTGTTAAGTTTTTTTACATGATTCAAAAGATGTGCCCCGATGGGTGTAATCAAGGTCCTAAAACAAAATTAATAAAAGTGTCTAATCAGTTTCTTATGAAATAATATAGAAATTGAATACTGGCAACTGTCAGTTTTCTGGATATAATACAATCTTGTTAAATATTGAAATAGGTCGAATCAAAAAATGTTTCTGGAAGGCCAGTATCAAACAAAAGAGATACTCAGCGTGAGGAATTGTTTCATCATCTGCAGTCTTAATATCAAAGTGTTATGAAGTAATATGCATTGGAGAAAATCAGATCATCATTTAAGATTAATTGATATCACAAAGGCAAAGTATATAAATAACTTTGGAAGTTTAGAGAACGTTATCAAAGATGAAAAATAAAATATTTCTACGTATGTGTGCATAACTCCAAAAACATAGCAAGTTTAAGTCAAGGAGGAGGAAGAATCCGAATTTCTATCTATGGCACTGTTGCAAATGCTTGCAACATCTTTCTCAGATATGTCATAAAGTTAATGTGGTTAGAGATGATTACTGTTAGTGAAATTCTTTAATGTATTTTATGTCTTTTTTATGCCTCATAAAGAATGTTATCGCAATTGTGATGTGCATTGATCACAATGGAGGACATTTTATGAAAGTCAGATGTTGATCAAAGATTGAGTTCAAAAATAAAATGACTGAATAAATGTGGCTATGGTTGTATGTTTGTTCTACGTATTTTATGATATGTTTACTTTTTCCATCCTAACAATATATTTTTAAAAAGATCAAAATGATATTTTTTTCTTATTAAAAAAAATTAAAGATTGGTTATACGGTTACTCATTATCATAAATAATAAACATGATTTTAATAACTGGATTCTTCTGCAAAGATTTTATGTTTTTGGTTTGCATTAAAAAAATTAGGCTTGCAAGAAAATTATTTTTGTTGCTTTAGTTTTGGTTATAATGTATTAATCAATAATAAAGTCATATTTCAATTCCAGTTTTTTCTTTTTTTTTTTTTTTAATTTTTTTCATATGGTTTTATAAAAACAAACAGTGAATTAAACCTTAATACAGTTAAATTTTAATCTAAATATGTATAAAAGATGCAATTTTTGACCTCAAATGTATAAACAAAAGTTCTAAAGTTTATTTAAATGATTAGATGTGTAAATAAACCCAGTCCCTTACAACATTAGACAAATCATGGTTAATACATGATTTTTGTTCAATTTCTTGAAATGAATCTTAACTGTGTTCAACTGTATTTTAACTTTACCATATAATGGATTATTTTCATTGCAGTTTTATCCATATTATAAAACCAAATTTAGAATAAAATGTGACATCTTCCATTATGCTCTATATCTAAATTTTATTATTACTTCTCCTACTTCTAAATTATGAATAAAAATAAAGAGCGTCTTATTTTATCTTTATAAAAATGGCTAATATGAATGATAATACAGATTTCATAGAAAATTAAATTGTGTTCCTATTTCCACATATGTTATTTTCTTTTACATACATCTCAAGTTATTGTAAAATTTTGTGCAACAAACAATATAATTTTAAATCTTACCGAAATTTTTTTATGTCATTTTCATTTAAATCAATTGACATTCTCTCTTTTCTAAAATCTGTTGTTCTATTTACTTTCTCTTTTTCCTTTATCCTTCCTTCTTTCCTGCTGTTTTGGCTATTAAGGTACTGAAGCTGCAAAACAGCAGCAGCAGCAACAACAACAACTCCAAGAGGAACAAGGTAAATTTTATGTGGTTTGATCTTTTCTTTTCCCAACACTTTTAACACTTCTAAACTAATGTTGTTTTTATTATTAGTGTTTTTATGCAGGCAATATGCTAGGGTTACTAGATTGTAAGTTTCCCTTGTATTGTGTATGTTTAAACCATTCCTATATGACCATTTCTTCTTTTTTTTATTATATCATTTATCTATACTTATAAAAGAACGAAACGCTCTGTCTGTGTGTGTGTGTCTGCGATAGCTTGCAAAATCTACAGCATGTACGAAGCTCAAAATTTTTTTGAGAGAAGCCCCAAATCTCTCCTGATGCACCTGAGTTTCAGAATTTCGAAATTCTAATTATTAACTGAGTAATTAATTAAAATCGAGAGGTCACTCTCATAAAAAATCATCTTTTTCCCATTTTTTTTCTCTTTCGTTTGTTTACAGTTGGTTGGTTGTGTAAAAATTTTCACAGAAGTAATAAGAAAGCTGAGACAGAATTAAAGAAACCCATGGAGGAATGAGATAAGTGGAGGTGAAGTAAGCCTCAAAAAATGTTTGCAATATGAAACCATTTATCGCTCAAATTTTAATGTGCCAAACAAAAGGACGTGGAAGGGATTTTGTATTTTAAGACAAATTGAAAGTAATGAATTACAATTGAAGCATATTTTAAGAGGAAATAGCACATTTTTAAAATGGTCTTTGTTCTATTATTATTTATTAAAATAAATGTTCACTTTTAAAATGAAGGAAATTGGAAAATTAGCAATAATTAAATATCAAATTAAAATTAAATAAGATATTGAAAACATTTGATAGGAACTAAAAATTTTATAACTAAAAGTTTCCTTCATTAATGTAATTTTAAATACTTTATAACGTAGATGAAAAATGTTTATGACTTAATAATTGCATGTAAATAAATATTTAAAATATAATGATGAAAACATTCTTTTAAAATCATGTATGAAAACTTAAGTAATAAATATTAATCTAAAATATAGATTTCTTACTGCAGACGATTTTAATGTATTAACAAAAGAATGTTATATTTTCAAACAAAACATTAAAATAATTTTCTGTATTGATATTTAAAACACATATAGTAAAATAACTAATAAATTTTTAACGGTGAAGCGATAGATTAGTTCTTTTTAAGAAACAAGCAAAAAAATACGTGTTTAAACCTATTTCAGTTGATAGGCGTGTCAGAGCACATGCTTTTGTTGGTACTTAATTGGACTTAATGTAGGGTTACATTTTTAGCTGTTTTTTTTTTCCAAAGACCTTTAAAATTCATAGACTGGTCAGTTTAACTTAGGATTTTTGAACACAGCTGTTACGTCAGATCGTTGGTACTTCGTACATTAGAATGTATGTGTGGTTAGCTATATTGCAGTAAATATATGTATAAGTATATATGAGGCTTTTTTAGCAGTTTTTTTAAATCATTGATTAAATTTGGATGCAATTTATTTAAGTTAAAATTTTATTAAGATTTAATTTGTTTTTAAAACAAAAATGAAATGGCTGTTTGACGTACAGTTGTTCGAATCAGCAGACGATTCATACACAGTAATAAATTATCAAATAGCAAAATAAATTATATATCAAAAATAGTCACTAAAAGAATAGTAGCAAAACATTATGTTTAGCCATAACAGAACCCGATCCTAACCAGAAAAAATCAGACCATACTCCGATCCAAGCAAGACAAAAATTCCATAAGCGTAAACCTAACCCGAACCTGAAAATTCCATTTGAAAAAAAAAAAAAAAAAACTATGGATTTGATATCTGATCCGAATCAAATCTGAATCCCACAAAAATATTCAAATGAAGCATACCCCAATCCGATCAAGGAAAAATAATGTTCGTGCATATGCAACCCAACCCGAAAATAAAAATTTTCTTTGAAAAAGCCCGAAAAATGACCAGAACAAAACCTGAAATCGATAAAAATATTCCAAAAAACTATAACCTGATAAGAGCAAGACAAAATAATTTCTGTGAACATAAACCTGACTCGAACCTAAAAAATTCCATTTGAAAAAAAAAAAAAAAACCTGAAATTTTATGCAAACTACATCTGAATCCGATCAAAATATTCGAAAGAACCATAACCAGATTCAAATAAGAGAAAATAATTTCCGTGGACATGAACCCAATCCAAACCTAAAATTCCATTTGAAAAAAATACCTGATATTTGAATTGAACCAAATACAAACCTGACAAAAATATTCCACAGAACCATACCCGGATCCGAACAAGACAAAAAATTTCCATGAACATGAACCCAATCCAAACCTAAAAAACTAAACTAAATCTGAATCTGACAAAAATATTCCAGAGAAGCATATCTTTATTCGAACAATGCAGAATAATTTCTGTTGATGCGCAACCCAACCTGAACCTTAAAATTCCATTAAAAAAAAATGAATTCTGAATTGAACGACATCTGAACCCAAAAAAATATTCCAAAGACCCAAAACCGGATCCGAGAAAGACATAATAATTTCCCTGGACATGAATCCTACCAGAACCTTAAAAATCAATTTGAAAAAATACCTGAAATCTGAATCGAACCAAATCTGAATCCGACGAAAATATTCCAAATAACTATAACCAGATACAAACAAGACAATATAATTTCCATGGACATAAACCATATCCGAACCAAAAAATTTGTAAAAAAAAAAAAAAAAAAAAAAAATCTCGAAATTTGAACCAAACCTAATCTGAACCTAACAAAAATATTTCAGTGAAGTATAACCTCATTGGAACTAGGTAAAATAATTTCCATGGAAGTACAACCCGACCCGAACCTAAAAATTCCATTTGAAGGGAAAAAAAAAACCCCACAAAATCTGAATTGAACCGAATCTAAACTGAACAAAAATATTCCAAACAACCATAACCGTATCCAAAGAAGACAAATAATTTCCATGGACATGAATCCAATCCGAACTTAAAATTCGGATGTTCTACAAAACATAATGCACTCCGTAACGGTGGAAAATGAAACTAGTACTTAGTGCGAGATGGTTAAGATATTTCGTTTATAGTTAATGTTAAATTAGAACTTGGTTACGTTTAGGTAACAGTTAGGTTGCAATTACAATCTGGTGAGCCTTATGTTATATTTAATATCTGGTTAGGTTACAGTTAGGTCATGGTTAAGTTACAGTTAGATTAAGGTTAAGTTGTGGTAAGGTTGTGGTTAGATTATGGGTAGGTTATGATAAGGTGACGGCCAGGTTACATTTATGGTATATTTAAGTTACAGTTAGGTTACTGTTAAGATACAGCTAGGTTACAGACAAGTTATGATTACAATACAATTAGATTACGGTTAGGGTTTTGTTCACAGAATGAACATTACGCATGTTTGATAAAAAAAATACACCTATTTTTGTAAAATGGCTCTGAAATTATAATACTATGTACTAACCTTTTAGCTAATCATCGAGAATCGATTTCATTCACGGTATAGTCGGATTTAAGAGTGATATAATTAGTTTGAAATTCAAAATATTTCACTTGGGATATCTATGTGAAAAAAGTATTTGGTTAAGTCACTTAACAGTAACTTTTAGGATAAATATCAACACTTTAACACGAAAATCACGCAGTCGTTGGACACATATTCTCTCCTGCGTTTCTTATTGCAGTCATTTTGGGTATTTTTGAAGCTAAATACAGTAAAATCTCTAAATAACGGACAGCTTGGGAGCGCAGAAATTGTCCGCTATTCGGAGGTGTCCGCTATTGGGAAAAACCTCAGCGATCGAAAAATTGCTAATGAATGCTTAATGTTTCATTAGTCGGTTTAAAAATGTTCTGAAACCTCTATTATATGATTAAACCAGAAATTAAAATATTTTTTAAAGCAATAAAACTGAAATAAAATTGTGCATACCTTTATCCTTTGCTTATTACATTCTTACAAAAAAAAAAAAAAAAAAGTTACAAAAGTGTGATTTTACTTGCGATTACATGTAATTTGTTTTTCAATGTGAAGTTTTAACTCTGTCAGTAGTTTTAATCCTTTTAAATCATCTTTTTATATAAAAAATAAAAAATAATGTATAATTTTTTATTGTATTTTTCTGTTTCTTAAAAGCATACAATCTCTAATCATCCGAGGGTGTGTGTGTGTGTGTGTGGGGGGGGGGGTATGTAGGGGATACACTTAGGGGGGGGGTGAGGGAATTTTCTCCAGCTCACCCCCATATTTATCTGTGATCACAAAATTTGTGATACATTGCCCTGATAAATTTAGAGGATGTTTATTTTTTTTCCTCGTTAAAAAATAATTTTTTATTCTTTTTTGCCAAAATTACTGTCCGCTCTTCGGAATGTTCGTTATTCAGAGGTTAAACATACAAAAATTAAAGTTTTGGGAGTGGGGATTTGAAAATTGTCCGTTAAATAGAGGTGTCCACTATTCGGGAGTGTCTGTTATGGAGGTTTTACTGTATTAGTTTTTTATAAACCGATTTTTGACACAGTCAGGGGGCACGTATTTAATATATTGTACACTGTAAACAATTTGACCCTTTTTGCTGCATCATCACTCCCCCGCTTTTATAGAATATCTCTCTTTTGACCTATGAGAATGCTGCATAATAGGCTGAAGTAATCATTTTCTATAAAAGCGATGGAGTGACGATGCAGAAAAAGGGTCAAATTTTTAACAGTGCATTTACACATATTTCGAGTTAAAGATAAAATCATAAAAATTTCAAGTTCGTTTAACATTATTATCACGGACCCGGGCAATGTCGGGCAGGTCAGCTAGTCTTGAATAATTCATTATACATATACTTATCTTAAATAATTCAAAAACCTCATACTGAAATTTTTTTTAACAATAATTATGCAATTCTTCACTCAGGTGATGACATGAACTAAGATTGACTAAGTATGCTGTTATCTAGATTTAATAAAATACTTTTTAATACACTGTTGGAAGTATAATAACAAAATTGTATTGATAGAATAAAGTAATACAAATATTTTTGGCAAATAATAATTATAAGTATTAAGAAAGAATATTAATAAAAATTTTATATTAAGATTTCTTGAAGACTTCACTGATCTATTCAATATGACATATCATTAATAGTAAGGTGTGAAAAAATTACCGTGGTTTGTGATGAAACCAAGACTTACTATAGTGTCTAAAAAATTTTCTTTTTTTAAATAGATAAATCTGGTAACCCTATAATATTCATTATCTCTGAGTTTTCTCTTCTTTTTTTAACATTACATAATGATAATCTATTAATGATTTGTGTTTGTATTACTTTATGGTAATCAATTGCTGGTAAGATTATTTAAAATAAACAAACTTCTTAAATTTTAACACCCCCTCTTCCACATATAAAGAATTTCAAAGCATTTTAAAACCTTTTGCCCTATTTAATGACAATAAATAATCAATAATATAAATTATCCCCCTGTTCCCCAAAATAATAATAATCATCTAAATTTTCTAATCTAACCTCTCAAATTTATGCTTTTCCCTTCCCTTTGCAACCCCAGGACGCAAAGAAGCTTAAAATAATTTTAAGTATTTATTTTTATATTTAAAAAAAAATCTTATCTCTGCTACCTCCTAAATTTCTGCTTTTCTCTTTAACCCCTTCTCCAATATCAAAAGTTTAAAATCTTTAAAATTTTATTTAAAAAAAAATGCCAAATATGTTTCTCACAGAAATAAATGATTATTTAAATTGCCTTCTGAACTCCCATAATTTACACTTTTCCTTTTTCCTTTGCATACTAATAAGTTAACACCTTCTTATTCAGCATATAAATTTAAAATTTTTAAAAGTCTTTATTGATAAGTTAAAATGCCATATTATTTTCTGTTAAAAATAAATAAATAAATAATCATCTAAAATATCCCCCTTTTGCCTTACTGCCTTAGCACACCATTTCAAATCTTTAAAACTTTTTTTTTTTCTTTAAAGCACAGACAAAAAACCCAAACAAATCAAGAGCTAAAGCGTGATGTCACATGCCATGAACTATAAGATAGTATAAAGATATCTAATCCTAGTTCCATGGTTCAATAGAAAATACTTTACTGATTACAATGTAGCTATAAACCGACAAGTGAATATTTACCTTAAATCTGTGTAGGCCTTTTTGTACTAAAAAATCACTAAAATGTTTAAAATACTAAAAAGTGTAAAAAATATTGTCTATTTTTAAGCGGAATTACGTAAGAAACCCAAGTTTTTTTATGTTAATGAAAAATGATATCACTTTATTGAAAAATGGTTAATATCATCTATTACTTTTTTAATTGTTCCAGCTATTTCCAAGATTTTTCTATTACTTTGACATCATGACACTATCCTTTTTCTCTTAAAAATGGAATTCCAGTTCTAATAATGAGTTCTCCCCTGTCGTCCTAGTTTCTTACAGAATTTGATAAAATAACACTGTGGGTTCTTTAAAAAAAATTCTTTGACTGTTTTATAGGTTGGAAAACACTTTTTCAATAACTTTTTTCTTTTAATGAAAAAATAATGTATGAAAATCATTTGTGATTTTTTTTTTTTAAGCTGCATTTTTTTTTTTTTTTTTTTTTTTTTTTTTTTTTTTTTTGTATTGCAGAAACAGAAATGGATGAAAATGCATCCCCATCGAAAAAACTTGAGGACTTAATACATTTAGCTGAATTATGTGTCGATTTATTGCAGCAAAACAATGAAAATTATGCAGAGGTATGTGTTTTGTATTATGTCTACTATATCTGAATAGATTTTAATATGTTTTTTAATACCTATAAATTCTTTTAGAAAATCTTTTCATACTTTCTCAAAGTACTTCTTATGCATGACTTTTTTTTCTGATAATTAACAATTTTTAAAAAAATATATTTTTAAAACTTTAGATTTTAGCATGGATAGAAATTCAAGCATAATCTATTAGTTTTAAGCTCATAGTTCTCTTTTCTTAATTAGGCATTTTGTTTGGCTCTTGTAGAATTTTTATCAGTAAAATTTGTTCGTACTTTATAAAAAAATATTATTTTTTAACTGAGCCTTAGTAGTAGAATTGTAAGGAAATTAACTTTTGCCTAATAATTTTGTAACAATCGAAATTCAACCTGTTATCTATCAATTTATATTTTTAATTTCTTGATATAATAAGTTTGAAACCTTTGGAACAAAACATTTTGATCTAACTTTTATATAATTTTTGCAAATTAGATCTTTAATGTATATATATTCATATATATAACTCAATTTATTTTATACTATATCAGGGATTGGCAATTTTCAACATACAATATATATATATATATATATATATATATATTGACAATTTGGCTAAATTTGAATGCAATAGAAAAGATTAGTTTATGTTAACATTATTATAATTACTATACTGTGCAGATATTCATGTTTTGTATTTCATTTTATGTTTGGGCCTGTAACTAAGTTAACATAATGGCAGTCTTTTCTGTTAATGCAGGTTATGGTATGTTATTGTAAGATTATAATATTTACTGAAAGTTGTTAGGATAGAAAAAAATATTAAAAAGAAAGAAAGTTAAATATAATATTAAATTTAAGGGGTTTAAAATGGGTTAATGGAAATAGATAATTAAGTTATCATATTAAAACTCAGTATTCTAATTAGTGGTTAGTACATTCACGTTGTGTAGTAGTAACAAAAAGGGGGAAAGGAAGTAACATGGTGGAGAATTAATGAAAAATACAAATCACTCACCTGAACCAGCACACATGAGTTTATAAATACTTGCAGACTTGACAAATTCAAATTTACCCTATATTTATCTATTTGACATATCCTGAATTATAAACATTATATTTTCATACAGAATATTTCTCTTTTGTTGTTGATAGTCATGATTGTTAATTAAACACAGAATGTTGTGCATATAATTTGATCTTAAATCAAAATAATAACAACAAATTTTCATAGATAAAATATTTTATTTATTTCCTGAATAAAATAAAAAAGGGGGGAAGAGAGGTCATCTTACTAATTAGTGCACTAATTTTTACAAATATTAGACTTCTTATTATTCCTTATTTAAAGGCATGATTCATCAACGATATTAAAACTGTGCAAGGCATTAAAATTTCCAAAAAAGTGAAATTTCAAATATATATAGTGTGTGACAAACGTATGGAGACAGTTCCCAAACAATCGAGAATTATCGTTCTCATTCACAAAGTTCCTTTGATATATCCTTGCATGGAAAGTTTATTAGAGGAAAGTCAAGTTCTCATCATCATAGCACAATAAAAACATGGGAGAGATATGTTCCAAAATACCTTACCATTTTAATGCAATGAGTTACCCCAAGGGGATACATTGAACGGTGTAAGCACCCAATGTATGGTAGGCTTCGCCTTGGTAGAGGGTATCCGCAACAATCTTTGCTGAAAAACTATATGTAGCAAGCATCACTTGGGCCATAAGATATATTCATTGTTTGGATGTATCAAAGCACCACTTGCTAACACACTACAATATCTCCAATGTACTTGAAATAAGCCTTGAGTGGAAGTATGCAAGGGACTCTTTAAAACTTTTCTTTAAACTGTTATATTTGGAGTGCCATTTCACCCTAATCGGCGAATGTACGTCCAGCGAAGAATAAAAACGAAAGAATATCTTTCATAATGCCTTACACTAAAAGGATTGAAAATTTACAATGTTTACTGATTATAAAAAGACAATGAGGAGTTCACCGGAATGCTGGTATAAAAATACAGCATCCCAGTGAAGCCCGCAAGTCCTTTATCGTTGAAGTTTTTTAGCCGAGAGAGAGATATAGCATCACTTTCTCTCAAGCGTCCCTCCGAATAGGCAGTAAGATGCGCTACGCTTGATTGGCCAAAAATGAACACGCACCAAAGACGTGCATTGACCAAGACCAGCGGTTGTTACAAGTTAGAGATATTTAAATATTGAATAAAAAAGATCGTTAGTAAAATGTGTTTGAAAATTATTATTATAAATTACGTTTAAAAGTATAAATTAAGTAAATATTAGAGTTAAGATATTTATTTAAATTTATATTGACGATCTTTTTAGAAAATGTAATAAAATAAATTTTTTACATAAAGTTTAGATATTTTTGATATATAGATTAAAATTTAAATATTAAACTATAAATATTAAAGTAAAATTATTTTAGAATTAAATATTAAAATTTGAAAATTAAAGTTAATTATTTAAATTTTGGAATCAACAAATGTTACCTAATAAAAGTGACCTGTAAAATCTAAAACTAAAGAGAATATGTTTCTTACTTATGATCCCATGTCTACTTTTAAAAAGCTATTATTATATTGTATTATAGTTTCAGAAGCATATTGTTGAATTTATATGATTGTCTAAAGACTTATTTTGATATATTATATATATATATATATATATATATATATAATGAAGAAATCAAATCCGTTCTTGAAAATTGTACAACATAGGTACCCTAATCTGTTGAAAAGTTGTCAATTCCTGTGATATATCATAGTAATTATTATTATACTTATATTATGTCATTGGAAATCTTATATTTTCTTTCAGTAATGTGTGTGTTTATTTAAAAAAAATATTTGAAAAGTACAATGTAGGTACTAATTATTATTAGAAATTATACTAGTTAAGATTTTTATTCAAATCATTTAAAAGTGTAAATATTCTGTTCCATAATATTTAATTAATCTGATCAATAAAATATTTAAGAAAAGAGATTTTAATATAAAAATAAATAAAATTATTTTTGCAACATTAATACGTTTCTAAAAGATGTAAGCAAAGTTTATGTATATTATTGTTTAATTTTAACTCTGTTATAACATAACTTTTGCATGTTAATCCTTTTTTTCTTTGAGAATATATTTCAAAACTCCTAATGCTCTTTAAATTACACACATATATATATATTGTGTTTAGAATTTTGTTTACCTTTCCATATTTCCATGCATACATGTTCCTTACCTGATATAATTTATCAGTAAAACCGATTCATGACATGATTATATTTAATATTAAAACTGTGATTACTTTTCTTTAAGATTTATTTTTCATATCTCTTCTTCCCAAAATGGCAATTATTAAATAGTTATTATTTATTAAAAGAATTGAAAGTCATTAACTTTTCTAAAAAAAAAAAAAAAAAAAAAAAAAAAAACTATATAATTATTGCAATATAAGAAGTGTTGGGCACGCTCACAAAATAAACGAACTAATTCAAACTCACGTTCAATTGCTAAAAAGTGAGTCACGTTCATATTCAAATTTTTTCGAACGAACTCGTTCAAATCAAATTCATTTATAAAAGTGAACAAAGTTCACTAAAAAGTTCACTTTTTTTTTTTATTATTATTAATTTTTATTGTCCAAATTTTCAAAATTTTATGAACTAATCTTTTGATTTTTCACTGTAAGAATCTTCATGGGCACGACCCAATTTTTCTTCCCGATGCTCGGTCCAAACTTAGTTTAGGTATATTAGTTTTTTCTAGAGGTGCGGTCTACAGATCCAGATGGGCCGGGGCGGAATTTTTCTTGAGGCCTGAACAAGCAGAAATTTCCAGTGTCAGCTCATATGAAAATCATTGGACCATTGGCACCATTTTGAGTAAAAATATCAATAAAATTTGGCCTGGCCCATTTTTTTTAATGCACGTATTTTTAAATCGCTATTATTTCTCAAATAAAATGGGTATATTTATTTTTATTTTTTAAGATAGGTAGATGCATTTCTAGGCAACGGTAAAGTTTGAGAAAAAGAACCTGCTTATAATGGAATCACATGTTTAACAAAACAATACAAAAGAGTATATCGATCTCTGTAAAATGAGGATAATAGTACTTGTGAAAAAAACGTTATGCATTTACAACACAACTTGTCTATTATATCAAGCCTATGACGGATTTTTTTTCTTTCCTATGCAATTCCATCTTAGAAAGTTTTTTTTCTATGGAATTTAAAAAAAAATTAAATCTTCAAGCCATAGAATGTGATTGAGAATTTACGATATTAATGATAACTCTGATATTTATTATTTACACATAAAAAAATCCATGTCGGCTTGGCCTACAGGTGGAGATAGATTTTGAAGAGTGCTCATTTCAACAACAAAAAATAAAATATGATTAGAGATAAGCCCAGTTTAACAATTTTATTTAGCCACTTTTGAAGAATTTTTAATATCATTTTTATGTAAGAGCTGGTTTTGTCACAATCATCTTAAGAAAAATTTGGCTCAAAATGCCATCTTAGACAACATTTTTTGAAATACATTCTAAATTTATGAAAAAACCCGACCAATACGACACAGTTCCTAAATTAGAGAAACTGCCATTTGAATACGTTTCAGAACTAAATTAACTTTAACAAGTTGGAAATTGCACTAGAAGCATAGTAAATAAGTTGCGTTCTTATGATAACGAGGTTTTAAAAATATTCAGATCTTGCTGTTATAGTATACAGTACTTCAGATATAGTATAGTGGTCGAAATCTTTTTTGTGTTCCTGTAAATATACAGAAAGTAGCATTTATTGCACCTCAGCAATGTATATCACATTCATAAAATGTGAAATAGTTTAGTATAATTCAAACACACCCCAAGCAATGTTTCCCCATATAGCATTATGTAGTAGAATACTTTTGTGTAATTTAATAATAAATATTCTTTGCATCACAGATTGTAGAGAATGTATTTTTTAGTACATATGTACTTCATGGGTTCATGTCAATTCTATCATATTCAAAAGAGTTTAACATCATTAAAATTTACTTGAAACTAGTTTTTCGTATTGATCGTAATGTAATGGAGTACTTTTGATTGTCCCTCTAATTAATATACATTCGATTTTCATAAAATTTAAAATGACTCGACAAAATTGCGCTAAAATTATATATTTTAAAAATCGTGTGATTTGGATGGGCAGTTTTTGCCTTGTTATATGGGGGCAGACAGACGGACAAACGAACAGACTGACTGACAGATATAATTACGGATATAGGTACTAACTATTTATATAGGGACGCACCTAAAATTATTCAGATCTTGACTTAATAGTACACAGTATTTCGGATACAATATAGTGGCCAAAATCTTTTGTGTGTCCC
The DNA here is from genome assembly GCA_964019185.1 of Maratus speculifer. Classification (NCBI taxonomy): domain Eukaryota; kingdom Metazoa; phylum Arthropoda; class Arachnida; order Araneae; family Salticidae; genus Maratus; species Maratus speculifer. The sequence continues at coordinate 383,135,138 of OZ025289.1, forward strand.
TGTAAATACTATCTGCTTTATTTTATACTGGAAATAACTTATAGTATTTCTCAGCAATGTATATCAATCTCATAAAATGTTAAATAGTTAATTACAATTAACCGTGCACCAAACAATGTTCTCCCTATAACATTATGTACTAGAAAACTTTTGTGTAGCCTTGTAAATCAATAACAAATGTTCTTTGCACCACAGATTGTGCAAAATCTGTATTATAATATGTACTTCATAGACGCATATCAATTTTATTATGCTCGAATGATTGTAACACCAATGAAATGAATTTGAATCTTTTTTCCCTATTGACCGTAATGTAACGGAACAGTTTTGATTGTCGCTATAATTGATCTATGCATCCGATTTTTATAAAATTTGAAATGAATCGACAAAATTATGTAATAATTATATATTTTAAATTTTAAACGATTCGGTTGGGTAGTTTTTGCGTTGTTATATGCGGACAGATGGACGGACTGAACAACAACTATAGGTGCTATGTATTTACGTAATTACAAATGCACCTAAAAATGAGTAAAAAATAAGCAAAAACAAAACAAAAAGGGGAGCCAAAAAAAAAAAAAAAAAAAAAAAAAAAAAAAAAAAAATCTTTAACTTAGTCTATTCTTAAACTATCAAATCCGATTAAATTTATTTTACATCTTCTCAATAATGTTTACAACTTTTATGCTGACAAGTTTTTGATTGGATCAATTCTTATAGGAAAAATAAATTTTAAAAGAATGGGAGTTAAAAACAAAATCACAAATCCAAACTGACTCATTTTTACCAAAACTCATTTTGCACTCAAACACATCCAATTAGCAGGTTCCCTTATTTAAGAACTATATTATGAGAAGCTGTGGCCAGTTTTGTGATAAAGGCAGAATATATATCAAAAAATGGTGTCAAAGTGGCATTTTGAACCGAATTTCCCAAAGCGATCGTGGTTGAAAATTGAGAAAGTATTCGAATAACAAATTGCTTATTTTCTAACTCATTTTCAAATCCATTTTTGCTCTTAAATGTATCTCAAATGTATGCTTTCAAAGTGAGTATTTTGAATAGAATAATCTCAAGCGATTTTGATTGAAAAATTGAAGAGGTATTCAAGTGATAAATTGCTTATTTTCTGACTCATTTTAAAGCAATTTTTGCTCTCAAACGCTTCAATTGATAGGTTCTCTTATTTAAGAAAGGTATAATGTGCCGTATTGGTAATTTTTTTTTATAAAAGCAGAATATAGTTCAAAAAATATTGCCAAAGTGGGCTTTTTGAACAAAATTTACCATACCGATCGTGATTGAAAAAATTGAGGAAGTATTCCAATAACAAATTGTTTATTTTCTGACTCATTTTTAAATCCATTTTTGCACTTAAACGCTCTCAAATGACAGGTTTGCTTATTTAAGAGCTGTATAGTGTACTGTATTTGTCAGTTTTTTGATAAAGGAAGAAAATGTTTTTTTAGAAAGTTGTCAAAGTGGACTTATGAACAAAATTTCTCAAAGCGATCGTGATTGGAGAATTGAGGGTATATTTCTGTTTTTTAGTGAGATGCTTTACCTCCAAATTATGATGCCTACATGCAAAATGTTCAAATTAAAGCTCACTTTCAAAATGTAAATTGCAAAAATGAACGGATGACATTGAAAAAATTAAATTAATTAAAATGATAAACTTTTTCAAAATTTTATGTTTTGTCGTGTGATTTCAGGTATTCAACTGTAAGTATACAAAATTTGAAGTCTCTGACTTATACAGTTTATGTATAATCTCTCTGACAGACAGAGGACAGAGACAATGAATAACGTTTCATAAAACGAACGAAACTGTAACAAGTGGGTAAATGTAATCGTACATTGTACAGAAGGTTTCGTTTAATATTTCTTTCAAAACAAATTATCTTGTAATGAACAAATCCAAACTGTTAATTTATAATTATTAAATTCTTAGACAGATGGTAGCACCAATAAATTTAAAATAATTATAAATCGAAGTTATTTATTTTAATCGAATTAAAAATGTTCAAATCAAACTATTTAAATAAAATCCAAAATTCCAAATTTTTTGAAAGTCCAAAAATAAATAAATAAACAAACAATTAATGGAAATATAAATAATATTTTGAATTTCTAAAAATGAAAAAAAAATGTTTAAACGAAATTTAAAATGCTGAATTATTAATAATATGCAATAGTTTTTAATAATCGAAAGAAAATGGAAGTCAAATAGATAGATAATACAGTATAGGATCCGTTATCCAGAATGCTTGAGAGCCAGAGCATTCTGGATAAGGGGTTTTTCCGTAATTCAGAACACTTTACCGTAAGTATAAAAAATGCATGAAATAATTTCATAAATAGGCAAATATGAATATTAATACATGTAAATATCTTAATTTATAGATTAATTTACACACAAAAAAAAATAATTATAATAAAGGAAAAAATATACACATGAAATTTAATTTTGAGATTCTGAAACAGAATGTTTTGATTGGGATTTAGCAAACATTTCTATGATAGTCTTTTGCTTACAGTGTATCTCTTGCACTAATTATTCTTGTATTTTGTACTGAGACATGATTTGCTGCTCATGGAAGTAGATCCTATGTTACATGCCTGAATTTAATTGCTTGGAATAAAATACTAATTTTTCATTTGATATCTTTTCAACTGATTCATTCTGCTGGTTGTCCTTCTCATTATCACTTTCATCAGATATATTGTTTGTCATAATTTCACAAATCTCACTGCCAGTCATGTGATTAGTGGCAGGAATGTTTTCATCGGTTTCTAAATAATTTTCCACAACTTCTTGATTAAGCAATTTAGCTTCTGGACAATTAAAGCCTTTGGCATATGCCAACAGATCAGCAATAATTTGCTTCTCTTTCCAAATCTTGAAGCCTTAAAAGGCTCATTTTCGTCATCGAAAAATAATGCAGGTGGCCACAGATTGTACCATCCATGAATAAGTGTATCCTTATCCACAGCCTGCCATGCTTTAGCAGCACTCCACAAAGCATCTTTGATTGTGAAGCTTCTCTGGAAAATTTTTATCCCAATTCCTTTCTTGCACTCTGTAAGCATACTTTTTAAGAAGTCATTTTTATAGTGAGTTTATAAAGATCTGTTATGTACAATTTGGAGGCAAACACATCCATTTCTAAGAATTCTGCTTCAAGGATGGGCTTTTTTTTTTTTTTTTTTCCCCGTGATCTTTTGAAGAAATTAGCCTTTTGTCGAGATTTTTTGACGAAAGTTGCCGTTTTTCGTGATCTTTTGTTGAAATTTTGCCAAAATTTGCCGTTTTATCGCGATATTTTGGACCATATTTGTTATTTTTTCGCGATCTTTTGGGGGATTTTGCGACGGAATTACCCATTTTTTCGCAAATTTTTTGACATAATTTACTGAAAAATAGTCGGTATTTCGCGATTTTTAATGAAATTTGTCGTTTTTTCGCGATTCTTTGACGAGATTACGCGTCCCAAAGGACGCGTAAGAGCTGTTTTTTCGCGTAACGTCGCCGATCTTTTCTGTAATTTACGCGCTATAGCGCGTCCGCGGCATCGCTGAAAAAAAAAAAAAAAAAAAAATAATAATCACTCTTAGTCTAATCACCCTAAAACTAATCAATCTAATATCGTGATTACCGCTCAAAATTAGCTGATTTTTAACGAATTTTGCCGTTTTTCCTTGATCTTTTGACGAAATCTACCGTTTTTCGGGAATTTTTTTTTGTGAAATTTGCTTTTTTTTTTTCGTGATCTTTTGAAGAAATTTGTCTTCAATTGCGATTTTTGACGAAAGTTGCCGTTTTTCGCGACTGACGATCTTACGAGATACGCGTCCCCAGGGACGCGTAAGATTTTGTGACAGAATTACCCATTTTCTTGCAAATCTTTTGACATAATTTACCGAAAAATAGTCGGTATTTTGTGATTTTTAACGAAATTTGTCATTTTTCGCAATTCTTTGACGAGATTACGCGTCCCTTGGAACGCGTAAGACTATTTTTTTGCGCCCCGTCGCCGATCTTTTGCGTAATGCACGTCCACAGCATCGCCGAAAAAAGAAACGGTACCGATTTGCATTCTGGTTTTCGGAGCGTTCCGGATACCGGGACGCCGGATAACGGATCCTATACTGTATATCTATATTCCAGCGCCAGGATTCGAACAAAGAACATTCTGCATACGAGTGAGATGCTCTCCATCTAAGCTGCACGGAAAGCATTAAAATTAAGGTTCTCTTTTAAAAGTTAAATCACTAAAATGAACGGATGATATTGATAAAATTGATTTAATCAAAGTGGCAGACTTTTTCAAAGTTTCATGATTTGTTGTGTGACATGCAATAGTTAGCTGTAAGTACACAAAATTTGAAGTCTTTGAAGTCTGACAGACAGACAGATAGAAGTGAGAGATGAATAGGGTTTCGTTAGATGAACGAAAAATTAAAATAGGACAATTTACTTTTTTCATTTGGTTTAGATCATTTAAGGAAAGTTGTGTCACCTTTGCATTTCAATTATTTTATTTTTTAGTTTTATTTCTAGCCAAACTCCTCATCAATTCTTCGCATAGTTTAGCTTCTGTCAAAACTTTTTTTTTTTTTAAATAATATATGTAATCACGTATTCTGGTATATAGATAGCCCTCTGCCAACTGTTTCGGCTTCAAAGTAATGAGTTCATATGGTATTTATTTTTATTTCTTGACGAATGATCAATTTATCATTTACTACTGACAAAACAAACAAAAAAATTGAAAAGAACATACCGGTAAGATTAATATTAGCTTACAAATATCGTCACGTGACAACTGTAAACTTTTAAGATGGTTCTCAAATTCTCTGCACAATAGTGCAGGAATAACTATTGAAGTGATTTGTAATCGAATAGCGTTTTTCATTTTTAAATAAATTTTTTTTAGCTTACTTATAAGTGACAACACGTTTTTCTCATTTCTAGTGCTGCCAAATTCGATTCAAATCACACAGTTTCATAGCATTTTCTGAAAGATTTATCTTTCTGATAAAACAGAAAACATCATTCACTAATTATATTGTTTCTAAATAAAAACACCTGCCAATTTCGTGCATTTCCAAACAAAAATGAATTCAAAGTGTGTCAGAAAATACCTCCTTTGAATTTCAGAATAGTACATAAGTACATAAACTAAGCGTTGTTTTACAAGTCTTTTTATCTACATGAAAATATAGTAAATTACGAACAAAAATGTACAACAAACCTTTTTTTATGGGGGACTTTTTTATGATTCTGTAATAATATTCCGATTTTTTTTTCTTTGACGACATTTTAAGTATAACTTTTAGAACAGGCCTGTCCAACCTTTCAGTAAATAGGGGCGCACCTCAGATCTTGGCATTCAATGTAGGGCACCATTATTGACATGATACGAAACATGCGGCATTATAATCACAGAATTGTATTAGTATATGTACGCACGTCTTATATAAAGTAAACCCATCTTATAAAACAAAGGGCTCTTACAATTCTGAAACTTCATGTAAAAGCAATCTTCAGAAAATAATAATAATAATAATAAAACATACATAGTAATAAATTTCGAAGTATTCATTTTTTTTTACAAGAGGTCTATCTTAGAAATATTTGCATGGGAGATACCAGACTTTAATCATATTCAATAATTAAAAAAATATATCAGATATATTGCTAGGGTTTTTTTAGCATGTAAAAATAAACTTTGGCTTATTTTAAAGAGATGAATTTTGCTTTATATATATATAAAGACATAATAATGAGCAGTGGCGCAGCCAAGGGAGTGGTTTTGGGGTTAAAACCCCTCCCAAAGCTAAGAAAGATCACTATAATTGCCACTTATATGAATCAAAACCAAACTTAATATTTAAATGTTTTGGTGCATTTTGGAATCCGCCGCTTAATTGAATCAGATTTCATTTAATAAAGTAATTTAATTAAATGGCGAAAATTCTACTTAAAATTGTGAAAGTGCATATTACATGGATTAGTTAAGTAAAAATAGGTTATTTGAACTAAATCACTTTTCTGAGACGCATAATGATGATTTCCTGCCACACAGTTGCTCTTTGAGTTTAAGTATTATGCAGTGAATAATCTAATTAGTACTGATTCTATTAATTGGCGATTTAAATAACCGGCGATTAATTTTATCAGAAGTTCAAAACCCCCTTAGAACCAAATTCTGGCTGTGCCACTGATAATGAGTAATACATGGGTGGTTTCAGAGAAACCCTGGAAGTGTTTTCACAGCTGAAAATCATTCTGCTCTGTCTTATGGATTTTTCAAAACAAATAATAATAGTAATAATAAAAACTTACCTAAAATTTCAAGAGTTGGGAAGTAAAAATTAACCACTTTTATCCCTATTATAAAACAGCCAATGGAGCACTGCAACATGCACATATTTCTTAAAAGGGGGATGATGAAAAATGTTTGTATATCTAAATGTTATTTCTTAATATATTCAGAAAGTTATTGTCAATTATTAACAAATTCAATCATCATAATTGCACATTGCAAAATTTTATAAACAATAGCTACAAATCGTGAAAATATGCATTCTAAAATTTTTCACCTGTATTTCTGGATTTAATGTGTTTTCATAGATTTTGAAAATATCTCTGATACAAACATATATGATTTTAAAGAAAGTATCCTTTATAATGAAATTTTACTTCTAAAAAGGCCAGTCGTAGAAAGAGCACCAAGAAAACATTCAAAGGATACCATGGCGCCCGCGGGCGACACATTGGATAACCCTGCTTTAGAAGAATAAACAATTTGAGCAATTCTCTGATCTCTGCAACTAAAAATGTTATGTATCAAAGGACCAATAGCTTTATCAGTCTGTTGCATCAAAGGGTCAGTCGTGACACACTGACCCCTCACTGTGTGTTCGAGGAGGTCCAGAAAGATTTCAAGTTGTAAAAGTGCCAAGTCTAAATTAATTAGTATTCTGCCGTCCTTGCTGCTGTCCTGGTGTTGAATAGATCTTTCTACGCTTGTTTATTTGTTTCTTCTTTTGGGGATGCATTTTATCTTTTTCTCAGAAAAGAATAAATATTAGAGAACGCACATGAGACTTGCATGCTGTCTGCTTGAATTGTTATACAGTGTATCCACTCTCAACGATGGCCATTGGCTAATTTCAAAACAGTTAGTCATAGACATATAGTTGCTAAATGCTTTTAAAAACATGAAGAATTGTTTTTTAAGCGATTTATGTAAAAAAAAAAATTAGTAAAAAATTACGAAAATTAAAAGGCGAGTTTTATAATTTACATTCTTAAATATATTTTTACATATGTTTTATTTTGTAAAGAAATGGAACTGTTTCTTTTCATGATAATATTTTAAAAATGTGTGTTATTTTGATAAGTTTTTTAATTTTTGTATGTATGTTTTCCTAATTCAAAATATGTATTAAAATTTTAACTCATTTCCAAATATCCGATCATGTTTCAATTCGCATACTTATTTATATTCAATAAAAATGTAATATTAATATGATTTTAAGTGCATACCACTATTCAGTGCCGCAGAGGGTGACACTCGGGGCGGACCGCCCTGTCTGCCCCCCGCTAGCTACACTACTGGTTTGAGTTTCTGATAAAGGTGTTTGCCAGTTAATTTAATCACCGGATAATAGAATCGGTACTAATTAGAATATTCACTGTATAATACTTAAACTCAAAGAGCATCTGTGTGGCTGGAAATAATCATTCTTTTAGCATAATGCGTCTCAGAAAAGTGATTTAGTTAAAATAACCAATTTTTACTTAACAAATCGATGTAATATGCACTTTCACAGTTTTAAGTAGAATTTTTGCCATTTCATTTAATCACTTTATTAAATGAAATCTGATTCCGAAACACACCAAAACGTTTAAATATCAAATTTGGTTTTGATTCATATAAGTGGCAATTATAGTAATCTTTCTTAGCTCTGGGAGGGGTTTTAACCCCAAAACCACCCCCTTTGCTGCACCGCTGCCACTATTTATTTATTTTATAGGACTACACCAAATTCTATTATGTTAAGTAATCTAATAAAGTTTTTTAAATTTTTTATCATTTTGTAACGAACTGCGATTGTTGCTTTTCATAATTTAATTTAATTTAATTTAATTTTTTTTTTTTTTTTTTTTTTTTTTTTTAGTACAAGTTGTATATTTTGCTTTAATGTGTAAACATCAACATAAATTTAAAAAATATATTGTAAAAATTATTTTACTCTCAGTGTTTATGGTTAAATTTTATATCTGACATTTACTTTTATTTCCAGTAAATTTGTGACTGACCCCTATTTTGCAGCAAAAAAGCTGCTTCATCTTTAAACAGCTGTTATTCGGTCAGTTTTAATGGCAGAGGAATGGAACTTTTTTTGCCTTACTTGTTACAGTAGTAAATATCACTTATAGTACCGGGTGACTATATAAAAATTGAATTTTTGTAATTTTTTAATAACTTTTTTTTTACCTAAATCACTTAAAAAGCAATTCTTTACCTTTTTTAAAGCATTTTTGCAATTGGAACTATATGTCTATGGCTAACGGATTAGAAATTAGCCATTGGCCACCGTTGAAAATGGACATCCTGTATAAATCCCAGCATGGTTATAAAAAAAGAAAGAAAGGCAAAGAAAAAAGTTGAATCTCAAATTATTTGAATCCATAGATATACAGTTAAAATTTGTCTAAGGTGAAATATTATCCTCTATAGAAATTTTTTTCAGTCCCGATTGATTTCGCCTTCGACAGTGTTTGCTGTAGAAGGTATTTTTATACATACAGCATATTATCTAATTATTAATTATTATTTAACTTTGTGCAATCTTATTGACAACATCATTGTTTAAATCTTAAATTTTTAATTGTTTTCAACCTCTTACCTCACAGAAGCATCATTGTGATCAGAATTAGTACTAATATTCTGTGATAAATATGATTAAATAACAGTTTTATTAGAGATTACTGTTTAAAATCACTACATGAAAAAATAGTCCTACTAACAGGGCCGGCTTACAGGTGGAAGCAGATTTCTAGATGAAAAACTAATTTCATTATCAAAAATTGAATCAAAATTTGAGAAAACCCTGTTTAATAATTTTATCTGGCTGCTTTTGATAAGTTTTTAATTTTATTTTTCCTTTATGAACTGTTTTTATCAAAATCATTTTAATGCGTTTTTTTGTTGTTGTTTACCCCCTTTAAGTAAGATTTGATCCTGTCAAAAAACTTGGGGACCCGAGGCTGGGTCTGAGCCATCTTTTATTTCTTATGGCTCGAGAAGGCCAAGCCTAGTTATTATTCTTTTCGGGCCAGCCTTTTAACCTGAAGCACCTTGCCGGATCCACTTATTTTTTCCGTACCGAAATGGTATTGGTATAATTTTTCCTAGTCTTCACGTGCCTAAATTTTCAGTCCCTTATAAAAATCACTGTCTCAGCATGACCTGGTCCATTTAAAAATCAGTAAACATTGGCCTAAATTAAAAAAAATAATAATTGCATACATTTTTAAATCATCATTATTCAAAAATAAAATATTAAATTTTATTCTTTTTAAAATGGGTCATGGGCTGCATAAATAGGCACATTTTTTCCAAAGTGTTGGTCTTTCCATATTTCTTTCTGTATATCCCATTGTAAACTAAATTGATTTTAATACGAGTCCTTAACTGTATCCAAATATCTGAAAATTTAATAACATTAATGCATTTCCATGCATTGGAGGCTTAAAAATATGAAAATTTCTATACCGGTGAACCTTTTAAGGAAAACCTCTTAGAAAAATTCATTGTAGACAGATTCTTTATTAAGAAATTCGCCGTCTTTTACAAATGTGTTATGATTTTTTTTACACGGATTATTCTATCCATTTTGCACCGATTTAGAAATTGTTTTGTTTAAGACAGGATTTCGTCATATACAGATTTTTGTAGCACCTTTTATAATACTGTATCCCCCTCCCCTAGCATTGTATATGTACTATTCTTTAAAGAAAATTTTAATTGTTGAATTATGGTAATTAATAATTACAATAAACTCTGGCTAAGGCGGAATCGATCGGTATCGTGAAAATTTTCCGTAGTAGACAATATTCAATCTTAGATAAATTCTACTCTGACTGGGGATTCGCGGGGACTTGAAAATATTTCTGAGTTAGACATTATTTCTGCCTTATACAGAGAGTTTACTGTATACATATATTTTCGGCAAAAATTGTATATAAGTCCAGGTCCGTCTTGGCGCGATCCGAGTCTATAGAATAAGTAAGACTAGGATACTACCCAAAGAAGTGATATCCAGACTTAACCCGTCCTGAGGCTCGTTTAAGCCTCTAAATGGCATTTGAAAGAGGGAAAAAGTGTACTAAGGTCTGGAAAAATTTTAAATCAATTATGAAAAAATTGAGTTTGAGTTGTAAATTTTGTTCAAACTCGTCTATTTTTTGAGTTTCCGTTCAGTTCACGCTCATCTATAAAATAGTGAGCGAAGTTCAGTTCAAAGTTCACAAATAGTGAGCAAAACTCGTGAGTTTTCGTTCAGCGAGAGCGTTCATACCCAATACTGAATATAAATAAGTATACTAGCAAACCATGTGGCTTTGCTCACTTAATAGTTGAAATATACCAAGTGACATTTGTATGTCTAATTATTATTCAAAAGAAATTATATTTTTAGGAATAATTCAGAAATGAACATTTAAGCCATAATTAACCATGATTGTACTGCATTTGTAGAAAAAAGATTAAATGAAAGAGAAGAACTAAAGCTAATTCTAAACTAAACATAATTTAGAAAATAGTCCGAAACTTTGTGCTCAATCCATGTGGTTATTTCAGTATTCATTTGAAGTTTCAAATTTTTTAGAAACCATCTTCTTAATATGCATTTGCACCTTAAAATTAACCATCCTGAGGAATTCCGAGCCTCTTTACTAATGTCTACTTTCGCTCTAAAGCTAGTGGCACCACTATAAAATGCCTATGTTGAAACAGGGACTGCCATTACTAACTTGCTAACATTAATTTTGAAATAAATTAGGTATTTCCTATTATTCCATAGAAACATAATTAAAAAAAAGTTCTTCAAAGACTTTTTTAGAAAGTTTGTAGTTTTTGCAAACCCCAGGTGATAGTAGCACCCACTTAAATTTTAGCCTGTGTAGGATAAGAGATTTTCATCATTGATTCACAATTATTACTTTTATAGTCAATTTATTATATTTTGAGAAAGAAATCATAATTTAGCAGATTTTTAGAATGCCTTTTGCTCTTTCCCATCACTTCACAACTTTTAAATTTCAAATTTACTTTTGACTGTTCTTAAAGGATAATTATATTTTATAAGTAGCTATCATACCATATTTAAATTTTCTAGATTCTTTAGTTTCACAGCAGTAGCAATTTAGAATGGTTTTGCTCTTGCGATTTTCTGGTGGTAGTGCAAAGCATATTAACTATAGCTTATGCTATATTTTATTACAGGTTCTATAACCGACAGTTTGTAACCGTTAATTTTTTTAAATATCAGTTTGGTATTTGAAAAGCCTATATAAAAAATGTAATTTAGAACCAGGGCCGTAGCTAAGGAGGTGCTATGGGTGACTCAGCCCCCCCCTAAAATATTTTGAGCCCCCCCTGGAAAAGATTCCAAGGTTACTAAATGAATTTCTGTTCCAAAAATTCAGATGGAATTCTGTTCAAAAATCTAATTTAGTTTTGTGACCCTTTCACAGTTTTAAAGAATTATTAAATTGTATAATGAATATTTCAACACCCCCTCATCCTATTTGTACATATGAAGCTAACATGATAATTTTGCACAAGTTATACATTTAAAATTTTCATCATCCTATACTTTTCTTAGAATAAAATGAAGTTATTACAACAGTTTAATAAGAAACATAGTACCTACAATGTGAATATGTATTAATTTATCTTTCTGCATCAGAGAGAGAGAGAAGAAAAAATTATGAGCCCCTGCTACATTCTCTTGAGCCCCTCCCCCCCCTATTGTTTACTTCTAGCTGCGGCCCTGTTTAGAACATTTAATTTAGAATGCTTTATGTTTCTAGATCCTTCTGTAACAAAAAAACTACAATTTAGAATGATTTTTGTTTTTGCAACCCAGAAGTGGTAATGACATTCTACATAAAATACAGCCTATAATAGCAAGGGCTGTCATCATCATTTTGATACCATTATTTTTCAAATTGCTTTGGTATTTTCTTGGTTTGCCTAGAAATCGGCATTTAGAATGTTTTTTAGAATGTTTTTGTGTGCATTTTCACCCCCTGTTAAATTTCATATTTATTAGGAAATGTTCTTAAAAATCATTTATTTCTTATGAGTAATTTACATGCCAAATTTTATGTTTCTAGGCCCTGTAGTAACACAAAATTTGCATTTTTAGAACGTTTTTTACTCTTACAATCATTTTGGTTTAGTGACACCGACATAACATATAGCCTATGTTGGATCAAAGACTGTAACCATCATTTTGACATTATTATTTTTTTAACTGGTTTGTTACTTCCTGAAATTGCTTAAAAATCACAGTTTAGAATGTTTTTAGAACACTTTTTGTGCATTTTCACCCTTTTTAAATTTCATATTTTTTAGGAAATGTTCTTGGGTACTATTTATATCTTATAAATAATTAACATGCCAAATTTCAGGTTTCTAGGCCCTTCAGTAACACAAAAATTGTGTTTTTAGAACTTTTTTGCTCCTACAACAGCTTTTGGTTAATGGCATTTACATAAAATATAGCCAATGTTTGATTCAGGGTGAACACCATCATTTTGGTAGCATTATTTTTAAAATCGGTTTGTTAGTTCCGGAGCCTATCCCACTAAAAATAAACAAACTTCACCCCTTTATAATATAAGTATAAAATATTATTTATTATAGTGATTAATCAAAATAAAGAACTATTTGTAGTCTTAGATTATATTATTCTTAATTGCTGTTTTTTTCTGTTCAGCATTTAAAAGATTTTATAATGATACTTAAAATAGTATAAAGTTTTAGTAGCCATGCTTCTTTTAAAATCTTTTTAAAATCTTTTTTTCCTTAAAAAGTGTGTCATATATTTAAATATTTATTTGTTTATTTCTAGTAGGAATATTTTTTTTTTAAATAAAAAAAAATTAGTCAATAAATACAGTCAATCAGGATAACTTTGGGCGAAGAAAGAAAAAAGATTAAATTTGCTACATCACTTGAGTTAATGCCAAAGTAAGTAAATGCCAAAGTCTCAAAATATAGATAGTCTCATTAGTGTGAGTTTGGCTTTGGAAATAAATTGTCAAGGTTTCACTATGGCAGAATCGATCAAAGTTTTGTAAAGATGGAACAAAGTTACCCTGATTTGGCGCAAAGTTACCCTAGTTTGTTTTTATATAGTCCATAAAGTTAATAATATAATTTTAGTAAATGTATTTTATGTTTTTACCTCTTTTTAATTCAAAAGTTTTAAATAGTATGATATCTTTAGTTTTATTTTTAAAAAATACTATTGGGTGATTGCAAAAGTTCTTGTCCTATTTCATAAATGGCAGAAACTTGCAGTTTTGACTGTGCTGATTTTCCTTTTATAGCCATATTATTAACTGATAATTATTAACATGTATCGTAAGTGATTGTAATGTTACAAAAAAGTGTTTCAAATTAACTTGTGTGTAATGTTAATATTCAAAATGGAAAAAGAAAAGTTATGTTTTCGTCATGTTATGTTATATGTGTTTCAAGAAGAAATGAATTTGGACATGTTATAAAAAATGTTCAAGACATTTATTTGTATCATGCTTCTGCTCTTAGGACAGTTAAAAAATGGTTTTGTTGTTTTGAAATGGTAATTTTACTCTAAATGATAAAATCATCCCTGGGTGACCTTGCAGCACTAGTAATGACTTAATCCATGATTTAATGAATAATAATCCATGAATTACTACTGAAGAGGTTGTTGAGAGACTAAAGACAATTTGTCTACATTTCACCATTTCAAACATCTTCAAATCTTTCAAATTTGCATTGGAAATCAGGCAATAATTTTTGCAATTTCCCAATACTCAAATTTGTTGCACTTTTTAGATTTTCTTCCTTTTTTATTTATTACATTTTTCTAAAATCTGACAATTTGTAAAAGTGTTTATTAACCAGAATTATGCACTATTTTAAATATTTTTTTTTTTTCAACAATTGGATTAGAGGATAAAAATAACATTTTCTGCATAACATAAACTCCAACAATATTTTTATATTGGTAACTTGAATATTTTTTTTTCTATAATGCTGTTTTAATATTATTCTTTGATGGTTATATAAAGAAATATTTTTACTTACTTTTTTTTGTTGCTATTTGTTTCTACATAAATATGGTAGTTTTTTTTTTCTTCTTTTTTTTTTTTTTTTTTTTTTTTTTTTTTTTTTTTTTTTTTTTCAAACTTAAGTTTTTAGACCATAAGAAAAATCATCTAAGGCTTAAGTGTAGAAAACTTTATTTTAGTGGTCATGTGATAAATTTCAGTGTTTTTATTCTAAACGTAAGTGAAATCAACAGAAGAGTCAAATAATTTTTCATAGAGGTAGGTTTCATTGTTTTCATCAGTTGCCAGCTCTATGTGTTTTGAACTTCTGCATGTGGAATGCTGCTCTGCCTTTTTTTTTTTTTTTTTTTTTTTTTTTTTTTTTAAATCCTCTGCATGCTCTTTTTTCATATTGATTCTTGTTTATTGTTGTGATTTATTGTTGTACTAACGTAATTCTGTGTTTTCTTTTTCTCTTTATCTGTCTCTCTTTACCTTGCTCTCCCCTTCATTCTTGGTGTTGCCTTAAATCTGCTCCTTCAGGCATTTCGATCGGTGAGTGCGTCCTCCTGATGCAACATTGATATTAGAGGTCTAAATGGTTTGAAGTTAAACATTGCTGTATCCGGATATGATGTACAAATTTAGGGTTGCCAACCATTCCAAAACATCCAGAGTTTGACTGCAAGTATTTGGAAAATTGAAAGTTTCACACATTAAATTTTGCTTTGAAAAATTGCATGAAATAAAAATAAGATTTTCCCTAGAAAATGAAAATTTTTTTATTCTTAAAAAAAAATCCAGAAATTTTTTAGTCTTTTTGTTGTGTTATTTTCCATTATTTTGTTCCAGGTTTTTCTAAACTGTTTTGCACAGACTTTCAGCTAATGGTATGCAAAGATTATCAGGGCTTGAAATTCAATTTTCAAGAGGAGGGGAGTCTCCCTCCCAACATTTATAAATGGAGTGGAGTTTAGCTGTTTGGGAGGGAGAAAAAAAATCTTTAAAAACCTACTGTTATTTTATGAGCTATTTAAAGAATTACACAAATACAGACATGATAAAATACCACTGAAGCAATTTTCATCAACAACTCAGAATAATTATGTGAAATATGTTTTTTATAATAATAATAAAAAAAAGAATAAGTCAAGATTTTATATAGTCTTTTTAGTTTTCAAAGGGATAAATTCCCTTCCTGTGCTAATTACTTTTTTGTTTCAGGTCTAATAAACTCTGTTTTTGGTTCAGGTTTTTTTTTTTACGAAATTGACATCTTTTTTGTAATTCTGTGATGAAATTTGCATTTTTTTAGCAGCCTTTTGACTAGATTCACATTTATTCGGCAACCCTCTGACAAAATTCACATCTTTTTTGCGATTCTTCAATGAAATTTGAGTTTTTTTAGCAACATTTTGACTAAATTAGTGTTTATTAACAACCCTTTGACATTATTTTTTTCGTGATGATTGTTGAAATTTGCATGCTTTAGACTATTTCTGTGACAATCCGTATTTATTAAGCGATCCTTTCACGAATTTTGCATTCATTAAGCGATCCAAAGCGATTTTGTTCTGTATTTTCCGATAATCATAAGTTTTTGGTTAAAAAAAAAATAATTGTCACTAATTCGGAAATTTAGACAAAAAACATACAACGAATTTCAATAAATCAATTTCTCAAATCGTTCATAGAAAAATCGTAAATATCGCAAGAGGTTTGCGGGGAAAACGCAAATTTCGTTAGATAATTGTGAAAAAACTCGCATTTCGTCTAAAGATTGTGAAAAAAAAAAAACACAAATTTCATCAAAGATTCGCAAAAAAACAAATGCAAATTTCGGGTAGAGATCACAGAAAAAACGAAAATATTGTCAAAAAACCTGCAGGAAAACACAAATCATGAAAAAAAAATTTAGCAATTTTTTTGCGGTCTTTTAATGAAATGTACGTTTATTTCGAGATTCATTCGTATTTTTTAAGCGACATTTTGATAAATTTGGGTTCATATACTCCGTGCAAATCGAAAACTGCGCTCGGAGCAACGTTTCAATGTAATGTTCTTTTTCTTCTTACCGGCCAAAAATGATGTTGGAAGTAGAAAATTGTGCCCCTCAATTTCTGCGCCCGGGGAAACCGTCCCTTTGCCCCCCCCCCCCCCCCCCCCGACCTTCTTTCGCATGATGTTATGATGGCGATCCTTTCATAAAATTCACATTTATTGTTGATGTTGTTATGAAATTCGCGTTTATTCCACAATCATTTTATGAAATTCGCATTTACTTCACGATCCTTTCACGAAATTCGTGTTTATTCTGCGTTTTTTTTTTTTTTTTTTTTTTTTTTTTTTTTTTTTTTGTGACCAATTAATGAAATTGATTATGAAAATATGCAATTCAGCTCGGTTCAAAAGCTATGAAAAATCGGTAATTATCCTGGAAATTCGGACATAACTATCCAAATTTTGGTATTGATAAACGATGTGTCATAACTTTTGGAATCGAATGCGGTAATCTTTTGGAAAGTTTGAAACAGAATTGCTTTGTTCTCGCTATGTTAAATCACACAAAACTTGTCAATTGATCGAGTGGGAAAAAATGCGAAATTTGAAGATTGGTTGCGGAAACAAAGTGGGAATTCCAACGATTTTTCGCAGTAAAAAACTCGCAAAATATGTCATTGAGTCGCACAAAAATGTCACAAAATTCGCAAAAAAAAAAAAAAAGTGTGGGAGTTAATTGTAGCTTCAAAAAACAAAAATTTTCAGAAAATTCGTGATTTTTTTTTTTGGGGCGGGAGCTTTTTGCCTACGATATTTTTTTGGGCGGGATTTCAAAATTTCGGGCGCAAATCCTGCCATCCCGCCCTGAAATTCAAGCCCTGATTATACAAAATGTTATTATGGTATTAAAAACTACCATTTTATATTTTGTGATTTGCCCTGTTAGCATGTCAGTCAGTTGTTAATTGGTCAATAAATATTGGTGTGAATAAGTCATAAAAACCAGGGGGTCTAGGATGTATACAATATAAGGGGTATATAATGGAATACACAGCATACTTTTTGGATTCTTTTAAGGAACACTGTATACCATATTTTTCTTAAATTATTATTAATAATTTTTTTTCACATACTTTGAATAATTTTCTCGTTTTTTGCGAAAAATTGTGCATTAAATGAAACTTGTATTAAAATATAATCATGG
Source organism: Maratus speculifer (assembly GCA_964019185.1). NCBI lineage: Eukaryota > Metazoa > Arthropoda > Arachnida > Araneae > Salticidae > Maratus > Maratus speculifer. The sequence continues at coordinate 383,152,693 of OZ025289.1, forward strand.
TATTACTTCCTATTTGAATATCAATAAAATAATTTTATTGTAGTATTTATATATCACTAGTAATTTAATAATACAGTAATGCCATTCTAAATGTTCGCATTACTTTTAGTGAAAGTGGCATGGTGAAATTGTGAATCTTGATTTAGTAATACACCAGTCTAAAAATTTGGGAACTCCTGATATATTTAAAAAAGATAAACTTTTCTATGAATATAGATTTTCTGTGTATATTTCTTACATATTCTGATGTAACATTTAAGTGAGTGACATAAAAAAATCATAGTATATGTAGTTAAAATATAAATATAAGGCTTGTATAAAAAGTAATGACATCAAATTCAGAAAAAAAATATGTATTGAAAATATCACTACAAAAAATAGAAATTCTTCAAAATATAATCCTTGGGCCAACGAGGTATCCACTAATGGACAGTGCCCTAGAAGTCCTTATCAGCAATGTCTTTCAAACAGTATGTCAAAGCTGCTTTGACCTCTGCTGCAGACTCTTAGCAGTATCTTTTGAAGGTGTCTTCACTTAGGAGAGTTGGAAAAAGCTTGACAGGCCATATTGGGACAGTTGTGTTATAACAGGTGTGCCCATAACAGCACTATGGTGTTGTTATGGGCCAGATAGTCATTGGCTATAAAGCAGGTGTGACTTAGTGCATTGTCATGATGCAACTTTTAAATGGCATCAATACCTCTGCCTTAACTCGGTTGATCCTTCTCTTCAGTCTTTTCAGTATTTCCATGTAGAAAGCATGTATGACAGTCTGTCCCTGAGGTACAAATTCATGGTGAACTCTACACACTTGGAATAAAAAAGACACATTGAGCATGACTTTTCAGCCTTCTCAAAACAGCAGCTTTTGAAAGATGTTTCACACCCAAACATCTTCTGGATTATGTCTCCATGTCGGATTTTCCAAGTCCTATGCAAAATTTAATGGAGTGGAAGCATTCGATCAAACATAACATTTTTAAGTTTCAACTAAGGATAGGTACATAGTTTTTTAAAAATCATGATACAAACTGCACAGAATCTAGTAGGCGAATGACATTCAAGGTGTATTCAAGCTGTATTCCGACTCCATTGAACTCGCATGCAAACCCTGTATTTTGACTTTATAATCTGAAAAATTAAAATGCATTTATAAATGTGTTATAAAAATCCTGTAAATATATTTTTTAAAGATTTCTTTTTAATTAAAAATGGCACTATGGTTTTTAATTTACCAGATTGTTCCTGAATAGCATAAAAACTCCTACTAATAGTTTATCGGTGCTTCTGCAACTGCTAAAAAATAGTTGGCAACCCTGAAATTTAAATTTTGCTTATGGAAAAAGCTATTAAATTTTGTTTTGTTTATCTACGTAGATCTGTTAAAAAATGCTAAAATTAAATTTTGAAGTATATTTTAATCTTGGCCATTTTAGATCTCTAATCTTTGTTTGTTTACCCTTCTCTACCATATGTGTATCTCCTTTAAAAAAAATTCTTAAAATTGTTTGAAATTGATGTTTTGTGTACTTTTTATGTAATAAAATACTTTGTTTACAAATTGTTAAAATTATCCTTTCAGGATGATCCCATATTATAAATAAAACTTATAGGTAGCCCTTTGATATATTTTTTAAATTACTCTCTTCTTCAAGTCATTCTATTTGATAAATATTGCAAATTTAGATGCAAAAGTGCAATTGCTTCCTTTTTTTTTATAATTAAATATTACTTAAACTATTAACATAAACATATTTCTAAATTTTTGTGTTTTATGCTCACCAATAATGATACTGTTAAGATGGCATTGCAAGAGATGAAATAGAAATTCTTTTTTAATAAATTTTCTATTTTAGACAGTACTAAAATATATATATGTTAAATATATATATGGTAAAATATATAAATGTATATATGGTACTTTTTTGGATCAAAAATTTCCATTGTGTGAGTCAGGATTCCATTTTCAGGGGTTTTACTGTAGTATATAATAATTATAACTCTTGTAATCTTCTTCTCACTATTTTGCATGTTAGCATAAAATATATTTTTTTCTCTGTCTCTCAATAAAATTAAATGCATCTTCCCATTTGAAAAATCTGATTCATTTTACGTTACTTAAAAATGTGAAAGTAATTTTTGACTCTTTGGTTTAAGTTTTGCCCTAAAATCAAATCATTTATCACTATAAAATTTTATGATAAACAGTGCCTCCCTTCCTTTCTTCAAAATTTTATTATACAAATTGCTTTTGAATTCATGATTTACCTTTATTTTGAATTACATTTAAAGTTCTGAATGCAAATTTATTTTCACTTCTCATAAGAGCAAGTATCCAGTTCTAAAACAAAAATATACATGATCAAATTTCATTAATGTTAATTAAATTTACAATTTAAAATAAAAAAATATATAATCATCATATAAGTATTTAAGATTTAAATATTTCATTTTTAAATAATGGTTTTTTTTTTTTTTTTTTTTTTTTTTTTTTAAAGATTTGTGTAGCACTGAAGTTTATGCGTTTATTCCTAAATAGATGACAGCATCTGCTTTAGATAAATATAATAATCACATATTTTTATAATTTTGTAGGTAAAAAAATAAATCCACATTTTGTTAAACTTCCTTTGAAAATATCTTTTAAAAAAAGTTCTCTTTTAAACGAGTCAAATTAGAAAGTCTTTCATGTCAATTCAAATATTTTTTATGATTTGTAATTCACTGAACATGGATTTTATTGGACTTTGTGTATACATTATCCCTACTTCTATATAAATTTACACACACACACACACACACAAAAAAAAAAAAAAAAAAAAAAAAAAAAATCTTGATTTTGTAGTTTTTTGGAGAGGAGCCAAATTCTTTCATTTTTCAGTAAATCATGCATTTCTGAATTTATATTTTTAAGACTTGTCATTTTCAAAAATTTGTTTCTCTAGATTTAAAGTCTATGTGAACTTGGAAAAGTCTCTGTAAGTCGTTACAAAAAATACATATTATAATAAAAAAACATTAATAATAATAATTTTTAAATGCAGAAAAATTAAACCTAAGTTTAAAATTATGGTTATTTTTCAAATGTTTATCGGATTGTGAAAAATGCTAGTTATAAAATGGCAAGTAAAAATTCTGATTTTATTTATTTTTTTTAAAAATAGGTTTAAACTCTTTTTTTTCTAATTATGAAATAAAAATGTCTTTTTCACAGGCTTACGTGAAAACTTTATGCTATTTCAGGAAACTATTCCAATCATGAAATAAATTTCTATGTCTAACTCATGTTGTGTATACCTAAATAATTATTCTGTTTGTTATGACTTTGTTATTCTTTAATTTTTTTACTCTATCCAATATATAATTTGTAAAGAGTTTATGATATTGGTTTAAATGACCATATGTCTGACTTGTTGGTCTTTATCTATGCTCTAATTCTTGTATATACAGCAAAATCTCATTGCAACACATGTCATTTTAACAAATTTTCCAGTTTAATGAATAATATTTAGATTTAAAAAAAAAATAACCTGTACTTTCTCATTATAAATATATTCTGTTTAACTAACATTTGATTAATGACTATATTTCAATTTAACAAAATCATAAAAGGACTTATAGAAGTATATTCATTTTAATTTAACAAAAGCTGAGCTTGCCCAAAAAATAATCTTTATCAAGAAACTAGAATTATGAAAGAAAACTTTTTTATTATTTTCACTACTTCATTAACTTTAAATTTTTAGCATATCTTGTGGCTGCTTTTTTGAGAGACAGGATAAAATTATTTCCCTATGTGCATTTTTAAAATTTAAAAATTCTTCTTTTGCATTCATATCTAGTCGCTTTTCTTCTTACTTACTTACTTTGGTTTGTCTTACACTTGTTTTTTAAAAAGAAATTAAGAAATCAAAAATTTATTTTTGCTGTATTTTCTTACCTTCTGTAAGTAGCTGTACCTATATATTAGGGAATTTCTAATTTGGAGCAATTCCCATTTCTATTTGGATTTTGCTTTTTTTTTTTTTTTTTTTTTTTTTTTTTTTTTTTTTTTTATGGTAGCAAACAAGAAATGAAAGCAGTTTTATTTATTTATTTGTTTTAAAGAAATATTACTATTATACAAGCAGTAAGTGCTGGAAGAAAGTAGGTAGATGTTGAGAAAAAATTCATGTTAGTACACATTTACTATCATTAAAAAAAAAAAAAAAAGATATGCAAAATTTTAAAGCTCTGTGACATGACCAAACAAAAAACTAATGCTACTTGTAGACTATCAAGTAATTTATGAGAATGTATATAATTGGTTTTAAAATGTAATGCAAGAAAAGTCCATTTCAGGACATGTTTGTTTTACAAACCATGGAAATCATCAAATTTGAATAGTTTTAGTTGCCTTATTGTGATTAGCTTGGTATATTATGTAATCAAATTTCAGGAAAAGAAAAAATTATGCTGTTATGGAACAATTATTTTAGTTGATCATTTACAGTAAGTTTTAATAAAAAATGATAGTATGATATGCAGTGTACTAAAACTATCCCTGCAAAATTATTTAATTAACAGTGCAAGTCTAATCAAGTTTCATCTTGTAGAACTTTTTAAAAAGCTTATCTTTTACAATTGCCGTCACCTAAATGTGAATCTAAGTTGCCAGACTCATCCAGGAAAAAATAGAAAATTTTGATTGACTTCATCAATTAGTTTGGGTTTTATCACGTTATCGTATGGTTTTTGATCTACTAAACTATATTGAATATACTAGTAATGTTTTCAATAAATAATTTGTTTGAAAAAAGGTTGTTAATTAATCAATTTATTCATTATTCTCCAGTTACATTTGTTTTACATTATCCTACTAACATTTTAAATTAATTTTACAGTCATATATCCTATTATCAATGAAAAATTAATTGAATTGTAAGAACAAAAATATATCAAAACATTCTGCAATTCAATGATAATCATGAAAATTTTAGTTATGGACACTCTACAAAAACAAATGCTTGTATTTAAGCATAAAAGGAGATAATAAAACAAACAAAATATTAAAACTTAAGGTACAAATATACTAAATTAAAAATTTTATTATGTAGATACTTAGTCTATAATAAGATCAAATTCAGATGATCTAGTGCTACAACAAATATACAGTTAATATTGCACAACTCTCACAAGATTTTTGCATTTCTGATTGTAAATAAGTTGTTTTTACCTAATCATAGAACTTTCACCAATATAGAACAATGTGCAATATATTAAAACCATCCCTGAAAATTTTATACTAATAATGCAAATCTCATCAAAATATATCAATGGAACTTTAAAATACTAATAATTGTATTCTCCTAATTATAGATTTTCACCTATAATTCTATAACTAAGCAGAATGTAGAACAATAGGTTGTATACTAAGAGTTTTCCTGAAAAACTATCTAACATTGCAAATTCCATCAAAATCCATTCAGCAGAGAATTTAAAAACGTTAATCTTTCATAATTGGATTCACCTGATTATAGAACTTGCTTCATACTTCTATAACTAAGCAACATACAATAATATATTACATACTAAAACTTTCCTGGAAAAATTATCTAATTAGCAGTGAGAGTGCAATTCCCATCAAAATCCATTCTGCAGTATTCAAATTACAAGCAGCCAGTACAAAATTACCATTTGTATTTTATACATATAGTAGATAGATAATTAATTAAATTATTATACCTTGAGAAAACAATTTAGAAATCCTGATTAGATAGCTTACATACAGGGATGTAGTGGAGGGTATATGCTGCATACCTTCTGGATTTTTCAAAGGGACTGTATACCGCCTGTTTCTCAAGAAAGCTATAGTATACACATGCTGTAGTATACCCTCTGCCTTGAGCATATGCCCTCTGCTTAGAGGGTATATCCTCTGTTATTTTTATGACTATACCCCTTCTTACATAATGCTTTTTTTGTAGCCATATCATAAAAAAAAAAAAAAAAACTAAAAATGATGTATTTTAAAATAAATTCACTAGTTTGTGCATTGCACCAAGCATTAACCAAAGCAGGGAATTTTACATAATTATGGTCTATGCCAAATAAAGATATTGTAATGGAAATTTTTATTAACATTAGGAATTGCAATCATAAAATTAGACATTATTTTAAAGATAAACATCTAATGTTTATAAAAGAGTTCTTTAAAAAAAAAAACCTTTTTTTATACTTTCCCTGGTAATTTCGGTTTTGCACTTTTCACTACTGCAAATTTTACACTTCTAAACATCGCACATTTAAATTTTTACACCATCGTACAGAGAAAAAAATTAACTTTTAAATGCAATTTGTTTGAAAGCTGTATCTTAATTTATTTTTGAGATATCAATTTTTTTTATGGTTTTTAGTACCAGTTTTAAATTGTGGCAACAAAATCACTCCATTTTCTCTTTAAAAAAAAAAAAAAAAAAAAAAAAAAAAGGAAATTAAAATTTACAACACTTTTCTATGCAATTTCGGTTTTGCAATTTTCGCTACAGCAAATTTTACAGTTCTAAACATCGTACATTTTAAATTTATATAAAATCCGGTGAATTTTTGTTTTATTTCGTTTAATAATTTAAATAATCGGGTTTTATAGTATTTTGTTAATTTTAGCTTAAAATAATATTTGCTTGAGAGTTAGAGACCATAATACAAGATGCATTTTTTACTTTAAGTAATTTTGTAGATTTATTATAAATCAAATGAAACAGGCCATTCTTAAGTTCCACCTCGTGTAAATCCATTCCAAACTGGCCAAAAAATTACAAGAATTCAATATTTTCTTATAAATATTGAAAAAATTAAAAGGAGAGTAGCATTTGGAATAGCATCTAAGTGTTAATTACCTACAATATTCAATAAATGAGCCAACTAAAGAATATTGCAATCATTCGTTTTTAGCATGAAATATTAAACTAGTATGAAGAAAAAACCTGAAAGAAAATACAGCACCAGGAGTCTTTCCTCCCAGTCCCATGAACTTTAGGCTACTTTGTCTAAAGAGTAATCTGCTTCTGACAATGGTGGAAGGGAAGTTAAGCTTACAAAAAACTTTGTTTACTCATTTGGGATTTATGATTGATCAGTCCATTTTCAAAATAAAATTAATAATAATAATGATAATAATATGGTACTACTTGGTTATCCCTTCAACTAATTTTGCCAAATTTTACATATTGATATAATTTTTACTTTAAATAATGAAAAAACAAATAATTAGTAAAATACTAATAAAAATATAAATAAAAATTATTTAATGGTGTTTAAAACATGTTTTTCATATTTAATTTCATTGAATGTGACATTCACGGTCACCCATTATTGGCAGTTTGGCAATAGCTTTTTGGTTGACGGGATAACCAAGTAGTACCAATAATATATACCATAAAATCCCAAAAATAAACCCCCCCCCCAAAAAAAAAAAAAAAAAAAAAAAATATTAATTAGTTAAAAAAAGAAGAAGAAAAATCCTTAGTTTCAAAATAATAATAATAATAATAAACATAACTATTTAGATTATCTCTTTATTTGAATTATGAATCTTCTTCAAATTTAATTCAATTTGCATTTGAAAAAAAAAATAGCAGCTTATAATCTGGATTTTGCTCAATCCTACATGACTGATGAAGTAAATACTTTTTCTTTTAAATTTCATTAAACTTTCTGTCATTTATTTAATATTTAAAATTAATTCAATAACTAAAACAGTTTTTTTTTTAAATCTACTACTATTAATTTTTTTAACTTCTTCTTCATACTTCCTTTTTAATTTACATCTTCAGAGAAAGAAAATAACATTATTTTCTGTTTCTTATGATAGACGGTGACACATATCAAGCTTTTATTATCTGTTTCGATTTTACACAATTCTACTAGACCAGGGGCGTAGCTTGAAATTTTTATTGGGGAGGGGGGAGGACCAAAATTTGGCGCCTTTTAATGTTTTGCCGCCCTTGAATTATTTGCACATTTTTTAGGAGAGGGGAGGTTAGTTATGCTACTTTTTATCTTTAGTTATTTATTTATGGCAGTGGCATCTATTTAGGTGATATAAGTGATGCAGCCATGGTTAAATTTCCATTTTAAGCGTGCATGCACATGTGGTGATAAAATATATCTCCCAGCTCTTGTTTTTTCAAGGTCTAAACAGGCAATGTAGAATGTTTGAAGAGAATCCGAATCTTGGATCCTTAAATTCATTTTTCTGACATAAGAACAATTGTATTCGGAAGAAAAATAAAAATACAAAACTCAAAGTTAATTACAATAGAGTTATAGTGGTTTCAAAGCCGCCGCTCCCGCCCGAAACTTGCTCGTCAATATAATTGAATTTAGCCTTCAATTTTTTCTGGTGAGATCCTCCGATATCGGGCCCACTACTATCACTCCCACCAACGTAAAAAAGGAATGTTAAAGCTCTCGATGAACATTCGAACCCTTTTAAAGGAAGTAACGGTGGTCTATATACCAAATATACTGAATATTCCAGTTTCTGTAAAATGGAATAACATATTTTCCCTTTTATTATCTTAGTTCCCCAGTAAGTACATAAAAGTAAAAAATAATATGTATCGTACTGTAATTATAACACAAAACGTTAAAGTAGTTATTTTTTTTCTAATGTTCATTTTTTAAATCGGTCGCGCGATTATTCTATTAATTATACAGTACATTAACGAATACTTTTTTTTTTCCCTGTCACTTTTTAGCATTAAAAGACATTCGTTCAATGTAAATTTAATTTTCTGTTTTGACAATGGTTACTTTAAAAGCAAAAATCAATTCTTTCCAAATTCCTTTATCCAATCACTAGAATAAAAACTTATTTAGCCCTTTAAGCAACATGTTCAATCTAGCAATAATATGCTGAATACTGGATATCATTAAATTTCGTCAAAAGTAATTTATCACAATAGCAATTAGCGACGCAAAAAACTCAGATACATAGAACATTTCAATCTCGATTTAAAATAAAGACATACATATATATTTTGAAATTTCTGATAGAAGAGTTCACTTTGCACATCGGTACATCGTGATGTTTATAGAGTTAATTGAAAACTGTTTTTTTTTTTTTTTTTTTTTTTTTTTTTCAGATAAATTAAATTTAAGCTGTAATGTCCACCGCAAGGCAGAAAAAAGACCCATCAGAAGAGTGACAATAACTTGAAGTGTATATGTACAATTGATAAAATATAACAAAATTATAATTAGGAGTTATATTATAAAACAAAAATAGAGCAAAAAAAAAAAAAAAAAAAAAAAAAAATCTATTGCTCAGTTGAAAACATTTTTGAAAAAAAAAAAAAAATTTACCACTTGATCAGTAACATTTGCAAGAATGGAATCAGTGCCACTTCATCAGTAACAATGCATTTTTAATTATAATGTTACAATTTTAAATACAGTGTTTTATACAATATAATCAGTAAAAATGCATTATGTGGATACCAAAAACCTAAATAAAAAAAACCCATATAAAACTGAAATTTTTTTGGTTTCATTCGATTGCATCTTACTATGTTTGATTGCTTTTTAGAAAAACATTTGTAAGGGTGTATTCTGATCCAAACTGCTTATTTTCGCATTTTGAATTCATTTTTGCTCTCAAATGTATCAGACTGACAGAATCTCTTATTCAGAAACTATACAAGGTGCCGTAAAGCTCGATATTTTGATAAAGGCAGAAAATAGTGTGGAAAATGCTGTCAAAGTGGGCGTTGTGAACCGAATTTTCCAAAGCGGAAGAGCTGAAGACGAAAAAAAGGACCATGCTGAAGCAATGATTGTTTATCAACCAAATTCTAATAAATGGAACGAAAAATAAGATCATACGGCACCTTGCACATCTCTTCGAAAATCACTCCAGCAAGTTTCCTGTTACGATTTTTAAAAATGAGTCTGAAATTCTATCAGAAAATTTCGAGGTGTTGAATGTGGAAAAGCATGTTTTCGAGTACATCCTTAAACATATACTTTTTTTAATTTTGGGGAAAGCTTGATTCCTGCCCAGTCCTGGGTTAAAACTAGGTTGATTATTAATAATGTAAAAGTTTCAGAAATCACCATTAATTAAAAAATAGCTATCTTTTTAGGAAATAAATAATAAAAATAAGTAAAACTTAAATTTACCGGAAAACTGAGAATGCTATTCGATTTTTTTCCACTAATAATAGCAATGATAATAAATGAACTCACAATTGCGTGAGAAATATAAACATCGTACTTTAAGACTATGCTTAACTAAAGGAAAATATGTACATTTTTTACCTTCGACTGCATCATTGTTTTTCAACCACTTTTTCATAAATTTGCATCATTTCTCCGCTTCATAACTTCTTTTTCTGTTTTGATCTCCGTAGTAAGATCCTGATTTTTTGTTTTTATGTTTTATTTCAGTCATCACTCTTGACTTATTTTCTTCTCTCTGGATGACTACGAAAGACAGCTTTTAATTTTTATTTTAAAAATTGAACGAAAAAAACTGCTAGTTTTGAAAAGTCGCGTTATTAGCTTCAGTACATTCTGACAGCACTAGATACTGGAGAACCAAGATGTATGTAGGTGATGCTCAGAAGCTATCTAACCTAACACAAGGAAGGACATAAGAATTGAGTTCAAATAGTTAAGGTCAGATGATCCTGTCGAGAACCACCAACCTTGGATTGGAATAAGGGAAAAGCTTTTCTCCGAAAGATCAAATTACATGTAATGATCGAACAATGCCTATTTCCGGAATGTGTTCTTGTTTTCGCATTGGGGATAGCGCCTGGTAGTAATCTTAAAATGTCTCAAATGTAATGGATCTCCTATATTTTTTTGAAACTATAATTTATTTTCTTACAAATTTACAATAATATTAATTCCAAATCACGTTACTGTTATTTACTAATTTTTTTTTCTTTTTTTATGTATAAAAAATAATCTAAGAATGCCACATTAATAATAAAAATTTTAGGTGCCTAACAGCCCCTTTAAACCTTCCATGGCGCCCTTTTTGAAACCCTCTTTTATAGGTGCCTGACTGCACCTTCAAACCTTCTGTGGCACCCTACTATTAAAACATATTATAAAACCATTCAAACGCACTACAGTCGTTTCCACACTTTTTTCCCTTTCTATCTATTTCTAAGGGTGACCAACAACTACTATAAGAAGGAAATAATCGTACATCTACCCTGGAATTCATTACAAGTCTGCTTTTGAAATTTTTTATTTCGGATGCATAAATTTTCTTCGAGATAGGAGTGGGGGAATAGAGGTAATAAGAAGTCTAAAATTAAGTGCCTTTTTCATGTTTTGTAAGTGAATAATTAACTTACTTTGTAATTTTACATTTAAAATTAAGTTATTTTATAATTACTTGTTATTACTAACAAAGCCTTATTTCCGGGTGCCCAACGGCACCCTTAAACCTTCTTTGGCGCCCTACTTCATGAACATATTGGGAGGGGAGGCTCCCCCCCCCCCTAAAGCTACGTCCCTGTACTAGACTGATGTTTTTTATTATTATTATTTCATTAAACTTGCATTCATTCATTTAATATTTAAAATAATAACTAGAAAAAAAAATTTTGTGTCCATTGCTATTATTTTTTAACTTTCTTATTTCAATTTTATTCGATTATTTATTTATTTTCTTTCTCTCACAATAGGCTGCAATAGAATGCAAATTATTACTATCCTTTTCGATTTTATACTATTATTTTAGCAAAATGCCATATATTTATATATATGGTGATAACTTTGTTTTATTTACCATGAAAACTGTAAATTAATAATAAAAAGAGAATTTAATGAAAAATAAATAAATAAATCTCGATTATAAGTCCTTTTCCTTAAAAAAGAAATTTAAAAAAAGGGGGGGGGGTTACAATCAAGATTTTATGGTACTCGCACATCAGATGAGTTTCCTTGAATATTGTAAGTTAAAGTAACTTCTAGAAACTATTAAAATATCAACTTAAAATCTAAAAACTAATTCATGAATATGCGTTACTATAATACACTAAAACAGGAACTTCAGACTGGACACAAATTTAGAAATTTTTCAATTGTTACATTTTAAAACATTAATGAATTTTTTTAATATATACATTCAATGATGTTCATGAAAACTTCACCTTAAAAGAATTTAAAATTCTAAATAATGTTTGTCATAAATTTTTTTGTGTAAGAAAGGACCTTAACTACTGACTACAAACAAATAAAAAAAATTAAAATGTTAGAGCATAAGCCATTTGTAAATCATTTGAGAGTTTCATAGATATATTAACAATTCGGCTATTGATACATTGATTCACCTTGATATCAATTTGTGTCGATTTCATTGATGTCTTGATGAAAATCTTATACCAAAACAATGAAGCATGTTAGTCAATTATTCTGTAATTTTGGTGATCTTTAATATCTTTTCTTCACACCCACTTAAAGTAAAGATTTTGTGCACTAAAAAAGGAATTAAATAATTCCTTTTTGAATTCTAAAATGCTTAAAACTGACTATCTGACTAAACTGACTAACTGAAACATCTATACTTTATATAATGAAATCTGTGTTGTGAATTGTTTGTTAATTTATGTGATATTTTGATGTTGTATTGCATGTTTGATGTTCACTGCTAATTAATTTTATGTTTTGCATGCAGTGAACTTTTATTTACGCAGTGTTTGTTATATTTGCATTCTTTTCTGTGTACTTAAATGTTTGTATGTTTCCTTGTTTGCTTCTTTCTGCAGGATGCGGTAAGTATAAATGTGCTTTACATATAAAATTTGGTCATTAAGCTGTTAATTCTCCCTAAAACAATGAAACCTGCTTTTTATCTAATTCATATTATTTAAAACTATTTCAAGTGATACAAAACTTCAAAAATTATACTGTAAAATAAGTTGAAAAGTTAAAGTTTGGAGGATTAAAACTTCAGAAAAAAGACAGAAAAACTTCATTTTGTAGATCTTTTCTTTACCATTATATTTTATTGTGTAAATAATAATAAATAATGGAATAAATTTCATATTTTCTCAAACATTATTTTCAAGTCATACATTATATGAATTATTATTTAAAAAATATAAATCAGTAACGTATGAATTATTTAACAGAAATAGATTTCTAATTACTTCAAATATGTAAATCCAAAATTACACATCATTCCACCAAGTAATTTTTAAGCTACATTTAAAAAACTGCCTGCATTGTAGTTTATTTTCAAGCTATTAAAAATGAATTTAACATAAAAACTTTCAAACCTTACATGTGTGGGATTTCTTCACACACTTGTACTATTTCATTGTATATTCTTGATACTATTTCATCAAATGACTTTTAGTTGTATCAAATATAATAGTACGTGCCATATTGTGTATTCTGTATTGACATTTACCAATAGATAAATGGATATAGCCCTCATCTTTTTGCTACATTTTGGGAATAACGGATTTTGCGACGAAAATATGGACGAAATTCATGACTTTTGCAAAGTTGATCGATGAAATTCACAATTTCTCTTCGAGTGATTGACATCATTCATGATTTTTACGAAGATGATCGAGAAATTTCACGATGTTTCTGCCTTTGATCAACAACATTCGTGATTTTTATGAAGCCGATTGAGAAAATTCATGATCTTTCCACGTCTAATCAAAATTCGCAATTTTTACTAAGCCAATGGTCGAAATTCGAGATTATTCCTAGCATGATTTATAAAATTTGTGATTTTTCCGTGCCTGATCAACGAAATTCACAACTTTAAGAACCTAATCAACTAAATTCTCAATTTTTACAAAGCTGATTGTTAAAATTCATGATTTATCTGCATCTGATAAACGAAATTCACAAATTTATTCGAGCTTGATCGACGAAATTTGCAATTCTTCCACGTGTGATCGACAAAATTCGCGATATTACCGTGTCCGACCAACAAAATTCGCGATTTTTTGGAACCCGATCAATAGAAATCGTGATTTTTTTTGTGGAAGGTGGACAAAATTTGCTCTTTTTCTGCCTTTAACAGGCGAAATATACATTTTTCTGCATCCAGTCAACAGAATTCGCAGTTTTTAACTAACTTTGAGGAAATTTGCATTTTTTTTTTTTTTTTTTTTTTTTCTTAACGCGGTAAGATGAAATTAGAGATTTTTTTCCCTTGATAAACTGACAAAACTCATGATTGTTTCGCACCCAATCTACGAAATTTTTAATTTTTTCATGCATCATCGCAAAATTTGTCATTTTTCAGTAGCTTATCAATGAAATTTGCTTTTTTTTTTTTTTTTTTTTCTTTGTCTCTGATTGAGAAAATTCGTGATTTTTTTTACGTGCCCAATCAGCAAAATTTGTATTTTTCACGCGATAAACCAAGAAAACATGCAATTTCTCAGCAGCAGAGGAATTTAATTTGTAACTTTTTTGTGTATCATCAATAAAACTGTCGATTTTTTCTTGTCCGATCAACGAAATGCACGATCTTTAGCGTCCTACCAACAAGTTTCATGTTTTTCCCATGCCTGATCGACAAAATTCATGATTTTCCATGCCTGATGATAAAATTTTCAATTTTTCCATGCCTCATAGGCGAAATTTGCTATTTTTTCCGAGCCTCATGGGAAAAATTTGCGATTTTTCAATACCTGATCCACAAAACGTGCAATTTTTACGAGCCTCATCAACAAATTTTGCTATTTTTCTGCACTTGATTAATGAAATTAACGATTTTACCATGCTCGATCAATGAAATTAGTGATTTTTCTGCACTCAATCAATAAAATTATTGATTTTACTGCACTCGATCAATGAAATTTGCGATTCTTAAGTGACTGACGAAATTTGTATTTTCCCATGGTAAATTGTTAAAATTTACAATTTTTTTGTTTCTATTATGCTATGCCCAAAAATTGCAATATTTTCCAGTTGTAAATTGACGAAATTCACAGGCCACAGGTTTTGCATACTGCTATAGAGATTATTTAAAGAAAATTAAGTATGCAGCAGTTGTAGTTCATTTACAGGTATACATAAAACTATTCAATTAAACTATGCTCTACAGAAAGAATATTCTTCACATTATGTTTTAATGATCTTGCACTACTTCAAACATAATAAAATTGATATATATTACTGCAATGCATAACAATGCGCTCTCATTTTTTAAAGTAAATGTTTTAAAGTAAAAGTAACTAAATAAAAAGTGTATTGTGAAATTACGTCAGCCACTGAAAACATAAGGAATGTATCATGTAAATTCTCTTTCATAGTGTATGAGCAATATTGCTGGATGTCATTTTCAATCTTAACTAACTTTTATGTGGACTGAATTCTACAAACCATATGCAATGCAACAAATCGAATTATTTAACTTGTGTGGGTGGGATTTGCTGAAAAAACAGTTTCAAGAATATTTTTTTGTTTTTTAGCATAAATACGTTTTAATGTGTGAATATAATACAAATAAATCCATATATCGGACTGCAAAAAGATATGAAGACTCAAATATTGTCATCAATGAACACTAATTGCCAGAAAACCCCTTTTCAGTTGTTTTATGCGTTTTTCCATTTAATTATACCATAAGTTTTACTGCTTGGTATGTAAAAAATGGAAAAGATTATATGCTGAAGAATTTGCATGTTAAAAGTTTACTTCACTCATGCGAAAACACCCGCTTTCTAATGTTAAGAAGAAAATTTTTTGTAAATATCTCATTTGCATTCCAATGTTTTTAAATGACTTTTGCATTGTCTAAAATGATGTCTGAGGCTAATCTCTATAATGGCCTTTTTACTTTTTCGATTATGTTTATACATTTTTATTTCATTTGGATAATTTCACTTTGAACAGATTTCAAAAATCAAAATATTCTCATAAAAAAAAAAAAAAAACTGAGCAAAATTAAAATAAAAAGAAAAGAAAAAGTGGGCATTGTAGAAATCGACTTTTGCTAATCAATGCAAACAAAATTTTTTCAAATTTATTGAAATGTAAACGAGTTATTCCGAAAAAATCTCTCACAGGATTAACATTAGCGGCCGGGTTAAGTTTCCATGAGTAAAGAAGTTCCTTAAAATCTATAGACTGAAAAAATGTTTTTAACTTTGTTAAGTATTTACTAAAATAATTATTTATACGTATCTCTGTTACTTGTATTAAAAAAAAAAGTAGAATATTCTTTATAGTATTACAAAATGTTTCATAATCTGTGCATGAAGCATGAGATTTCATACTATTTACAGTTGTATTATGACAAAAAAAAGTTAAAATTTTGTGCAAAATTTGCAATTTATTAGTCTTTTATCAATGAAATCTGCGATTTTTTGTCTCTGATCGACAAAATTTGCAATTCTTTCATGCCTGATCAACAAAATTCGCGTTTTCCACGCAATAAACCGAGAAAACATGTGATTTTTCCGCAGCCGAGGAATTTAATTTGCAATTTTTTCGTGCATCATCAACAAACCTGACGATTTGTTGATGATGCACGAATATTGCCCAATCAAAAAAATGCATGATTTTTCGCATCCGACCAACAAAATTTGAGTTTTTTTTCTTTGCCTGATCAATAAAACTCTCGATTTTCCCATGCCTGATCAGCAAAATGTACTATTTTTTCCGAGCCTGATGGGGAAAATTTACGATTTTTCCATACCTGATCAATGAAATTTGCGATTTTTACGAGCCTCATCAACAAAATTTGCTGTTTTTCTGCACTATAAAAATATCTGCACTTATAAAAAAATAAATAAAACTTTAATTAATTTTTAAACGTAAATTAAATTTAATTAAACTTCAATTAATTTTTAAATATAAATTTAATTAAATTTGAATTTTTAAATTTTAATTAATTGTTAAATGTAAATTTAATTTAAATTTAATTTTTCAAAATCAAGAGTCTTATGATTGATATAGAGCCTAATGTTCGAGAATATGAGCGTCCCCCCACTTTTTTTTCCAGGACTACACCACTTGTGATGTAGTATCTGTCTAATGACATTTACTCTATATTTTATATTAATTGACTAAATAAGCTAAATTATAAACATACTTGGTACAAGATTATGGAATAAGTGTTGTGTATAAATAGTTGTAAAAATGGCGATGAATAAGCTGTATGCTAATTATGCATATATTTAGGTATGCATTAATTAATTTATTTGTGTATTTATGGGTGTATTGTTTTAGTAAAGTGATGTGCATCGTGTTCAAAATTTTATCTTCATTTTTGCTGAATGTGATTACTTTTCTCACTAAATTGACGATCTTTTGACAGATTTTTTTTAACACTTTAACAAATACTTATTGATTTATTTACAAAACTTATTCAAATGTTTAACAATAGTGCTTAAATATTCTGCTAATTACCATGCTTTACTCATGACATCAATGAATATTATTAGTTCATGACATATATGTAATAATAAAACAGATCCAGCAGATTTTTTATGACTTTTTACAAACATTAGAAATTTGGCTAATCAAAAATAAAAACTGTTTGCTAAATAATAATTAAAAAAAAAAAAAAAAAGGGGGGGCAAAATAAATGCTTTGTGAAACACTGAAAATTTTATCTTTAAAACTTCCACCCTTAATTAACTGAGGATTTTATGATATTAGATAGAAAATGAATTCTGAAAAGTTAAAAATATGAACAACAAAATTTGTCAAAAACTTTATTTTTCTAGAATTCTTCGGCTTTTCATTAAATTGCCTTTTCTTACTTAAAAGAAATTTCAAAATTGTATTGTTGCCTATTGGCTCATTAACACATACTTAAATGTCATTTTTGCTGACTGTGGCTTCTGCTAATGCTAAATTGGATTGATGTTGAGCTGAGATTTCTAAAAAATATGTAAATAGTAAGGTACGAATGAATATGAGTGACATTAAGTGTTCAATAATGTAAATAAGAGTGTCACCTGTTCTGATACACACACAAAGAAGAAAAAAAGAGCAAAAAAATATCGAGAACTTTAATCATCCGTTTATTCGCCAAATTAAATTTTTGTTATTTGGTGCAATAGTGAGCGGCAATGAGAACCTTGGGTTCCAGACAAAGTCTTTCAATTGTAATCTAATCACAACCCCTAAGCTTCAATACATTCAACCACACCATCGGATTATGACAATACAGCCTTCACTGTCTTTATTATACTTCTTAGCTTTTGCTAAACCAAAGCTGCATCTCTGACAAATAGCCAGCATCCAACTAGATCTGAAAAATATCAGATGAATTTTCTAAATAAAACAAAACAGGCTTAAAGGTAACAAAGCTTTGCTTCTATGAAAATTTTGACTGCCTCTATCAAGAGCTTATTTCAGCTGAGACATGTACATGGTATAAAAAATGCCCTTTTTAAGTATTATTAAATATCTCGATATTTATGCCTACTTTATTTTGCAGCATTGCCTTGTTCATAGCCATGACTATTCTGAATATCTAAAAGCAGTTCTTAATCTTCAAAAATTGTGTTTATTAGTAGATACTTACTGTTAGCCACTCTATAACAATAAGAAATCTGATAAAATATTCTTCTGTAAAGCTAGTTGTTGTATTACAAAATCTTAAAATAACAGACATTTGTCAATTCTTTCAGCATTTCTGCTGAATTTAGGCAACAGTTGTTACTGACATGAAGATGATCAATTCATTCTGAATATCATAACTAAATCATCATGAAACTTCTCCTTTTGTTAATGCTCATGGTATGTTTATGTAAAGATTATATACAAATAACAATTTAAACAAGCCCATGAATTTATTGATTTTTTATTACATTCCCGCTGTCAAATATCTTAAAATTCTCTGTATTCCCTTAACTCAAAGTAAAAAAAACAATGTCAATAAATTATTTAATCAATCTTACTACTTGTGCCAATTTGTTTGCATTTTTTTTTTTTTTTTTTTTTTTTTTTTTTTTTTTTTTTCCCCTGTTCTGTTGTTTTTTTTTTTTTATTCAAAGTCAGCCAGAAAAATATTTCAAAGAGTGATTTTAGGACTAAAATTTTATTATCTAATTTCATAATTGTTTTTTACAAATTAATTAGATTTATCTGTTAAGAGTCTTATTTAGTTTTACTATGAATTCAAATGATTCAATTTAAAATAATCCCATAAGAAACTTTAAAACCTTTTCATTGTAAATAAAATTGTAATCTCCTTTACAGCTTCTTTGATAATATATTGATGTAAATGTCTATCAAATTCAGGTTTAGAATTTTGTAGATATGTTTTTGAATGCTTTATTTTTTTTTAAATATCTTCCTAGTAATCACACCAGAACAACTAAGTTTTGAGATATTTTTAAGTAACTTACAATGCATTCTTCAAAAATTTGGACTAAATAAGTCAGACAATCTATATCAAGCTGTTGTAGAACATTTTTTTCATATTCTTCTTTTAGAGAATCTCCTTTCAAAAAAATTTGAATGAATTTTAAAGATTTCTTAGAAATTGCATTTATTTTCTCTGCATACTATCAGAATCAAACAATAAAGATATACTAGGGTAGTATTTTTATTTTCAAATCTTAACCAATAGTTAATGACATTTATAATCATCTGGACAGAAATTTCGAAGGACCATTGACTATAAACTTGTTTATATTCCTAATCATCTAATCTAACATTTATTCATTACGATTATGTTCCTTGGTAACTCATGTATTGTCAAAATATTAATTATTTAAAATTTTGAAAAGGAATCAAATTTTGGCAAAAACCCTCTTGTTTATTTCTTGAAACTGTGTGACTGAATTTATATAATTGATTAAAGAAGATGAATACATAACAGTAATAACAGATGAATGGATGCTGAGAAAGAAAAATCAGAATAATTAAATGCATGTGTATCTAAAAGAAAGAGAACATCTCACAAAAATCTATGAAGCTAGGTGAATGAACCAATATTTATTTCTTTTGAATCTCATCAATATATTCATCTGCAAAAATATCTTTAGCATGATATAATGTAGTGATTGTCAATCAACATCAATCCAAGGATGACCACATTATGTAATATAGTTGAAGATCTTTATAATGCAATTCTCCATATAATGCACAACTTCTCAGACTTAAAAAAAAAAAAAAATTCATCTTAGAAGCACCTGAATTCTCATATTGTAAGCAATTACTTCTCTCTAGAAAACTAAATTTGATACATTAGTTTAGCTTTATCTTTTTAATTTATAACTTTTTTTAAATGAAAATAATTGGTATTGTTACAATAAACAATTTTGAAAATAAGTAACATTAGAAATGATTTAGGTCCAGATATATTTGCACCAAGTTTATAAAATGTATTTAACAGCATGTGGAACGATCAATATTATGAAAAAATTATTATTTGGATAAACTCTGTGATCAAGGAATGCAGTATAAAGCTGCTCGTTATAGCGATATGTATTAAAACATATTTCAGACATATTTGGCAATGTTTACAAGGTAAATTTAATGATATATGAAATACGATCCCTGTAACACAAAATTCTATATAACGCACAACCTTGTATTTTTAGTTTTGCATTATAAAGATTAAATTAAAGATTAAAGATTTAAACAATCACTTTTATAGTAATCTGATCACCAAATATGTCTCTAACAACCATATGACAGACATTGAAGATTGAGTGGCTATTCAGAATATAATACTACTAATACTGGGACAGCATGTACAGGGATTGAATAAAATAATCTGTGAAAAGAGATTTTTGTTTTTTATTAATAGGCTTTTGTTGTCCTCCTTTGACATGAATTACAGCTTATATCCGACATGGAATTGTCAAATACAAGTCATGTGCAACATTCAGATTGGTACAGTCCCACTCAAATTGCAAAAAATTCCCTAATTCAGAGAGTGTCCTTCAAGGGGGGGGGGGGGAGGGATTGACTGTGCAGTTTGTTTTCCAAAAAATATCACATAGGTTCAATTATATTGAGATAGGGGACTGAAAAGGGCCACATGAGGTGCTCCAATTCATTGCCGTGTTGACAAAATTAGTCTTGGGCGATTCCACAAGTGTGAATGAGGGCATTATCATCTTTGAAATCTGGTTGTTTATCAGGAAACCCAGTTTGCACCATTGGGTGAATATGGTCAGCTAGAATACTAAAATAGCCTCTCTTGTAACATGGCCATGCAAAACAAGTGAGCCAAGACCACAGTGTAATATTACTCTACAGATCATCACAGAACCACTGCTATGCTTAACCGTAGGCTGAAATTATTATATATTTCACTTAATATATTTCAAAAAAGTAATTTTTTATTTAAAAAAGTAAAGAAATTGGTATTATAGAAATAAAGTAAATTTTTAGTACTAAAGATTGATATTGCAAAATAATGCATGAGCCAGAAATAAAAATTTTTAGTGATTTAATTTTTCAAGTTTTGACAATGCAAAATAATCTTTTATTTGTTACACTATTCAATTTCAAAACAAAACAGTCTTACAGATATAAAATACCAAAAAATTGTATGTTATTCCCAGGTAGCACACAGATACCAACCAATGTCCTGATTAATATTGGCCAATATCTCAATAGTTACTGAATGTCAAGTGTCAAAATTATTATATCTGCCGATATTCACAGATGTAATTTTAAATTAGTTTTTAAAAGAAAGCATCCAAATGAATTTTTTACATTACTTATAGCATTATAATTACTGTGAACTATAAAATTTATCAATTTTGCCATTTTTAAAAAACTTGCCTTCTTTTTAATATTTTATTTACATTGGCCAATGTTGTAAAAATGGTATTAGTATTCCAACATTCAGAAATATCTATCAACATTCGTAAAAACAATATCATTTTTCAGACATTTCAAGATGTCTATCGACATTTAACATACCTGACGAAGTTTGTAATCTTGACCAAAGTGAATATAAAGTTCTGAAGGACCGTCCATTTCTATAGTTTTCATCCTAGAATATTTGATTGAGAAGCTCACCATAAAATTTGTATTATATAAAATTTTGCATATTATGTATACATATGTTTTTAAAAAAATGACATAGAAATATGTTAAGATTGATATGGAAATATTTCTATCGTACAATTTATGTAGAAATTTATAGAGATTGAAATAGAAAAATTTCTCAAGAAAAGCATTTCATATTAAAATCTATTGATAGTGCTATATAAAATTTTAATAACGAAATCTGCAATTATTGCTATAGAATTATTTGTACTAAAAAAATAATGTAGTGTCAACAATAATGCTAAAATATCACAATTGTTATAGTTTTATAAAAAATGAAGCATGCTTTTTTTATAACACAATGTTTATACATAAAAAAGAGATCAATTTGTGTATTTTTGTACTATGTTTGTATTTTTAAAATGATCTTGAATTTTGGGCTTTTATTTATTTATTTTTATTATTATTATTCATGAAAGGTTGGTTGGTTGATTTTTGTCGTCCGATTATCTACGCTAATGGGATATAGGACCAGGGGGAGTGCCCTCCGTGGGGGTCTTTCTTCTAAGGGAACCTAACCCGTATTTATGCAAGGTTCGAAGAAAACCACGGAAAACTCCGAACGGTTAGGCCGACAGCCGCGATTGGGTTCGAACCCAGCACCTGCCGTCTACCAGTTGAGAGGTCCGAACCTCTCGGCCACTGGTGGGGCCTATTCATGAAAGGAAATAAGTTGAGTTTCAAAAGTTTGTCCTTAGTTTTCAACATTTTTTAATTTTAACAAACTTAATAATAAAAAGTGATATTTAAATAAATCTGTGTTAAAATAATAATAAAAAAAAAAAAATAATAAAGAAGTCAATTGTGATTAAAAGAGTATAAAAGATATAGTTAAATTATAATTTTGTCAGACGTTTTTTTCAACACTAAAAAAAAAAAAAAAAAAAAACTACTCTTTCTACTTTTTATTGATAGTTCCTTATGACTAGATTTTCCCTGGGTAATGTTACTTATTCCTTCCACAACCAAGTTTCAATGTCTTATTCCACAATAAGACTAGAAATCTCTTGAGCATAAATTTTTCCTTGCTCAGTGAGAAGTTTATGTTCAATACATTTGCAAATCGCAGATGTTGGGGTTCATAAATGCAATTAGTAAATTCAAATGTTATAATTTCATATTTTAAAATGTTTTTTGGGAATATTAGAAAAATATATTGCTAAATGTGAAATAATGATATTCAACAATGACAGAAAAAGATATCACTTAATGTCACAAACCAATATTCAGAGATATGGGTAAAATTGACCAACATTGGTAAACATAAAAAATAATATTCATAGATATATTTTTAGGGAAGGTCACTTAATGTTTACCAGAACTACATTTTGATTTCGGCCAATATCTCATTTTGATATTGGCCGATATCTTTGTGCTACCTGGGTGCATTAAGCTATGCTTAATTAAGCATAATTATTTGGATAGAGATATCATTTGCGAAGGACATGTCCCATCCCTCCCTTAGAGTAACATAAAAATAAATAGGTTTTTATAACAAGCATGTTTTTTAAGGCATAGTATTAAATTTACAAAATATTAAAAACAATTAAGTTAGCAACAAAGAATGAGATTGAAAATGTACATTAAAAATTGGAGTAATTCTTACTTTTGATACTTGTAAAAAAAGTCTTTTAAAGTCACAAACTCATAGTTGCTTGCAATTTAAAAAAATTATAGCAACAAGTATAAAGCAATAATTATTCCATCTGGTGGAAATGCCATAAATTAAAAATAAAGCTTATTTTAAGAATTATTACAAATGTCCCATCCCTCCCTACTCTCCCCTAACTGACTTATTATTATTATTTATGTAACATAAAGTTAAATTACTTTTTGTAATGCAGTGCGAAAATTCTATTTATTAAAATATCAAAAATTTAAAACAGCATTATTTACCTTTTTTTAAATGTAGTTTTAAATTTTACATAATTTGCATTTAAGATAAATATATAAAGGAAACTTAGCAGGTTATATTTCAAATACTTGATATTAGTTCTGGTAATGATTTAATTAATTGCATTTTACAGAAAAAAAAATGATTTTACTAAATGATAATAACAATGTCTAAACTTTATCAAGGTAATAGGTATATATATATATATCAATAAAATATTAAAGGCTATTATAGAGATTCATCTCTCACCTACATGACAATTGCCACCTTCCTGCATGTGCATACCATAAAAATGTTTCTCTTTCCTGTAAAATTTCTTCTAAAAAGTTTATTTATAAAAAAACTTATTTTTATTTATTTATTTCCTACTTCTGCAAGTATTTCTTCATGTTATAAAAGATATTTGTTGACAAAGTTGTGAGTGACATACAAATGTTACATAACATACATATGTTGACAAAGTTGTGAGTGACAAAGTGACTGAATAGAAGCTGTTTTAAATTTAAGGACTATAAGACTAATTTATTTTCTTTTATAACCTTTTATTATATTGAGAATTATAATCAAATTAGATCTTATTTATTTAAAGGTTTTTTTTAAGTGCTCTTTATATATTTTGAAGCTTGATTTGGGGAACTTAAGCAGCCTTATTAAATTGTTAATAACTTGCACAGCTAGAATATGTATGTAAACCTTTATTATTTAGATATTCATCCATGCACATCTATATGAAAACATTACAAGATATCGCTATAAAATAATAGTGTCAAATACATATTTCTATACTCTATTATGTTATTAGGCCTTTGCATGGTTCAGCGATCTTCTTGTTGAGCATGCTGAAATATTTTGGTCATTATTTGCTGTGGACATGGACACTGTTTTAGCTGAACAACCACCAGACACCTGGGACAGTTTTCCAGTCTTCCAAGTGTTAAATGACTATCTTCGTGTAGATGGTATTTATTATTTGAATTTGAAATACAGATTTATATTGATATACTTTAATTTCTTTAGATATTATTTAATTTTATGATTTATTTCTTAAGAGTAGCATTTAAAAAATGAGAAATTTCTAGATTGCTAAACTTATTTTCATTTCTGATAATTTCCTCTCTCTTACATGTGTAAAATCCAGCTTGACTGTACTACTTTTTACTACAAAATTTTAAAATACAAATATTGTAAACCTCCTTCTTTTTCATTATTTTACCTCTCATCATGCACAATTATAAAAAAAAAAGTGCCATATAATTTTTGTTTTTTTTAGTATAACTTATAAATTTATAAATGTTAAATTTATTAATTAAAGACTTGCTTTTTAAAACACGATCAGCAAATATGAAATAAAGTCAGTCTCATTGCAAGACATAGCTGGGATCTTTGTCTTTGTTCATAGCTAGGTGCTTTTCTTCTCTTCCTTATCTTTGCCATTTTCCCCTTTTACAGCATTGAATTTATGTTTTACAACAAATCTTGGTATATATGTACCTATTGGGATCTCTACTGGAGTTAAGAGAATGCAAATTTTACTTTAAATGCCAAAGATAATTACCTGAATGCTTTTTATAAATACAGTGGAGTCTCTATATAACGAAATCCATCATTCAGTCAAAAAATTTGTTATATAGAAAAATTCGTTGAATAGAGAACGGCAAAAAATTTTTCATTTGATGTTTAAGTTTTGAAATAGAATTGTTTTTGAGGTGTTTAATTAAGCTTTTGAAATATTTGAAACGAACTGTCGAATATTGCGAGTATATTTAATACTCATTAGGTCGCTGGTTCAATTAATACTACTAATAATACTTAAACTTCTTTATATACAAACTATTTACACATTATTTACATTTCGAATAAAGAATACAGATCTAGTGAACACACCATAGGCCCGCTAAGATCGCCGAAAAAAACAATAACAAACGATATTCCAATGTTGCCAAAACAGCAAACCTAAAGTACAGTAGAATGCGCCAAGGAGACGCGCGGCATCCTAGGTTATGGTGAAGCCGTTACAAAAGAATGCGCCATGGAGACGCGATATACAAGATTATGGTGAAGCCGTAACAATATTTAATTGAATTTTTCCAGAATCTGAAACATTTTCGCCACTTCCTTTTTTTTTCAGTGTCTTATTGTTTATTTTCAAAATTATTTACTTTATCAGCAAGAGTTATGCTTATCCTAAAAGCAATTTTGTGCAGATGCAGTAGAAGATAACACCAGCATAGATAAAATTTAGTAACAATTCACCGTTCAAATGATCTCTCACAACAAAAAATGTTCCGAGTTGTCACAAACAACAAACATCCACTCTAAACTTTAAAAGTTTCAGTTTCAGCTAAATTTACGTACATGAAAAACTGCTGAAAAAAACGACCTTTTTCTGTAATTGCTCCCTTATCCCTTCCTTATTACTGCATTACTATCCAAACCAAGAACCAAACAACATTTTCAAGACGACAATTAGGGATGGGACGAATAGTGATTTGGCCGAATAGCCGAATACGGAATATTCAGCCAAATTTTAGGCCGAATACCAACTTTTTCTTTCCAATAAAGAAAATAAATTTTGATTATATATAATTTAAAAAATAGGAGCTCATTAATAATTATTACTCTTAAATGTGCTTTTAAATGTATTTTTGAATTTAAAACACTTATTTTAACACAAAAAAAATTATGAAATTGCATTATACAGTCAAGCCTCTATATAACGAAATCCATCATTCCAGTAAAAAATTCGTTATATAGAGAAATTTGATGTATAGAGTATGATGTTAAAAATAGTATTTAATGTGTAAATTTTGAACAAATATTATTTTTGATCTTTTTAATTTAGAATTTGAAATGTTTAAAAGTATATATTAACCTAACATTTTATTTCTTACTTATTTAAGCAGTTTCAAAAAAGAGAAAAGACATTTATTTGAAAGCTTAATGAAAATCAAATGAGGAAGACTTACATAAATTTCAGAGGAAGAAATCTGTAATTTTTTGTTGTTTTCATTTTGAAATTACAATTGTTACGCTCTCAAAAAAAATTCTCAAATTTTAGCAAGGAATGAAAAATTGTAGTTGATATTTTCCTCCATTTGAAGGTCTCTCTTATGTGCTCTCATTGATTCCTCTCTTATATGTGTAACAATTCAATTGACTGTGTTTTGAGAAGGATGTTGAAAGGTGTGTGGGAGGTGGGATGAACTTGTTAGATTTAAAGAATAAGGAGAGAAGTAATATTTATAAAAAAAAAAAAAACCTCTCCACTGAACGATAAATCAAAAATAAGTGATGGAAAATTGATTCCATATGATTTCGAAGCTTTTTTTAAAACTGAATAAATTAAGATCAATTTATGAAAAAATTCGTTATATGGAGATAGATATTTCGCTATATAGAGTCTGTTTTTAATGTAATCATGCGAAAAGGGGACCGTTCTTACTAAAAATTCGCTATATGGAGAAATTCGATGTATGGAGTTTCGTTATATAGAGGTTCGACTGTATTCTTTTATCTTAATGTACATCAAATTGATTTTCAGTAAGTCAGGATGGTAAGATATTTTCATTAAAATATGAAGAATGTGCTTCACTTTTACTATCAAATGATACTTTAATCCTTTCTTCCATCCAAAATTAATAATATTCTTAATCTCTCTCTCTCTCAGAACTCACGAGGAGATATTGTTTGAAATAATGAAGTAAATTTGATCATTTATAGAGCTTGTGTCCCTAATAATAAGCAAATTCGTAAGAATGAGACTACTCTGAAATCAGTTGCCAAGCTTTACATTACAAATTCCGTTAAAGCAGAAGGTTATGCTTAAAGTAGAACGCATATAATAACAAAATCTTTGATATTTGAATTGGCGCATACTATATTCAACATCAATATTTCACTTATTCAACAAGCATTAAAAGGATAAACAGAAATTGATAACAACATGAATGAAAGAATATGTAAATTAAAAATATAGACATAATAATGTTTCATATTTAAGTCAGTAATTATGCAAATTATTTAAAAGTGAAAACTATAGAATAAAAAAATTATTTTGTTCAGTATTTAGAATTTATGTGTAGATACTTATTAAATCATCTTCATAAAGCAAGTTGTGCCATCTAATGCATATCTAGTTTGCCACCAGTTCTGTCTTCAGATGTACCGTTGTATTTGGAATAGTGATATTTGATATCTAATTTTGAAAATGAATCTTCGTTAATACACACTGTGAATGAATTTTTTCATTTCTTTCTTTATAGAAAATAAGTTACGAATTTCATAAGAACTTTTTTTATATGTGCATGGAATTTGCAGACATTGATAAATATTCATGTGTTTTAGAATAAGGCAGTGTTTTTCTTTTTTTTTTCTATAAGTGTTTTTGTATCTTGAATTTTAATATATCATTCTCTAATGAAGTACATTAAATCTCCAACATGGGCAGCATTTTCTAAAATATCACTAACTTTTATAGGGAATACAGAAAGGCTGTGTATTTTTTAGCAATTGAATAACTGTATATTTTGTAAGTAAGAATGAGAATGACTTCATAAATGAAGTAGCCAATTTGGATTAGAGAAAAAAAAAATGCAAGAAATGAAATTCTTTAAATCCTAAATTTATTTGGCAAGATGTCTTTCACTATTCGGCGAGATTTTAGCAATATTCGGCTACAGGTATTCGGCCGAAGTATTCGATCAACAAGCCTTCAATATTCGGCCAACCGAATATTCGGCAAAAGGACCGAATATTCGTCCCATCCCTAACGACAATGGAATAGTTTTATCGTTTAGGATGCTTTGTGATTATTGCAAATCTCTCCATTAGCAAGCAAATGTTTCAATCTTTTCCAAGAACTCATGCTCATCTTGGCTAAAACAAAGTCAAGTGTAACCATGCAAAAAGGATGTTATTTTTAGAGGGGGGAGGTTGAATGCCTTTTTTTGGCCATCAGGAATAAGGTAGAGGAATGTAGCCATGAAATATAAATCAGAAATCAACAAAAAAAATTTATTCTACAAATAATTTGAAGCGTTTTCTGAACATATAAAAGAAAACTTTTGGAAAAATTTGTTAAATGGAGATATATATTTCGCTATATGGAGATTATTTTTAATGTAATCATGAAAAAAAGTGACCGTCCCTACAAAAAATTCGTTAAATAGAGAAATTCGCTGGATAGAGTTTCGTTATAGAGAGACTCGACTGTATATACCTGACCTTGATTTAGTTTATTTTCAGTTCAAGGTTCCAAGTTGTGTAGTTATTGTTATATATTTATTTATTTTTTTTAAAGAAAACTTTTATACTGCATGTTAGTGTTAATTGAGAGAGACTGCTTCTTTGTTTTTTGTGTGTTGTAAACCTTGCTGATTCTATCACTTGCTTAATCTATTTTGACTTTTGTTTTGTGTTATTTAATGCATGATATTTGCTTGACAAATGTGCATTTTTTAGTAAAATATATAAGCATCTTTTTGGCTGATGTTTCTATTGAAATTAAGTTATATTTGCTACTGTAAAAAACTTTTAATTTGTATTTGCATGTTTGTTATGAAATATTCTCTACATATGTACTATGCTAAACAATAAGTGATATTAATATACTTATTGCAAATTTAAATTAACAAATGAGGCATTGTTGAGATTTAAAGGTCAGCATTGCATAATAAAGAAAATTTAAAATCAACTGATCAATTATCATCCAAAAAATATGTTGAAATTAAATGTATTGTTACTACAGTGCCAGTAAATAACAAAATTGTACATATAATGATAAATTGTACATAAGGGAATTATCTTTTTCTACCTGATGATCAGTAAAAACATAATAAGTTTTCAGGAATAATTGATTAACAGCTTCTTTTGTTAAGCGATTAATAGCAATTAGTAGTTACCTAACAAGACAAAACTAATTCAGGCTTTTTTTTTTTTTTTTTTTTTTTTTTTCAAATATAATTCTCCTCTGCACTATTCACCAGATAAAAGGAAGTTCTGATTAATTACTCCTGAAACTGTAGATGTTTTTATTCATCATCTGTAGTAAAATATCTCTCTTATATATACGTTTTCCTCTTCAGTTATTTTAATATCTTTATAAATGTTTGAATAAATTAAACTTAAAACTCAAAATATAATAATAAATATTATAAAATAAAAAATGTGCTTATATAATTATAGTCCAGGCATTTGGTAAAAAATAAATGCAAGTTTTGGTGTAGTTTTGATTTTTGGTTCCCTTTATGTTTTTTGGGTCGCTGAACACGAATCTGGCATTATCCAACAAAATTTCTCCCCGGAAACACGTTTTTTTGGCAAAAAACGTGTAAAAAATGTGACTTTTTTTCGTTTTTTCTAAATAATTTCAAGATTATGCATTTTACATAGAAGTCATCAATACATAAATTAAGGAGCACAAAATTTCCTACATTTTATGTATTTAAAGTTTTTTTCTATGATCAATGGTTTAGCCGTGAGAGAGCCACAAAAATGGGTGTGAAAAGCAAAAAATCCTGAAAAACGTGAATTACAGCACCGTACGTCGATGAAACATGAAAAACAACCATTTTATGCAAATTTTCCCCACCTAATAATACTAAATATATTACTATTGACTATATTTTATTAATCTGATGTTCATCGTTTCTTTCATAACTAAAAAATAAATAAAAATGAGTATATCTGATATCTTCATTTGCTATTACAAAATAATAATAGTAATAATTTCTAAATATTACTTTTAAATAATGTAAACAAAATAACTAAAACAGACTTTAACTGATCCCATCTGCACTTTCCCTCTTGATTGAAGGGGTACAAGTGTGAAATAACGTTGGTCAAGCGCCCACCCCCGCATCCCATGTCCACGTTCAGTAGAACACTAAACCCCCCCCCCCTTCCCCGCCAGTCTCGCCTCTGTTAGAAATATGCATCGCACAGATCACTAGCTTATCAGGAGGACACATTCCTCTCAGTTTCCATATGTAACTGCTTACTTATAATTTAGTAATTCACTGTTTGTGTCTTCGTGAATATAGTGAACAGCTAAAGTGATTTTGCGCGATGTCGCTGTGTTTTGTTTGTGACTCTCCTTTAGAAGAGGGGCCGTCAGTGAAAATTAGTCGAGGTATTGCAGCGTTAAGCAAGGCAAATACAGAAAGAAAGGATAGAAAGGCAGTTTTCCTAAAGGGGAAAACCTCAGTAGATATACAAGTTAAGTGTAGAAAAGCATACGTAAATGAACGGATGATTACTGCTTATGTGAAGACAGTTGAGGAACAAAGTGCTCACTTCTCAAATTTTAAGATCATCAACTCCTCAGTTTAATTTTTGAACTAATTGTTTTATATGTGGACTGTGCATTTCGGAAGAGTTCATTGCAACACAAGCGAACGCAATACTGCATACAGTGTGCGACACATGGAAGTACAATTCTGAAAGCAGCAAGAACTCGCAATGATGATTATGGGCAGGCTATAATTCATCTCATTGAACTAGTGAATGATTTGATCGCAGCAGATGCTCAATACCACATCAAATGTTTTAAATATATTTATAGGAGGCCGAAGGTTCAATAACAGAAGAAATGTGGTCCGTTTGCCGAGGCAATCGACAGAGCAATGCAAAGTACATACAATTACCTTGAAAATCATGATGACGAATGTCAATTCTCCATGGAAGAGCTAATGAAACAGGTTACAGGGAGTTATCAACCTAATATGAGAACTATAAAGTTTAACCTCATTGAGAGATATGGAGACAACATACTGATCACAAAGAATCAGAAAAAAAGTCCATTGTGTGTTTCAAGAATATAGGAGGGAAGATACTGACTAATGCATGGTATCAGCAAACATGTAAGTCTGATCGAGATGAGAGACTGCACGTGCTTGAAGCAGCAGCAAAAATTATTTGCAAAGATATCAGATAGAAGATTTGCTTCGGGAAACTGCAAAAAAATCGCAGTTGTGTGTCAAGACGAAGAGGATGAACTAGACTTTGAAACCGATCTGGAAATGGATTGCCCACACAATGAATCGGATGACCCAATGGAAGGGGAAATAGTTATGCCGCAAAGTATCAAATATTTACTATTAAATAACTTTTATTTATAATATTGATAGTTATAAAAACACCCACTAATCCCATTCGTCTATTTTATATTTTGTAGATGTCGGTGAAAAGCAGGGATCCTCAAATAAAAGAAAGCGAAAATAGAACTTTGTTTTTTAAGTAAATGTACTTACTAATGTACATAATTATTTATTATTAAATAATAATTCATAATGAGTCGTCGTTTTTATTGTTAGCAACTTCATTGTAAAATATAGTCGATCATAATATCTTCAGTATCATTTAAAGTCAATCTTTACTAAAAAATGGTCATTTTTCATGTTAAATCTATGTACAGAGCCATAATTCGTATTTTCCGGATTTTTTTAATTTTCACACCCGCATTTTGAACTTCTAGAACTTTAAGAACTGGAATCTGTGCCAGCTTTTATATGTTAAAGCCCGGTTTAGTTATTTTATTTACATTATTTAAAAGTAAATTAAGAAATTATTACTATTATTATTTTGTAATAGCAAATGAAGATTTTGATCACAAATATGTCCATTTTTTATTTATTTATTAGTTATGAAAGAAACAATGAACATCAGATTAATAAAATATAGTCAATAATAATAATTTAATAAATATTAAGTGGGAAAAATTTGCGTAAAATGGTTATTTTTCATGTTTCATCGACATACGGTGCTGGAATTCACGTTTTTCAGAATTTTCTGCTTTTCACACCCATTTTTGCGGCTCTCTCACGGCTAAACCATTGATCAGAGAAAAAAAACTTTAAATACATAAAATGTAGGAAATTTTGTGCTCTTTAATTTATGTATTGATGACTTTTATGTGAAATGCATAATTTTGAAGTTATTTAGGAAAAACGAAAAAAAGCCACGTTTTCTGCACGTTTTTTGCAAAAAAAAACATGTTTCCGGGGAGAAATTTTGTTGGATAATGCCAGATTCGTGTTCAGCGATCCAAAAAACATAAAGGGAACCAAAAATCAAAACTACACCAAAACTTGCATTTATTTGTCCTTTTTGAGCACGTAATGCCTGGACTATTAGTTATAACCTAATCAACAAATCCAGAATTATTTAGTTTAATTTTTATCTTGCTTTCTATGTTGAACAATTTTGATTGTGGGGGTTATTTTCTCTTACCCTAAGCTAAGTTATTTGTGTCAGCAATTTTTTTAATTTTTTTTTGTAAATATTCCATTATTATCATTAATATTTATCATAAACATTTTGACATTTTCTTTAGAAAATCTATGCGGAGGAAGATTTCACCAGCATCTGCGTGATACATTTGCTCCTCAAGTTGTGCGATACGTTGACCTCATGGAGTCATCTATTGCTCAGTCCCTTCACAAAGGCTATGAAAAAGAAAGATGGGAACTCAAAGGGTACATAAAATCCATTATTAGTTTTTGTATTGCATCTTTAAAAAAAAATACTTAGTGATTCACCTCACTCTTTTGCTTTTTTTACTATTTCTTTTAATACAAGTTTTTAATGTTAATCAAATTTTTGTAAGGGATTTGGCAAAACTTTAGGTATTTATGTTAAAAATTAAATAAAAGAACAAATGCATTATGATTTGGAGTTCTAAAAATCAATTTTTCATATTGAATTTAAAAAATTTAAATTGCCCATGTTGAATAAAATGAATATATTAAAATTGAATTAGATAATAATTATTTGGATTCATTAAGAAGTAGTCTTAAACAGAATCAGGTGAGGAATATATATATATATCCTCAATTCTAGTTATTTTAATATAATGGTAATTTATTTATATCTTGAATGCTTCATCTCATTCAGTGGTGTAGCCAGAATTTGGTTCTAGAGGGAGTTTTGAGCAGTGGCGTTGCTAGGATGTGTGATGCCCGAGGCGGAAGTAATGGGTGTCAGCACGAGCCACCATGATGTCACCCCCCCCCCCCCCCTAATTTGTCATATTTTTTCAATCACAACTTTACGTTATTACAACAAATGACCATACCATTCCTTATTTTTTTTTCTCCTCCTGCATAAAAAAAACCTCTGGAGTTATTCCTCACTTAACCCATAGTCCGAATAAGTCAATGTCGTGTCTATATGTAGAAGAAAATTCTTTCTTTTAAAGTTTGCTTTTTCTAACTACTCGTTGGTTAGGTTGGTTTTTGTTCTCTGGTGCAAATGTTATTTAGAGACAGCATTCTGTATAAAATTTCACAATTCTCTAAGAAAAGAAAATTAACTCTGTTGTGTTGAGATCTAGAAATTTCATTTTATATCAGACTTTTTTTCCAAAATCTTATAAGATTATATATATTTATTTGCAAATAAAGATTGAGTGTCACCCCTTAGAGGGTGACACCCGGGGCGGACCGCCCTGTCTGCCCCTCGCTAGCTATGGTACAGGTTTGAGTGTCTGATAAAGGTGTTTGCCGGTTATTTGAATCGCCGGTTAATGGAATCGGTACTAATTAGAATATTCACTGTATAATAGTTAAACTCAAAGAGCACCTGTGTGGCAGGAAATCATCATTCTTTTAACATAATACTTCTCAGAAAAGGGATTTAGTTAAAAGAACTAGTTTTTACTTAACTAATCCATTTAAAATGCACTTTCACAGTTTTAAGTAGAATTGTTGGCATCTAATTGAATCACTTTATTAAATTAAATCTGATTCAATAAAGCAGTGCATTCGAAGTACGCCAAAATGTTTAAATATGAAGTTTAGTTTTGATTCATATAAGCGGCAATCATAGCGATCTCTTTTAGCTTTGGGAAGGGTTTTAACCCCAAAACCACCCCCTTGGCTGTGCCACTGATCACATTTATTTATACATTTATATTTGCATAAAAAATTCTGAACAGGGTTGTTTCTTTTTTGCTTTTTTTTTTAAATATATATATATATATATATAAAGTCTGGAAGTGTTGGGTAAAATCACTTAATCTACTGAATTTGTGTATGTTTGATACATAAAATTATTGCTGTGGTGCAAGAAAACTAAATTCTTACACTTTTTTGTAATCAACAAAAAAAAAATTCTTACAAATTAATTATTTAATAAAAAAGATAGATTGCAAAACCTTGTATCTGGAATGCTTCGAAAACCAGAATGCAAAATGATAACAAAATAATATTTTGTTTCATTTAAAAAACATAGAAACTAAAGATATATTTTACATTAAGCGTGGGATACAGAGAGATTCATTAATGGATGATCTAATTTGTAGTCATCTGCAATATTTTTTTATAGTGGTGAATGAGTATGAAGTTGAAGAATTTAAAATTTTCGAGGAAAAAAAAAATCACAGATCGGCTGAATTAAACTAAAGAACTTTCATGTTCAGAAATTTAATTGTTGGATCAAAAGGAGGCCAGCTAACCGTACCTATACCAACCCTTCTTTACCTCCTCTTGCTTGGTGCCACAGGGAACAAAATTCATTGCTACCCTCATCTCTTATACTTGTGGACATGGAGTTGCAATTTCTTTTGCTAGAAAAACTCTTTTCTTTTGGCATTAATTCGTGAAATTGGGCACTTTATCCATAATTTCATCTATCAATAATGTTTTTTCTTAAACTCACAAAAAATTTATGCATATATATTTGATACGTGTATGTAAATTTTAATTATTATTAGTAGTAATAACTATTAATTCACAGAAAAATCAACAGTATAAAAAATATTATCTGTTAATTATACATATGTAAGGTGTCCTGGGGTAATAATACCACATTAAGTTTCTACCAATTTTCATGCCTTAGTTTTAGATTTTTTCCCCCCAAACAAATATAGGATTTGATGTAGCAACATATTGACTATACATACAAGAAAGAATATTTCAACTGATATGTATCCATAAAATATAGTAGCATGATATCTTGACGCTATATAGTATTATTACCTAATTATATGGTTAATAATCCAATGCAAACAAAAGTATAAAATAAGATTGAACAATGGTATGTAAATTGTCCAGTTCTAACGATGCAAACTTTGCAGCCCTGGAAATTGATGAATTGCTTTTACTTACCATTAATTTTGGTATCAAGATACTTGATATACTCAGGATATTTGATGTACTTTACTTGTCATTTGACATTTTATTCTTCTGATATGAAAAAATTTGCAGCATTTAGGACCTACAATTTTTCTCGCTTTTCCAACTATGACAATAATTATCTCTTGTGCATAAAATAAAAATAAATTTTTAAAAATGTAGTTCTGTTACTGAAAAGAATCATCTGGAATAATAAACAATAGTGGATATCTTTATTTCCTCAGTATAGATATCGTGCAGTATTAAACTTTGAATTTGATGAAAGATTTTTTTATTTATCTTATCATGAGGGATGTTGTACATTTTAATATTTTTTTTAATCTTTTCTTTTGGAGTATTTAAAGTAAAGTAATTAATAAGTATAGTAGTTAAAGTAATATTAATTAACATAATAAAACAGGGACTTGATAATTACAAATTTATTATGTTAATTAATATTTATTTTTTAAATAATAACTTGTTTATTTTTAATTTCACAGCCATGGATGTATAACTTCTGAAGATTTGTTTTGGAAACTTGATGCTCTTCAGTCTTTTATACGTGACTTACATTGGCCTGATGAAGTTTTCGCCAAACATTTAGAACAAAGATTAAAACTCATGGCTTGTGATATGATAGAATCATGTATTAATAGGTAATTTATATTTTTACATTAATAATTATAATTTATGTGCTTGGTATTTCATATCTTCATAAGCATTTAACCAGGGATCTGAAGTAACATGTTACAAATAGCGAAAATGCAATAATTGTTCATTCTTACTGTAGTTTGTTGTGAAGCAATTCTACATTTTGAACAATGTATGATAACGATTTGGGCAATACAAAAAATCAGTAGTTTGTTGTGAGAATTGATGCTACTTTCAACACTACTCCAGAAGGGAAAAAATGTCATTAAGTCACATGTCCCTTATTTACTTCTTTTGTACAAAATTTGTTTCTCAAAAATTTGCTAAAGTTGTTTTTCTATAACTTTCTAGATCAGGGATCCTCAAACTATGGTACGCATACCTGTATTGGTACACGTACCAATACTGGTATGTAGCTCTGGTGTGGTTTACTGGTATGCAAAAGTGCGATACTGGTTGTAGTTTCCAGCTCAATGAACTAATTGACTGTGACCGCGAGATAACTGTTTCAGAACTTTCACAAACCGAAACTAAAACCTATGTGCACGCACAGCTCTTTGTGTTTTAAGATGTTAATTAGAATGCTGTATTGATTGTTGTTTGTAATGTGTCTGTAATTTGTAACAATTAAAGTGTGATGTGCTGTAATATAAAGATTCTTCACTTTTAAATAATATCTCACCCACCTCACGACAAGACGCGTCAAGTGGCGAATGAGGATGGGATATTTTTACAGTAATTTCTTCAATTTGGAATAGAGTGATGCTCAAAGACAACTATTTATTATTTAAAGCAAATGTAAATTGAATTATTTGATAAAAATCTGAAAGGAACACAGTAGTGATTATTACTGTAAAGTAGTTTATAGTCGTTACATTTTAAAACAAGCAGTTGTAATTAGTTACATTTTTGATAAAGTAGTTGTAATTCCATTATATTAAAAAAGTAGTTTTTCTGACATTTGCATGGGACTTTCTTTTTGCAGATTTGTAAATATTCCTTTAATTTTATTAGAATACAAGATTAGAATTATCTTCAAACAGTCCATACTCCTTATTTTATCTGTAATGTTTCTTTTATATACTTTTAATTTTCATTATCAATATACAGAGTGTCCAACGAAATAAAGCCACCATGATTTTGCACTGTAATTAGACACTAAACAAATCATGAGATCGAAACAAATATATTAAGAGAGTCTATACAGAAATGCATATTTACAAGGAATAAGTCATTCCTTGTCCAACTTGGTTAGGAAAAAAATGAATAGATAAAAAAGAGGGGTAAAAAAATGCCTGCCAAAATAAAGCCACTACTGTTAACAGCCAATATATCTGCCATGCTTATATATAACTTGGAATATATGATGTGACAGACCATTTGCCAATCTCTGGAAGACAGTAACATCAATATTATCCCAGTCTTCAATGATGGCAGCCTTCAGTTCTTCCATAAACTATCTGCCATTGGCATATTCAGGCCTACTGAGGATACCCCACACATTTTTTTAGGGACTGAGTAGAAGGTACAGAGCAGGCTTTTCCATTACATGTCTCTAATTATCCAAAAACTATTACTGTGAGGACTTTGCAAAGGTTAAAGAGGTGTTTTTCTGCTGTATAGTCCAACTAAGCCACCAATTCTCTCCACAATTGGCAGTAAATGTTTTTCTAGCAATTCTTGATAATCTGTAGCATATATGCGGTTTGAGGGAAAAGCCAATTTAAGTTTGCCACCATAGCCAAAGCCTCCCAACCCTATTAATTAGCCTCCACTATGATGTCTTTTGGAGAAAACTTCCTCTCCTTTCCTCATGTCATGCCAATAGAAAGCAAGACTCTATGGGCCATCCAAACTAATTTTTTTTCTCATCTGAAAATATTACAAGATGTCACTGGTCCTTCCAGGTTTGATGAAATTTGGCCCTATTGACTCTGCTTTGCTTGTGGATAGCTTTCAGCGCGGCTGATAGGGTAGGCTTATTAATGGTATTTGGAGACTTTGACTATGATGATAAACTTAACCAGGCTTTTCACTCAGAACGAATGTAGGTTACCTATTACCAAGAAATGCTAGAAACTCGTTTATTAGCATTTGCAGAGAGAATTGATGACCCAAGTTGGATTTTCCAACAATACAGAGTTACCATAACCTTTGAAAAATCTTTCTAGGAATGGTTTTTGGATAATTGGGTGCATATCATGACATGGCCTGCCCTGTATCCTCAAAGAAAATGTGTCAGGTAATCTCAGTAGGTCTGTATATACCAATGACAGACAGTTTAACTCTATAGCAGAACTGAAGGCCGTCATTATTGAAACTTGGGATAATATTGATGCTACTGTCTTCCAGAAATTGGTAAATGGTATGCTACATCATATATTCCATGTTATATATGTACATGATGGATATATTGGCAATTAACAATAGTGACTTTATTTCTGCGATACACATTTTACCCCTTATATATTCTTTATTTTATTTTTCCTGCCCAGATGAGGCAGGGAGTGAGTTACTGCTTGTAAATACGTATTTTTATATAAACTTTCTTATTATATTTGTTTCATTTTCATTGATTGTTTCCTGTCCAATTACAGTACAAAATCATGGTGGCTTTATTTCTTTGGTACATACTGTACTTTTTTAAATTTTCTCTGGCAGTCTATTCTTTATGTACTCATTATAATGTGATTAATTTCTTATTCATTGAATATCATATTTACTCATGCATAATGCACATTCTTATTTTATGAAGAAAGACAAAAATAATTAAATCTTATATGTGATGCACATCATGCTATTTTAATGATGTACAATCTGTTTTTTTTTTTTTTTTTTTTTTTTTTGTTAAATTAAAGATTCCTAGAAATCTTGACTCTTTTCCCCGTACGCTTAAATTATGTATAAATTCATCTGTGCTTCACTTTCTTATTGAAATATCATACAATTCAGGTTTTTAGTTTTTGTACTTTTTTTTGGAAACATTATTTAAAAATTGTATTGGCATTAAAACAGATTCCATAATATA
Source organism: Maratus speculifer (assembly GCA_964019185.1). NCBI lineage: Eukaryota > Metazoa > Arthropoda > Arachnida > Araneae > Salticidae > Maratus > Maratus speculifer. The sequence goes on from OZ025289.1 coordinate 383,192,382, forward strand.
CAAAATATGGCATTGAAAAAGGCAATTATTTTCCTTGCTGCAGTAAAAACTGTTAAGCTAGGATTCCAATGAACAAAAATAAAATTCTATTTTCAGCACTGCTATTGTATTGTGTTATTTTCATTAAAACTAAAAGGTTTCACTATTTAATGCTGGATATTACAGGATCCATTTGACAAGCTTCACTATATATCTAAATTCAATTTTCTTACAAAATCTACTGGTTATATTTAGTGATTTAATCTTTAAAATGTAGTTTCATGTAACTGTCAGATATTTGCTTAATATTCTGCACACTTTCTTATTTAAACCTAAAATTATATATAAAAAGTACATTTTATGCACTGATAAAAGTGGCAAATTAGTACTATAATATATCATCATAATGTATTCCTCGGTGCACTTTGTTTGTACAAACTTCTATTGCAAACAGAGATTTTTCAAAATATTATATGTGTGTGGTAACATTTATATCCCTTTCTTCAAAAGAAGAAACTGTGAATCTTAGTATTAATTTATAGATTTATCCTTCAAAGTATCTTAAATGCATTTATGTAAATTGTTTTTATTTACTTATTTTTAGAACACTGCAGGCATTTCAGCAGTGGCAAAAAAAGGGCAGTAAATGGACTAGTACAGACTACATAGTTCCTTCAGAAATGTGTGCTATGATAAATGTTGTTCTTGAAGCCAAAAATCAGGTTTGTATTACATATCAAATTTATTTCAAACTTCTTGTTTTTTAATTCCTCAAATTATAATATTATATAAATTTTAATTATTTTTCCTATTTAATTTGTGACAGACATGAAATAATTATCACTTATTATTATTATTTGTATTTTTTTCAACTGTTTTATCTATCAGAACCAAAACTCAGTCTATACATAAATCTGCAGCATTTAGTTGAAATTATTTAAAAACAAATCTATCTTAAATGAACTTTGACCTATTGATAAATACATACATTCACTAACCTACTATAGTCCATTTACTTAATGGAGGCGGTTCAGTTCTCCGACTGGCCTTGCTTGCTATGGTGAAAATCACTCACCGCTCTTCTTTTTTTCCCACTGCTGCTCTGCTATGACAGTTCGGTCGGGAGCCGCGAAGACACATATTTGGTGCTAATTTCTCCATTAAATTTTATGCATTAGCCCAGGTTTTACCCGGGTTTGAATGATATTTATTAATGGATATACATCGTGAAATTTATCCTATACTGAGACCGACAGCTGAATCATTAATTTAGCAAGGTTTTTCCAACAACCGATTAGCACATTTTGCATAATTTTTCTTTTGCCGATTAGCAAATTCTCCATTTACCATAAAACTAAAGATTATTATTTGAAAAAGGATAATTTTTTTGTTTTGCATTAATCGAAAAACAAAATAAAGGATTCAGAACCAAGCATCATAGAAATTTCATGCTTTATACAATAAAACTATAAATACAAAATAATTTTTTTATTACAAATTTTACCGTAAGTATACGCTCGTGTGCTTTTTTGTTCTCTGATCTGTTCTTTAGTTTAAATGACTTAAGTCAATATCAAAAAGAAATATTTATGATTAAGTTGTAAATAAAAGTTTACTTAAAGTAGGCAATTTATTTTTCACTGACTGTTCTAAGTTGATGTTGTTTGACATAATTACTGATTCTGCATTAAAATTTAGCTATAAATACATAAAGCTTAGAATTTTGTTTCAAAAGAGGAAACGGGGGTTGGAGGGAGGGGGGGGGGGGTAAAGGACAAGGGGTTTATCTACAAACTCTATAATTAATAAAAGTTGATTGATTAAACTCATGTTGTTCATTTATACTTCCTTTGAATGAAAAAATAAAAGATATCTTATTGGCTGATATTTTAAAAGTAAATATTTAATGTATCGAAAAAAATCAAGCTTAATGATGTTTAGAAAATAAATGTAGGACGAATTTCACTATATATATCCACAGTGCTGTAGTTGGAAAAAAATATTTGTGGGAACTTTTTTTTTTTTTAATTTTATTTATTTATTTTTTTTTTTAAGAGTAGATGTTGATGGTACCGGATTTTCACGTATCCAAAATCCAATTTAAAACATTTAGTCAAAAACAGACTTTTTTCAAGACAGAAACATAACTATAATGGTTAAATTTAACAATCATAATTATTATATTATAGTTATTATAGCTCTATAGTTTTATTTTAACTCTTTAGGTTTTTTCTAGTCTCCAGTATCAATAAATTTGATAATTATCATCATAATGACAATAATTATCGTTTTGCTCGGGGAAAAGAAAAAGTTAGTGCTCGTGCGCAATATTTTAAATTATTTTACAGTAATAAACCAAATATTTCTGGGAAAGGTGTTCCCACCCAATTACAGCACTGCATATCCATTAAATAAACATCACTTCAACCCAGGTAAAACCTGAGCTAATGCACAAAATTTAACGGAGAAATTAACACCAAAAAATGCTTCCTCCCGACTCCCAACTGACCAAACTGTCAGAGCGGAAATGCAGTGGGAAAAAAGAAAAGAGGCGGTAATACGCTGATTTTGACCATAGCAAGCAAGGCCAGAGGGAGAACTGAACCGCCTCCGTTAAGTAAATGGACTATAGTTAATTATTCACACACTTGTCTGTCTGCAAATACACGTTATTTGTATGCATGTATGTGCATGCTATTAGCAAAATCAAAACATTAATCAATCATTCTTTTTAAACAAGCATTTTATAACCAAATCCTTTTTTAACTTTAAAGTTATTTATAGATAAAAAAATTTGTATGGAGAATTTCAAAATACTTAACATTTAGTTTTTAATTGAAAAACAAAAAAAAGTATTGAATTTGATCAATAGAGAGTAATTGCACATCTAAGTGAGATAAGAAAAACAAATTTACAGCTGTTTTTAGTTTAGTAAAAATTAAAAAATATTTGTGTATGTTTAAATACATTTCTAGATTAAAACTGCAAAAAATTTTTTTATTTGTCATTGATGTTTGTACTAAATTTAACATAGTGACCTCTTATATCTATGTAATTATAGAGGTGTATTTAAAACAGTGCATAACTGAAAGCAACATATTAAGGAATGACGCTTCTTTCTTAATTTTTTAAACATGCATCAATTATATGTAATGGTGAAATAGATATTTTTGTTACCGTAAAATTATGTATAATTAATCTTATTAGTAATAAGATTGTAATAGTATTTTTTTATATAGCATTTAATTATTTAATTTTTTCAGTTTGTATAACATTGAACATAATATTAAATTTTATTCAACATTTTGTCCTGAAGAAACATTATTTGTTGTATTTACATAAGATTAAGCCCAGTGTTGAATTCAAACACTTTTCTCCAGGAGGGATTTCTGTGGCTCCGGGGGTGACACAATAGAGTTCCGGGGGGATGCCCCCCCCCCCCCCCAGGTCACCCCCTGAATTCAACACTGATTAAGCCAGTTTTTTAAGAATCATTAATATTAATTTACTTTTCTTAAGCTGTGTTTATAGAATAGTTTCTAAATCATCCAAATGTATGATTTTATTTGATAATACATCAACATTTTGATTGCTTTAATGAATATTTGTATCAAAAATCACCATTGTAATTTTCTTGAGTTTTGAGTCTCAAAACTTGAAAAAGCAATTCTCTGTCTCTTAATAAAAATGTTTGCCAAGTGTAAAAATTGTATGTGCATAATCTAGAGAGGATTTATAATAGATTTTATATCAAAAATATAGCTTACTATTTTCTCGCTCTTTATAATGAAAACAGAGACAATTAAAAAAGTACACATGAGTAAGAAATCATTATAATGTTAAAATTTACAACAAAATAGAGTACTTCATCTAAAAATTTTTACTTTTATAAAAAGGAATGTTTAACATAAAAAATATAACTCATTGAGTTTATTAATAAAAAAAAATAGTTTCATTAAAAAAAAAAAAAAAAAAAAAAAAAAAAAAATCCCATTTGGATACAAATATTGCTGTGTAAACTGCTATAATAATAAATAATTGATTAAAAATTATAAAACAAGAGATTGCTAAAAAGAAAAAAAATTTAAAGATACAAGTTCAATGTAGATACTGCCATTGCAGTATTCAGTTTCGCCTCCGATAAGGAAAAAAAAAAAAAAAAAAAAAAAAAAAAAAAAATGTTAGAGGTTTTTTAGAAGGGCGACCGCGTTTATAATGCAATGAACTAACTTCATTTTTCTTGTGTTTACCAATATAATAGCAAACAGAACGGCGTGAAATACCCAGTTGATTAGCAATTTCTCCCTGAGACTTTGGAATTGGGAAATAATAAAGAGATACAATTTCACGTCCTACTTCTTCATTGACTAGATTCATCAAAAACGGATTTTTTCTTTAGTTTAAATGCTTTTTTATAGACTCTGGAAAAAAGAAAATGCATTTTAACAATAAAACGAGTGAAATCCCGTCGAATTCGACGAATGAAATGTTTAAAAGACCCGATCGATTTTGCTTTAAAAAAAAAAAAGCAAAAGTAATTACATTATTGAATCAATATATAATAAATATATTTCCAAACTTAATGTCAAGTTTTCCAGTTACAGTTTTGCATGCAAATAATTGCACATCTTCAGTTAAAATTGCAATCTGAGTGCCGGCGAAATCCATAAATTTTATTTTATATGCACTACAGAAAAATAGATTTATTTAAAAAAAAAAACTAATTTCATTTTTACTATGACATTATTTTCACTAACTGAAGTCATCTGAAAGTAAAATGTCAATCTCAGTGTCCATAATGAAAAGAAATATCGAAATGTAATATCGTTATGAGTAAAAATGCGATGTTTTAAATAGTGACGTCATTTTCTCTTCAAATGTTTTTTAAAAGTTACTGTTATTAGTAATATGAAAAAGGCGTCCGTAATAATATTGTAAATTCATTTTATCTGGTTGCTGAATGCCATCATTTTCCTCATTTGAAATATTTCTTACTTTGCTTTAGACATTAATTTTTATCATAAATTATTTTCTGTCATTTTATTTACATTATTAATATTATTTCTCAGTAAATACATTTTTTTTACCTCAATTAGTGCATAATTATATGCAATCATTTTATTGTGGTTAAATTTTACGAAAACAATTAACTTTTTTCTTTTAAATGCGAGGACATGTTCACTGATGAAATAAAGTTTCTGACTTGTGGAAAGTAATAATGGAAAATTAATTTTTATTATCGAGAGAAAAGCTAAACTAAGTTGCCACCATTTTGAAGAAATATCGTAAAAAAGCATTTAAAATTAAAAATAAAATATAAAAATGGAACTAAATTAAAAAATAGCTAAAATGGGCACAACTACAAATAAATAGTTTTCATTTAATAAAATAATTATCAAAATCGATTCAGTAGAAAATTCAGGGCTGATGACACGACATTTTTAGCTTGTCTGAAAGAAATAGCATCGGATGCTAAAACTTCTTTAAATGAAAATTATAGATTTATTGTGATACAAAAAATTTAATGAAGTTATATAAATCCTATTAAGCTTTTCCTCCAATGAGCTGTGTCCATCAATACACATCCAGTCTCGAAGCAGAAACTAGCCTTTTTTGCACCCAAGGCAAACATGATTTTTAGCAGTCCTCTCCCTCCCCACCCCCCTCCACTGCAAAGTATATTTACAAAAGAAATTTCATTAATTTTCTAATAGCAGGCTTATTTTTAAATTTAAATTATGTCATCATAAAGTGTGTAATATTGAACTATATAATCTGCTTTGTCAAATGCTAATTCATTAAAATCTCAAAACTGAATCGAAAAAAATTCGACTTTATACAGGATTCTTATGCATTACAGGATCCTTAGATTTTTCTATGGTTTGGCATACCTTAGAGAGGAATAGTTTTTTCCCCAAAGGGGGCAAATGCTTTCATCAGGGTTATATAGCAATGTGAGAGAGACAAATTTTATTTGTTCAAAAAGTCAAAGCCAAAACATACTGCAATAAATGTGTTACTGTACAGCATCATTTATAAAACTGAAGTTCAACCATCCAACCACAAAAGTAGAACTCAAAGAAATCGCATTATTGAAGTAAAATAACAATGACAGACTTTTAACTCTGAGTCAAATTCGTTTTCAAATTTACTGATAATCTATGTATACTGTAAGAGACTCCCTTAATTACAGACTTCTCAATTCTATTTCTATAGATTCTCTAATGCAGATAAGACTTTTATGCAGATAAGTTCATGGCCAAATTATTCTTGCAGGCCTCGGAGTCAGTCGCTAAACTCGCTTTTCTCACTTTTTTTTTTTGCATTTGTCTCTTTTAGTCTATATTTTCCAGATTTAGTCTCTTTTTTTCGCTTATTAAAAAAAAAAAAAAAATTCCTTATCCATCGATCGTCACAGGAAAAAGATCGTAACTTTCGTCATTTGTTCGCGGGGGAAATATCGCGAAATTTAACAATTTGTCAAGAGGAAATGTCGGAAAACTTGTCAATCTGTCGCAGGAAACTCTCGAAATCTGTTAACTGTTCGCGGATAAAAATCTCAAAATTTTTCAGTCTGAAACCGGTGGAAAAAAACATGAATTATGTCAATCTGCCGTAGGATGAAATCATGAAATTCCGCAGAAACTATCGTAAAACTTAGCGAGTCACGGAAAAAAAAAAAAAAAAAAAAAAAAAAAAAAATTGCAAAATTTGTCTTTTATTTACAGGGAGAAAAAAATCTAAATTTCTTCACTGTATCGTGGGAAGAAAGTTACGAAATTAGCATATAGTTTGTGGGCAAGAATCGCAAAACTTTTTTGTCGGACATTGAAAATAAAGTTAATTTTCAGTTAATCTGTGACAAAATAAAAACGCGAAATTCGATTTGCAACAATGGGATCCTCCTGACCCAATGAGATATGTGAAGATGTAGAGTGACCATCAGATTCAATAAATACAAACTTGTAAAACTCAACAAATTTATTATAAACACGACTAACAGAAGAAGTGATAATATATTCAAAACAGAATCTTGATATATAAAGTTAACTGACTGGGAAATATCCTTATCACTACATGACTGAGAAATATACGAATGAATTAATCAAGCTTTAGATAATTAAATAGCTTCGGCAGTAACTACGTAGTGAAATACGAATTAAAAACTAAACTTCCTACTATAGTGTGACATACTGCCTACGTGCAAAGCTATTACTCAATTCATCTAACTATGCTTAATTATAAACAAGAAAAACCATAAATATTTAAACACCTGCCGCTAACCGAGAGACCAGCTCCCGCGGCAAAGAACAGCTGATACGAGGTTACGTCATGGCGCGGAAACTACGAGACTGAGAGAGAGTAAGAGTAAAGAGAATGAGCAGGTGAAAATTACCTGCTTATAAAAGCACGCGAACTACTTACTGGTAATCGTCCGCTGGCCAGACGGCGACACCTGATTAGTTCAAGCGGCGATTACGTAATGCTCCACCTCTCCTGCTGTTTTTACATATTCCTCGGTTACGATTAACCACACATCTCCGCGATCTTATCAGCGGAAAGTAAAACCGCCCACGTAACTTGAAACTGGTAAATAAACATTTAACTATTAGGTTACTTTTAATTCATTTACTTAATAAACTTATTTAAACTTTTATATAACTTTAATTTATTTTATATTTACTTTAATTACCAAACTCTAACTCTTTAATTAAATATAAATATACTCAGTCATGACATGAATTAGGATTTACAAAAGTATGATCTTTAACAAGTGAAGATATCTTGATTCATCAATAATATACATAAATATGAAGTGGAGAAATTTCCATGAAGTTCCACTGCTTGCAAGGGAACATCACGGGACGCAAACAAAATTATTCTTACTTGTCCCGTGGGATGTGTAATTTCATGAAAACATTACGGAAAAAGTTCAATTTTCGTCAAAGAATCGCGGGAAGAGAATCAAATTTCATCAAAAGATCGCGAAAAAACGAAAAAGTTTACTAAAAGATGACAAAAAATGACTAATTTCTTTAAAAATCTGAAAAAAATAACAAATTTAAACAGAAAATGGAAAAAATGAACAAATTTCGACAAAAAATCGCGAAAATACAGCAAATTTTGGCCATAAATCACGATAAAACGACAAACTTCGTCAAAAAAATTCGTGAAAAATGGCAACTTTTATTAAAATATAGTGATAAAGTGACTTTCGCCAAGATAGTGCAAAAAAATCGTCAATTTTTGTCAAAAAATTGCAATAAAACGGCAAATTTCGTCGGAAGATTCGCGAAAAAAAATGGCAAATTTCGACAAACAATTCCGAAAAAAAAATGGCATTGTCAAAAAAATCCTCATATAATGGCAGATTTCTTCAAAAGTTTACAAAAAAAGGACAATTTTCGACAAAAATCGCGAAAAACGGCAAATTTCATCGAAAAATCACGAATAAACGACAAATTTCGTAAGAAACTTCGGAAAAAAACGGCAGATTTCGTAAAAAAAAACTCCCGAAAAAACGGCAGACTTCGTAAAAAAAACTCTTGGAAAAATGGCAGATTTCGTCAAAACATCCAGAAAAACAGCAGATTTCGTCGAAACATCCAGAAAATCAGCATATTTCATCAAAAGATTGCGATAAAATGTCAGATTCCGTCAAAAAATCGAGATAAAACGGCAAATTTCGTCAAAAAACGCGATAAAACGGCAAATTTTGTCAAAAAATCGCGATAAAACGGCAAATTTTGTCAAAAAATCGCGATAAAACGGCAAATTTTGTCAAAAAATCTCAACAAAACGGCCATTTTGGCCAATGACTTGCGAAAAAAACGGCAGATTTCGTTAAAAACTCACGAAAAAACGGCAGATTTTGTTAACAAAAATCTCAGAAAAATGGCTAATTTCGTTAAAAAAATTCAGAAAATACTGCAGATTTCGTCAAAAGATTGCGATAAAACAGTAACTTTCGTCAAAAATCGGGAATTTCCTGAAATGATCGTGGGGGGGGGGGGGGGGAGACTTTAATCTTAACTATATTTTTCCCTCACCATGTTTTAAACATAGAAATGATTTATTTTGTCACAAATTTTAAGAAAATTCTGAAGTTTTAAGGCATTTGATTCCGAAAATGTCTCCATTCCCCATCTCCTCTTCCTTCCTCTGCTGTAACATTTCAGATTTTTTCTTTCTACTCAGAATCATCCCCGATTAATTTTTGAGCAGTCTTTGTCTCTTAAAATTACATCCTAGATTGCATGACATCTGATGGACTCCAGATTGATTTTGTTTTAAAATAACATTTTCCTTTTCCGTTAAGGAATTTCAGGGTTTTCATATTAGAATAATATGAAACGAAAGTATGACATATTTTGTAATTTATATAACATGAATATTTTGATACAATTTTGACTAATCACAGCACACCATCATATAGTACAATATCAATCAGTAGCGCACATTAGCTCTATGGTTAAACGGAAATTAAAACAAAATTTTCAAAAATCCTTTTTTTAACTGTTTGATGCAATGATCCTATGTCGGGACCACCTAATTTTAATTCCTAACTTAGAAACTACACCAAGAATATTTTAATAAAATTTTGCTTCTACAATGGAAGTTTAAAGTAACAAGTTTTTAATTTCTAAAAAAGTCGTTTGTGTGTGCCTGGTGTGTGAGCCTGGTGTCAGCCAATCATTTATTTTATCATTTAACGAACAGAATTTTTCTGTACAAGAAAGGGTTAAAAATGTGCCCTTTTTACAAGAACACCCTGCCCTTATTTTGTGCTGGGGGAAAACTAATGTAACCCATTGACAGTTTTCTTTTTTTTCATGGCTTTATTCTACGAAATTAATTATTTTTTTTGGCGACTAATTGATAAATTTCGCTATTTATTTCCGTGATCTTTCAACAAAATTAGCAATTCTTTGTTTGATTGCTCTTTGAATTTCGTAATTATTTAATGAATTTTTCTATTCATCTCTCTCAGAGATCCATTTGATGAATTTTACCATAGTTAACACAAGACTCATTTCACTAATATCGTGCTTTTTTTTCAAGACCATTTGATGAATTTCGAGAATTTTTTTTTCTGAGATTACGTGACAAATTTTTGACTTTTTTTGAGACAATTTGATGAATTTTACTATATTTCCCAGAAGAAAATTTGACGAATTTCATTGTTTTGTCCCTGTGATCATTTGGTGAACTTTGCGATTTTTTTCCGTGATAAATTGTCACAATTTGGGATATTTTTCTGCAAACAATTAAAGAAATTCGCAATACTTTCAAAACCAACTAAATGCAATCTGCAAATGGTGTAAAATCTTACAGTACTTGACTGTATATCTAAAACATTTAATTGAAGAGAAAAAAATGTTTTTTATTTGGTCTCCTTTTAGTCTCTTTTTTTAAATTTTAGTCTCTTTTCTCTCTTTTTCAAGAGTGACTTAGCGGTCCTAGGCCTGTTCTTGCTTTTTTATAATCTATTTCTTTAATCTGATTTTTAGAGCAAAATCTTCCAAAAGCTGTAGATTGTCTATTATAATTTATATCTGCTTTATGTTCTTTTAACTTTTTTCAAACTTTTTTCCTGTCATACCTATGTAATTATTTTTTCATTGTTAAATAAAAATAATGGGAATTTCATACACACCAGCTGAACTCAGAGAGCGAGGGGAGGGGGGGGGTAGGATGTATTATTTGATAGAAAATGAATACTATTAGGTCTGGGAATTGCTACAAGCTGAATATTAAACTGTTTGAAGCACTTATGTAACCTTTCTTAAATACTCGTGACATAATCGAACTGTCTGTATTTAACATTGGATTTAGAACAATCTTGGATCTTAAGAGTTGACTAATATGTTTAAGAATAATCTTGTCAATTAATTTAATAGGGAAACCATGACCAGCTGTGATTTTTCTAATGGAAGTAAGTTCCTTTGGGATGGACATTCTGGAGCATAACAGGAAAGCATGTTTAATAAAAGAGGAAAAAGCAGATGATCAGATTGAAATGGAATGACAGAATTTGATTTGATTGGTCAAATACTGTCTGTGTCAGAATGTAATCCCCAAGGTGCTCCTCCAGGACATCAAATACTTTCTTGGTTCAATAAGGTCAAGCTCCATTTTGCATGAACCACATCTTGTTGAAATCAGGGTCACTTTTGATAACTGGATTTTTCGGTTTCCATTGTTGTCATGATAGCTTTTGATGATTTCTATATGGATTAAGTAATAAATTTGAAAATCAATCAAAGTTTGTATAAAATTATTAAGTAAAAAATTTCACTGCCTCCTGAGCTTTTATAATGTCTAGAAGAAAAAGTTTTCTTTTATATGTTATGAGATAATTTTAAATATGATGTAATCTTTATCATTAAATGCTGTTCTCACATAATTGAATTCATAACTCATTTGCCAAAATTCACTGCTTACAAACTTTCAATTTTTTACTTAAAAAAAAAATAAATAAATAATCATAGTTAAAAGTTTTGTTATATTAAACAGAAAAAAATTAATAATTAAAATTATCATCATAAAAGAGCTTCATTTTAAATATGTTAAATCTAATGTTGCTCAACTATTCTTTTAAATTTTGATAAAATCATTTTCTTGTACTCTTTAAATTTTTAAAACTAATTGTAATTATTAATTTTTTTGATATTGTAAGTTTTAAAAAATAGTTTTATTTTTGACATTATTGTTACAAAAATTGGTGAATTGTATTGTGCTAGATTAAATATTTACGAAAAATAAATAAAAATTAATCTCTAACATACTATGTGACAATTACAATTTTGTGATATTTAGAAGCCATGCTATGTATGTATAAAAATCAATTAAAAATCATTTAACTATTCAAATTTTTTAAATTTAATTTTAATAAAATCCCTTTAAGTATGTATGCATGGCTTCATGGAATATAATTCTGCTAAATTTCATGCTTTTATTTTATTTTTTAAAATTTAGCACTACATTGGAGTCAGATTAATTATTACTTTTACTATTGCAAATGCAATCTTACATATTTTAATTGATTAACAGTAATTTATATTTTATAAAAAAAATTATTTCCATTCATCCTATGAAATATTCTACCTTCTTCTCAAATGAATTATCCATCCTTCTTCTCAAAATCATATAAAGTTACTATTAGTATCCATTTTACATGTTACATAACTGAGAATTTTATTGAATTTTATTTTTACTCTGAGCATTTTAATATTAATTTATTGTTCTAATATATATATATTGTTTGTTTTTTCAGTCTTTAAAGCTTTGCACTGTTGAGGGTGTAGATCTGGTAAGTTAATAGTTTTTTCTTTCTTTTTGTTCCCCATTAAGTTATCATTTTATTTTTAGTAGATAGTGTGCAAGTGAACAAGTTCAGCCAATTCAGATTGTTTTAGCCAGAAAGTACACACACACACACACACACACACACACACACACACACACACATATATATATATATATATATATATATGAAAGGATAAAAATTAAAGCCTTTTTAAAAAACTTAAACTTAAAAGTTTAAAATTCCAATTAATATTTTTAACTTGAATTCTGAAGCTTAAAGCTATTTTGCCCCTGGTAACTTTCTTTCCCAGCCTAACATTTATTACTTTCAGAGATCATTTTTGGACGCTCCTTAAGATTAAAATTGATGATCTAAGCACTTTTTGCATCCATTTGTGGTTAGGGCTTCATACGTCATCGACCCGGGAATTGTGCGGGCTCTGACCACATATCAATCAAAAGCTAACGAGCCAATTAAATTAAATGTTCCTCCCAAATTAACAACTGTGCCCTCTGCTGGAAAATATTACAATCCCCAACATATTAGCAAGAACACGCGCGAAAAACAAAAGACTTTGCAGATTTGAGATGACTGGAGAACCTACGGCCATGTAAACCTCCATAATACACGTAAACGGCTCGGCGACCTCCGACCGGACTCGCGAATCCCTTCTGTATGATGAACGGCCAAATAAAAGGGTTTCAAACCAACAAGAGGCTCCAGAGTCAAGTTCATATGCCACGATTTATGACACCCAAGAAGTCGTTATAATATCATTAAAGGGATATTATGCCACGACTACTACAACATCTGAAGACGTTACATTATTAAAAGTCGTGCAGGATAATGAGCGTGTGAAGAACCATTCCCTCTGCCTTACCACTTAAGACTACGACTATTAAGGGGAACCGGTCGCAGGTTGCCGAGCCGTTTACGTGTATTATGGAGGTTTACATGGCCGTAGGTTCTCCAGTCATCTCAAATCTGCCAAGTCTCTCGTTTTTCGCGCGTGTTCTTGCTAATATGTTGTGGATTGTAATATTTTCCAGCAGAGGGCACAGTTGTTAATTTGGGAGGAACATTTAATTTAATTGGCTCGTTAGCTTTTGATTGTTATGTGGTCAGAGCCCGCACATTTCCCGGGTCGATGACGTATGAAGCCCTAACCACAAATGGATGCAAAAAGCGCTTAGATCATCAATTTTAATCTTAAGGAGCGTCCAAAAATGATCTCTGAAAGTAATAAATGTTAGGCTGGGAAAGAAAGTTACCAGGGGCAAAATAGCTTTAAGCTTCAGAATTCAAGTTAAAAATATTAATTGGAATTTTAAACTTTTAAGTTTTTTAAAAAGGCTTTAATTTTTATCCTTTCATATATATATATATACATTTTGTTTTGCCAAAAGTTTCTGCCAGGGTAGGCCAGGGCAGACCAAAATATTCTTAAAATACTTTGTTTTATTTTTAATTTGGCACAAATTTCATCTCGTGGCTCAATGGTGGGTTCGGGTTGATGATTTGGTACCTGCTGCTGCTCTTGTCGAGGCAGACCAGTCGTTCCCTGATCTGCTTCCTGCTAGTCTTGTTCTGCATTAGGATTTTGTTGCACGGCTTGATCTGCAACTGTCATTTGTATCACTGCAGCCCGCTCTATTAATTTTAATATGTTATTTAATTTTACTATTTTTTCCCCTTACTTTGCTTCCGTTAGATTTTTGGGTAAAATATTTAAGTATCATTGTGTACATGGTTGCAATATAAAATGCTTGGATTATATTTACTAATTAAAATCTATTGTAAATTTACAGATAATAATTTTTTGATTAGTTTAATAAGATTTAGCATATACGAATGATCAGTTATAGGATCCTATGCAATAGATGGCAGTATTAAAAAAACAACTGGAATATTTAACTGTAGTCAGGGCTTGAAATTCAATTTTTCGAAGGAGGGGAGTCTCCCTACCAACATTTACAAATGGAGGGGAGTTTGGCTGTTTGGGAGGGAGAAAAAAATGTTTAAAACCCACTATTATTTTATGTTCTATTTAAAGAATTACCAGAACACAGACATGACAAAATATCACTGAAGCATTTTTTATCAACAATTCAGAATAATTATGCAAAATGTGTAAAAAACCTTTATACTGTCTAGTTTTGTACCAGTGGTAAATCTTTTCCAGGCTAATTATTTTTGTTGCAGGTCTAATTGTTTTAATAATAATTAATGCTCATTATTGTTTCAAAAATAATTAAAACTTCTAATTTGATAAATTTATATTTATAATTTATAATTGCTATAATTGAAACCAATATTATTTTTCTGTATATTAAATGTACAAGATACAAATTTAATTATAAAATAATGTTTATTTGAATGTAGAAGATAAGAAGTTATCACTATTGTTCGCATTTCTTTTAAAATGGGGCAAGTCAAATTTATTGAAAAATATTTTTTCTTAAAGAACAAATACTTTCGTTAAGTAAAGGGGTGCTTTTTGTTTAATGAATGGCTACTTTCAGGAATTGCATTAACTCAGAAAGATTTGGAGCTGCCAGAAATTGATTTTAGAGCAGCAAAGAAATGTATTTAAAAAAAAATGAAACAAGAAATTTAACTTATTTAACAGAAAAATGCACTCAAGGCAATATTTTTTTGGGGAGGCCGGGGTGAGAGGTTCCCTTTGTCGGAATTTGCATATTTTAGCTATCTTTTAAAGAAATTTGTCTTTTTTTACGATCATTTCAAGAAAATCTGCCGATTTTTTGATGAAAATTGCCGTTTTTTTCGCGATCTTTGATGAAATCTGCCGTTTTATCGGATTTTTTCATGAAAGTTGCCATTTTTCGCGATTTTTTGGAGAAATTTGTCGTTTATAGTGAATTTTGTCAAAATTTGTTGTTTTTCGCGATTTTTGGACGAAATTTGATGTTTTTCATCAACTTTTTTGACGAAAACTACCGTTTACCGTATTTTCGGGTGTATAGTCCGCGGCTTATACGAAAAAAAAAAACCCTTCAAAAAAGCAACTGCGGGTTATACAAAGATTTTTTTTTAATTAGAAATCGTGATATTTTTTCTACAATTTTTAAACCTCAAAAAATTTTAAAAGAACATCGAAATTTGTAATTTTTTTTCGCTATGCCGCGAAATATAGAGAGTTCTCTCATGTTTGTAAAGGCTTTTTTTTTTTTATTATTACTTAAATACAGTTATTTCTGGGTTTAGAAGAACTGTCGCAACTATCGCCAAGTATTGCACTAACCGGCAGCGAGAAATAAAGACGCTCGAACGCAGTTTGCTCTTGATTTGAGAGGGTAAAAACAACAGTATAACATGTTACTTATTTTAAACTTTTTGCTGAATAAGTTGCTTTAAAGTTAACTGTAATCAGTTTTTTAGTAGAGATGTGTCATTTGTTGAGAAACAATTCAAAAGGAGCGATTCCGGTAGTAGAACTAAAGGAACGAAATCACGGATTCGGTCCTCTTTAGGAAAGGCTCCCTAAAGGTTCGAATCCTAGGAATCATTCCGAAACTCCGAAAAGGGCAAAATCTTCTGACTGGCTCCGTAATGAAACAACTCTGAAAAGGAAGGATTTCTCGGAATCGTTCCGAAAAAGACCGACTCCTCTGAATCGTTCCGAAAGGACATAAATCACACACTTTTTATTTTGGTTCTTTGCAACAGGGGAGGGTAGATTATTTTTTTGAGAAATAAACTAAAATGATCTTAAACTCAGAACTGTCAAGGTTGGAAAGGTTCCAGATTTTCGATTTTGTACTCTACAAACACAAAGGGGTGCTGCAGCACCGATTCGCTAGCAAACTATTTTCCGATATTTTATTCATAAATTTTTTTAAGGTCTCGCGTATAAGTCATTCCCTCCCACTTTGTAATTCTTTTTTGTCTAAAATTTCTCGACTTATATGCGCGTATACACTTTAATGGCTTCTAACTTCGAACCCTGATCGAAATATACATTCGTAAATGGTGTATAGCCCGTGGACTATACACCGATGCATCTCAGCGGCTTATACACGAACATTTTTTACTGCACTGCTCGATTTAGGAGTGCGGGCTGGCTATACACCCGAAAATACGGTAATTATTGCCATTTTTCGCGATTTTTTGGAGAAATTTGTCGTTTATAGTGAATCTTTTGTCGAAATTTGTTGTTTTTCATGATTTTTGGATGAAATTTGACGTTTTTCATCCTGTGTGTCCTGTGCCCCTTGCGTGCTGTGGGACGCATAATAGCTGTTTTTTTAGGTGCTATCTCCGATTTTTTGCGTAATTTACACGCTGTAGCGCATCCGTGGGATTGCTGTTTCAATTAAATGCGTTTATTTTTTTAAATTTTATTTATTTATTTATTGAAAATTCTGAACAGAATCACCTTTTTTACGCCGCGGAAAATAGAACGAAACTTGTCAATCGATTCCAGGAAAAAAAAATTTGTCGATCGGTAGGGGAAAAAAATCGCGATTTTCAGTGATTTTTTGCGGTAAAAAAACTAGCAAAATGTGTCGATCAGTCGTACGAAAATATCACAAACTTCGCAAAACGGTCGTGGGAGTTGATCACAGTTTGAAAATGTAAAATTTTTTGGGCGGAAGCCTCCCGTCCACGTTATTCTTTTGGGCAGGATTTCAAAATTTTGGACGCGAATCCCGCCATCCCGCCCTGAAATTCAACCCCTGGTAGTGTATTTTTCTAAACTGGCACCTAAAAATATATTATTAATGGATTTTATTAGTTTATTAAATAATATAAATACTAATTTTAATTATAACATAAAATGTATGAATTAGTTTTCTATTGTAATAAATATATTTACTCTCATATCTACACTAATAAAATAACAAAACTCTGTCTGTCTGTGTGTGTGTGTGTGTGTGTGTGTGTCTGCGATGGCTAGCAAAATCTACTGCACATAGATGTCTGAAATTTTAGGTGAATATAGCCCAAGACAGGTCCTAATGCACCTGAGGCTCAGATTTTTAATATTTTAATGGGTCAGGGCCCCTGGGCCCTTTACAATTTTTATGCATGGAATTGTTAATATCTTGACCCCTTTTTATACAATCTTCTTTGTTTTAAGGGACCTTTCTCTATTTAGCTATTCTTGCAGGGTTCCTAGCATCATGGAAAGTCAGTGAAAATCTGGTAAGTCATGGAATTTAAAAGTAGTCATGGAAAGTCAGGGAAATTTCAAAATCAGGGAAAAGCCAGGGAATTTACAATTATTTTTTAAAAAGTCATGGAAATGTCTTAGAAAAAGAAATGAAAAATGATGCATTTTTCATCAAATAAAAAACACAAAAATCGACACAGATTTTTTTTTTTTTTTTTTTTTTTTGAGAAATTTGAAGTACAATTACAGAAAACATCACTAATTTTGACAAAGGATTGCAAAAATAAGTAGGAGATTTCACTCTATGCCCATTTAATCGGAGAAAGGAATTTTTTGAGATTTGGTCATGGAAAGTCAGGGAATTAGCCAGTCGTGTTTTGTTGGGAACCCTGTCTTGCCTTTTTACTTTTCAGTGACCCCTGGACCCTTGGGGCTCTTTAAGTTTTTGTGATAATAAATTTTTAATAAATTACTTCCATCTAATTCGATATTTATTATTAGAATACCTGTTCCATTTAGATAATTTCATGTTTTTACGTTCCGTATAAAACAATTGGGCCCCCTAGATAATCATAGGGCCTGGCCCTGGGCCCCTGTATCTTTTAGCGTGCCAAACATTTTTCACTTCCTAAATTTTAAAGTTGAATCTTGGACTCTTCTTTCAGGACCAACACTCTGGTATTTTTATTCGGCCCTGGGGCCTTTTTTTTAAACATTCATCCAATCAATTGGTGCATTTTTAAAAAATAATATTTTTACGAATAATTCATACTCTATGCTTAATTTTGACTAATTAAAGGTCTAAAGTATTATGTACTACATGTTTTCATGTTAGGGTCCTGGTTTTACCTGTCAGTTTTGCCCTATGGGATCCCCTGTCATAGCTTCCTTAAAAATAGTCCGATTCGCTAGCTTTTTTTTTCTAACAACTTTTTAGGTCCTCCAGCTACTACATAAACAAAAAAAAAAAAAAAAAAAAAAAAAAAATCAGACTTTAGCTACCATTAAATCTGAATATTAATTGCTTTCTTGGGCCCCTTAGTGCAGCTTTTTAAAGAATTATCTAATATTAATTGTCTGAGCGAAGCGAAGTCTTTATACTCAGAGATACGTAACGATATTAAAATTCAAAAAAATTCTTTCGTCAAGCAAATCTCAAAAAGTACTTGTCGGATTTTGATTCTGTTTGTACCAATAGGTACCTATGAAGGTAATCTGGTGAATGCACCTACTTTTAAAAAATAATTCCAAATAGTTTAAAAGTTATATTAAAAAAACTGATAAAAAAGCACAATTTATGTGCATACGTCACAGAAATTTGGTGAGCGTGATTTTCACCGGCTGGACATTTTCGTAGATAACCGAATCAGTACATGGAGTAAATAGTAATCATTTTCGCACTTAGAAATATTGAATGCAATAAAAAACATTTTAAAATTTAATCATGCAGGAAAATAAAACTGTTATTTTTTTATATTAAAAAATGTCATAAAAACTTTGATTTTGAGATTTTGTGATAATCTCTTAACATCACTTTTTGATCGCTAAAAGAATGTTTTACATATTTCGCGTGTAAAAATTAGAAACAATTACGTTTTTAAATAAAAAGTTTCTTTTATGACATCATTTTCCCTTTATATTTATTTTCATTGCATGTTTTCTTTTAACTTATATTTTGTTTGTGTATGGAAGTCAATTCTGGTCACTAATTTTTCGGCACGGGTACCACAAGCGCATCAGATTTGGCGCAATTTTTTTCAAAGCCCATTTGGCGAAAACTCCCTTTTCAATAACGCTTACATACACATTTTTAAATTACTTTCTATTTTCAAAAAGAACTTACAGTAAATAAAATAATAATAATAATTAATAACTATAAAAAGAAATATTTTATATAATTAAAAGAAGGAAGTGAAAGTAAATAAACATTTTATGATTAAATAAACAAATAATAAATAAATAAAGCCTTGTTACCATCTCAGGTAAAATAATGCCATTTTGACGCCAATTATGTACCCTGGTGCATACGTGACATTTTTTCCCATTTTTCATCCGTTTCCTGTTGGCATACAACTTTGAAATTTGGAGTATGTATGCATATCTGGGAGCAATACTGGAATTAGACATTGATTTTTTTAATTCAATCCAAAAAGGGGCAACGGGGCTATTTTTTAAAGTTCTATACAATTTATACTGCATAAAGGAGCCACTTACCTATTTCTATATACCAGAAGAAGTAAGTGCTATGTAAAAACACTAGCCCTTCAATGACAAACTCCCTCTCTATGAGGAAGGATCATTCCATTTTTTAGCAGGTAGGGAAAGGTAGGAGGGAGTGATAGCGGCCGCTGCACGCGGTACGAAGAGAATGAATGTAGTACGATTTGTTTCGATTTGGCTCCATTTGATAATTTGATTAAGCCTGCGCTATGTCTAATGATTTTACAACCAAAAGGCCTTTTTCAAGGCCAACTTCGACTAATTTTGATGACGACTCGGAACAGAATTTGGCTAACGATTATAGGAATAAAATATTGACCTGAGAAAAAGATGTTGACGATTTGGAACGGACTTTGGCTAAAGATTGCATGAATACGGATAATGTATTGACGCCGGTGGATAATATTGACCAGGACTCGTTACATTTGGTTTAATTTTTCTTTTGATTTTTTTTTATAAATTAGTATTTTATGATTATTACTTAGAATGTATCTGCTTACAAAAAAAAAAAAAAAAAAAAAAATCAAAACAATTTAAAAGCTTGTAAATAAAGTTGGACGATTATTAATTTATCTACTTTTTTTGAGAGGGGAGGGGAGGCACAAATGACACAATTTTAAGATATAAAGAATTATGAAATCTAATACAATAAAATTTCAGTAATATGGCTTAATATGGCTATAGTAGTAATATGGCTATATATAGTATATGGTATAGTATATAGTATAGTATATAATATAGTATAGTAATATGGTTATAACTTACTTTTATTTTTCGCCAATTTTAAGATTGTTTAAAGATAAAGAATTATGAAAACGAATAAGAAAAAAAATTAATAATAATTTGCGTTACGTTACCTTTACGATACGTTATTTTTATTTTTCGCAAAAAAAAAAAAAAAAAAAAAAAAAAAAAGCAATTTTGCTCTAATTTAATTTTTTTTAATTTTAATAAGCAGAAGGAGCACTGCACTTAAACTAGATAAAATTATTGAGATTTCAATTTTAAAAATCCGATTTCAATTAAAAAAAATTATTTTATTTTAATAACCAAATAATTAATTAAACATAAAACAAAAATGATATCTTCAGTGTTCTACTAATGTATTTTAATTTCAAGTTGATAGATGAAGCCACTATTTCAATTAACTGCTCTACCTTTCTGTACCCATCACTCCCTCCTACCTTTCCCCACCTGCTAAAAAATGGAATGATCCTTCCTCATAGAGAGGGAGTTTGTCATTGAAGGGCTAGTTGTAAAAACAATTATAGTATACATAAATAAAATACTTGAGATAATATACTAGAGATATAAGCACCGTTTTTGGCGAGATTTTTTATGCCAATTAGGCGAAAACATCGTTTTGATTACCAGATGCATATAGCATGCTATAACAACACGTTATTTATTTATTTCAAAATGAAAAAAAAGGAATAAATGAAACATTTCCTGTTATTAAAAAAGATATAACAATCAATAAATTATAATATTTTTAGAACAAACAATTTATTATAACATTTATATGATAACCAGCATGTTAGGCAACTGAACGCCATTTTGGCACCAATTAGGTACCTCGGTGTATGTAGGGCATATATGTGCCATATTTATTTGTAAAACTGAGCATGAAAGTTTACCAGGTGTGTTTTCATAGGCGCTTATATCTTTTTGCAACATAGCGCACCTTTCGAAGCCAAAACTGCACAGAAGAAAAAATAATCAATATTTGCAGCATTTTTTTTTTCTAATGTAATGCACATTTTGTAATCAGTAGGCTCGATAACCAGACCTCGTTTTTTTGCTTTAAAAGATGATATTTCGTACGACGTCTTTTTGGAATTCGTCGTTTTTCCATATTTGATAGTATGTGTCTACTCGTTTTGTACCCTTTTTTGTAACTTTCTTCTTTATTAACAGCGACATCTGGATTTTCTATTTAAATAAAAATTCTTCTAAATGCAAAGAATTTTGTTAAAATAAATAAATAATATTAAATGCGGACATCTATTGCTCAAAACACAAAATTTTTCCTATTGAGTTCATAAAAATCAGTAAAAACATAATTTTTATGATAATAAAAAGGCGACTTATGTAAATTACTAGACAAAATTGACTTAGACAAAATTACTATTACTACAATGCATTTTCATAATTCTTTTTTGTATAATATTAAGAAATATATGTAACAAAGGCAATATTAATATTAGATAGAACTTAGTACCATACTTACACTGTAATAATTTGGAAAGTTAAAATATCTAGATTAAAAAAGTGTTTCTGATAATGTGCCTATTGCCTATAGTTTTTCAAAAACTAAAAATGCACTCGCCTTATGAGAAAATCCACTCGCCACTGGCGAGCAAAATGATGTATTTCCCCACCCTTATTTATGTGTATATAATAGGAGATAAATAGCTTTTGATTCTATATTTCTATGCTATAAAGCATTAACGTTTGTGTGTTTTTCGTTAGCATTGGGAGTATTTAGCCAATTTAAAAAATAATGTGGGCAAAAAATGTTGGTAACCATCTTTGCTGCAAAATATACTATATTTTGCGTAGGAACAATAATCACCATCAATGCACGAGCAAAAAAAAGTTCTAAAATTGAGAATTCTTTGATGTTGATAGGACTAAAAATTTAAAATCTTTTTTTTTTTTTTTTTTTTTTTTTTTTCGTGGCAACTTTTAAGATATAATATTTTCGTTATGAACGATTTCTAAAACATTCGATAATTTAATTTCACATATTAAACATTTTTTTCTAGAAAAAGTTTTAAACCCAATTTATTGAGAATATTGCAATTTCTAGGATACTGTTGGGGTCAGAAATTATAACTTTGGCATCACAGTAACTTATAAGATGTAAGTGCTCGTTTAGGACAAATTTTTTAAAAAGGATTCCTTAATTCTTATCGACGACCTCATTGCATCCGTGGAAAACAGATATTCAACATTATAAACTATTCGGACGGATTTCACACCATATAAAATACACTCCATTTCTCTTCAAACATAATAGTTTATGTTATTTATAGTTTCTCAAATCGGTGCGAAGCATCTGTTTATGCTCATGACATCATTTCAAAGAGCTATATTTCCAATATAGGAAAATTTGGTGTTTTATTTTCTGTATTACTTTTAACATTTTGCATATTTCCAATTTTATATCCATGCATGGTTTGCTTTTCTTTTATAAAAATATTATATGTAACTAGATTTTGTAGTTCTACGATTCGATATGCTTATTTTCATCATTATATTTTATCACAATGAATGACCAATTAAAAGTAACATCTCATTTTCTTTACTTATCGCAAGTTATTAAATGTGTATTCTCAGCAATATCGCTCAGACTAATCCCTCTGAGGGAAGTCCTAGTAATCTAATAATTATCTAATATAAAGATCTATTTGAATTTTGTTTAACATGGTTTTAGCGTTCTCCCATTATTTTAATAACTACAAAAAATATTTTTATACGCAAGTACATACAAAATAAATTCCTGGCCCCTTGGGACCCGATACAGGGCCCCTTTAAGTTTTTGTAATAATAAATAATTAATAAATTGCTTCCTTTTAATCTGATCTTCATTCTTAGGATTATTTATACATTTGGATATTTTAAAGTTTTTACATTCCATGTAAGACACTATGGCCCCCCTGTGGAATCATAGGGTCCCTGAACATTTTGTGAGACAAACATATTTCACTTCCTATATTTCTCATCTTCTCAGTACAAAATTTTAATGTTGCATGGAACTCTTCTGCCAAGACCAATACCCTGATATATTTATTTGGGCCCCAGGGCCCTTTTTTAAACATTTACCCAATCAATTGGTGCAGTTTAAATAAATATCATTCTAATGAATATTTCATACTGTACATTTAATTTTGACTAATAAAAGATCTAAAGCGCTATGTACTAAGACATTTAACATGTTTTCATGTTAGGGCTCTGTTTTTAACTGTCAGTTGGCCCCTATGGGGCCCCCTATTTAGCTCTCTTAAAAATGTTCCAATTCACTTGCTTTGTTTTTCTAACGACTTTTTAGGTCATCTAGCAATTACATGAACAACAAAAAAATTTCTCTAACTTCAGCTACCATTAATTTTGATCACAATCACTGTTTTGGGGCCCTTGGTGCAGCTTCTTTAAAAATGAACCAAATTGCTTTCAATTTTATTTAACTTAGTTTTAGCGTCCTCTCATCATTTTAATAACTACAAAAAATATATTTATATCCAACTACATACGAAATAAGTTCTGGGTCCCTTGGGCCCTGGTACAGGGCTCCTTGAAGTTTTTTATCATAAATTGTTATTAAACTGCTCTGTCTTAATCCAAACTTCATTTTTGGAACTATTTTTCCACTTAGTTACTCCCACATTCTTACATTCCATTTAAGAGCCTAGGATTCCCTATAGTTACGTAGGGCCCGGTTCAAGCCCCTTAAAATTTTTGTTTGCCATGCATATTTCACCCACTCATTTTCCCACCTTCAGAGTGCATATTTTAAAGTTGAGTTTTGGACTACTCTTTCAGGACCTATACTCTGATTTTTTTTGTTGGAGTCCTAGGGCCTTTTTTAAAACATTTACTCAATTTTTTATGCATTTCTTTAAAATATTATTCTAATGAATAATTCATAGACTATGATTAATTTTGACTAACTGTAGACAGGGCTCCCAAATGGTCCCCTTTTTCCTACAAAAGTCCCCTTTAGTCCCCTTTTTTGTATTTTGGTCCCCCAAGTCCCCTTTTCTGTGTCTGAAAAAAAATCGTTGCAAAATAAAAAACTCTGAAAATCATTAAAAGCTTAAAAATCCATAATGACAAAATTTATTAAAGTGGGCAATAAAAAAAGCCTTATAATGGGTATAAAAAGCGTTATAACTGCAATTCTTTCATGAATCTAAATGTTAAAAAAATCACCACAGAATACAGGCAAATTTTAAGAATCTCATTAAAATTCTTAAAAATTAAAAAATTGCAGAACACGAAAGTTACTATATTAAGCTACTGCTTGACTAGTCTTCAATAATGGGCCTTGGCATGCTTCATCCCCCCCCCCCTAAAATAAAATAAAATAAAATAAAATAAATAAATAAAACTTTTTGAATGGAAAGAATCATTGAATTGTGGGGAACAGATGATTAAAACTAAGAAAAATGAATTTAAAGTTCACAACTCTGAATCATATTAAAGAAAATGGTTGGAGTAAAATGCCTTTTCACATATTTTTACTTTTTTCTGTCTTTACAAGAAGAAAATATTGAATTCATGAAATAATATTGACATTTTCGATGGATTTATACATTTTAGAAGGTCCTGAACACGATTTGGGAGTTTTTAGAAAATGTCTGTATGTGGCAAAAATTCTGGTGCTGTATCTCAAGAACTAATGCACAGATAATGCACAAAACTTTAGATTTACTTAGACTTTGATATAAACTAGAGCTGATTAGTTTTTAGTATATATCGCTCAACAAGTGACACTGTTATGCTGCATTATCACAATTTCATTAATAGCTCTATCTCAAGAACTAATGCATGGATTTTCATAAAACTTCAGAATCTGTTAGTCCTTAATATAATTCGGTGTTGATTATCCTTTGATGTAAAATTGCTTTAACAGCTGGCACTGCCATGCTGCATTATTCATGAGTATCGCAATATGGTTTACCTCAAAAAGTAATACATGAAATTTCATCAAACTTCTGATTTCATTACTCCCTAATATAGATTACTGTTGCTTATTTTTTCATGTAAATCACCCAACAGGTGGCACTGCTATGCAACATTTTTCACGATATAGTAATAGTTGCGTCTCCAGAACAAATGTATGGATTTTCATCAAACTTCAGATTCAGTTCTTACCCGATTAAAATTTATGCTTATTAGTTTTTGGTGTTTTCAAGATGACGCTTTTATGCCGAATTTTTTAATAATTTTCAATAGCTCTAACTCAGAAATTAATGCATATATTCTCATCAAACTTCAGATTCAGTTAGAAGTTGACATAAATTGTTGCTAACTAGATTTTGGTGTAAATCATCTAATTGGTGGTACTGCTAACCTGCATTTTTCATGAATTACTAGCATGTTTGATATAGAAGAAAGTTTTGGGATTATTACATCTGACTAGTTAATTATTGGAAAGCAGTTTTTTTTTTTTTTAAATAAGAAGATATATTCTTGCAGAAAACGTTCAGTTGAATCAGGAATTAGAAATATTTTTTCCATTCTCATTATTTATTTTTCATACCATTTTGAAATTGTTTAATGATGTTAATTTATAAATAAAAATAATACTGCATTATATATTTAAACATCCAAATTTTCATAACATGTTTCTTTAGGTTCAAGGTATTCTCTTCATTGAAGAGAAACCTAAAATTTTTATGTACTGTTATGCAGGGTGAATGCAACAATTGGGCTTAAAAAAAAAAAAAGTTTTCCATTTTAATTTTTTCTCTGCAAAAACACTAATAGTGAGACATCTTTCTTCTATCTTTAAAAGAAGAAAGTATTAGATTCATGAAAATGTTTCAATTCTGGTTTTCAATGAACTGTTTTAGTAATCGGAGATCATGAAAAATAAGTTTTTACAAAATGTCTGTCTGTGTCTCTGTGTGTGACACAAATTTTGTGAGTACTCTATCTCAATAACTAATGCATAGAATTTAATAAAAATTTATATTAAGTTATCCCTTGATATAAATTGGTGTTGATTAGTTTATGGTGTAAACCAGTTAAAAGATGGTGCTACTATGCAGCTTTTTTCAGGATTTCTGCAATCGCTTAATTTCCAGAAAATAATGCACAGATTTTCATCTAACTTCAGATTTGGTTAGTTCTTGGCATGAATTGACATTTTTTATATTTATTATAAGTCGCTCAACAAGTGATATTGTTATGCTGTATTTTTTATGATTTCCGCAATAGCTCTATCTTCGAATTAATGCATGGAATTCTATCAAACTTTATATTCAATTAGTCCTTGAGATATATAGGCATTTTTTACATTTTGATGTAAATAGCTAAACAGGTGACATTGCTATGATGCGTTTTTTAGGATTTTTGCAGTAGATCTGATTTAATGCATGAATTTTCATCAAACTTAAGATTCAGTTAGACATTGACACAAGTTGTTACTGATTAGGTTTTGATTTTAATCTTTCAATAGGTGGTGCTCTTAAGCTGCATTTTGTGGGATTTACACAATTTTTGCGATAGTCATATCTCAAGAA
This sequence comes from Maratus speculifer, assembly GCA_964019185.1. Classification (NCBI taxonomy): domain Eukaryota; kingdom Metazoa; phylum Arthropoda; class Arachnida; order Araneae; family Salticidae; genus Maratus; species Maratus speculifer. The sequence continues at coordinate 383,219,281 of OZ025289.1, forward strand.
TTAATGCACAGAATTTCATATGTTTAGAATTCTCATGATGGATATAGATTGCCGTTTAATTTTGGGACTGTGATAGAGAATTTTGAAGCATTAATCTGTATGAGGTAGAAGAGAAGAAAGTTCCGGGATTGTCACATATGACTATTTTGACAAGGAATGTTTTTGGGGGTAAAAAAATTTACATACACTGCATTTATAGATTTTAAATTTGTGCATATATGCCTACTTTTTGACACTAATTCTAAACTTGTAATTTTTGTAAAAATTGATTTTATTTTATCCAAAAGTTATTTTTTAAAAAGAAAAAGAAAAATACTTTTGTATGACATATTATTTAAATCTAAGTGTTTCTCCACTAATTATCATTATTTTACATCTGATTTGCTATTATTGGCTATATACAATGAACTTATTGGCCCTTTTTATTTAAGATTGGTAGTAGTTAGCACTATATCCGAATATTGAATTTCAGCAAAGAAAAGAAAGAAAACAAGTCATTGATTTTGAAATCTCAGATATTATATAACACACACACACACACACAAAAAAAAAAAAAAAAAATTATAAGAAGTGTGTGTATGGGGGCCGCGGGATTGGATTTCTATGTTTCTTTTTTACTTTTCTGTTCTCTAACTTAAGTATTTTAAGCAATTTTTCTAACTCAACCCCTAATTAAGCTGTAACAAGATTCAAGGATTGACCGAAGGAGGTGTCTCATCAAGCCCAACATCCTTTTAAATCTCTTGTCCTAAGCACCTACTTACCACCCTCCTAACTCATTTTTTCACCTTTAGCAGATGTTTTAATGCTTAATTTCATTCATTACTACTCCATAAATTTTCTCAAAAACAAACAAACAAACAAAGAAAAAAAAATCTGCTTAACATATTTCAATAATTAGCATCTTCTCATGCCTTTCTGTTGCCTGGGAGACACTATTGAAAAAAAATCAATAAAATTTTAAGCTACAATATGTCATGTAATATCTTAAATAAAAGGCCATAGGACTAATAATGTTGTTCTTCACTGTCTCTCTACCTCTATTCTCACTGTCCTATGTCATCCACACCTATGTAAGGATTTAATAATTATAAACAATTATTAATTTTTAACAAAGTTAATTACTAACAATTTTGGTTTATTAATTAAAGATTAAAATGTTTTGAAAGAAATATTAAACAAAACCCTCTTGAGTGATCTGTGATCACATCAGACTTGCTTGCTTTTATTCACTGATCACTATTTTTTACTTCCAAATAGAATTATCAAGGTGAATGTAGAAATATTGAATGCTTTCTGTACTTTTGCAGTAGGATATTTAAATATGTTTAAATAAAATTGTGTACATTGTTTAATGAAATCTTATAAAGAAACAATCTAACATAATTTCTGGTGTAATTTTAAATACTTACTTGCTTATTTAGGAAAAATTGTGATATATTTTTACATACATCTTTTTTTAGTCTCCGTTTTTAATAAAAATGGTCCCCCAAAGTCCACTTTTTAAGCAAAAGTGGTTCCCCAAAGTCCCCTTTTTAACCCTCTAAGCGTTTCTCCCGTAATATTCCGTACACTAAGCTCCAGGTTTCACTGCAATATAAGCAATGTTTAGGATATTATAATTCTATAAATTTAATGAATTTTCAAAGTATTGAAGAATGATTAAGACTCTCAAGTATTACATTTATATTCCTAAATAAGATTTTTTATGTAATATTGAAAGAATCATATTTTATTAGCATTTAAAACAAAATGCAGAGAAAACAACATTACAATTTTATCCATTTGCAAGACGCTTGGAGGGTTAAATAAAAATGGTCCCCTTTCTCCCTTTTTAAGGACTAAAATGTGTTGGGAGCCCTGTGTAGATCTAAAATGTTAATGTTTGAATAAGGTTATCATAACGGGTCTCAGCCAATGCTGGGCAGGTTGTGCTAGCATTGACTAAAAGTAATCATCAGTGTCTTAATTTTTTTTTTTTTTTTTAACTGTAACTGTTAATTATATATGCTAATGGTTAAATTATCTTTATGTGGTAGTATATAATTTTTCTGAACATGTGCTACTGGGTGAGTTTAGCAACTATATTATTGAGTAAGGTGGTATAAGTTATTACTATTATTTTTCTGTATTAATGCATTTCAAGTTTTGTCTTTTTTTTCTATTTGTACTTGGTTTTTCAACTAGTCATTAGGGTGCATGATAGATTTGTAAATTATGTACCCCTGATGAGTGATTGACAGTATGGGATTTCTTTTGTTTTCATCCACTTGCTTTTCATTTGTCTGCTAATAATCATTCCATAGAATTTCATTATTCTACTAGTGTTTGTTTTGTTTGTTTTTAAAAAGGTGATTACTTAGTTTTTGGTCATTACATATGTTTAAATACAGTTTATCCAGGGCCTGATCACCGCACAGACCAACTAGGCCATAGCCTTGGTCCGACTGTGGATGGGGGAAATGAATAAAATAATTTAGTAAAATAATCTAAAATGAGTAAAATAATTTAGAAACGAAATATTAAAAATGGACTTTTTTGGAATTTGCTTTAAAAAAAAGGAAAGGAAAGAAAGAAAGAAAAAAAGAGAAAATTATATGATTTATATCATTTTTTTATTTATCTCGCAAATTTTAACTGTACCCTATTATATTTTATGTTAATGCAAATTTTATTGATTGACTAAACTTTCGGGAACAGTGTAGTCTTTTCACAGTACTATAAGTATGCCACAAACACTAGTTAAAAAAACCCTTGCTCTATTCCATATGTGTGTAGGTCGAGTTCTTAACCTCTTCAGACCTGAGGTATAACACAAATGTGTACCTGCATTCTTTTCCTCATAAAAACTAAATTATTCGAATTTTTTGCATTTTTACCTTACCTCTATACAGCTGAATGTTTTTTGCTTTAAAACAAAACCAATAAATGTCAGCACTGATGAATATTACCTCATAAAATAAATTTTATTTTCATCCGAGTTTCGAAAATACCTTCAAGACATTGTGGCCAAAAAAGTAAGAAATATTTATTAATTATTTAACTTAAATGCTTTAAAATAAAAAATTTTGGAGGATTAGCTGATCGTTTATTTGTTTAAAGACCTTAATTTTGTTATTGTGTAAATTTATATTACTGTTAGGTAAACAGATGTTTTAAGGGGATTTGTACTTTTATATCCATATTTGTAAACCTAAATTACCTGTCCCCTAAAGTACTGATTTCATAAAAATGACTTTCTGTCATCTATGGTGTCATTTTGATTATGCAAAAGTAATAAATATATATTTGTAGAGTTATTTTGTGCTCAGGTCTGAAGAAGTTATGGAAATTTTGTGTTGTAGACATATGGTTTGATTATTATGTTTTTTTGATTTTTTATTACAATGTAAAAATGTACAATGCTTTTTTATTACGCTTTCTTTTATCACCCAGACACACCAAAAAAAAAAAAAAAAAAAAGTTTTTAAAAATATATTTTATAGGATATGTGTACAGGTCAGTGGTATTCAAAAGTAAAGGCCTGCTATGAATGTGAAATATTATCTTATTAAACATTCTAACCTTGTTATATCAATAATTTAAAATATACAAAACATATTTTTCTTTACATAATTTTGTTTGCATAAATTATTAAAAAATAAAAATAATATAAAATTTCAAAAATCTGATTTCTTTTCCTTTCAAATTATATAAATGCATTATTTTTGTATTATTTTATTTTTCAGCCTATTATATTTTTATAGCAATTCTTATGATTTAAATTCTATAATCTTTCAGCATCAATATCATGCTAAGATTGACGATCTAGTGGATAAAAGTTTAAATCAGATGATGTCCGGGCTCATTTCAAAAGTGAGTTATTAATTTTATATTAAAAAATTTTAATTAACATAAAAATATTGCACTCTTTGTTGTAATTGTAAATTTACATGAAATGATTTCAGTCTCAAATTCTCTTATTTATTGCCTAGTGTAATATGAGATTATTTCTTGCTTTTCAAGTTTTTATGTAACTTGTTCTTGAGATTATGATTATGTGTATATATGTATGTAAGGAACCCGAGTCTTGGCCTACGTTCGTGGGAGTTCCGTCATCATTCGAGGAGAGGGATGTAGTCGTGGAGAGATGCGTGCCTTCAGGGGATGAGGCTCAGAGATCCGTCGCGTCCAGCGTGGAAGTGCCGGGGAGAGAACTTTGGCGATCACGCCGAATCAATCGTCCGCATGGCCGGGGCGTTCTACAGTCAATGCGGCGTTATTTTGTGGAATCATGAGGTGTGATGGAGAAAGAAATAACGACACAACATTTTCACTTGGGGCCTGGTTTATTAATCCTTTTTGGCAGATCTTTGGGAGAAACCAGGTCACTGTGACTTGACGCTAACCTTTATATGAAAAGTATTAAAATATGAAAATGCTATTTTAAATCTCAAATTTATATTAATTTTTAGGGTTCCATACTTTAAAAACAAAACCATTATAAGATCACTCCTGTGCCTGCCTGTCTATATTTTACTGCCTTTTTACTCGTAAACTATAAAACACAGAAAATTCAAACTGGGGAAAGTAATAAAGACTATTGACCCACATATTTACAAATTATTAAACATTTACTAGTATATTTAGGGAGGGGGGAAGGAGCATGAGGGCTAATTAAGTCATATGACAAAAAAAAAAAAAAAAAAAAATCTTTTCTTTGTATATCGTGTGAAAGCTTTCATTACACTGAACTGAAAAATAGTTTTCCTTTAAAGTCCCTTTCTATTTCTGAATTTACTGAAACTAAAATTATGAAGAAATTAGAAGTCATAGACATTAGTTTAAACCTTGTAGGAAAACTATAGCGATTATCCTAGGTCACATAGTTTTTGAGAAAAGATCATTTTTCTGTTACACGCAAATTTCGATTTATGAGCATCCAGCAAATGTATTGAAAAGTGCTGGAGGTACCTATCATTACAAATGTATAAAAGCATTTTTGATAATGATTTTCAAAAAAAAATCATCGAAAATTAGACGAGATATTAATCTTTAAAGATATGAATGATTAGGACATAAATAATGACAAGAGCAGCTTACTCTTTGTACCATTGACTTTTAAAGCCCAGATAACAACTTTTAATGATGCCCAGTAGCAGTACAAAAGCAATAAATGTCAAATTGTTAAAAACAAATTAATTTAACTCATTAATGTCCAAATTATTTCCTTCCTTAAAATTTAAATTCCAGATTTCCCACCACTTTTAAAAGTGCATTTTTATCTTTTTTATCAAGAAAATTGTCTAGTGAAAGAGATTATATATTTATCTTCATATTTACTGGCGTGAAAGACAATTTTTTTCCACTAAGTCTTGCGATCTGAAAATATACCACTGGGTGTTAATGGGTTGACCAGATAAATATAGGATTCACAACTAGTTTAAATTGAATTGACCTCACAATACACCTCTCGTGTTTTGAAGACTTAATCCCTTTGGGACAAGCTTTTTTTACAGACTTTTTAATCTTTTATAACCAATTTTTGAAAACCGCAATTTTTGCCTAATGAAATCGAGAAAATGCTTGGATTAAAAAAAAGACAAAATTTACAATAAAAAATTACTAGCGAGAATAATCAAGGATTCAGAGCACCTTATGCGCCATGTATACTGGTCGCTAGTCCCCAAGGGTTCGTTTATGTAGAATAACTGTGAGCAGTCATTTTAACTGGTACGATATGAATATATTTCAGTTCAAATCAGAAATTTTATTATGTAAAAGTATAAAATATATAGAGGAAAAATGTTAAATAAAAATTTTTAACTATTTAAACAAAAAATCTGGTGTGAAATACTTTTAAAAAACTTGTCTAAAATTTCCACTCTTTCTAATGTTAAAACCTCTCTGGAAAAATGTGGCACAGACCATGGCGGTATTCCATATTTGCGACATACTTTCAAAACATTCATAGCACAATGTCAGATTTAAATTTTAAACAAGAGTTTAATTTTAGCTACAATGTAAAAACAAAAGGCTATTGCTACATTGAATTTAATTTTATGAAATTCCAAATGGAGTTTAAATATGCACTATTTTTATTGTCAGTACCTAGTTAAGGTCATGAAAAAATGAAACAAAACAGAAAAGAAATTAACATAAGATTAAAAAAAAGAGTTATACAGAATAGCAGTACCTTATATTACTTAGATTTCATATCTCTTTGATATTTTATTATATAGAAACTCATACTTTTCTAGTATATACAGCTATACCCACAGATGACAACATCTCTTAATTATTTTGGAGTCTCACCATAGACAAATGTGTTTCCGACTGGAAATTTTATTTAATAAACTGTTTTAAAATGAAATCTAGTAAGTACCATATTGGATGAGGACACATTTTCTTAAAACACTTTCCTGTTTTAAACTTGTTTGCCTTGTAGATTCCAAAATAAGTAAAAGATGTTGGCATCTGTGCTATACCGAACCCTATGTTGTATAGTTTTCTACAAAGTCTTATTATTTTTTTAGAAAGGATTTTTTAGAAATAAAATAATATAATTAATAATTCTAATATTTATTGTACGAAACCTTCTGAGAGCGGGTAATATTCGTAATTGACTGTTTATTTTTAATTAAATAGTTGCTAACTTTAAATATCTAATTCCAAAGCTGCCCTTTTAACTTATTTTCCTAGCCTTACAAAAATACTTTCAGATGTTAAATTTCATGCAACTCTCTGATTAGTTTAAATGTTAGTTCAAGTTTGCTTTAGCTGCATCTACTGATGTGTTTGGGCTCAGTGAAGTCTTCTTTCATTACAATTTCCAGATGTAATTCAAAAGATAATTACCCAATTAAAGTTTAGCAACATCCCACAGTTTAGCAACTTCATATGAAACAAGTATATGGTTCTCAAAACCTCCTGTAGACTCATGACTACAGCTGTATCTCATCTGACTTGACAATAAAAATGTTTATCCAATCTGTATGGTCCTAAGTCAAGTTATTCAACTACTTTGAATCTTTCTAATTCATCCTACCTATCTGCTACATTTGTTACATGTAAATATGTATTCTTTGTGTCTGCATGCGGATTCCCATGTACTGCAGGAGGTCTCGATTATTCTACAGCAGCATGTTTTGTATTAACCACAGTTTCCCCCAGAGGGTTTTAGGGGGGCGTGCCGCTCCTCCTGCCCTTTAGTTTAGAAAATAACGCTCCTCTTGCCCCTCATCCAAAAACTAGTGCCCCTCTTGTCCCTCATTCAAAATAATAGTGCCCTTTTTGCCCCACATTAGAAAAAACGCAGCCCTTCATTGACGATGCAGACACGCTATAGCTCATTAATTACGCAAAAAATTGGCAACGGAACTCAAAAAATAGCTCTTACGCATCCCACAAAATGCGTAATTTCGTCAAAAATCGCAGAAAAACGGCAAATTTCTTTAACAAATCGCGAAATATCGGCTAATTTTCGGTAAGATTTACAAAAAAATGGATAATTTCCTCAAAAAATCGCGACAAAACGATAAACTTCGCAAAAAAAAATCACGAAAAACGGCAACTTTTGTCAAAAAAATCGCGATAAAATGGTAGTTTTCATAAAAAGATTTGCAAAAAAGGGCATATTTCGTGCAAAACCGCAATAAAAAGGAAAAATTTTGTCAAAAGATTCATGAAAAACGGCAAATTTCGTCAAAATATCCTGAAAAAACAGCAGATTTCGTCAAAAGATCACGAAAAAATGCAAATTATGTTAAAGGGGCACAAAAAAAGTTAATGCCAGAAGTGAATTTTTCTGTTATAAAAACTAATTTTCCTGCTTCAAAATTGTGTTTTATTGCTCAAAAGCAGGTTTTCCTGCTTCACAATCAGGGGCGTGGAAGAGAAAATTGCACCCGGGCATATTTAGAATCTGACGTCTGCCTCTCAACTTTTTCTAGTAACAGTCAAAAAATGACGTTTGTAGTACATAAATTTGGCGCTTCTTAAATTTCTGTGCTCGGGGCAACCGCCCCCCCTCGTTCCTCCCCCTTTCACACAGTTCTGTTCATCATCCGTTTTTGACTGTCCAAATCTTTCTAAATGTGACTCCTTAAAGCACCCGTTCATTAAACAAAAAGAACCCTTTATTCAACAAAAGTATTAAAAAAAAGTCTTTTTCAATAAATCCGTCTTGCTCCTTTTTAAAAGAAAAGCGAACAATAGTGATATTTCTTATCTTCTACACTCAAATAAGCATTATTTCATAATTAAATTTGTATCTTGCACATTTATTTTTAAAAAATAAAGAAAATTTCTCTTAATATTAAAAACAAATTATTGATTTTATTTATTCATTTATTATTATTAAAACAATAATTATTGCATTTCATTTTTGGTCTAAAATATGAAGTATTATTAGTGGGGACACGCTTTTGTAAAAAAGTGACCCTGAATTTTAGATGTCCTAGGTCCCGAGGACCTAGGATTTTTCAAGTCCAGCGGCATCAATTTCCCTTACTGCTGTTGCGTCTGTACTGAATGCTGAGAACATGCGTTCCCAAAACTTACATTGCGTTAGAAAAAAAATAAAAAACACGAACTTCATTGAAAAATCATGGGAAAGGGCAGATTTCGTTAAAGAATCAAGGGAAAAAAGCTTACGAATCGCAACAAAAATGGTAATTTCGACAAAGGTTCGCAGAAGCAAGCATTAATTGCACCAAAATGTACCAGACAAAAGCATGAATTTTGTTAAAGTACCAAGGAAAGATGCGAATTTCGTCAAAGAATCATAGAATTGATGCATATAAGAATTGGAAAAAGTTTGAGTTTCGTATAGGAACCATCGAAAGAACGTGAATTTTGTCAAAGGGCCGTGAAAAAACATGGATTATGTTAAATGATCGCCGACAAAAAATGAATATTGTCAAATGAAAGCAGAAAAATGTGATTTTTTTTTTTTCCCAAAGGGCCACTGATAAAACACAAATTTCATCAAGGTATAACAGACAAAAAGTGCGAATTTCAACAAAGGGCCGCGAAAAAACACGGTTTTTTGACGATCTTTTGACGAAATTTGTCGTTTTTCCGATTTCTTGATGAAATGTCTCGTTTTTCAAGATTTTGTCGAAATTCACAGGGTTTTTATTTATATTTATTTATTTATTCGGATCCCTGAACAAGATTTGCATCTTTTCACGATCCTCTGGCAAAATTCGCGTTTTTCCCGCAATCCTATAACGAAATTGCCGATTTTTTTTCACTAATTTACGAAAATGATTTTTTTTTATTATTTGTGAAAGTTTGAAATATATTTTATGCAAAATTTTTAGAGTAACGACCGACTGTTTTTAATTTTCGGAAATGAGGCCTTAATTTTTCTTAATTTTGGAAAAAATCTGACAGAATCACAGAGGTGATCCTAAGCGAAAAAAAGTAAAATTCACAGCAAATTTTGTGAAAGTTTACAATGGAGGTGGGAATAAAGAAGGCACTCCCGTTATTAACTGTGTTCTTTTTTTTCGTCCTTTTTTCGCTAACTTTTGACGAAATTTGCCATTTTTTGTGATCTTCTAACAAAATTTTCTGTTTCTCTACAATTTTTTTTTTTAAATAAAATCTGCCATTTTTCCGCGATTTTTTTATTAAAATCTGCCGTTTTTCGTGAAATTTTTTTTTTAGCAGAATCTGTTGTTTTTTCACGATTTTTTAACAAATCTGCTGTTTTTGCAGTCTTTTAACAAAGTCGGCCATTTTTTTGTGATCTTTTAACAATATATTTTTTTTTTCAATTTTTTGGATTTTTTTTCTCGATTTCTTGACGAAATTTCTGTTTTTTCACGATTTTTGAACTGCTAAATTCTAGATTCAACTCTATATAAATGCCCTTAAAAATCAAAAAAGTGCCCTTTTCAGAACAGTAGCGCCCTGCCCCTTTTTAAACCTGGGGGAAACTCTGTATTAACTAAAAGAGCAAGTTGGAAATTGCACTTAAAGCATAGCAAATGAGGTGCATTTGTATGATAACGAAGTTTTAAAAATATTCAGATCTAGATAAAAGACAATACTTTGAATACAGTGTAGTGGTCAAAATCTCTTTTGTATTCCTGTAAATATACAGGAGTAGTAACTCTTGTTACACCTCAACAACATATATCATGTTCTTAAAATGTGAAATAGTTTAATATAATTAAAACGCACAACAAACAATGTTCTCCCTATACCATTATGTAAAAGAATACTTTTGTGTGGCCTTGTAAATCAATAACAAATGTTCTTTGCACCACAGATTGTGTAAAATGCATATTATATTATATATTTCATCGATTCATTTCAATTTTATTATGTTCGAATGAGTGTAACACCATTAAAATGCATTTGAAACTTTTTTCCCCATTGACCGTAATGTAACGGAATACTTTTGATTGTCCCTGTAATTGATCTATGCATCCGATTTTCATAAAATTTGATATGACTTGACAAAATTATATAATAATTACATATTTTAAATTTCAAATGATTAAAATGCATTTCAAACTTTTTCCCCCATTGACTGTAATGTAACGGAATACTTTAGATTGTCCCTGTAATTGATCTATGCATCCGATTTTCATAAATTTTGAAATGACTTGACAAAATTATGTAATAATTATATATTTTAAATTTCAAACGATTCGGTTGGGTATTTTTTGGGTTGTTATATGCGGACAGACAGACGGACGGACTGAACGACAACTATAGGTGCTACGTATTTACATAATTACGAATGCACCTAAAAGTGAAACATCATGTATCAAGCATAAATTATGAAACAATTTCCAACACTTTCAAAATATTTCAGCAATACTTCCCCATTAATAAGGTAAAGAAGATATCTAGGTAAATATTTTAGAAAATGCATGATGCATTTGAAAACCAAATTTCAGCCATTAGCGCAAGTAGTCAAAAAGATGTGACAATTCTTTTGTACCACCCTAAATATAATTTATAGACTTATTTATATTTGACATAGTATTCTTAAATTTAGATTGGTAAGAAAATGTATAATACAGTTAAAAATTCACCTTCATCAATAGGCAAAAAATGTTCTTCCATTTTTTTTTCAGCCTTTTATATTACCTACAGACATATATCATTTACATTTACATTTTATCATTTATTAATTTTTAAATTTATGTTTATTTTTACATTTATTTTTAGTTTTTTACATTTATTAAATGCAAGATCTTGAGTAACTCTGGAAATAACACTTAATGATAAAGTTTGATTGTTATATTTTATGAAAAAACCCTGTTTTTTGCATGTTTTATTAGTTTCCACTATATGTGTTTTCTCACTATTTTTTATGCGGATTTTTGTTACTGATAGCATGAACTACGGATAACATGAACAAAAACTTAACACTCCTTCTACAAGCATCTCTTAGTATACTAAATATAATTGAACCTGAAAATGTGTAACTAAAATTAAAAAATATCTTTAAGCAATTCATACTCATCTTCAGTAATGCTTATGAATTTTCTTTTTCCATAGCCCTACATATGATCTGTAGAATATGTTCACCATGTAATATGCAGAAATTCAGTTAAACTTAAAAACACATACTATAACTGAAATGCACTTCCAGCTATCAACCCTCATAATCAGTACTTCATATAATACAGTACTGTACCAGACATCTTTTATGTGCTTCTGTGAATGAATAATAAATACTAAGCGCATCATATTCTACAGAAGCATCTTGTACTAAACCTCAGTAATGTACAAAAGAGATGCCACATATTAAACTAAAATTTCATTCAGGCCAAAAAAAACTTTAAAACTGCTGAAATCACATTTCCAGTAATTAATATTCATATGCGTTCATGTATCCAGGTTTTTTAATAGCTCAGTACAATCAAACCTCGTTAACATGAACACTCTTAATGTGAATTACTGTTTAACCCATTCAGTACCGGTCATGGTTACAGTTATCCTATACGCACAAAAGTTGTTTTCCTGACTAATAAGACATAAAATAAGACAAAAATAAAATTTCAGAAAATTAGCTTTAATACTTTTTAAAATACATAATGTTGCAAAAACGCAACGTCAGTCCAAAGCAGTATATAAAGCATCATTTTTGGAAATTATGGAAATCCTCAAAACATTTAGCATGTACAGCAACATTACATTTTTTACACATTGTTACTGTCTGACTACTGCACATTTTACACCTCCTTCTTTTATTTTCGGGATTTTTTGTGATTATATGGCCTGTACGATCCTTTTGTTTTTGCTGTAAAAAGTGATTTTGCATTGCGGATGGCCGACCAGTACATGTGGTTTCAGGAATAGGGTTTATATCGTTTTTCATATCAACTGAACTTGATTTATTTGATGAAATATCTATTTCCGATTTTAATAAAGACACTGCAATTGCCCTTTGAAAGTCTAGCAATGTTGTTTTGGAATCCACAAATTCCCTATAAAGTTTCCAAGCATTTACTTTTGCAATATCAATGCAATTTACGAAAATAGGCCACCACCATTTTTTTCCTTTTATATTTATTCTGTAATTTGATACAAAATTATCTAATAAGTCCACTCCACCCATATGCTTGTTATAATCAGCAATGACTTTGGGTTGTTTTACTTGGACAGTTTTTTTTCTGTTCTGGAGTAGCGTTTTGCATATGTTGCTGGCTCAGTATCATCCCAATTTGTCAGTATGGTTACAACAGCATTGTCGTTTCACCTAGCGACAGTAACATTATTCTTTGAATCGAACGATACATCATATGTGCCACGAACTTCCTTCTTCATCTTTTTCACTGGTATGATGGGGCACTCACCAATCCTGTTTTCTCTAACTGTCCCAGTTGCAAGATATCCTTGTTTGTTTTATTCTGAGAGTAATGCATGTGATGTAAAAAAATTATCAAAGTACACAATGTGTTGAGAGGGAGTTTCTAAAACTTTTAAAAGATTCATAACAATATCTCCACCGAGACCAAGATCGAAAGATTTTTCAGTAGATTTCCCTGTATATATGTTGAACTGATACAGGTATCCTTTAGAAGAGCATAAACACCATGCTTTAAAGCCAAATCGGACAGGTTTCCCTTTCATGAACATTTTACATGAGTGTTTACCGAAATACGGAATCATCTGTTCATCAATGGAAAGATGAGCATCAAATACTCCAAACTGTAGGAAATTCTCATTTAATATTTTTATGAGTGGTCTAACTTTAGCTAGTTTATCCGATTTATGTAGATTAGTATTATCAGCTATATGAATGTTTTGTTTTACAGTTAAATAAACAGAACGTGACATAGCTGAGCGAATTAGAGGAAAATTTACATCATCAGCAACTGACCAATACATTTTTTCCTGCGGGATAGTTGAATACCCAGTAAAAAGAAGGAATCCTATAAAACGTTTAAGCATTGGAACTGATAGTGAAAATTTTAACCTATTATTTTGTACTTTCTTTAGCGATGTGATCCAAAAGATTTTCACTAAAAATTTTTAAAAATACATCTATAGGTTCTAAAGCTTGCAAATGATTTGATACTGACTCTTTTGCAGATTTCAAACTATCATAACAATGTTTTTCTACATCTTGTAGTTATTGATTATATGCGGGGGAACATTTTTCCCAAGTAAATTTTTTCTTTCTTTTACCTGTATTATTTTTACTTTTCTTAATTTTAAAAGAAAAAATATCGATCTCACCTGTGATATCTTTAGGAATTGGAATATTTTCACCTACAGCATTATCGTCTATATTTTCTTCATCAGTCAAAACATCCGGGTCAGGTGGAATTATGACAAATTCATTATTTTCTTGCTCAGATTCGGAACTGGAATCGTCACTAAGAGCTTCGAGATAATCTAAAGCTTCATTTATCGTTAAAAAACGACGTACGTTTCATAAATTACGAGTATAGCCTGCAAAAAATGAAACATCGATCGTGAAATAAACGAAAACATCTACTAGAGCTTTTAACATACATTGGACTGACGTTGCGTTTTTGCAACGTTATTTAAAAAATGAAATTTAGAGTATAGAATTTTTTTTTTTACTTACTTGTTGACGCCATTTTGTTTTAAAGAGTTCGAACAAAGCAAAACGACCTTTAGCCTATAATTTTGACATGTGCTGCCATCTACTGCTGAAACTTGAAAGTAATCAATAAAAATAATGAAAAACATTGATTATTCATTATTTTATAACGATTATTAAATGCAACTGTAGACCAATGATTTTTTTTTCTTTTATGCGTATTGGACATTACTTTAATAGGAAAATATTTTTATAGCAAAAAAATTTAAAGTTTTCAGCAGAAAAATTAATTAAAAAAAAGTTGCGTTTTCGCTATGTCAGTACGAAATGGGTTAACGTGAACAGTTTCCACAGTCCTTGTCAAAATAAATATTGATTCTAGCGTTTTATTTCTCCTTTCAAGATGAACATATCTAACATGAAATTTCGCTTAATATGATCAATTTTCAATGTCCCCATGAGAGATTTTGATGCTTAACATGAACGAAAATTCCTAGAAAAATGTGAATTTCCTTTTTCCTTGGGAACAATGGGTTAGTCTTTGGAGCATTGAAAACAAGTACTATTACTTTTAAAATGTTCTTACTTTTGGACAATACAATACTTTACATCAACTGCATGCCATCAAGATTAGGAAAGATTGCTAAAGAGAGTATTTTGTTTATTTTTTCACAAGTAGAAAATTGAAAGTTTAGTATTGAAACCTTCATATCAAAGGTTGTGTGTGTTCAGACTTTTATTAGTATTACTTTGTTCACCCATATGAATTGATAAGGCATTCACATGTACAGTATAGTTGCTCAAAATGACTCTCTAATTTCAGCAATACTTAAATTTGCTAAAAAGCTTAATATTATAAAATAGGCTATGTTCAAGGAGAGAAAAAAAAATGAAATTGCTGAAAGTACAATATGAATAATTTTAAAAGGTAGAGATAAAATTGAAATAACTTGTGTACTAAATAAGTTTGAACCAAGTCAAAACTGAATGTGAGTCACCAATAATGAAGAGGTTGAAACAGCATAAATCATATATATGAATGAAGCAAGAAGACTGAATCTTCCCACCAGGAGTGCAATTTTGCTAGAAAAGGACAACTTTTTCACTTATGCTTAACTAATAACTGATCAAAACAAAACATTTTTACATTTATTAAACATGTTACATTTTATCATTTACATATACATTTTATCATTTATTAATTTTTAAATTTATATTTATTTTTACTTTTATTTTTAGTTTTTTACATTTATTAAATGTAAAATACTTATATTGATGCTTAAATATATCTTTTTTTTTTTTTTTTGCAAATAGTTAATTAAAAAAAAATGTCGTTTTCATTGCAAGATCTTGAGTAACACTGGAAATAACACTTAATGATAAAGTTTGATTGTTATATTTTATGAAAAAACCCTGTTTTTTGCATGTTTTATTAGTTTCCACTATATGTGTTTTCTCACTATTTTTTATGTGGATTTTTGTTACTGATAGCATGAACTACGGATAACATGAACAAAAACTTAACACTCCTTCTACAAGCATCTCTTAGTATACGAAATATAATTGAACCTGAAAATGTGTAACTAAAATTAAAAAATATCTTTAAGCAATTCATACTCATCTTCAATAATGCTTATGAATTTTCTTTTTCCATAGCCCTACATACAGGGCCGTGCTTAGGACTTTCGCGGCCCTGGGCAAAATATATTTTGGCGGCCTTTTTTTTCTGAAATTTTTTTAATGCATATAAAACAGTACAAAATATATCATAGGAGTGAAATTAGTATGCACTCAGGAGAAAAAAAAAGGCGTAATAAAAATTATTGCAAAATGAATAAAATTTTCGGATTAAATAAATAAGTAAATAAATAAAATTCCCCTTGCACATCAGTATCTATAATATTCATAATGGTTTACCTTCATTTCCCAAGACGTATTTAGAGTAATTTTTCAGTTCATTCGAATTTCCATGTTTTAGCATCATAAATCATACTTAGTATATAATGTATCCATCAAAAATGAAATTTATTCTATTATTCGTAACATGATGGGTAGATGTTTTGCTACATACAATTACAGACGAACTTCATTTCTGCCCGAGCAGTCGAAGTTAAATAAAATAATTGCGCAACAGCATTTATATAACATTTTTTATTAATGAAACTTGTGGAGTATACTAAATCAGCTTTACTCACATCACAAAGAAATTTTTTAGCTTTTTTTAGCAAAAAAGTTATCTATTAATTAAAAAAACTGCCAAATTGTTTTTAATCGAAATAAGAACAAGAGCAGAGAGAGACCTTGATTGAGCAGAGGCGTTGATCTTATACACTATATTGCCAAAGGTGACCGACCACTTGCGATTTTTAAATGTTTTGTTAAATGATTAGAAAAATATATGGGGAATTATCCTGAAACTACAGGTGTGTAAATATAATAGTACAGGTCATTTATTTTCGCGAAGATTTTTCCCCCGAAACCCCATAATAGACCGTCAACAAATTGAAAAAGAATGAATATCTTTTGAATAACCCTGTTAAAAATAATGCAGAAAATGTGTTTAAACTGTAGATTATGATAAAATAGCTTATTTTAATAAAGGTTGGTCATTTTTATGAGGATAGCATGTATATTCGTAGAGAAATTAAGGTTTTCATAAAAGCAGTTCCAAATTTTGCTAAGATTTTTTGCTTATAATTAGCAAAATTCTTAATATAAAAAAAATGTTTTTTTTTTTTTTTTTCAGAAAATACAACAAGCAATATTATATACAATATTCTGCAATCAAAATTAAAAAATAATAAAAATCATATGAATAACGAGCAGGTTTACTAAAAAAATTTTCATAGCGCATGCGTCAGAGCAATTAAAATGTAATTTCCATAATATGTTAATTAAATGTAACGAGCAACTTTTGTGAAAATCACAAAAACATAGCTTGTAAATTCTAAAAATTATCGTCGATAAAAATAAGCTCAAAATCCGTTATTCCCAAAATGATGCAAAAAAGATGAGGAGATGTATTCCTGTATCAATTTATTAGTGCCAATACAGAATACATAATATTACACTTACTACTATATTTGGATACAACTCTTAATGCTTTTGCTTCTTTTTGGGAACAACGAGTTTTGAGCTTATTCTATCGACGATAATTTTCAGAAATTTCAGGCTATATTTTTGAGACTTGCACAAGAGTTTCTATGCATTTAGCTAACACATTATCCAAATTATATTTTGATTCTTTTCACGCATGCGCAGTGCAAAATTATTTAGTAAACCTGCTCATTATTAATACAATTTTTATTATTTTTTAATTCTGATTACAAGGCATTGTGTACAGTGTTATTTGACGCAATTTCTGAAGAGAACATTTTTTTATGTTAAGAACTCTGCAAATAATAAACAAAAAACTTGGGACTGTGTTTATCAAAACCTTGATTTCTTTACTAGCATACATGCTATCTTTTTAAAACAGAACACAGTTTATTACAATAGGCTATTTAATCATAATCTAGAGTTTGAATGCTTTTGCTACTTTAGTTTTGATAGGTTTATCCAAAAGATATTCATTCTTTTTCAATTTGTTAACGGTCCCCTACAGGGTTTCAGGAAAAGATTTTCATTACCTGTACTATTCTATTTACACACCTTGAGTTTCAAAACATTTCCTCATGTATTTTTCTAGATATTTAACAAAAATCAAAAATCGCAAGTGGCCGGTCACCTTTGACCATATGGTATATAAGCCTTTGCAAGTTTTAATTTTGGAAAAGAGAGTTCAGCTGGTGCAATAATTACAGGAATAGTGAGTAAAATTCTCAGTGCAATGGAACTGTTTAGCACAATTCCTGAAATCTATAGTTGAACAAATATTTCATGGTTTCCAATATAGAATTTACATCATCACCTTCTTAAGAAAATAGATTTTTTTTTTTTTTTCTGCAAAGTGATAATGACACATGTGGGAAAGTAATTTCTCCAGCATTCAGTTCATGCTCTTCGACTAGTTCACTTGCTGAAATTTGAGCATTAGGAAGGCCATTTTCTTTATAATCTTTTAAAATTTGAAGCATTTTCACTATTAATTTTAAAGCATAGTCAATTTTCATGGCAGAGCGTTGCATTGCTTTGCTAACAAGGCTGAATTGCGTCAAAGTGTTATCTGAAAAATACAGTGTCGTAAAATATTCAAAGCTTTTCATTTCTTTTGCCAATGAAACTGCTTCTGTTCGACTTTTCATGTCCTTTGAAGCTTCAGAAACTTTTACTAACGCATCATAAATATTTCCAATGTGATAGTGAATATCCTTTATGCTTTTAATTCGTCATTTCCATCTTGTATCAGACAGTGGTTTATATGTTAATTTTTGTACATGTTTATTAAATTGTTTAATATGTGCCATCTTTGACTAGAAACAAGAGAAAGAACATATATTTGTTGTATAAATCCGAAGGAGAATTTTGCAATACTACAGAATCTGGCCATATCTCTTAATATTAAATTAATACTATTTATGTCTTAATACTAGATTCCAGCTGTGACATCCACTTGGAATGAATGATACTTTTGGATTGATTTTTAATATTCTAGTTTGAACACCTTTCTGGCAACTACGCATTTTTGCTCCGTTATACTAACCCTGTACACAACAATCTTCAGGAATGGACCTAACTCGGACAACTTTGTTAAAGAAACTGCCGTTAATCTAGACCTATGCTATCATCCACAGTAAAGAACTTTTAAAACTTTTTTTCTTTTTGACAAAGAATATCCATAACTATATACGAAGATATATATATATATACGTTTAAACAATTAAAATAACTATCTAATTTTTATTAACTTTCTTATTTTAAGCATATTTAATGCTGAGAACTGTCAAAATAGTTCAGTTAGAAAAGTGTTATCGTATCAAAAACTATGGATAGCAAATAAATTCTTTTTTGGAGGCACATGTTGGACTACATTGTGGTGTGCTTTTTTTAAATATTTGTCTATATGGTAAGTGTTTTTTTTTTTTTCAAAATTTCATTATCGGGATAGAGAATTATTTTATATTTCGCAAAAGTCTTTTTTTTTTATATCTATTGTTGTCAATTTTGGAAAAACGCAAACCATAACATTTTCCACTGTTTTTTAATTAAAAATATATTTACAAGTTGTCATCAAAATAGAAAGAAAACATTAAAACAAATTTTTATGTGTGAATCGCATTTAATGGTGACCATTACGGCATATTTAAAACAATCCATTTAAAAAGATTTTCTTAGCGTCTAATAAAATCCTTTTCATTTAGAAATTACCATAAAAGTCCAATACGCAAAAACAATTTTTCCTTAACTATTTTTATCAAACTAATTTTTAAATGAGTGACAGATCTTACATAAAAAAATCACAAAAACAACTGTTAGATGTCGCGACAACATTGAATGCAGACTTGAACCGAAAAATCTCCCAGTCAATAGTCAACACGAATTGAATGGAAATCCGATTACAGAAAATCACCACCGATTGAGATAATATAGTTAAGTTTTTCGTAATTGAGTATTCTGTTTTAAAACAAAGCAAATTAGAGTGATCTTAGAACCTACAATATCTGCATGACGGGGGCGAGCGTATTTTGATAAGGGTTGCTTTCTATAAAATTTAATTAAAAAAAGTTTACAACTATCGAGTAGAGAAAATTTTAATTTGAAAAAACGATGTATTCTTTATAAAAGAAGCATAGATATAAATTGAGTAAAAAATTTCAAGATCTTTAGAGTAATAAGTAGTTTTTTCTAGACCTCCTGTATAGACTTCCTGATGTAGCATCTATACTAATAAAACAAAGTTTAGCTCTATTTGCATGTGTGTGCGTCTCTGTGTGCGATGGCTAGCACAACCCACGGCACGTACGAAGCTAAAAAAATTTGTGAGGCTAGTTCAAAGTGTCTCATGACATATGTGAGACTTGGAATTTTTAAATTCTTATAATTAGTTGAGTTTTTAATTATCAAAAAACTCACTGTCATTAAAAACTCATTTCGGTGAGGTTGTTGTGATAAGAGATAAGTTATGGTGAATGATCTGAAATCTTATTTAGGAGTCAAATGAAACTGAAGAACAGAGAAAGAAAATGTAGGATGAGTTTTGTCAGCATTTATCAACTCACATCGTCCAAACCGTGGGGTAAACTTTAAATCGAAAGACATATTCTGACAAACCGTAGAATTTGAATCCTTTTAACATCCTAAATATCGCAATGAATTAAAAAAATTATCGCAGCTAATTTTTTTTTTCAACGTCTTCTATTGCAATGTGTCCCTAATATGCAATTTTATAGGTACCGAAATATCAAAAATATGTTCGTAAAGCTGAAGCCTTCTTCTAATCGATGGTGTAATTGACTTTAATCATATAGAATTTAAATCCTTTCTACTATACCATTAGAAACATGCCACTTCGCGAACCATAGAGACAATATTTTTCCTACTCTAAAAAAACTAAATGTTCGTATTTTAACACAATATTTTTAGAGCATTTCAATAGACCAGATTTACATCACCTTCAAAAATTTTGAAACATTCTGACTTGTAAAATATTTTTTTACAAAATAAAATGAGTGACAATTTTGACGAAATCTCTAAAAAATTCAACGTTTTGTCGCAGTTTTCCCCTTCTACAGCGCAATTTAAGGTATTCGTACAAATCAAAAATATACTCCTACAGTTGAAATCTTTTAATCGACGGTGCAATCAATTTTAAATTATGTGAATTTTAATCTGCTCAATACACCAGAGAAAGCAGATCACTTTGCGCGAAACGAAGACGATATTTTCTAAGCTAAAAGTAACTAAACGTCCTTATTTTAACACAAACTTTTAAAAACATCTCTATATATCATATTTACATCACCTACTAAAACTTTGAAGCGTTCGGACAGGTAGAAATTTTTTTTACAAAATAAAGTATGGGAAATTTGACAAAATAGGCAAGAACCTGGGGATTTCGTCGTATTTTCACTCTCTTTCGGTGCGCAAAAACTCTAGAATTCAAATTACGCAGAAAATAAAATAAAAAATAGCATATTTTCAGTTCAATACTTTTTCACGCAAAAATATAAATTCAGATAAAATTGTCTTAAGCAATAAAATCATACAAATTTGAGGTTAGTGTAAGGGTCATTCATCATGGGCACGGTCAGTGCCGGACTGATCAGCTAATAGCTTCATAAAAACTGGTGAAATTTAAAAACAACATAATTTTTTTGCGGCCCCAAATTTTGGCGGCCCTGGGCAAATGTCCGGCTCGCCCCCCCCCCCTTAAGCACGGCCCTGCCTACATATGATCTGTAGAATATGTTCACCATGTAATATGCAGAAATTCAGTTAAACTTAAAAATACATAGTATAACTGAAATGCACTTCCAGCTATCAACTCTCATAATCAATACTTCATATCTTTTATGTGCTCCTGTGAATGAATAATAAATACTAAGTGCATCATATTCTACAGAAGCATCTTGTACTAAACCTCAGTAATGTATATTAACTTCATCATGTTTGAAAAAGCACAATATAATTAAAATGTACTGCAAACTGTGAAAGATCATAAAAAGAGCAAAACATCATTAATCTGTGAAACATCATCATCCACGAAAGATTTTTCCTGATGGGACCATAATATAACTGAATTCTTTTGAGTGTCCCTGTATATGAACTATATGTGCTACATATACCATATTCTAACTTGTAGCACAATTCAGCAATGTACAATGAACTCCTGTCCCATTAGTGTGGACTTGCAAGAGAATTCATTTTTTGTATGCACTAACCAAAGTCTGCCTTAACTGGTGTCCTTGCCACTAATTAGTATATGATTGGCGGAATGAAATGGTCCACTTAACTGGAGGTACTTGTCTTTAGCAGAAGTGCATTAACCCTTTCCTGCACGGACAAATTCTGTTAGTAAAATGAGAAATTATTGACTGACACCGGAATTTACAACCGACTTTTTAAGAAATCAAGAACTCCTTAATTTAAGCTTCTATTTTAAAAACAATATTTTATTAAAATATTATTGGTGCCAATTGCAAGTTTGGAATTAAAATTAGGTGTGTCCAGACCGGACACACTGCGCCGGAAAGGGTTAATGAGAGTACTAGCAGGAGTGACCGAGCTAAGCTCGGTCATAATTAACTTTGTATTCACCTGGATATACTATTATCACTGTATCATTCATTTTGTATTATTACTGTAAAACATGTTATTTATAATACAGTATAGGATCCGTTATCCAGAATGCTTGGGACCCAGGGCATTCTGGATAAGGGGTTTTTCCGTAATTCGGAACACTTTACCGTAAGTATGAGAAATGCGCGAAATAATTTCATAAATAGTGAAATAAATAGGTAAATATGAATACTAATACATGTAAATACCTTAATTTATTGATTAATTTACACAAAATAAAAAAAATAATTATAATAAATGAAAAAAATTTACATATGTAAAATTTAATTTTGAGATTTTGAAACAGAATCTTTTGATTGGGATTTAGCAAACATGTCTAAGATAGTCTATTGCTTATAGCGCGTCTCTTACCCTAATTGTCCTTGTATTTTGTACAGAGACATGATTTCCTGCTAGTGGAAGTAGCTCTCTGTTGCATGCTTAAAATTAATTGTTCGGTATGAAATATTAATTTTTCATTTGATACCTTATTAACAGCTTCATTTTGCGGGTTGTCCCTTCTCATCATCACTTTCATCAGATATATTGTTTATCATCATTTCATAAATCTCACTGTTAGTCATGCGATTAGTGACAGGAATGTTTTCATCGGCTTCTAAACAATTTAGCAATCTAACTTCTGGACAATTAAAGCCTTTGGCATATGCCAACAGATCAGCAATAATTTGCTTCTCTTTTGAAATCTTGAAGCCTTCAAACTCCGGCTCATTTTCGTCACTGAAAAATAATGCAGAAGGCCACATGACACATGGCAGCATCTTTGATTGTGAAGCTTCTCTGGAAATTTTTTATTCCAATTCCTTTGTTGTAGTCTGTGAGCATTTTTTTAAGAAGTCATTTTTGTTGAGTTTTAAAAGATCTCAGAATCCCTTGATCCAATGGTTGGATAAGTGATGTACAATTTGAAGACAAAAACACTGCAAACACATTATCCATTTCTAAGAATTCTACTTCAGGATAGGCCTTTTTTTCCGTGATCTTTTGAAGAAATTTGCCATTGACCACGATTTTTTTGATGAAAATCGCCGTTTTTCGAGATCTTTGGTTGAAATTTGCCGTTTTTCGTGATTATTTTGTCAAAATTTGCCGCTTTATCACGATTTTTTGGACTATATTTGTTATTTTTTTGCAATCTTTTGGGGAAATCTGGCTTTTTAGGTGATTTTGTGATGAAATTACCCATTTTCTCGCGAATCTTTTGACAAAATTTGCCGAAAGTTAGTCGTTATTTCTTGATTTTTAATGAATTTTGCCGTTTTTCAAGGATCTTTTGACAAAATCTGCTGTTTTTCAGGATTTTTTGACAAAATTTGCTGTTATTTTTTTCGGGATCTTTTGAAGAAATTTGCCTTTAATTGCGATCTTTTGAAGAAAGTTAACGTTTTTCGCGATCTTTTGTTGAAATTTGCCGTTTTTCGCGAATGTTTTTTCAAAATTTGCCGTTTATCACGATTTTTTGGACAATATTTGTTATTTTTTCGCGATTTTTTTGGGAAATCTGTCTATTTTGGGAATTTTGTGACGAAATTACCCATTTTCTCGCTAATCTTTTGACCAAAAATTGTCGAAAATTAGTCGTTATTTCGTGATTTTTAACGAAATTTGACATTTTTTCGCGATGTTTTGACGAAATTACGCATCCCTTGGGACGCGTAAGAGCTATTTATTTTGCAGCCGTCGCCAATTTTTTGCATAATTTACGCGCTATAGCGCTTCCGCGGGATCGCTGAAAAAAAGTTACCGATTTGCATTCCGGTTTTCGGAGCGTTCTGGATACCGGGACGCCGGATAACGGATCCTATACTGTAGTATTATTTTCAAAAACAATCAATAAGAAAACTATGTTTGTATGCACATATTCATAAATTTTACTTTATTTTAAAATTTATAACGAAAGGATATCGATCCAAATCATTTTTTTAGCGCGACTCTGATTGGTTTAATCATGCATCTCGAATCTTATTAAGAATGTATAAAAAAAATTTTTCACATTCTGAAAGAGATTATTTTTTGCAGATACAGACAAATTTGGAGACATTTTTTCATTTGGCCCTAAATACGTGCTTTGCCTTCCATAATCTTAATAGTCGATTTTTCAGGCAAATGTCGCCAATATTTTGTCAAATATCGCCAACTTATTGGCTGTTGCGATATTCTCGTAACCCTGACCTGTATTACCCAAAATGACCCACAAATCAAATTTGATCAAACATGTGACTTAGCTCAAAGGTTTTCAGGTAATCAAAAACTGTAGAATATAAAATTGAATCAAAATCTTTTAAGCAATTTCTTAGGTAAAATTAGTTTGGTAGCATTTAGCAATGAAGCGAAATGAACCACTTATATAAGTTTGTTTAATGTGCGACTCAGCCCAATAGTCTCCTCATGATAAAAAAAATTTCGTTACAAAATTTAGGTAAAATTGATTGAGTCGTTGTTATATATAATTAGAATGACCCTAACCATTATGACCCAAAATGATCCACTAATCGAATTTTCGCGAGGATGTGTCCTAGCCTATTGGTTTTCCCTTGCCTGAAAACGATATAATACAAAGTATAGTCAAAATGGCACGAACCATTTTCTACATAAAATTAGCATGACCCATCATGACCCACAAATTACTCTTATAATCGAAATCTCTTGAACATATGACTTAGCCCATTAGTTTTCCCGTGTCTAAAGATTGTTACATACAAAATTTCATTAAAATCGATACTGAGGTTCTTTAAATATAAATAGCTTGACCCAGACCATTTATGACCAAAAATGACCCAGTAATCGAAATTTCTCAAACTTGAGACCTAGCCCAATAGTTTTCTCGTGCCAAAAAAATGTTGTATACAAAATTTCGTTGAAATAGATCCACCTGTTCTTTAGATATAGCTTGACCATGACCCATCATGACCCGCAAATAACTCTTTTAATCAGGCACGTAGCCAGGGAGGGTGCTAAGGGGGCTGAAGGCCCTCCCGAAAGTTTCAAAAGACTTTACAAAATTATCTCTATAATACTATTTTTTTTTTTTAATCTTCCATTACAATAAAATCAATTGCATTTTTAGCTGTAAAACTATTCATTTATTTAATTACAGTTACAACAATCCTTCACTACATCGGTTATTTGGATATATTATTTTTTTTTTAATAGCCATTTCCCACTAAAAATAGAAATTCTTTTTAAAACGCAATTTTAACTATCTTTAAGTGCAGTAAATTTCGATCAAGAGTAATTCCGTATCATTAACTTGACTAAAAAACATTAAGTACTGTAAAACCCCGATAATTCGGATTAATTGGAACTGGACCCAACCCGGATTATCGAAATTCAAGATTATCCAGAGAATTAGAAAAAAATGAAATAAAATAAAACATACTTACAGAAAATCACCTTCATGTTAAACGTATTGAATATTTACAGTCAGTAAAAATGTTTATTTTGCTTAATTCTTTCGAAAAGATTTCAGAGAAAGGTTTTTTTTTATTCAGAATACGACGATGAAACAAGTTAATGTTATGAAAATTAGCCAATCGCTTCTCAAACTAGAAAAAAAAAATGACCAAACCGATCCGGATTAACAGGGTCCGAATTAGCGGGGTTCTACTGTATAATATATACATAGCGTATTAACTTTAGGAGACAAAACACTTACTTGCATGTTATGATCTTCCTTAATTTTCTCTATCCTCACGTATACAAAGGAATTTTAGAGCAGTCAGTGTTAAAATGTTTTATAGAGAAAGGAGTTAAAAACTTTAATAGTTGCCTATAATGTAAAATCAAGTGAAAAAATATATTTTTAATGAAAGTATAATAATATATTTTATAATGATGTTATAACTGTAAAAAGGTTTTTATTAAAAAGAAACTATTAGAATGTATTTTTGAAAAGTAATGGAGCGAAGAAAAACAATATGGTATGGAGAAACCTTCAAAGACGCCACGGCGGCATCCCACAGTCTCTTCACTAGACAGCTTTTCTGTGAATTGTTTGCATATGAGTATTTAATGGACAGATAATGTGCATAAAGCAGCTCGTTTATCTGGGAAATTTTCTTTGTATTTTGTAGAACTATCAAATATAAGGATAGATACCCCTACGTTGGGATTTTTTGGCAGTTTTTCATAGCGCCACCAAGACAGTTTTCTAGCCACTCACCATTTGTATTTGGATTAAATGTACCCCAATTACATTGTGAAGCCAATCTACAGATGTAGGCGGGTATGCTGATGGCTAGGGAGTGATATTTTTATAGTCAGTATAAGGACATTTTGAGTTGTGTCTATGGGCATAATAAGCATTTTAACAACTCTGACTCAGTTTACATCCAGAAATTTAATTTAGTAATTTAAGTGAAGTGTATTCTGTTTTCAAGAAAGTGAATTTTATCAAATGCAATTTTTGGGTCTTGTAAAGTAAACTTTTTGAGCCACGGATTAAATGATGGAAAATTCAGCATTTTGCCAATTGGCTAACTAAGATGGAAGGAAAAATGTTGATGACTGTTAATGGAATCTTTTAAGTAACTGTAAAATATGACATGAAATGGCCGAAAAAAAAAGGAAATTCAGGCGTGTACCTTTTTTTTTAAATTGTAAAATCACAAATCAGCATCATGGGTATACTAAATCTTAAATTTATTTGTGTAAAATTAATCCCAATAATATCATTTTTTCTGGCAGCAAGGCTTGCTTAGAAATTAAAATTGAGGATTGTTTTGATGTTAGCGTTTGGAACAATTTGAGTCTGGTGGGGATTCTTCAAGTACTCGATCTGAGCCACAGTATGGCAAGCAAGTCAATTCGATATTGCTATGTATCTAGAGAACTCCTAGATGATGCCAAGAAGAGAAACATGTTCGACTCCATTTGATTTTTTAAAAAGCCATAAAAATTTCCAATAACTCTACAGAAGAAACAAAAGTAAGGGGAATGGACAAAAGATTCAGAAATAATATTTCCTTTTCTTATGTATTCCAAAACTCATTTATTGTAAACCCTGTTTTTCGTTTTTTCAGGAAAAAATAAATAAAAAAAAGGTCACAAAAAATAGGAAAACTATTTTCCACATGTTTTGGACATTGAAAAAAAGGTAAATGTTTTTCTTAAAACATATACAAATAGATTATCACCAATCGTACGTTATTTTAACAAACAAATTTTAGACTTTTTCAGGAAAATAGAAAGTTATTATTTCATTGTTGGATTTTCAAAGAGCTTCAGGGAAAGAAGAAATTATAAAAAAGACTGTTAGCTGAGAGCTCTTTAAAGTTTTGAGCAAAATCTGGACAGAATAAACTGAAATCAGATATTACAAATATCCATAGAAATGCTATTTATTCACACCAGACATTTAGAGTGAAAACATTCAAATATCCTCGGATACAGTTACTGAAGTACTAATTATCAAACGCGATTGTTTTAGCTTAATTGCTGATGGGACTTTGGACATGTCAAGGGCAGAACAGCTTGTCCTTCTTTTTGTTAGATATGTGAATTATTAAAAAATTCACAAACCACAATAATTCGGAATTTTTTTTTTAGGTTTAATTCCAAAAAAGCAATATTACAACATTGTGATGAACTATGTCTTGACATTTATAAACGAGTTTCATAGGTGTATGACGAACCAACCTGTAAGTTTGGTCCTGTTAGCGGGGTCCATTCTAGAATTCTTCAAAGTATCCAAAAATTAGATATGTCCAGTGTGAAAGCCATTGGTTAAATCTTGCTTTGTCCAACAGCATGCTTTTTCCCGTCATCCAAAAGTATCATGGACTTATTAAAGCTGTGACAAAAGTTTTTTAAAATCACCTAAAGGCAAATTTAACACTTCAAGAAGCAATTGCATCATATGCCCTAGAAAACAAAAGAAAATGACTTCTCCACATTTGTGACACAAAATTTATTGAGAGGCATGTAAGCGTATTAACTTTTGTTGAGCTACTTAAATACATTTAAATTAGCTTATAAAATATTTCAAAAAACACATGGCAGATTTCTTCAACAGTTGGAGCTTTTTAGGCAATCGGGGAAAGGAATGATTTTCTCACAAGCCTGTCTGTTTGTCAGAAGTTTTTCTGTCTGACAAAGTCATAGTGAGTTTTCAAGAAAAGCTCGTGACATGATATCGGCTGTAACTCATGCTAAAGATGTCCGAATTGTTTTACATAAATATAGAGAAAAATGCAGTAGAAATATTTTGTGGCATATTTTATTGTGCATAAAAACTTTAGGAAGACTTTTTTCAGATTGAATTATAGATCCCAAGACTAACATTTAGACAGACAACACTTACAAACCCTCAAATTATATCCGCTGAAGAGTATTATAATATCACGGTCTTTATTCGCCGTGTAGAAAGTTTTATTCAAAATTTAAATGAAAGATTCATTTCGAATGAAGACATTCTAAGAGATTTCCAAATACATCTTCTAGGATTTGCTTCACTGGAAAAAGCAAACAAATTAGAGAATCAATCGCAATATTTTCAGAATAAAATGTCAATGTAGCAAGTGAAAGCTGAAATGAATTAGGGTGCAAAGTAATTGCTAATGTTGGCTCCAACACAGAGTACCTAAAAGCTTTAGTGCTGTAATGTGACGGGCTACAATAATATCAAATACTTGCTGACAGTCTTAGTTGAAAATCTAATAACAACAGTCAGTGCTAAAATATCTTTTTCGACGAAGAAAATAATTAAATTGTTGTCTTAAAGCATTATGGCCGATGAGATACGGAGTAGCTTTGCGATGATTTTCATTCATTTTTGACATTACAGTACATCTTGATAAGTTAATGGCTAAGAAGGAATTATGATGATTGCTTCTGTTGCACTATAAATTTATTATATCAAGAGTATCATTTATATAATTATTATAATCAGAAAATGTGAAATACAAATATAAATTTTATGATTACATATGTCTGTAGTAATTAATTTTTCTTTGGAAAAAATAATGCTTGTAATTAATTTCATTTATGAATCAATAGTTTCAAGTCAGACTCTCGCATGCTAATATTAATTCTGTGTTAATCAATTCATATTACTTGTTTACATTTCAATACTTTTTAAAGTTTTTCTCATAGGATACTTGAGACTCATCTCAAACATTGTTAGTCTGCGCTTTTTAAGTTTCACGGAATATTTTTCCTAAAAACTCTCCGGTTTCCGAACCGGTTTGAAAACTGGAAGTGCTCTTGAAAGTCAAAATATGAAAGAGAAATTGAAAAAAGTTAAATACAAAATAACAATATTTGACATGGCTATCAAGTATCCTCTGCACGAACATACTTTAGGTTAAGCCTTGATTATTTAAAAAAAGTTTTACTGTAAATTATACCAATTACTTTTGTAATATCAGAAAAATTTCCAAAATTGAGCCCCTCCCGAAAGGAAATCCTGGCTGCGGGCCTGCTTTTAATCGAAATCTCTCGATCATGTGACTTAGTCCATTAGCTTTCTCCTGTCAAAAAACTGTTACAGACAAAATTTCGATGAAAATGATTCTGCCGTTCTTTAAATGTAAATAGCTTGACCCAGACCCTTAATGACCCAATATGACCCACTAAAATTTTTTTCTCGAACATGTAGCCTAGCTCAATGCTTTTCTCGTGCCTGAAAACCATAGAATGCAATTTTTAGTCAAAATTGCGTGAGAAAATCTCTAGATAAAAATAGAATGACCCACAATGACCCCAAAAATGACCCACTGACTGAATTTTTTTGAACATGTTACCTAAGTCGATGGTCTTCTTGTAATCCAATCCAATACAATAAAATATAAAATTTGGTCAAAATCATTAGAGCCGTTTTTTAGATAAAAATGGCTTGACCCATAATGATTCAAAAATGACCCACTAATCAAAATTTTTCGAACATGTGACCCAGTCCAATAGTTTTCTCATGTCAAAAAACGATTGGATACAAAATTTCTTTAAAAACGATCCAGCCATTCTCTTGATATAAATAGCTTGATCCTGACCCATTATGACCCAAAATGACCCAATAATTGAATTTTCTCGAACATGTGACCTAGCCCAATGGTTTTCTCGTGCCCAAAAATGGGAAAATCCAAATTTTTGTGAAAATCATTAGAGCCGTTTTTGAGATAAAATTTACACATACACACACAATTTTTGCTTGCATTATAGTATAAGATATAAATTTATGTCTGTATATAAATTTCACTATGTTTGAAATAGTAAAACACCATTAAAATAAACTGCAAAGGGGTTTTCTCTCATAAACCATAATGTAACAGAATAGTTTTGAGTGCTCCTGTGAATGAACTATAAATGTTACAACTATGTTGGAAAACAATTTGACTAAATGTTGACTTTTCTGTATTAAATCCTCTTTCCTTCTTTAAGGATTAGTCTGAAATCATTTTGAGAAGTCTTTTCTGACTAGATAAATCTATTAATTTTAACAAGATAACAAGGTATTCTATCCAATTATTTTAATAGTTATATCTGCCGCACTAATTTATTCCAAAACATTCCAATAAACAAATAAATTTATTGATCCCATTTCATTATGTAATATTGGTTGCCTTGTTGTTTTTCTATTTCAAATGTTATCATACTATTTAATTAATTCTTTTTCATTTAGTTGACAAGCATACTAGAGTTAACTTTGAATAAGTTATCTCGTTATGATGAAGGTAGCCTTCTCGCACCTATATTATCCCTCACTGTAAGTATAAAACATTAAAAGTTTCATTATATAATTATTTATCCCTTCTATTTAATTATTTGTTGTAAAGCATATTACAGGATAAAATCTTAATTATCTGACATAGTTTAAAGTGAATTGTTTAAAATTTCTTGAAAAATCTTCTGGAGTCTTTAACTACCTTAAATACAAAAAAAATTAATGTTGAAACTTTTATATATATATATATACAGATATTGATGTTCTTCCCTAAATAACACACTTATTTAATGAATGCTTAACATTGTAGTCCACTTTCTTCTCTAAAAAACTGTAGTTTTTATCCATGTAATATTACTTATGAGCAGGGCCGTGACTATAGACTTGGGGGCGACAGGGCAAATAGTGAGGCCCCTCGTGCCCAGGGCAAATTGAAACTTTGCCCCAGGCATAGGTTTTTTTTTTTGCCTGCTGCTGTTTTAATTACACAGTATCATGAGCCCAAAAATGACTAAAAAACATAGAATTGGGCAATCCTACTCGGCAGCGACCTGGCGGCAATGCAATTTTTGCCGATCACACTGAAGCTAGCATAGCGGAGAAAATATGGACTTCAGATTGGTTGAATATTTTAAAGAACTTTTTGTTTAGGTTCATTTTTGAATTTATGTAGCTTAATCATACGTTTCTGTTTAAAAACCTTTTGAAAGATGATTTTGATAATTTTTTTTCACGATTTTATGTATTTAAATACACAAGAAGAAAGATTTTCTAGAATTTTTTAGATGCATTTAATATTATTCAACCGATCAGAAGCCCATATTCTCTTCTTTATGTGAGCTTCGGTGGGATCGGCAAACATGCTGGCAGGACATGACATATTCGATTCAACATTCTGCATGTGAAGCGTATGGAGTATATCGAATTACATGCAAAAACATTTACTTTAGCACTTTTTTTTTTTATTACTAACTTTTAGCTAAGTGCTTGGCATTTTATAGGAAGTTAGACTAGAAACTAAAATCAATAGTTTTTTAACCATCAGTTTGGGGCCCCTCAAGCTTGGAGGCCCCGGTGGTAGTTATGGCTCTGCTTATGAGTTATGACTTTATTGAATGCAATTTCTTGTGAACAATGTTACTGGAATGATGATTGTAAAATGTGTTTATTTATGACTTGACAGAATAATGCTGGGGAGTGGCAAAGGGAGGGAAATTGAAATTTTTGGAGTGCAGTAGATTATTGATCATTCATTTATTGTTGATTCAAAGTAATAAATAGGACAGTTTTTTGAAAGTTTTGAATATTTTAAATAATAGGAGATTTGGATTGGGGTTAAGATTAGAAATTTCTATGATGGAGTAAATGTGAATTATTAATTATTTATGTCTTAATATTTCTAACTAACAATTACTGGAGAAAAACATTATTAAAATCTGAACTTAACAATTTTAAAGATTTTTAACTTTAATACTTAGGGGAAGAGGAGGGCATAAAGATAGAAATGAAAATTATGCTGAAGAAGGGACAAAAATCTGCTGAAAAGCAGAAGATTGTCACATCTTATTTGTATAGCTGTGCAGAATTGAAACATATATGGAAGATCTGTTTATGGATTTCCATTTTAGTCCATAAATCTTCTCTCCCTCCCCAAAAAAATATTTTTTCCCCCAAAGGAATTTCTTTTTCTGCCATAGATCTATTCCATTCTGTGACAGTGTGATCTTGATTCTGCACAGGGCTATCACCCAGTAATTTCATAACAATTTCACTCCACTTTAAATATCACTAGCAGGGGAGACCGAGCTTAGCTCGGTCAAAATTAACTTTGTGTTCAACTCGATATAGTATTTTCACTGTATCATTAACACTGTATTATTACTGTAAAACATGTTTATAATAGTATTATTTAGAAAAACAATCAATAAGAAAACTATGTTTTTATGCGCATATTTATAAATTTTATTTTATTTTAAATTTTACAACGAAAGGACATCGATCTAAATCACTTTTTTAGCTCGACTCTGATTGGTTTAACCATGCATCTCGAATCCTCTTAAGAATGTATAAAAAAATTCTTTACATTCTGAAAGACAATATATTTTGCTAGATATAGCCAAATTTGGAGGCATTCTTTCATTTGGCTCCAAATACGTGTTTTGGTTTTCGTAATTTTTATAGTCGATTTTTTGGCCATATGTCGCCAATATTTTGTCAAATATCACCAAGTTATTGGCTTTTGCCATATTCTCGTAACCCTGACCCGTATTACCCAAAATGAGCCACTAATCAAATTTGATCAAGCATGTGACATAGCTCAATCGTCTTCAGGTAATCAAAAACAGTAGAATATAAAATTGAATCAAAATCGTTCAAGCCATTTTTTAGGTAAAATTAGCTTGGCAGCATTCAGCAATGAAGCGAAATGACCCACTAATATAATTTTGTTTAACATGCGACTCAGCCCAATAGTCTTCTCGTGACAAAAAACGTTTTGTTTCAAAATTTATGTAAAATTGATTGAGTCGTTATTGTATATAATTAGAATGACCCTAGCTCATTAAGACCCAAAATGACCCACTAATAGAATTTTCGCGAGCATGTGTCCAAGCCAAATGGTTTTCTCTTGCTCAAAAACGATATAATACAAAGTATAGTCAAAATGGTGAGTACCATTTTCTATATAAAATTAACATGACCCATCATGACCAACAAATGACCCTTATAATCGAAATCTCTTAAACATGTGGCCTAGCTCTTTAGTTTTAGCATGCCGAAAAACATTAGATACAAAATTTAGATAAAATCGATTGAGCTGTTTTTTAGATATAGTTGGTTTGACCCTGACCCCTTATAATCCAAAATGACCCATTGATCGAATTTTCACAAAAATCTGTCCTAACCCAATGATTTTCTTGTGACCGAAAACGATAAAATACAAAATTTAATCAAAATTGCGCGAAACGTTGTCAAGATAAAATTGGAATGACCCAAAAGTGGCCCACCAATCGAAATTTCTCGAACATGTGACCTACCCCAATGATTTTCTCATGCCAAAAATATGTTGTATACAAAATTTCGTTAAAATCGACCCACCCATTCTTTAGATATAGCTTGACCTTGACCCATTAAGACCCACAAATGACCCTTATAATCGAAAGCTCTCAAATATGTGACTTAGTCCATTAGTTTTCTCGTTTCTAAAAATTGTTACATACAGAATTTCGTTAAAATTGATCCTGCCGTTCTTTAATTATACATAGCTTGACCCAGACCCTTTATGATCCAAAATGACCCATTAATCGAAATTTTTCGAACATGTAACCTAGTCCAATGATTTTATCGTGCCAAAAAAATGTTGCATACAAAATTTCATTAAAATCGATCCACCTGTTCTTTAGATATAGTTTGACCATGACCCATTATGACCCATTATGACCCATCATGACCCACAAATGACCCTTATAGTCGAAATCTCTCAAACATGTGATTTAGCCCATTAGTTTTTTCATGTCAAAAAACTGTCACATACAAAATTTCGTTATAATCCATCACGCCGTTCTTTAAATATAAATAGCTTGACCCAGACTCTTAATGACCCAATATGACCCATTGAAATTTTTTCTCGAACATGTAACCTAGCCCAATGCTTTTCTCGTGCCCGAAAACCATAGAATGCAATTTTTATTCAAAATTGCGTGAGAAAATCGCTAGATAAAAATAGCATGACCCACAATGACCCCAAGAATGACCCACTTACCGAATTTTCTCGAACATGTTACCTAACCCAATGGTCTTCTTGTAATCCAAAACGATACAATATAAAATTTGGTCAAAATCGTTAGAGCCGTTTTTTAGATAAAAATGGCTTGACCCATAATGACCCCAAAATGACCCACTAATTGAAATTTTTCGAACATGTGACCCAGCCCAATAGTTTTCTCGTGCCAAAAAACGATTGGATACAAAATTGCCTTAAAATCCATCCAGCCGTTCTCTAGATATAAATAGCTTGATCCTGACCCATTGTGACCCAAAATGACCCAGTAATCGAATTTTCCCGAACATGGGACCTAGCCCAATGGTCTTCTCGTGCCCGAAAATGGTAAAATCCAAATTTTTGCGAAAATCGTTAGAGCCGTTTTTGAGATAAAATTTACCCACAAACACACACACACACACAATTTTTGCTCGCATTGTAGTATAAGATAACATCATTAACCCTCTCAGCGTCTTGCAAATGGCTAAAGTTGTAATGTTGTTTTCTCTGAATAATGTTTTAAATGCTCAAAAATGTGATTTTTTTCAACTTTATTTAAAAAAACTTAACTGCAATTATGAATGTAATCCTGTAGAGTATTGATCATTCAAAAATGTTTTGAAAATTCATTAAATGTATAGAATTATATTATCTTATATATTATTTACATTGCAGTGAAACCTAGTGCTTTGTGAACAGAATATTACGATCCAAACACTTAGAGGGTAAAATATACCACAAGCTATTTTTTTCCGTAGACCATAATGTAATGGAATTCTTTTGTGGCCTTCTATTAAAGAATGGCAGCTATGTATTTCATTCTTAATATCAATGCTATAGTAAACTATTCAGGTATTTTTAAGCTAGTCGGAGCTTAGCAAACAAGACAGACAGACCAAAGTCATGAACACTTTTGAACTAAGTTGGAAAATGTTTAAAATAGTCATATATAAGGGGTAGTCAAATGAAAATGAGACAAACTAAATAATGGCTATGGTGCAAAAGTTGGTAGTGCAGGTGTAGTAGTGCCCTCTATAGGGAATCAGAAAGAAACAGCTGGAGCAGTCACTGCTGTGCTTTTTATCTGTTAGATGCACTCAAAGTGAAACATGCATGCATTTGACACAACTATGGAGGCCTGGAAATATGTACAGTTAAGTGTAATGTTTTTTACTGCAGAAAGACAGTTGGGAAGTGAAATTTGTGCCCGAAAGTCTGCTGAGTATGTAGCTAACAGTATGGCATATGCTTGTGTGCATACAAATAGACATACAAATCCAATTCATAAACACTTTTAAACTATGTTGGAAACTTTAAAAAAGCATTATTTTTTATTGTATCAAAGGGATAAAACAAAAGCCTGCAGAAAATGACTAATAAAAATGACTAATAAAATGAAAATATCTAAAAATTACAAGGGTGATTTAAAAAGTTCTCGAAATGAATCACAAATGGCAACATCATTTAGTATAAAATATATGCAAGAGATAATGCTAACTGTTTTGTGCTACAACATTAATCATTTTGGCATTGCTTTCAATAAAGCTAGTTTCATGAGTGTTGCGAATTGGATAAAACTGAAATGCAGGCATTATAATATAATTTGTGGAAAAAGATTCGAAAGCATCAGAAATTTATAAAGTTATGCAGAATAATTTATGATCCATCATTTACGACTGTACATAAATAAGCAGTGCTGTAATTGGAAAAAAATACTTGTGGGAACTCACTTTTCCATAGAGCCCATGTTGGTTACTGGATTTTTGCCAAGCAAAAAGCCAATTTATAAAACATTTAGTCCAAAATCAACCTTTTAGAGTTAACAATTTCAATTATTATACTCTAGTTTTAGGTACTGTAATTTTGTAGCATTCTCTAAATGAACTTTATAAATTGCGTAGTAACATTTTCCATCATGAAGCAAAATTTAATTGAAATAACAGAAGTTTTCATAAAAAACGATGATAAGTTTTATTTTTCTGTTTTTTGATTTACAACAAACTGTCTCGTCTGCCAATCTTCTTCCGACAACCAAGGTTAATGACCATATGGTTCAGGACAAAATTCTTTTCGTGAAGATTCCTACACAGCTTATAAATATAAGTGAAATGGCTTTAAAAAAATAAATAAAGATTTAAATTTCTGCATCGGTCATGATGCTATTCATGCAGCTGAATTATTCTTTTGCTTTCCGATGTTGAATTGGGTACTATTTTCATTATACACTAGAAGAGTACTTAGCTCTCTCGCTCATTTTCAGTATCAATAAACTTTATAATTATTGTTATAATACATAACAATCATTGTACTATCATTTCCACTGATTTGGAAAAAAAAAAGAAAAATTTAGGCTTGTGCATGATGTTTAATTTTATTTATTTATTTATTTATTTATTTTTACAGTAATAAACCAAATATTTCTGGGAACGGCGTTCCCACGCGTTCCCGCCCAATTACAGCACTGTACATAAGTGATTGCCAGTGGAACCTAGTCTTTGTCTCTTGAAGGCATATGCATCACCAGTGGCACAGTCAGAATTCGGCTCTAGGGGGGTTTTAAGTTTCTGATGAAGGGGATTGCCGGTTATTTGAATCATCAGTTAATAGAATAAGTACTAATTAGAACATTTACTGTATAATACTTAAACTCAAAGAGCATTTGTGTGGTTAAGTTGAATTTTTGTTGAATTTCTGTTTTAAGTCGAATTTTCGCCATTTAATTGAATTACTTTATTAAATGAAATCTGATTAAAAAAAGCGGTGGATTCCGAAATGCGACAAAACATTTAAATATTAAGTTTGGTTTTGATTCATATAAGCGGCAATTATAGCGATCTTTCTTAGTTTTGGGAGGGTTTTAACCACAAAACTGCCCCCTAGGCTGTGCCACTGTGCACCACTTTGTAAATTGTACACATGTTGTATACACAAGTGATATAGTCATTTCACTGCTTTCATAGAATATTTCTATTTTGATCAATGAAAATGCTTCATGTTACAATAAAGTAACCATTTTATGTAAAAGTGATGAAGTGGTGATACAGCTGCAGATTTGAAACAGTTGCAGTGTTGGATAGAGATGGGAATGCTCGGAAAAAAACGTGAAAAATTGGGGGAAAAAAAACGGTTTTTTTCGGTTTTTTTCCGAAGTCATATTTTTCAATTTTTTCGAACTGGAAAAATTGAAATTTCATTTATGAAATAATATATTGAAAATTTTGTAATAGCTACATTCTCATACTTTTTATTTTATTTATTTTTATGTTGAGTGTCCCACTTGAAAACTTTAATATGGGTAATCTGATTTCTGAGCAGAAATCTGTTTGAGAAGACTTGAAAGGATCCTTCACATTTTTTTCTTGTTTGAAACACAAGACCCTTCGCAAAATTTCTCTTGAAAATAGACATTTCAGAAAAAAGTGCAATCTGCAAATTGAATCTTTTGCAAATGCAGTGATTGAAGAAAAAAAAAAAATCTCATGCCATATAGCAGCTGAATCTTATTCAAGTTGTATATAGGCATAAATAACCTTATTAAAAATGTCTAAATAGGACTCTAAAAATAGCTATAATTTCTTATTCATAAATTCTGAATGTATTTTGTATAAGTTATATACAAGAAATTCACAATTTCACAAAAACAGGATTACATGAAAAAAATCTAGATATATAATTAAAAGCAACTTCTCTTTTTAAAAATTAATTCATGTGCAAAATTATTTCATTAAAATGCCGATTAATAGAAATGGTAAAATTAAAATTTAACATAAAATTTGAAGCATGCATTTATTACTTTTTTCTATCTTTTCAAGAAGTAAGTATTGAATTCGTGAAAATTTTGACTTCCAGGTTTTGGTGTATTTAAATGTTTTAGAAGGTCCTGAACACGATTTGATAGTTTTTGGAAAATATCTGTCACTCTGTGAGTCTGTATGGGACAAAAATTTTATGGGCACTCGATTTCAAGAACTGATGCACATAATTTCACAAAACTTTAGAATCAGTTACACCTTGATATAAACTCAAGATGTTTAGTTATTAGTGTATATCGCCCAATTGATGGCGCTGCTATACTGCATTATTCATAATTTCCACAATAGTTCTAGCTCAAGCATTAATGTATGTATTTTCATAAAACTTCAGATTAAGTTAATCTTTGATATAACTTTGTGCACATTACTTTTTGTGTAAATTGCTCTACAGATGACGCTGCTATGCTGCATTATTCATGATTATCACAATAGTTCTATCTCAAGGACTAAAGGACGATTTTTTATCAAACTACAGATTCAGACAATTCCTGATATATTTTAATGTTGTTTAGTTTTTGGTGTAAATTGCCCTATAGGTGGCACCACTATGCTGCATTTTTCACTAGCGTATAGCGACAGCAGGATTCCTAATGGTAGGACTTAGAAAAAAAACCTGCCGATCTTTGCTCTTAGGATTTATCCCTAAAGAGGGATAATTTGCTTTTTTAGACTTTTGTATTGTGCTGCCATCTGTTAACAGAAGACTAAAGTTATAGTTAATTAGAACATTGCATTGTATTGAATATTGTGGCAGATAAAAATAAAATAAATTATAAATTATCAAATACATTTTAATTAATTATAGCGTTAATATTGATAGTTATTTAAAATATCATTTTGACTATCGTGGCAGATTAGGAAGAAATTAATTATCAAAGACATTTAAATTAATAATAATGTTAATATTGTTCTTAATTTAAGTAATTCTTGAATTTATGTAAGAATTATTATATTCTGGTATTCAAACAGTAAACACAACAATCATATAAACATAATATTCTAACGAAAAGCGAGTTCTCATTTTCAAAAAGCCAGGCGCCACTAACGATGATTTCCCCCCACAGACTGTGGATTTCCCTAAACATTTGAAGAAAGAGGGAAAATCCCTCTTTAGGGATGTTTCAAGTTTCGCGGATTTTACTCTAAGTCCTACCATTAGGAATCCTGCTGTCGCTAGACGCTAGTCATTTTTCAAGGTATTGAATCTAAAATTGACCTCCATTTTACCTCCATAATATACAGTAATGTTTCAAAAACATGGGCAGTTTGCATTAGAAAAGTACAACTGCGATGAAAAAAAAACCCATATTTTATTATAAGTAACTAGTATGTTCTAAATTATATATTCCCTCTTGATTAAACTTTGAATTTTTGTAGTTTTCTAAAGCACAGTAGAAGTTTATCTCTGTATGTAACTGCTTTTGTTAATTCCTCAAATAGCGGGCATTTTCTAGTGTTCTGTTTTCATAACTTTTGAGTTCCACTCTTAGAAATATGAAATTACCATATGGAAACATTATTGAATATGGTTTCTTACTCAAGAATAGAATACCAGATTTCAGGCTAAAAAGAAAAAAATTACGTTTAATTAAACTTTAAAAAAAAAATATTTTTCTGCTTTCAGTGAGTAAAAATCTAACAGTCAATAAATCCTATGCTATTTTTTAGTTGCAGACCTGAGTAAGCCAAACTAAAACTTAGTTTTGTTTGAATTTAGATTATAAAACTAAATCAAAACTTTGAGTTGAGATTGGAAAGCTATACCAAAACTAAACATATTTTTTAAAGGAAATAAAATTATAATTGTAAGAAAAAAGTGTAATAATGTAAAAATATACATTTTTTTAACAAACAATGGAATTTTTTGAATACAATACCGGACCTCAAACCCGGAATCCGGACGACCCAAAATCCGGAACGAATAACGAAATCTGAAATTCCGTGACGATCTCTGATTAAAAAATTCTAAAAACTGTCCATAGATGGCGCAACGTGCGTGCATAATACAGTTCCAAGTTATTCTAAACTAAGCAATTGGACTCAATTCATTAATTTTATTGCAATGTTTTGTTTTTACATTACTTTTAATCCAAATTTACTAATTACTCTTCATTAAAACAGAAATTGCACCCCCTTCCATCCCCCAAAAATAAATAACCACAAGGGAGAATTATTTTTAAAAGGGGATTACAATACACTTATAATATTTATATGTAAACATATTTTACTGCACCTTCTCCTCCACTTTAAATTTTTTTAACATTTTTTCTCTTTCGGAAAAATTTTGTATGTAAATATCGTACCAAAAATATTTGTTCCTTATTTCAAAAGGGGGGGGGGGGGAAATCTATACAAGGTTTATTTCTGCATAACAAAACAAACTAATCCATTGAAAGTTAATGATCTCATTCTGATAACATTGATTTTCTACTTCGTACAGTTAAATAAACAAGTGAATAAGCAAAACATATGGCAGATGGATATCTTGTTTTTCTTCGCTTCCTTTTTTTCTCTATAGTGGCCGTTTTTAAGGGGTATCCTAATTTTCGAATAACTAATTATATTTTAATAAAAATTTGTACCACGGTCTAATTTGCTATTATTGTAACATGCTGAAAATTTGAAAGAAATTCGTCAATTAGCAACGGAGATAAGTATTTTTTTTTTTTTTTTAATAAAGGAAAGAACGTGGGAAAGAAACCCTATCACTGGAAACTCTATTATTTTTTCATAAATGTTTATTTTTATTTTATTTATATTAATGCTACCTCAACCTTAGATTTCTTATAAATTATTTTTTTTTTTATTTATGTTTCTCTGTTTATTTTCATTGAGTCTAATTAGTTATAAAACTCCTAGGCCTAATGCGGCTCTAGTGATTTTCATTTTCTAAAAAATGTTTTTTATGTTGCTAATAAATGTGATGTGCCGTATTAAGAAAATTGTTTATCCTTATTTTAGATTGTTTTTGTAATCTGTTTTTCTCTGTTTACTTATACCTAACACGGCGATTCGAGATATCGATTCCTAGGCCTAACTCGGCTCTCGCGAGCAATAACGCATTTTCGTTTTCCAAAAGACGTTTTAATATTTTTAAGAATATGCAGTAGTATTTAAAAATATTTCTTATCCTTATTTTTATTTATTATTCTTATTTTGTAATTCGTCTATTTGGCTTTATTTACGCTAAGCCTAACTAGGCGATACGCGAAATAGTTTGCTTAACGGCATGCAAAATTTTGTCAGGGGCATGTACCATATCTGTTTAACTATTGTTTTGGTTGAGGACCTAAAATCCGGAAAATTTCGAAATCCGGAACGATCGCTGTCCCGACCAGTCCGGATTTGAGGTCCGGTACTGTACTGATATTGAATAATAATGACAAAACTGCAACAATTTCTTTAAACTAGTATCATTTACTTAAAAACTATACTTATGTAAATGGAATGCATAATTTCATTCCAAACTGCAGACATATTGGCTCAGGTTCTTACATTAGGTCAATTGGTAGTTAAATAAGTAACTGAAAAATTATTTCAACAGAGATATGATATAACAAACAATAGTGTTTTAAAAATTCTTAGGCTGTGGAAAAAAAAACTAAACTTTTAAAAGCAGGCTTTGCTACTTTCTTTTTATTTTGTAATATAAAGTGAAAATAATTTTCATTTAATACAAATAAATGGGAAAAACAGTTTATTATTTAATATTCTCTAAGAAAATATAATTTATTTTGGAGAAACAGTCATGAAAAATCAATTTTTCCATTTTTTTCTGAAAAAAAACGGTAAAAAACCAGTTTTTTTCCGCCACTTATATTTTTCCGGAAAATTTACATCTCTAGTGTTGGATGGGTTCATGGATGAAAATCCTTAGAGAGGTGATGTCTGTACCCTCAGATGTGCTTTTTCTTGACTCTCCGAGTTTCTGCTAGAAGCTTCTAGTTCGAGTCCTCAGTGGCTGTATGAGGCAGGTGGATTTTACAAAAAATTCATAAGTAGCATAGTTCGAAGGCAAGGACGAAAAACCTCTGAGCAAAGCTATGACTGTGCGGTTAAGCGAGCAAACAATTTCCCTTTGGGAATTCCCGGCATTGACTTGTGGGCTCGACTTCTTTATAGGTGTTTGGTTTCTGCAGGTCTCTGACATGAACTAAGTGGGGGCACCAAGTTTATTAACATTTTCTTCCTTTTGTGCTGAGTGATGGGGAGCTTTCACAATTAATTCATTATTTCTTTGTTTGAGAGGTAGGTTGGATAATGTGCACAGGGCAGTGTGCATATCGAAAATTGGAGCCTTCATAAGGGGCAGTCTTCGGGCTATCTGCATTAGGGATGCAAGGGCCCAGGACTGCGACATGGCTTACCATCTTATCTCCTTCTTACTTCCATCTATTCCCACAATGAAACATATTTATGATTGAAAACAATTTTACACGAAAATTTAAATAATATTAGCTATCAACAACTATTTCGGAGGTTTTTAAGAATCACACTTTTGTGATGGCATAATGACTTTGAAAGATTGTTGGACAAAGTTCATTGAATTTGAAAGAGATTATGTAGAAAAATAAAACATTTTTTTTTTAAATTCTGATTTTCCCCTCCATTTCGAAAATTTTTCAAATTGCACTCTTATATTTTTTTGTATGAATGTACTTTCCAACACTCTCGAGATCTTCACCTGGGAGAGATGTAACGTGTCATTATCCCTTCTGTTATTGCTGCAGTGAATGTTGCCATCAAAAATGACTGATAGCAAACGATGAGCGATATTCAACTCATTTTGGACATTAGTCATGGTACTGCTCATGCCATCTTGATAGAGTATCTGAAGTACAGTCCTCCCCCACTTAATCGGGTAACGGATAATTGAATAACCTGCTTATTCGAATAGAACTCTCCAGAACCTCACCACCATTCAATCTATGTTATTTTTCCCCACTTAAACCGAATAAATTTTGCAAACCTCCCTGCTTATTCGAATACGATTTGGATGACCTAAGTTTGAAAACAGGCACGAAAAACACTTTTCATTTTGAATTTTTCTTCACCTTTTGCTATTTTCGGCTCATTAACGCTGAAGACACATTTTCAGTTCTTCCTGCAATAATTTCAGCCGGCAGGTGTGTAATGGACAGATCAAGTGATCTCCACTCCTTTTTCTGCGAATGGGTGAAATAAGTTGGCCTAAGTGGATCATTTTTGCATTTTGTAAGCTTAGTCGCGTTTTTGTTCGGAAAAAGGTGTTGCTATGAATTTTAAACGGAAAGCTTTAAACCCTTCTGATAAACAACAGTTTTTGAAGCGTTAAATAAGAAAACAGAAGTCCAGGTAGCAAAAGGTTTTAAGGCTGTTCTTAAATCAAAAAAAGCAACTTTATGGCATAAGTTTCAATTTATTTTTGCTTGGAATTGTATGAAACTAGCAGGTATTGTTGTTCAGAAACTATCGAATAGCACTCAGTTTCTCATTTTTTCATAACACA
The DNA here is from genome assembly GCA_964019185.1 of Maratus speculifer. Lineage (NCBI taxonomy): Eukaryota > Metazoa > Arthropoda > Arachnida > Araneae > Salticidae > Maratus > Maratus speculifer. The sequence goes on from OZ025289.1 coordinate 383,263,258, forward strand.
GCAGATTTTTCAGAAATTAGTGTCAAAGTGGGCATTTTAAACTAACTTTTCACGGAAGAGAAGAAAAGCCAGTCTAAATTGGAGTGAAAATCACCTTGTCACGTAATCAAAAAAGCTGATAACTCAATAGGTAATGGATTGATCAAAAAGTAGAAAACTGAGTTAGATTCGAGATCTCTTCCATGGTCAGGCTTTGCAATTTGATATCTTTCCATTAAAAAATGACTTCGTAAATATGTCAAAACGTTTTCTGCTTGTTGAGCAAAGCCGTTGAAAACAGTTTTAGAAGATCACAGACGTAAGTTTTCATATGAAACGAGATGCCAAATTAATCCAAAAAGAACAGAGATAAAATGGAAATTTGGATCAAAAGAAGGAACATAATCCCAATTTTGATAACATTGGTCAATATGCACTGGAATAGGTTTAGCAAAAAAAAGGCGAAATTTTCGTTAATAAATGCGCTATGATTATGCCGAAAGCGTGTGCTAATGCACAAAAACGTTTCCACGTAAACAAACCACTTTAAACGATGCTTTTAAGCTTGTGTAAATAACATAAATTATAAGTAGCAAAGTTTTAACCAAATTTCAATGAACTACAAGAAGTATAATGTAAATCATACAGTTATACAGGGGTTGGACAAAAATATGGAAACACCTTTAAAAAAACACGTTTCCTTGCCTAATATGGTATAGGGTAACCGTTGTTATTCAAGACAGCTTGCAGTCTTCTCGGAACGGATAAATACAGTTTCTGTATGTTTGCCAAGGGAATATTGTACCATTCTTCCTGCAAAACTGTGACAAGTTCAGATAACGATGTTGACGGTGGACAGCGAGAATGCACTTTCCGCGCCAATGTATACCACAAAGGTTCGATAATATTCAGATCTGGTGACTGTGGTTGCCAGGGGAGATGCGACAATTCATCCTCGTGCACAGAAATCCAGTCCTGGACAATGTGAGCTGTATGAACGGGGGCGTTGTCGTATTGGAAGATACCATCACCTTTGGGGAACAAAGTTTGTACCATTGGATGGACTTGATTGGCCAAAATGTTCACATAAGTCTGAGCAGTAATATGTGATCGGTTCTGTAACAAGAACCGTCTAAAACAAAATAAAATTTAGCAGTTTATAATAGTGCAACTTCGGTGACCTAAGAGAGTAAGTATTGGTGACATTGTGACAGTGTAGTGTAAGACATTCATTAAAGAAACTGTTTTTCAGTGAAATAAGACTAACGTTTATTAACGAAAAAATAAATGCAAGTTTAAATAAAAACATGTATAAATCCAGGTGAAAAATATAACAGGCATAACGTAAACAGAAACAAGTTCAGTTCCAGATTTATATTAAAGTTATTCTATGTCATGAAATAATATTCAAGTTTAAATAAAATATGTATAAACTTAGATGAAAAATATAACTGGTAAAATGTAAACAGAAAATAAGTTCAATTCCGTATTTAAATTAAAACTATTCTATATAATGACATAATATTACTTATTAAGTGGCATGGCATGGCATATAACAATATTAGGATAGCACTGAAAACCAAAACGGACTCACTTATGGATGACAGCTATCGACGTACTGGAAAAATTCCAATGATACGGCACACCAACTGTTTCGATGAAAAGTCTTAAAAACATGTAGAGTTTTTTAACTGAAGATAATAATGTCCACAAATGAATATGAAGACTTAATTAAAAACACAAATGGATTATGACTGCTGGTAAAATGACAAACGGGCGAAGTTGAAAAACCATTTTCACAATTAAATGTCCAGCAACGGATTTGGCGTAATTAAACACAAGTTTGTTAACTTTAAAAACTGGATGAATCTAAAAAAAAAACATTTCTGAAACTATATCATATTGACTTCAATATTGCTAGCTCATAGCATCGCTTCAAAATCCACAGCACAACATATCTCAGCCGGTTTAAATAGCCGCGGCAATTCGAAACTGGATACGCCCCTCCGAGTTGAGCAAGCGAGCTCCTGACTTGCGATGGAAGAAATGCAAGACAGCCACTTACGAGTTGCGATCCGCGATGCTTGCGGATTGCGATCGAACGGAACGATAAAACCAGGATGAACACACCCATCAGCGACGATCGGAAAAACAAAAGATAAGCGATTGATTTGAACATGTAAACAAAAGATCGGAAGATTGGAAAATGCCGGCAAAGAAGAAAAATGGAAGTTGGAACAAAATATAAGATAGTAAGCCATGCCATTTTACAATATTACGATATATATAATTAGAATTATGTATTTTAGAGTGTTAAGGAAGAAAAAAATGGCTGACAATCCCCCCCCCCTTAACACTCGTACTTAAAAATAAAATGGATAATTAACAGATATTGTAAATTATATATGTATATAGAATAATGTAAAACATTAGAATATCAACTATCACACTTCGATAGTTATCAGTAAAACAGAAACTTAACATTAACAAGTATAAATGCAACAAATTCAATAACTTCAACAGGGTTAATCAAAAACATCAATTTTCAATAATGTTAATAACAATATTCAACAATAACAACAATTTTAACAATTATATAACAACTAGATTAACAACTTTTTCATTTCATGAAAGTTCAGTTACAATTGTAACTCTAACGAAAAGTTTTTTTTTCACGTCGAATAAAGTTCAATAGCAAAAGTCTATAAAGATAACGTTTTCCTGAAAAAAAACCATGAAAGGTAATTATAATTACCTCGTCACGTGCAAGTGACTACGAGTTACCTTTACATAACAATTTAATATGATGATTTTTTCTTGATTTTGACTTGTACAATATTCAAATGAATTTTAAACAATCATACATTTGCATATTTATTCTGGAAGAGAATGATTATCATATAAACGCAAATTCAGGATAATATGAAGAATAAATATACATGAATTACAATATGAAAATACTTTGACAATAAAAGATACATGTTATGCAAATGAGAAAATTTCAATAATGAGAACAATAACGATCATGATCATGATAACGACTATGAATTATGATTATGATAGTGACAGAGTTAAATAACTGTGAGCGCTCACGTGAAAGACAACACAAAAAATATGCTTCAGCTTTTGAAACGATATACATTTGCAAATGATTTGGCCAATTTAAATATGAAAAAAAAACTTGTTATATATACTCTTAAAACGAGAAGAAAAATTTTCATATTTACATATGCAAAAAAAAAAAATACAACTCGATTTTCAACACCACGGACGGGACCTATGTGACATTTCCATTATACAAAAACAGGGACTTACAGACTTAAAAAGAACGATGCCCGCGACAGGCCTTCCTGTGATCAGAACACTCAAGAACGCCGCTACCCCCTGCAGACCACTCTGGCTATTTACAAGGGCACCTCACGAGGCGTTTTTCGAGGCTGCTCGGATCCCGGAGGATGAACGATCCTGAGGTCTGACCACATTCCAGCGGGAGTTAAATTGTCCGCGATGTTGGAAATGAGGGTATATCAAAACCTATGAAATGATATTATGAAACGTATGCATACGAAACAAATATGAAATAACAAGAGTATAATCACATATTCAAACATTTTTTAAAAGAAAAGTACTGAAATATACAAAAATTTCAGTTTTAAAAAAAAAGATGCTAAACTTCAAGGTTTAACATGAAAAGTTAAACAAGTATCTTAATGCTTGACACAAGTTCAAAGGAGGAGGAGTTTTTTTCATAGCACTTAAATATTATGTATATTTATAAATTACTTATAACTAAAAATTACATCAATAAATTTTTTAAGATCAAACTTTGTTAAAGGTTTAGTGAAAATGTCTGAGAGATTAGATTTACTGGCTACGTGTTTAACATTAAAAATCTCTTGGTTTAAAAGGTCTCTAACAAAAAATAATTTTACGTCAATGTGTTTCGTTCTGTAATTTTCAATGGGAGACTTAAGAAAATCAATGGAGGCCATGTTGTCTACTAAAAGTGTTGGTTTAACTTGTGGACCTGTAAAAATATGTTTGTCATAACATTCAGTTATGATCCTACTGAACCATAGAAGCTCTTTAGTTGCTTCTGTTAAAGCCACAAATTCTGATTCCATAGTAGACAAACAGACAGATTTTTGTTTAAAGGCTCTCCACATGATAGGAGCTTTGTCTAACATTAGTAGTTGTCCCCCCATTGATGTCCTGTCATCCCTATTAGCGGCGAAATCCGCGTCGGTGTAAGTTATTAGGTTTATGTGGTGACAAGGTAACCTCAGTTTATAGTGTTTTGTGCTTTGGACATACCCTAAAAGCTTCAGGAGACCATTCCAGTGAACAATCCCAGGATTGCTCTGGAATTGGCTGAAGATATTTACAGCGTACGAAATATCAGGACGTGTCCTGCTTGTTAAAAATGAAAGGCAGCCCAAAACACTTCTGTATGGATATTGTAACATTTCCTGGGTTTCTGCTTCGGTTTGAGGACATTGTGACTTGGAATATACAGTACCTTTAGTTATAGGGAGTGATGTAATGGGAAAGTTGAATTCTTTAAATCTTGTACAAATATCATCAATATATTGCATTTGATGAATTGAAACAGTGCCATTCCCATCCTCCTCAAATTCAACACCAAGTAGTTTGCGTGTTTTCCCCAGGATTTTTATGTCAAAATGTTTTGTTAAAAGGGTTAAAATTTCATTAATATGTTTCTGATGGTTACTTAATATTACAAAGTCATCCACATATAGTAACAAAACAACATAATTAGAAAACGTATAGACGCAATTACACCACTCTAACTTTTTAAAACCAAGAGAAATTAAAATCTTATGTAATTCATAAAACCATACTCGTCCACTCTGGTGGAGACCATAAAGGGCCCTCTGGAGTTTGCAGACTAAATGTTCTTTACCTTTTACCTCGAACCCTGATGGTTGTTTCATGTAGATGTTGTCAGAAAGAGGGGCGTACAGATAGGCTCCTTTTACATCACACTGAGTGTGGATCCATCCGAGACATGAGACAAGGGCTGCAAAGAAAAAGCGAATTAGACTGAAATTGACTACGGGCGAAAACGTCTCATCGTACGTTTCACCCCTGACTTGTTTATAGCCTTGTGCTACAAGTCTCGCTTTATATCTTGCAACCCGTCCCTTGTCGTCTCGTTTGATGGTGAATACCCATCTGCAGCCTAGCGGTTCGGTGTTGGGTGGCAGAGATGTTAATACCCATACTTGTCTTTTATTTATAACATCCATCTCTTCCTGCATTGCCTGTCTCCAGAGTTTCCACTGAGGGGATTTTAATGCCTGTTTATATGTGTTAGGTATGGAGTCTTCTAGTCAGGTATTGGTTTTATGAGTTTCAGAGAAAGAGGTGTGTGGAGGTGTGTAACTAGGACTTGAGCTAGCACTAGGAGTGGACTTTACAATGCCTTGGTACTTATTGCTTCCTTTAAAACTGAACAGTGACGGATTAAATTTGATACCATTAGATTGACAGTAATCTCTTACTTCCTTCAGTGATCTTAGACGTTGTGTTTCACCCAACTCGTAATAGTAGACGTCGGTTCTCGATTTGTCAGGCCTAGTTACAGGCTTACGAAACCAGACAGCTTCCCTGAGAGTTCTAGTAACCTCCTCGCCATCCTCGTCACTGTCACCCTCAGATGGGTGTGAGGAGGCAGAGTCGGAAGATTTAGAGGTACTCGGTCTAATACTTTGAGTGGGTGGTGTTTCTGAAGTAAATCTGTCAGGTTGAAGGTCAGTCAAAGGGTCTATTTCAGGTGGTTCGGAACTTAGGATGTAAGAGGGTCCCAGATCGCTTCCGTTGCGCTGCTCCGAAGTTGTAAATGGGTTTGTGCCTATTGAATAGCTTGGACCTTGTTCACTGTGTTTGTGGATACTTCTGGATACAGATTCGTCACCAAACCTAACATTTATTGTCTCTATTATTTTATTGGTTTCGGGAATCCATACCCTGTAGCCTTTTGTAGACATTGCGTAACCCACTAAAACACCCTTTTTAGCCTTCGGATCGAATTTGGAGTTTCTTAGTTGTTTAGGTACCCCCACATATGCCACCGTACCAAAAGGTCGTAAATGTCTTATGGATGGTTTATTACCACAATAATATTCGAAAGGAGTTTTTTTCTGAGTTTTGTGACATATTCGGTTAAGAGTGTATGCGATGTATAAGACAGCTTCTGGCCAGAATTTGAGACTGAGTTTACTTTCATTGAGTATTGAGCGAGCCCCGTCCATTATTGTTTGATTTAAACGTTCTGAAACTCCATTTTGCTCCGGAGAATATACATTGGTAAATTCGTGTCGTATGCCATTGTCCTCAAAGAATTTGGTGAATGCTTCATTATCGAATTCCCGCCCATTGTCGCTACGAACTTCTTTTACTTTGGTGCCCAAAAACCTTTCTGCTCTTTTTACGTGGTTAGAAAATACTTTAAACACCTGTATTTTACTGCATAAGGGGTATACCGACACTTTGCGAGAGAAGTCGTCTGTTATAGTTAGAAAATACTTCTCCCCGTTTCGCCCTGTTATTTGTGTCGGACCCCACAGGTCAGTGTGTAGCAGTTCTAGAGGTCGTTTAGATCTTATTTGGTTTATTGGGCGGAATGATGTTCGTCTGTGTTTATTAATTTTACATGTTTCACATTCAAAGTCTTTACATTTAATGGGTGGTAAGCCCCTAACGCCATTACATTTTAGAGTATGTTCAATTAAGGTGGAACTGATGTGCCCAAGGCGTCTATGCCAGAGTTTAAAATCATCCTTTTGAACGGTTGAGGCTTGGAAACGTACCTTTTTAGGATTTTGATTACGGTTAGTTTTAGGGTCTTTATTTTTATTTTTATGGTTAGGATCTGGATAGAGGCAGTAAATGCCATCTTTAAGAAAAGCACGAAAAAGTGTGCCAGAATCCCGATATGCCTTGACCCTTCCCTCACCTCCTTTGAACCTGGCACCCATTTTATCAAGTCTGGGACCTGAAATTAGATTATGTCTTAGACTAGGGCAATACATGACGTCGCCGAAGCGAACCATTTCCCCATTTATTTTTAAATCCACTAAACCGGTGCCTTCGATAGGGAAAGTAGCACCGTCAACAGCAACAGCCAATTCCTCATTTTTTAATGGTTTGAACTTAACATATAAACTTTTATCTTTACAGAAATGGTGGGAGGCACCTGTGTCAAAGACCCAGGCGTCTCCACCACATTTTATGTTACTCAGATTAGATTGTATGAGGTAATTTACCTGGCTTGTTGGCTTACGTTGACGTCGGTTGCGAGGCACATCTTTTCTGGATCTATGACCATCAGATTGAGCACGGACAGGACTGGATACGGAAGAGTCTTTCGATGAATTTCTGGAAAAAGAGGAACCTCTGGACAAAGAAGAATTTCTAGAACTGGAAGAGTCTCTGTACACCACGGAACCGGAATTGGAGGAGTCTCTAGGCATCATGGAACTTCTGGAACTAGAGCTAAGACAGGATTCCTGGCGGGTGACATCAGGCACTCTACACTGGCTCTGTAAATGTCCTCTGCGTCCACATTTGTGACACCGACCTCTGAACTTAGGCTTAAAGGAACACTTCTTTGAGGAACGGGCTCTAGAGAAATGAGACTGCACGGCATCTATTCTGTCGTCCTCTCGTAGTTTGATACGGGACTCCTCTGCGACTAACTCTGTAAGAACATCTTTAAACGTGAACTGTTGGTCTGGCCATCGCAGAATCCCTTGCACCATGTTGTCGAACTTCTTCGGGAGCCATCTAAGCAATTGAAATGTAAGGTAAGTTTCTTTGATTGGCTCATTTATCGCAGCAAGTTGGTCAGCAAGTCTTTGGAGGCGAGCTGCAAACATATCAACGGGCTCCTCAGGTTGTATTTTACAGGAAAGTATTTCGCCAAAAAGCTGCATGTGGCGTGCCCGGTTATCAGGCTGAAAATGCAGTTTAAGTTTAGTCCAGGCTTCATGAGGGTCGTCGATATTTTCTATGATTCTCCGGAATTCATTTTCAACATTTAAATACACAATTGATAGGGCAGACCTGACTCTGGATTGATATTCTTTTGTCGCTACAGAGTCATTTTCATCAGGAGCCTTTTCAGTGCCATTAACTATGCTCCACGCATTTTTATCTAATAGTAGATACTTGACGTCAGCTGCCCAAGTTCCATAATTGTGAGAATTCAGTTTTGCTATGCACACCTGTATGTTAGCCATGGCCATGCCTTAAACAGAAGATTTGACAGGAAAAAGGAAAAAAAAAAAATTTTTTTTTTTTTTTTTTTTTTTAAATAACGTACTTAGTAGTCAGATAGTACATAAACAAAATTTCTATTATAAGTTATCCAAAAAAAACCTTTTTGTATTTCATATCAGTAGAAAAAAAAATTCATTTAACCTTCAAAAAAAAAAAATTTTATATTGCGGCCCCCCCCTCTAAAATGACTCGGAGGTCCAATGGCCGCATACTACAAACAACTGTCAAATTTTTTTGAAATGTCACCAATTAGGTTATGGCCGCCGTAAAGGGTTTAAAAGCGTATTCGCTTTGGGCCCATAACCCGTGATCGGTTCTGTAACAAGAACCGTCTAAAACAAAATAAAATTTAGCAGTTTATAATAGTGCAACTTCGGTGACCTAAGAGAGTAAGTATTGGTGACATTGTGACAGTGTAGTGTAAGACATTCATTAAAGAAACTGTTTTTCAGTGAAATAAGACTAACGTTTATTAACGAAAAAATAAATGCAAGTTTAAATAAAAACATGTATAAATCCAGGTGAAAAATATAACAGGCATAACGTAAACAGAAACAAGTTCAGTTCCAGATTTATATTAAAGTTATTCTATGTCATGAAATAATATTCAAGTTTAAATAAAATATGTATAAACTTAGATGAAAAATATAACTGGTAAAATGTAAACAGAAAATAAGTTCAATTCCGTATTTAAATTAAAACTATTCTATATAATGACATAATATTACTTATTAAATGGCATGGCATGGCATATAACAATATTAGGATAGCACTGAAAGCCAAAACGGACTCACTTATGGATGACAGCTATCGACGTACTGGAAAAATTCCAATGATACGGCACACCAACTGTTTCGATGAAAAGTCTTAAAAACATGTAGAGTTTTTTAACTGAAGATAATAATGTCCACAAATGAATATGAAGACTTAATTAAAAACACAAATGGATTATGACTGCTGGTAAAATGACAAACGGGCGAAGTTGAAAAACCATTTTCACAATTAAATGTCCAGCAACGGATTTGGCGTAATTAAACACAAGTTTGTTAACTTTAAAAACTGGATGAATCTAAAAAAAAAACATTTCTGAAACTATATCATATTGACTTCAATATTGCTAGCTCATAGCATCGCTTCAAAATCCACAGCACAACATATCTCAGCCGGTTTAAATAGCCGCGGCAATTCGAAACTGGATACGCCCCTCCGAGTTGAGCAAGCGAGCTCCTGACTTGCGATGGAAGAAATGCAAGACAGCCACTTACGAGTTGCGATCCGCGATGCTTGCGGATTGCGATCGAACGGAACGATAAAACCAGGATGAACACACCCATCAGCGACGATCGGAAAAACAAAAGATAAGCGATTGATTTGAACATGTAAACAAAAGATCGGAAGATTGGAAAATGCCGGCAAAGAAGAAAAATGGAAGTTGGAACAAAATATAAGATAGTAAGCCATGCCATTTTACAATATTACGATATATATAATTAGAATTATGTATTTTAGAGTGTTAAGGAAGAAAAAAATGGCTGACAATATGCCCTGACAGAGTTATCATGGGGCCAGAAGAGAACTACGATATGGCTGCCCAAACCATCGCCGAACTCCCGCCATGTTTCACTGTTGGCAACAACCAGTCTGTATTATAGGCTTGAGATGGCGTTCTCCAGACGTAAACTTGGCCAGAAGTGGGAAACAATGTAAAAGAAGACACATCAGACCATATTACTCTCTTCCACTGCTCTATAGTCCAGGCTTTATGGCTTAAACACAACTTTTTCCTGTTACGGACATTAGCATCACTGATGAATGGCTTTTCAATTACAGCACAGCCAGCAATTCCCTCTTTATGAAGCTCCCTTCTAATTGTTTTGGTACTCACAGGGTTTGGTAACACGACATTCATTTCAGCAGTAGCTTTTGCAGCTGTGGTCTTCTTATTTTTTGTAATAATCCTCCTTAATGATCGTCTGTCACGATCACTCAGCACACACTTTCGTCCGCGCTGGGATTTAGTGGATGATGTTTTTCCATATTTCAAATATGCGGAATAAATCTTCAACACAGTACCTCTTGAAACAGTAAAAACCTCGGCTACGTTGCTTACGGAAGTACCCACCATACGCGCGCCAACAATTTGGCCACTTTCGAAGTCTGTTAACTCTGACATAATGCAATGACAACCTCACATAACAGTGCCCCAACAACGACTGAACGGTGCAGCGACTTTACGAAGTTGTATAGGGGACGTCAGTAGGCGAAAACGTCAGCGCCATCTACGTAGTTCATTTAAATCAATCTTTCTTTTCAAACATGCATTTCAAAAGGTGTTTCCATATTTTTGTCCAACCCCTGTATATACTGGTATTAAATTATTACGTACTTACTTTATATTAGTATTTGTATTTATTTTACTAATTTACGTTGTTATATTAACAATTTTATTATGCTATTAATTAATTATGCTATAAATGGTTGTTTTAACTTTTTATTACACATTAAATATTAGATTTCTATGCTCCCCGTTTAATCAAATATCCCGCTTAATCGAATATCTTTTCTGGAACCATCAATATTCGTTTAAACGGGGACGACTGTACTAGATAATCTGTGTGCTGTGGATTCTGCACAGCCTGATTGAGGAGCAAAATTTGAATAAAATGTCAACATTACTGCAGCTTCTGGAGCCGTATCATGTTGAAGAATCTTGTTTCCTTTTTATTATTTTTGTAGCTGATGAAACATGGTGTCATCATTTTGAGCCAGAGAGGAAGCATTAGAGTAAAAAATAGAAGCACATTAATGCACCATCTCTGAAAAAATCTAAAGCCATGAATGCCAGCTCAGGAAAGTCATGATGACCTTTTTTGTTTGACTGCAAAGAACTGCTACTCATTGACTTTCTGAAACACGGCACCACAATTAACCCACAATAGTATGGGGAAACTTTGCAAAAATTGAAGTGCACCATCAAGTCTATGGTGCACTATGCCATTCTGTTGCAGAATAATGTCCATCCACATGTTGCTCAGGTTGTTTCGACTATGTTGAAAAAGTTTTGTTGGGGAACCCTTACACATCCACCATAACATTCAGATCTCTCTCCATGTGATTTCCATATTTTTAGAGCCCCGAAAAAAGACATTTGTGACCACTTTGCTTCTGATGAGCAGATGCAGGCTTGTTTTACATGGTGCATGTGGTTTTTTTAGATACTATCATGGTTCTGCTGGCTATTACAAACATTTTTCTATGAAGGCTTTGAGCATCTTGTCTAAGTTGGATAAATTTATTAACAGTTCTGAGGATTATTTTTGAAATAATCCTTACTTTTTTCCCATCTGTCTTGTTTTCATATGACAGCCCCTTTTGCTAATAAAAAAGAGTCAAAGTCATATTTACAAAACGTAATAAAATGAATATACTGCATATTTTCCAGAATATTTCTAAAAGCTTCTAAAATTTTAGTGAAATATTGAAGAGCCTTAATTAAATATTACAAATAAAGTATTTTAACTTTGAGAAATATATGCAAATAAATTTATACAACATATCCTTTCTAGTATAAGCAAGGTGTATCCAGTTCTGGGAAGGAAGTTGGGCTGGCTTACATCAATTTTGCTCGTAACAGTATGGAGCAATTGAGGCAGAAGGTTACTGATGAGCTCTGGGTTCTTGGATTATTTGAAGCAAGTATACTTTCATGCATTGTATATCATAGTGTTGCTTTTTTTTTCCATTTCATATTTACTTAGCCCTTTCTATGTTTTTATAAACTACATGTTTGAAAACCTGCTTCATATGATAACTTTACCAGTCAGTTTCATTGTGTTAAAAATGCAATTTACATGTTTATGTTCTGATTTTCTGAACAAATTTATTCATTAACAGGTTTTTAGTATTTCAATGTTTGTTACTTTTGCATATACAGGGTGTCCGAAAAGTCTGGAAACGGCCAAATAACTCGAGAAATACATATGAGATTGAAAAATGTAAATATACGTGTTAAATATTTTTAAATAAGCTACTCTGTGATACCAAATTTGACCTTCGAAACCGACCCCCTGTGGGTCAGAGGGGGTTCAACTTTGAAATCTTAAATTATAACCCCCATTTTTTATTGCAGATTCGGATTCTACGAACAAAAATACGTAACTTTTGTATTTGATGTTTATTTCAAATCTTCGTTTATCACGGTGTAATCGAGCATATTAAATCGATACATATTCCCGCTTTTCCAACAGGATTTTCCCTAATCGAAACTGATTGGGCAGATTTTTTGACGTCAAATTCCTCGTCTTTTGTAGGAATAGCGTTTCCTGAAAATCACCCGTGGCGATTATTTCAATAGCGCTACACTGTTAAAAATTTGACCCATTTGCTGCAGCGTCACTCCACAGCTATTATAGAATATCTCTTTTGTGACCAATGAGAATGCTCCATAACACAGTAAAGTAATGGTTTTCTATAAAAGCGGTGGAGTGACGATGCAGCAAAAGGGTAAATTTTTTTACAGTGTACTTTACTGTGTTATGGAAATTTCTCATTGGTGATGAAAGAGATATTCTATAAAAGCTGTGGAGTGACGCTACAGCAAATGGATCAAATTTTTAACTGTGTAGCACTAACGAAATAATCGGCACGGGTGATTTTCAGGAAACGCTATTATTGCAAAAGACGAGGAATTTGATGTCATAAATTCTCCCCAATTAGTTTCGATTAGGGAAAATCCCGTTGGAAAAGCCGAAATATGTATCGATTTAATATGCTCAATTACACCGTGATAAATGAGGATTCGAAATAAACATCAAATACAAAAGTTACGTATTTTTGTCCGTAGAATCCGAATCTGCAGTAAAAAATAGGGGTTATAATTTAAGATTTCAAAGTTGGACCCCCTCTGACCCCCAGAGGGTCGGTTACGAAGGTCAAATTTGGTATCACTGAGTAGCTTATTTAAAAATATTTAACACGTATATTTACGTTTTTCAATCTCATATGTATTTTTCGAGTTATTCGACCGTTTCCAGACTTTTCGGACACCCTGTATATATATTAAATATTTTAAATTAATGGCATCATACATTTAATATTAAGACTTAGATACCTACATATTGTAATTTATTGCTACTTGTAGTAATTAATATCTATTGATAAAGATAACATTTAAAAAAAAATTAAACATCGTACAATAATGTTGGAATTTTAGTTTTAAAATACTGCATTACTATTGAATTTATTAGTTTGAATATCTGATTTGAATCTGAAACCATACTCATTTAATAAATTTACCATTTACTTGAAATTAATTCTGGTTTTGACTTTAAATCAATTTTAAAATTAAAATAATGCATTAATTTTATTTATTTCTTATAATATAAATTTGCAATTTAATCTAATATCTTTTTAATAGGGAGACTAAATAATAGTGCTGTAAAATTAACAACAAAATGAATACCCATATGGTATCATTATTTTCAATCTCTCTACCTGTTAGAAAATATTCGTTACATTACTCATTATTTTCATAGCTGTTCAGAAACCAAGTATTAACGAGCATCAAACATACTACAAATGCAACAACTCGTTCCGTACATAGCAGTCTTTGAAAAAATTAGTTACTGCTGTGCTTGTAATGTGCTGCCATCTCTATATAAAAAAATTATGTAAAATGCTATCTTAACATTTATGAATCATTTTTTGTATTTATAAAAAAATGAGAAACATTTCAATTGCTTGATGTCTGAATGGAATCTGTAAATTATATATTTTTAGGAATACTAATGGGAAATTCTTCTATTTACAAATAAAAATGAATTAGATAAAGTATCAGAAAAATAGTCATTTTCATTTTAAGAATAACTCTCAATATAACAATTGATCATGAAGTGATGTGACCCCCCCCCCCCATCTAAATTTAGGGCGGGATCCACTTTTGCATATAATACTTTTATATGCTTTTGATATTCTTTAGAAAACAAAAGTAATCATAAATACTAGCAGGGCCGTGCGAAGTGGGGAAAGTGAAGGGGGCGGAATTGTGTGTGTGTGTGAGAGAGAGAAAAAGACATACATTTTCAAAGTAGGATATTGCTTCTTTCTTAGAATTCAAAAGGGATTGCAAACTGTTTTGCTGTAGTGTTAAATACATTTTTTTTTCTACATCTGTTTTTAAGATCCGCTTTGCCAAAATGTAAATGCAATGTTTTTTTATATTACTTAGTTGTTAAAATTAATCCTTTTCAAATTCCAAAATAAATGCAAAACATGTATCTAATAGAATTTATTTGTGCTTTTAAACTTTATAATTTTGTGACACCTGTTGCAAAGAGAAATGGTGGTGGTAGGGTGTGTGGGTGTAGGAGGGAAGGGGCACTAAACACAAAACTTCATCCTGGATGCAATTTTCTCTTCGTATGCCGCTAAATACTAGTACATATACATTCGTTGTTTTCTCTAATTTTCAAAGAGTTGCTTCATTAGTTTTAACTATTTTTTTAAATATAAATAAAATCTATATACCTGCAGTGATTTAAAATTTCATAAATTATAAACCTGGGTGTTTAAATTACTTCATATGAAATGTAATGCCACAAGATTGCAGCAAATCTACATATCGCTATACCATATATATAAGCTAACTATATATTGTACATGTACACGATATTACAATTCGTTATCATTACCTAGGCCCATAATGAAATTTTGTTAAAAACCTTTTTGTAACAGAAATTTGAATAAAAATGCAAACAATTACAATATAAGAATAAATAAATTTGTCCTATGGAAGTAGAATTCTACTTTGAATGGAAAATTATACAATGCAGTTTCATCTGATAAGATGGAAAATCTGTCTAAGATAAAATGTTTTTCTCGTGATTCCGTTTCAATAAGTATATTATTGTATATATTAAAAAGAAAAATAGTAATTGAGTATCTTAATAGAGATGTCTATTCTTTTGAAACCAGTAAAACATGAGACAATGAAACCTCCCTATAACGGAAATTAAAATTAAGCAGCTCTCAAAAACATATTTTCCCCCACTCAGCATCACAAAACTTTCCTGATTTTCATTCCTGCTTTACTTCAAAAACTTCCCTCCAATTCCAATCGCACATTTTCGGCGAATGAACGAATGCTAAAGTAATGAAACGACTAAAGGAAAACACCGTATGTGGGAACAACTGATTTCCAGTCTAAAGTCCGAATACAAACTCTCATCTTTCCCAATCAGACTACTGGCGCTGTTCTTGAATCATGAAATACTGGGAATATATGATGATTGTTTCATGTAGTTTTGCAGTACATTGATATTGATGACTAACGAGTAAAATTCCAACATAACAATTTGGTATTTCATATTAAGAAGAATACTCGTTTCTCAAAAACGAATACATGCAGCTTGTAACAGTTCTACTAAATAATTACCATTTTTAATCTTTAAGATCTCACTGGTTCTTTTTTGTTGCCAAAATAACTTTAAAATTTTTCAGCCACATGTTGCAGTTTCATTCATCTGCATAAAAGGAATTATAACAGCACTTTTTCATTTATTCCAAGTTTTATTTATTACAGAGATTAATTTTTAAAAGTGATTATATTTCTTTAGGACAGATTTTTGAGTCTTTGATCTGATTTGATAGCATTTAATATCTGTTCTGTAATTTGTGCCCTTGAGTATCTTTGTGTAACTTTGGCATTTTCCAGACAAATGTAATATTTATAACACTTATGAATGTGAAACATATATCATATATATTTATTATTTGTAAGCTATTTTCTTTTTCTTGTAATATAAAATTGTCTTGTAATATTCTGTTAAAATTTAGAGTGTGAAAATTTCTTTTTCCTAATTTTATAGGATTGGTATGCAGCCCAGGTTACAATGATCTGTACCTGGTTATCTGAGAGAATAGATCATGGTCTACACTCCTTTCAGTTTGCAGCTTTATCTCATATTGTTAAAGTATGTATCATGTATTTGTCATAAAACAAATTGCATTATTTTTTAGTGATGTTATACAGGTAGTAATGAGAAAATTCAAAGGAGAAAATTGAAAATCTAAATGATCTTTTGTCTATTTGTTTCTGAACAGTTTAGGTCTGTCACAAACATTACTGCAATAAATGTAAGCTCATATGTATTTTTTTTTCTTTTCTTTTCTTTTCTCTCTCTCTTTTTTTTTTTTTTTTTTTTTTTTTTTTTTTTAGAAAAAAAATTGATGGAAAGTGTTTTTTAAAAAAGTATGCTTTAATTTATATGGCAAATAAGCATTCTAATAATAAATAGATTAATTCAGAATTTTAATACTAAAATAAGGAATAATACGATGCAACTTTTAATGCAAATCTTTTTTTAAAAAATGAGTTACACTTTTTAAAGAGTAATTTCTTATTGACTAATTGTATGTTTTATATCAGTTAAAAATTTTAAACAATTTATTGCATAAAAGTTACTTCTGTTCTTGGACTTCTATCTGATGAAATAATGTTTAACTTTTCTTATTAAGGAAAGGGATTTTTTGGAATTTTGTTGCTCCTTTAAAAAAAAAAAAAAAAAAAAAAAAAAGATATTGTAAAAAATTTATTCATGCATCTTGCTGATTAATAAAACTGTTAAGTTAAAATAAACATATCTTTGTTAACTTAAATAAGAATTTTTCAAAGATGTACATTATTTGGTATTTTTAAAATATATCTCTTATAAAAGATGATTTTTGATAGTTTGTGAAATTTACACTCATATATATATATATACATATATGTCTTTATTCCATAGAAATTATATTCTGATTTTGAGCTGCAAGGTATTGAAGAAGAAAAACTGAATTCTAAAACGTATCAAACGATAACAAATCGTTTACAGTTGGAAGAAGCTACAGCTTCTGTATGTGATGGTGGTGGTAGAGAAAAAGATGATGCTGAGTAATATATGTTTTTTATTTTTTTAGTTTAGTGTTAAATATTTTATTAAATTTATTGCAACATTTCATAATTGCTAATTTAATTTTATACATTTAATAATGTATATATCAAGTTAAGGGATCAAAAGTTGTTTATTTCAGTGACTTTTTTCTCTCAAAGCTTTAATGATTTTATGTTATTATTTGATTTATAACCACCATTTAAAGTATGAGAATATTAATATTTATATGTGAGCCTTTTTAAGCTTTGAAAAATAAAAAGTTAGCATTTATACATTTATTTATTGAATTATTTATTTACATTATGAGTGGAATTTTTGTTCTTTGCTGGTTGATTTTTAGCACCATTTAAAAACTTTTTTAGGGGTGGGGGATAGCAAAATTTTCTTCTGATTTTGTTGTTCGCAGTTGTGAAAAACTTAATTTTGTTTTCACTTATATTTTTTTAATTAGCTAAAATAATCATTAACGGTAAATGTTTTTTATTTTAAGAATATTGTAATAACAAGGGTTTCACAAATATTATTGAAATTTATTAATTTCAGTGCATAATGATAATTTATCTATTGTAATCAAATCTGACATATTTTCTTAGCTTTTGTACAATTTCTGAAATTACTTTTTAGTTTTGTTTGTGATGATTGATACATTCTCAAAGTATTCTTCTACAAATATTCTTTGAGGTTTGCAATTACCTCCAATCCTTTCTTTTTCTAAATGGTGCCTTTGGATTGGAAACCTCTCTGCTTTTCAACAACATATCTTCATGCAAGCTATGCCTGCTTCAATCTTGATCCAAACAAATCTCACATTATTGTGATTTTTTTTTTCAATCCAAAGTAATTTTAAGTTTTCAGCATTGTCATTCACATTATTGTAGAAACCAGTTTGGCATTCTTTCCAGCTTGAATTTAATTAGAAAAAAAAGCAAAGTTTACTGGGAAGTTCTTCCTTAAATCAAAAAATCCCCACTGAATGCAAAATTTTTAATGCTTTATAACATTAAAAATTACAGAAAACAAATTTTATTATATTGAACTAAATTGAAATCACATTCCTTTTGAACATATATATATATAAATTCCCTGCAAATGCCCCCTCCACCTCCCCCCCCCCCCCAAAAAAAAGCTAAAAAATTTTCAAAATGTTATGAAATCAAATGAAAAAAATTATTTCATTAAATTTTTTTTTAATTATTTTTTTATTTATTTATTTATTTATTTTTTTTTTTGTGAATGCCAAATAAATTAAATAAGTTTTATTTGGCCCACAAATAAATATCCTAAAGTCACAGAAGACAAAATTTACTACATTAGACTAAAAGATTATAACCTGATATGGGATTTGCCAGAGAAAAATAAAGTCTAAAATAGTGCCCTTTCTCGGAAAACAAAAAGCATGATAATCAAGATGCGATACAAATAAATTATTCTCATTTCAGGTGAAGAAAAAGTAATAAAAAATATGCATCAGTTCAATATTTGGAAGCATATGAGATGAAATACAATGCATATATATAGGATCATTTGATTCAGAGATTTCATTTCTAGTCTCTTGGAAAAAATTTTGATAAACAGGAACATAGAATTTCAATTAGGTAGGTATATTAAAAATTTATGATTGAAGAGAATCATGTTTGAGAAAACATAAGGATAAGTACTTAATAGAATTCATACACTTTTATATTCTTTCAGTAACTTTTTATCAAATTAAATTTGCACGAATTAAGAAAAACTAATTGATTCCATTTGCTTCCTTAGTTAGAAGTGTATTTTTTTATGATACAAGCTCAAATATGATTATTATAAAATTTTGTATGTAAAACATATTAAAAAGTTCAAAGTGTGTGACATGAGTTCATGTTTCTAGGGATCTGAAAATCATAAGGCTTTGCATAGACTTGTGACATGTATGATAAAAGTACAAACTTCGTTGGCACATATACGGGAAATGGTTAAGTCTTTGTCAATAACTATTGGCAGAGTTTATTCAGATACTGGTATTAATTGTCTGAGCGAAATTAAGGTTAATACACAGTGCAATATTGCTTTCAGAACCCAAACAGTTACGAACGATATTAAAAGTCAAGCATAATTCTTTCGTCAAGCAAAACTAAAACAATATTTGTTCGATTTAGATTCTCATTATACCAGAAGGTACCTATGAGAGTAGCCTACTGAATGCACTTAATATATGATACGAAAGAAAAATTAAATTAAAAAAAATTAAATAATAAATAAGAGAGGTTAAAGATTAGTTAAATTAAATAATCATGACTCCCTTTAAAGCCAGTGATCTATAAAGTGGTTAGTACATAGTGTGTGAGTAAAATTAAATAAATAAGTATTCTCCATGGTGAAAAATAAGTAAACAATCACTCACCTGAACCAGAAAATAAAATTTGAATTGCCAAAGTGTTAGATTTTTCAATCTACTTGAAAGTAATGAATAAAATTCACACAAATATGACTACCTTGAATAAATACTACGATAAATCTCAAACAAATTGATTTATTAGGACTTAAATCATAATAAGGGGAGTGGGAATGGTAAATGCATTATACCTCACAATAGTTATTACTATTGTAAACATAATTGAAACAAAAGTAGATATGGTAACTTAGGTAGAAATCAGCCTTCTTACAAAATATTCCATTGTCATTGATTTTGATAATTTTTTACAGCCGAATATTCTTTTGATCTGACTGTGATACATCCCTTAAGTGTAAAGGAGTATTGAGAAGCACAATCTCTAAGAACCATATATTAACAAGCCAGCTCATGAACTAAACATCTATTTTTTTCTTGTATATGAATTACACAACATTCCAGTCTTTAGTTCTATTTTTATATCGAAAGTTGGTTATCAGATAATCTGGCATCTCTAGTATTATACAAACAGCCTGTTAAAATTCAAGATGCCATTGTTATCGGCCAGCTTGATAAGAAAAGAGGAAATTTTACATTACCAAATTCTTCATTGTGGTAGTGAAATGATCACCCAATGCAGGAACAGCAGGATATCTTTCATCAGAGCAATCCAAGAGGATTTCAAAGTAGCTTCCTCAGATTATTCTTACTCCTCGTTCAGACATTTCATGGCAATTCACGGCATATATGTAATTTACTGATCTCTTGTTTTTTCATTAAAAATAACATGTATTTAAAAGGTATTACTTTAAAGAAAAACACTTCAAACTTTATGGAAATACTATGGACTCCGCCGGAATACCAGTTATCATAAGCACAGTATCCTGGGCAGAGTCCACATGTCTGTTCTCAATCAAGTCAAAAGGACAAGAGAGCGAGAGCCTGTATTTTAATTCAAGCATCCCCTCCAAGAGCTGGCAAAATGCGACGCACTGATTGGCCAAAAACGTATGGCCGCCAAAGCCTTAGATTGGCCAAGAGCAGCGGTTGCCACTTGATAGAAATGTTTGAATTTTAAAGTGAAAAAATTGTTAAAGTAAAATTAAATTTGAGAATCATTATAAATTATATTTAAAAGTATTAAGTAATTAAGTAACTATTATAATTAAGATATTGAATTTATTTGAATATATATTAACAATCTTTTTAGGAAAATAAAATAAAATAATTTTTTTGCATAAAGTTTAGCTATTTTTTATTATATAAATTAAAGATTAAATATTAAATTATGAGTATTAAAATAAAAAAGTTTAGAATTAAAATTATTATTCAAATCTGAAAATTAACGATTGTTGCCTAACAATATGAAAAATAAGTTCCAAATAGTTAAAAAACTATATTGAAAAAACTGATAAAAAAGCACAATTTAATTACATATGTCATAGAAATTTAGTTTGTGTCACTTTCACCGGCTAGATTTTTTCGTAGACAACTGGATTAAAGTACATGGAGTAAATTTTTTTAAATTATGCACGCAGTAATACTGAAGTGCCTTAAAACATATTAAAATTTAATCACCCAGGAAAAGAAATGTTTGTTTTATTTTTTCTATTTAAAAAAAAAGTCATAAAAATTTTGATTTAGAGATTTTGTGATAATCTCTCAATAGCATTTTTTAATTGCCAAATGAAAATATTATATTTCGCATTTGAAAATTTTCCATTTGTGACGTCATTTTGTCTTATCTTATTTATTTTTAGTACATGCTATTTTAAAATTTATAATCATGTTTGCCAGTCTCAGCTCTTGTGACTCATTTTTCGGCACGGATGTCATATATGCACCAGGTTTGGTATGTTTTCTTCTAAAGTTCATTTGTCAAAAACCTGGTTTTTGAATAACAGTTACATATACATTTTAAAATTATTTTCTATTATTTTAAAAAGAAAAAAATAGTAAATACAAAAAATAATAACTGTAAAACAAAACAATTTATATAATTTTAAAAAAGAAAATGAAAGTTAATAAATCTTTTATTAATAAATATACAATAAAAGCTGGGTTACAACATCAAGCAAAATAATGCCAGTTTGGTACCAGTTAGGTATCCTGATGTGTATGTGAAATCTATTTCAATTTTTTACCCATCTACTGTTGACATAGCACTTTGAAATTTGGAATATGCATTTATTCCTGAGAGTAATGCAGGAATTGGACATTCATTCTTTTTTTTTTTTTTTTTTTTTTTTTTTTTTTTTAAGAAAACAATGGGGGAATTTACTTAATCCCTTCACAATGAGAGTCCTTTGCTTAATTCTTAATCTTTTACCTCTAATTTCTCAAAAAAGAACATTTTCAGTTAATGAATCACAAAAATGTTTTGATTATATAAGGTTAACTTTACAATAAAAAAATAATTGGTGGGTATAATGAAAAATTTTGAGCATTTTAAATGGCACAGATACCAGTCAATTGTCTCCAAGAAGTGAATGGTTACATTTTATTTCCCATTGCGAAATCATCATTAGCTTCAACAGTGAGTATTTGTTGAAAAGTAATCTTAGGTTGCTACAATAGCCCCAAATTTTGGTCAACTGCATGAAATATCACCAAATTTTGGGTGATGCAGCAAATATTACTAAATTTGGTGACAAAAATAAGCTGTCATACATGAAGCCAACTTGCTGATAGTTTCTTAATTTGGCAAAATTCCCATTTAAATCCATTTATCTTCCATAAGTGAACTCACAGCAATTTACTTTAAACTCAATGCATTTAAGAGTTTTTTCAAGACTTTTCTATTTTTTTAGCGCATTTAAAAACATACCATATGTATTCGTGTATAAGCAAACTTACGAATAAATAAACTCCTACAGTTCTTAAGCAAAATTTTCAAAAAATTGAATTTTTGTGTGCAAGTCAAACCACATTTTTGGTAGTATGTAGAAAAATAATTTGTAAACAAGGATAAAAGAAGAAAAAAAAAGTAAATTTTTATTAAATTAACATATTTTTTTTCTTTTACTTTCTAATCAACTTTTTTCTTTTTAATTCAACTTTTTAAAACTACCGGGTGTCCTGAAAAGGACTGAACGATTTTAAAAATCAATAACTTACAAATTTTTACAGTTATTTAAAAAATTCTTGCACGAGAATCATCTCAAAGGTCAAAAGTTTTTTTCCTGCGATTCTGGATTTTAGTTCGAATTACAAACAATAGATGGCGCTGAGAGCGCTAGGTGCGGTGTTGAGACTGATATTGACGTCACTTGGTACTGAAGCAAAATAAGGAGTTTAATGCTGTGGAGTTGCTCTCGTTTGACAATGCAATCTTGCTCTTAGGACCCGATTTTGAACTTTTGTTTATTTGTTTTTATTGAACAACATACATTTGACCTGTGCACTCGACATGAAGCCCGATTTTGGACTCAGTCAGTATAATTTCAATGAAATGTGTTGTTGTCATGGAAATAATAAATCCTTTTATATAATAGCAGCTATTGGAAACTGGAAATGAATTTAACGAGCAGCATACAAGTTTTGCAGACGATTTTACATTTAAGGAAGCCGTATTTTCTTGGAATAAATTACTTTTTATCATCTAATTTAAAGAATACTTTGTGCATCATATTTTAAAATAAAGTGAAACGATTTAGTAGTTTTTTTATTGTTGTTGTTAAAAAATAATCAATTTTGTTATTTTAAAAAAATTGTTACATTCTAAGAAATGGTAGTTTGTTTTAAAGAAGTTCTTTAGTAGAGTTTTAAGTATGTTGTAAAAAAATTGCGGAAATGTTTATTCTTTAGAACAAAGAATATTCATAGTATAAACATTGAAAATTTGGTGCAATAGCTGTTGCACTCTTTTGTAAAAATACCCATATACAAAATTTATTACGATTATGTGTATTAAATTCATGGTAATAGGGAAATAATACTATCTCCACCTTAAATGAGCCATAATCATAATGACAACCTAGAATCATCACCTATCATTTGATATCATTAAGGGGATGTCCATTAATCATGTGATTTTTTTTGGCATTTTTAACCCCCCCCCCCTCCCCCTTGGTGATACATGGTGAGGTTCAAGACTACCCCCCCTCCCCTACCCTATATCACGTGTATTTTTTAGTACCTACAAAGAATCTTAATTTTTTTAGAATATTTATTATAAAATACAGGTTCAAGTATCATCAAATTTTATTATAGAAAATAAAAAAAACTACAATAATAACCTTAAGAGGTAAACAGAAAGGTTGTAAGTTGTTCTAGACTGACATAAAAATAATGAAAGAAATGCGAAAAACTTTTTTGTAGTAAGACATAAACATAATTTAATTTACAATGTCCTCAGACCACGGATTAGCAAGACTTTCTTCAACACCAATAACTGGATAAGCATCTTGCAAGTTAGTTGTAGGCACAGTGCTTTGTTGAAGATTAACATCGGTTTCATCAGGCCACTCGGCGTCATCATTTTCGCACACTACGCCGAGAATCTCTCTTAATCTATCATTCGTTCGTCGCGTGAGGATGCGAGAAGGATGGACATTGTGCATCTCTAGACTATTATTGCTCAGATTCAGTTGCTTGTGACAAGAATTCAGATGTGCTTTAACTTTTGTTTTTGTACAGAAGTACAATGCACACTGCTGGCATGTCATTTCCAAAAGTATCCGATCCTTCTGCAGGTTAGGGCAATACAGGTCATAGATCAATTTGCCGAGGCCTTCATACGTTGGAGTAATTTCAAGAGACCGCGTTTGACGAAAAAAATAAATACACGAAACGCCGCTTTTCGGTTCAGTATCGCGCGTTTGCCGAAAAAATAAATACTCGTGATATATTACTACACCCCCCTCCCCCCTTGTGATATTTCGTGATTTTTTATGGACCCCCCTCCCCCTCTCGAGCCTCACATGATTAATGGACGGCCCCTAAATTAGTCACGCAGAATAGGTTTTAATAGAATAAAGAAAACATTTATTAATATCCTTTTAAGCTTTGATTCGCTTTTCATAAAACTTTAAATGAGTAACGAAAATTCTGCAACGAGTATATATATTATAATTCAAAGCATTATGTTGGGTAGTTTCTGCGCTATTATGTGCGGACAAATAAAAGAACATTCCAGCTGACGAATATAGGAGCTACATATATAATTATTCTCACAGAACATAATGTAATGGCATAGTTCTGAGTGTCTGTGTAAATGAATCATGAATTATGCATAGTTTGTTTACAATACCCAACACGGCATAATAAATCTTATTAATATATATCACTTACAGACCAATTCAATTATTTCAACGCAAGTTAGAGTTTGGAAAGACAGACAGGCAGACGGCTAACTAAAAAGAAATCATAAGCATTTTTAATTATGTTGGAAAGCGTTAAAAACACATGTTAAGTTGAAATTTGACATTTAGCAATTTATTTAAATAGACGGAAGCATATTTGAACTCTTTTGTATAGCCCTGTACTTTTCCTACTATCTTTAAATACACGCCATTTATCTAGCTAAAATCTATTTAAAACCGAAACATGCTTTAAACTAATGAAATCACACTTCCAGAGATTACCATCCAGAGCCGGCTATTAATCCAATTTTTGAGTGCCTCTGTATATCATTTCATTTCTAAACGTATCGTAATATACTTAAAGCTGTTCAACGTAAAAAATGCATAACTCATTTACAAACCACCTTTAATATATTTACTTACACACTTAGTAAGGAGTGCGAATTCTTTTGTGTAGCCCTGTATATGATTTGCCCCAATTATATACACAGCGTAATATGCAAAAATGTAATGAAACTTTTAAAAAATCATATCAAAACTTAAAACTTCAAGCAATTATTGTTAGCGTACAGCATTTTTGATGCAGCATAGTTTCCGAAATCTTTTGTGTGTCCCTGTAAATATTTCATATTTTCTATTACACAGTAAGAAATTCGTAGTAAACCTAAGTAACTTATAACAATTTTATTATATGTGTAACAAAATTAAAATATGCCGCAAAGTATGTTCCCTTCTGTACCGTTATGTTACATAATTATTTTGTCACCCTGTAAATGAATAATAACTATTCTTTGTGCAGCATATTCTACATCATTTGTATTTCAATTTAATTCATAAATGGCTAATTCCATGTGTGACAGACATGACATTGGACAGCTTTCCAGACCATTAATTCATATTAAATTTTATTTTATTGGAACAAAATTTAATGAACTGACATATATGGACCTAAACTATAAATATACACAGAAAAAAAAATATTAAACACTTTTTTATTATTATTTTGAGGGCAAAAACTAACCGTGACAGACATGACGTAAAATGGACACAATTTTGCAGTGAACTTGGATTAACTCTCAAAATCTCTGAATCTTATCACAATATAAATACAAATCAATGTAGATAATAAAAATAACTATTAGCTTTCATTAAATCAAAAGAAAAATGTAAATTAAAAAAATAATTGATATTTATAAAATATTTAGTAATGTGACAGACATGACACTGTTTTGTGACAGACATGACGTGTCTGAAAAAATTTCATCTCTTGTCCAATAAATCAAATTTTGGTTTATATTATTCCTTATTCTAGGTTACAATCAACTTTTTATGCAGTAAAAAGTACTTATTCGGAATTCAATAGTCCTCAATTCTGTAAAAGCCACGAGAATTGACTAATGTGGGAGCTTCAGCTTGGGCTAATATTTGGTCAGTTTGGTACCATACAGCATGGTTGTCTGATTCAAATTTATACAACCCTTTGGTAGTGCTAGGTTCTAGGCATTTTATGCGGCACTGTCCTTCCACTATTTCAAGTATAAGTCCAAGGAACTGATGGTTGTCATATTTTACTGTTACCCATTGGCCGCACTTCCATTGTACAGTTGGCTTTATACTCGCAGAAGGTGAAAGTTCTCGTTCAATGCATTCCCCAGTTTTGAAATTGAATTCTAAACCTTTTTCACATATAGATGTTAAACTGCTGAATATTATTCCAGGAGAGCAAGATCTAAAACAATGAGCATTTCGTGTTCCTGGAGTTGATTTTATTTCTTCGCTTCCCACTGTCCAACTTTTGTCAAGCTTGCTTTTAACTGCCTCTATGCTCTGTTCTGAAGCATATAGTATGTTTATGTTTGGACAAATGATCTTTGCAGCTTTTGCAAATTCAGCAGAGGTTCTTGGATCAGTGCATCTGGCTCGGCTAGCTTCCCTGACTCGACGTTTTATGGTGCCACCTAAACCATCAACACAACCTTTCCCATGAGAAGTTGCTGAGAAATGGCAAGCTGTGGGAAGTTTGTTCAACGTCATGGAATACAATGTGTATTTCTGTTTAAAATGCTGGGAAGTTCCATCAGATTGGAATTCTATTCCTTGCACTTTAAACCCCTTATGATTTTCCAAGAAACTCTCTAATATTAAATTGTTAAATACTATTACAGCATATTTATCATGATTAGAATAATCAGAAATTACTACATAAGGGTCAGAACTAATAGCTTCTGCTGTACTGCTCTCCCGATAGTAAACCATAGTTGTGTACATTGTAGATGATGTATTTTGCCAGTGTGCAGATTGAATTTCATCTTGATACACGTGGCAATAATTCTCACTGAAATCCGTTTGGATTAGAAGTTTACCATATGGTAAATTATCTTTCAGCTCAGCAAAAGCTTTAGCTTGGGTATTTTTCACATACACATGCCAAAGAAAATATTTAAGTTGCTTTTCCAGTAAGCATAATACATCATTTAGAGAGCCAAATTTTTTGTTTCTAACGATGCACCCATCTTCAGATTTTGTCCACTGTTTGTAAGAAACTTCACATTCAAGCTGACTTTCATTGAGTTCATCTACAAATTTCTTGAAATGCTTTAGATCCTTGCATTCATTGCATGTTTGGCACATGCATGTCATACTTGTGTCATCACAAACCACCAGTTTCACAAATTCTGTCGTTGTGTTTGGGAAAATTGGTGACGAATCCAACAGCAATCTGATGTTTTCATGATAAACACAGAGGCACATATTATTAGGAGTTTCAGAACGCAAGCAAATATGTTTCGGGCGCAAGCTAGCAAATTTTGAAAATCCAATCTCTACTAATGGATGTTCTTCTTTAAAAGTACTGTAGACCTCACCAACAGTTAATTGAAGGTATCTCTTTTGCACCTTTCTTTTACCATTATGGTCTCTGTAAATAAAAAAAATCTCTTATTCCTGGTGCTTGACTTGATATACTGTCATTTCCATAGAAAGACTCAACAGCTTTTTTTGTTTCTTCTTTAATTCTGACATTAGAAATACGTTTATGATTAAAAGGCGGCATCATTGGAGAATACTGGTTGGCTAACTTTTGAACCACTTCTGTACGTTTTCGAGGACTGTGAGGAAGACTTTTTCTGGCACGTGAAAGAGCCTTTCCTAAGGCTTGTTTATTTCCAAATGCTTTATGTGGAGCAAGAGTAGTGAGTGTTTTTTCTTTCTGCTTCAACCTCCAATTTGCATGGTTAATTTTATCCTTTTCTCGGCGTATCTGCTTCTTTTTCTCAGTTTCAGTACTTAAGTTTTTTTTACGTAAAATTTTTTTCTGTTGTGATGCTTTTTGCTTATATTCCTCATATTTCCCTGCTTCCTTAAGCTTTGCTCTTCTTTCTCTTTGTCTTTCAGCAGCTGTTTTAGCCATTAATACTTCTGAAAAAAAAAAAAAATCAAAACACAAGAATATATTTCTAATTTATTTAAAATATTTATTTTATAATTTAGTTTTTAGAGATTTTAATCAGTATAACAATACCATATTGAGATTGAGATACATTCACTTACAAGCTAATAGAAATATCTCATTAAATATACTAAACCTAAAAAGAACATCTTAAACCTAAATATTAACTGATAAAGAATTTAATTTATCTAAAATATAACAGCATAAAAGTTCTTACCTTTTTTAAATAGCTTTACAAAATCTTCTGCTTGCAGTTTTCAAAATGAGGTATCAAAACAAATTTTAACAAACCTAAAATGTAGCACATGCACATGGAAAAGTGAACAACATGGTCATAACTGGAGTTGAGTTGTTTACCTTTTGATAAAATATGAGGTTGAGGTTAGCATTAATAATATTACATGGAGTTGGCATTGCAAATAATATTATTTAACCTTATTAGTTGAGTTAATTGTGACCAGGCATGAACCAATCCTTATTCCTTGTGACAGACATGACAAATGTGACAGACATGACAGTTTTTGAACTTTTATTTAATTACTGTAATGCATTTTTTTTTAAACTAATTTTGCATGAAGCATTGCTTGTAGTATAACAAAAGAGAAAATGACCACTTGTTCCTTTAGTGCCAGTAGATTTTATGAAAAATTAAAAAAATCATGTTTTTGTGTGACAGACATGACAAGCATACTTGAGGTTGCATTTATGAAGATACAGATTTTATTTTTAAAGTAAACTGATAATTTTTATGGCTATATGAAAGAAAAAGATTGTCAATATAAGGTGAAAAAAAAAAAATAAAGAAAAAAATTCAAATTTGAATACTTACAGGATCACCAAACTTAAAGTGAAAATTAATGTTTTTTAGATTTGTAAGTGAAGTTGATAAAATTAAGTGAAAAATGACATTTTACATCAAATAATAATGATAATTGGTATATTTCCATGAGATTTGAATATTTTTCTATCATTTGGTACCAAAGAAAGTAAATTTCATTAAAATTTAAAAATCAGTTCCCAGGTTGACCTTCGCATGGAATTAGCCAAATGCATGTTAATTTCATTATGTTTGGACGGGTGTAATATCATCAAAAAGCACTTGAAACTTTTTCCTCGTCGGCCATAATGTAACGGAATACTTTTGACTGTCCCTGTATTGGAAATACACATCCGATATTCATAAAATATGAAATAACTGGATAAAATTCTTCAATAAATATGTACTTAAAATTTCAAACGATTCGACTGAGTAATTTTTTCACTGTTATATGCGGACAGACAGACTGACGGACGCACCAGAGACGTGTATAGGTGATATGCATTTATATAATTACTAATGTATCTAAAGAACAGCTAAATTTAAAAGTGCATGCCGATATTGAAAACGCATTTCCAGCAATTATTACTTAAAGACAATAAAGTAACCGGTTTCTTTTTGTGTGCCCCTGTAAATGAACGTTAAATGCTATAAATACCAAATGCTCTATTCTATCTTAATCACCTTATATTGAAATTCAGTGATTTATATCAGTTTTAATACATTTGAAATAGTGTATTTCATTAATGTACACTGCAAGTGATTTTCCCCCATAGACTATGATGTGATGCAATCTTTTGGGTGTACCTGTAAATTAAATGTTAATCCCACATACTT